>OZ038378.1:7925361-8525361 GCA_964036045.1 Eutreptiella sp. 'Long Island Sound 2002'
AGCCTGTGAAGCCGCCTATTGGCCTCTTGCCCTTGAACCTTCTGTTCTGACATTTGTGAGGGGGGGGGGTTGTGTTGGAGGGGGCATACGTGAAAAGGGAAAAGGTGTGTTGGGAGGGGTGGGGCAGGGGGGGGGGGGGGCGTAGTTGTGTGGGTCAGAGGGGCAGGCCAAAGCCCCCACCACCGGGGCCAGCCAACACGGGGCGCTCCTCCCGGGGACGGTGCTATCCGGATGAGGCAGAGGTACCCCTGCCAGACCAAGTTCCCCAGCTCACGCCCCGCCTGTCAGGTAGCTTCTCTACCGGCTGGTGCCCTCTCTAGACTCTGAGTGTGTGTGTTTGGGCCAGACGTCCTGCCATCGGACACTGGATAGCGGGCTGGCGGACGGTGGTAGCGGGCAATGTCTGACCTGACCTGACCTGACCTGACCTGACCCAGGCGCAAGGTGTGGGGGACTGGGGTCGGAGGTGGGTGGGTGGTGGCGGGGGGGGGGGGGGGCAGTTTTCCATGTTAGCGCTAGGCCGGGGGGGTGGCATCCTGCTGGGTGCTTCCGCAGCCTGTCAAGCGCAAACAATGCACGCCAATCTGGGGCACACCTCCGGACTCACGGCGCTGGGGACGGACTGGGCCCAGAGGTGGCCCTTAAGTTCACTGACCGTGGCTCGTTGGTCGGCATTCAGATGCAGCGACGCCTTCAAGAAGTCCCTATGCACCCGGGCACAACACAAATGCACCGTGGGCACAGCGGGTCGATCCCAAATCGCATCCACGAGGGGGGGGGGGGGGGGGCGGCATTCCCCGACCGGGTGCCCTTGTGTAGAGAAATGCCACAGAAGTGTGGGAAACCGCATAAATTTTCACTCTAATGTAGGGCAAAGTGTGCGGGCACCATGGGAATAATAGGCATGCCACGAGTGCCCAAACGACACCTAGGAAAATGAGGACGGCCCTTGAAATACGATGGCAGAATGTGGCACACTTTTGTGTACCAAACATTTTGCCATTCCAATTTTCGCCTGTTCCAAATCCTCCCCCCCTCTGGTAAACGTACAGCACACCCCCGGTGATATGGTCCAATGGCAAGAGAGGCTCATATGGGCTAAGGGTGAGGATGGCACTGATTAGGGGCACACCAAAGGTCCGCGGCGTGACCTTAACATCAGTCTGTGGCCCATGATGGGTCCATGGTACCATGTACACGATACACAATCAACATACCATAGACCCTCCCCATGCCCCCGCGAAACCCGAAAACCCACCCTTCTGATGTTCAGAAATAGTCGGGAATATTCGGAATATTCGGAATGAGCAGGTCCAGCTGTGGTTCGGAAATATTCGGAAACATTCGGAAACATTCGTTACCAAATCGGCGGGAAACCCTATTATACGGGGCTGGGTGCAGGTTTATGGCTCTGGCTGGGGCATGGGGTCTAGGATGGGGCTTAGGACATGTTTAGGGTGTGTGCGTGGACATAAGGTTGGGACAGGGTTTAGGATGGACAAACTTCAGCAATGGGGTGTAGGATGGGGGTGTGGGTTGCAACCAAGTGGACGCAGGGTTGCCAACGGTTACAAAACAAGGTCAACCCCCTAACTTTTGACTTGCCTATCTTATGTGTTGGTCCCTTTTCTGACAATGGTGAACAGTGACATGTGCATGATGCACTTTGTCGTTCAATGCGTAGGTTGGTCTGCCTGGTGTATTTTCTTATTGCCATGGTACATGGCGGACCTAAACGTTGTACAAAGTGGTGGAAAAGAAGGTTTGTGGGGGTCCATTCTGGCGAGGTCATTATGGGGGTTTTTTTGTTCGTTTGGGGTGTTTTTTTGGTACATTTTGCGGGGGGGTACATTTGGGGAGGTTTTTTGGTATCTGGCGGGGGGGGGGGTCTTTTGGTACAAAGCGGGGGTTTGTTTTGGTATGCACCACCTGAATGGAGCACCATGGTTTTACAGGACGGCACTGCAGGGTCTGCTGGAGGGAGGAGTGGCAGCGGACACCACTAGAGGTCAAAACAATGTTGAGGGAAAATGAATTTCAGCAGCAAATAGAGTTTGAAAAAATGATGTTGACCAAATACAGGGGACAATTTCGACAGGACAATTGCAGAAGGGGAATTTTCGCCACCCTGAAGCTTGCTGTTATTTCCTGGGAGGCTCCGGATGGTCCTGTTATTTCCTGGTGGACTTTGGATGGTTGCTGTTATTTCCTTGTTGGCTCCGGATCCACCTGCATCTCAATTCGCAGTGAAGGTGTTGGTCACACGCCACAAAAAATTCGCCACAGGGAGGGACCGTCGCCACTTTTCTGAAAAGTGAAATTTTGTTCACAAAATTATCCTGAAATTGTTCCCTGCTGTACAGTCGACTCACGTGACAAACATGGGACATGCCAGCACCAACGAACAGCAGTGAAACCAACAAACTGCCCACGCAGGGTAAAGCGCATCTATTGTCTCCCTGTCCAACCAATTTGAACATCAAAGAAATACATCACTAAACTTTGTGTGAGGGCGGTGCATGCAAGCAGGAGAGGGAGGGCATCTCATCAGGGAGGGCAAGCACCCATTTAACACCAAGGCGCTCCCTAGAATCGGAGTTCGGGAACAGTCTGGGAGGGGGCTATCCAGCACCCAACTGTCCACAAGCCCCGTCCAGGTTAGTACGCACCAACATGTAAGGGACTGGACTGCCTGGACTGACTAATGTGTCCGTGGCCCACCTCTGGCCCATTGCAACGCCCTCCTCACCTCCTGTGGAGGGGCATTCCACATAGCGCCAGCTGCATGCTCCACTCCCTTGCCTCCTCCTGCCATGGCAAGCCCCCACCCTGTTAAGGACGGCACCATATCAGGGTCCAAGACAGCAATGCAAAGGGTAGCCCAAGAATCAGAGAGCAGGTTACCTGGTCCCGGACTCCCTACACCAGCACAGCGTAGACCCCCAATGGGGAATTACCATGGTGGCCAAACGAGGGGAGGAGGAGAGGGCATGGAGGTGGGTCAAAACCGACAGAGCAGCAGAAAAGTGCAACCAGAATGTAGGTTAGTGACCACAAGAGGGATAGAGCATTGTCATGAAGATTCAGTTTGAAATGACAGGAAAATGCGAATTCAGGGGCTGTACGGGCATGGCTGTCAACAGGATGAGGGGGCGCTGCCTAACAGAACTTCGCTGAAAAGCCAACACCACTTCTTGGGTACTTTGGAAACCGGGGGTGCCCAAATTGACCAGAAAACGAGGGACACAAGCTGGGACAACGAGGGACACCAGAATGTGACCCAAACCTTTTTAATTGCTCCGAAGTTTGGTCCGGTGTTGCAAGCAATCAAGAGGGGCAAAGGAAGCAAAGTATGCAGCCAAAAGGCGCGAAAAGATTATCCGCATTCTCCAAAAAGTCTTACAGAGTAAGACGCTTGTCAACAGTGAAGTGCAAGCAGTGGAGCGGCACCAGACCAGTGCCTCTTACCACACGACAAACAGCAACAATGAACCATGTATGAATTGCTGTCTGTGGGCATTATTGGCACTCCCACAGCTGGTCACCTTTCACAACAACATATCCGCATTGCCACCACCAATCGTCTGTCAGCTTGCCCCAGTTACACATTGATACATGGGTATACTCAACCTCATCTGAACTCTCCTGTAGCGGAGCAGCAGGACATCAGAAAATGCGAGCACGAGTGCTGGTGCCTGTCCATGGTGCACACAGTCTTCATCGAAGTCCCGGGCAAGGGCTACATCGACAGACGTGTCAGGGGCTGAGGGGCAAATCCATACAATATTGCCCAACATATCAACGGCAACGGTGACTAGATAAAAAGCGCTACATAACCTCTTGCATATCAGGGTCCCCAAAGAGAGGGAGACTCAGATGGGTACATAACCCTTGCCGTATCCAGTCCCCCAGGCAGGGAAGTCTTGGATGGCACTTAAGATGGCAGTGGTCAGGGTGTCCGAGGCTGAAAAGATGCCCGCATGCAACCAGCACATAAACATTCCCCTCGATGCGACTGAATCCAGAGCCCATTCGCCCCTTGAACCTTGAAGATGTGACACAAAATCACAGAGAGTTCTCGCAAGGTGCGGCTCAATTCCCCAGCCTTCAAACTCGCAAATGTGCTGCGCAGAAATGCACAGAAATGCACAATTTATCATGCAAACAGGTGGACAAAACGTTACGTACTGAACATAAGTTGCTTTCTTGGCGCATGACTTGGAGGCTGCCATTCCTGCCGAAAACATGCCTCAAGAGCTGGACCACACAGTACCCACAACTCGCCATGACAACCTCCTGTCTGCTTCAAGCAGATCTATGTGATCGCCAGTTGCCAGGGGCGCATGGCGAGGGCTGGTGAGACCATCACTGCATGGCACGGCGGCCCAAGCAGCAGTCTGCTTGCAGAATCACCTTCATCAAGTGATGCAACAAAGGGCAAAAGTGCCGTTGCGCTGCCTATTCGGTGATGAGGGTTTCCGCGACTGCCGGTGCTAATGTAAAAGTTTTCCATGCAACCAACAACTTTGCCTTGAGTACCTTGTGCTGTGAGGTGCTGATAATTTTCCTTGGCATGGCATGTGTGCTTGACCATGCACGTGATTGTCATCTCTTCACAGCTGGGTGTCCGGGAGAACCACTACATCAGCACGTGCTACAGCAGATGCTGGGATGACAAAAAGCACCAGCTGGTATGGGTGCATACATAGAGTTGCATGGGGGAGGGGGTGGGGGACGCTGGGGGAGGAAGTGGGCAAGGGGGACGCTGCAACAGTGATCTTGGGAAGCTGAGAGAGGCAGCGTATTGACAGGAAAAGATATGGCGTTTTTTGTGGGTGCAATTTCCCGACAGTATTCCCTGTTGGCCTGCTGAGCATTTTGCCGCAGTGGATCTGAGAAGTGGCCAGCATCCTCCAAATCCAGAACGATCACAAGCAGAACCCTCTGGCATCTCCCGTTGGGGTATGAGGCCCCTGGGGTCAGCACCAGTGTCCAATGCACAGGAGCAATCGCCTTTGGTGGGGGGGGGGGGGCGCAAAGGCAGAGAAAACTGCGTTCAGGGAGGGTTGGGCGTCTGCGAAGCAAAGCACCGCGCGTACAGTCGTGATTGCCATGTCCCCCATCTCCAGACCGCCAGCAACACAATACAACGCAGCGCAGCGCCACGTGCAGTGCGAAGAGCGCGGACGGGTACAGTACGGGAACAACAGCAGACCATTCCTGAAGCGACACGTTGCAGGTCAGAAGTGGGTGGGCGAGGGGGGGGGGGGGTGACCTAATTAAAAAACAGACAAATGCAAACCAGAGGTAATGCACTCCACAGTCAGGCATAAGTGCATCTTTAGGGGGCGTTGTCGCACGGTGCGCGCACGGTGCGCGCACGGTGCGTGCACGGTGCGCGCACGGTTCAATGTTTTTGGGATGGTTGCCCAACTTGTACCCCGTTGAATGGCCCCCATAGAAACACACCCAGGGTCCTGATTTCTGCACCTTGCAGTCCATACTGGCATACCAGGATTCTTCAATTTTTAGTCTGATGCTTGTCACAGGTTCCAGGGTCCTATTTTCTGCACCCTGCAGCCCCTATTGGCGTACCGGGAATTTTTTTTTTTGAATCTGATGCTTGTCACAGGTTCCAGGCTCCCAATTTCTGCACCTTGCACGCACCTCCGCAACAAACCATGCACAGGCGACAACACAAGCGACAACACTGGTTGGGTTACGGGAATTTCAATTTCATCCGCCACAGCATTCTGGCTCATGATCATCAATTCTAGGGGCTTCAGCTTCCACTTCAGGTAATTGGGGCTCCAGCAAAGCGTCCATCGGCGCCTCATGGTGCATAGGTTGGGGGGAATCGGGGCTCTCAGCAGTCACAATTGCAAACTCCAACCGCTCCTCGGGTGCATGCTCGTACAAGACCTCTTCACCACCCAATTCGTACCGAAGACTCCCACCTCTTGGAGAAGGGTCAACGACAGTGGCCGACACCCTATCCCCGTTGGAGCGGTGGTAGTACACAGGCAGTCCGGCGACAAGCCAGGGCAGCTCAGATTCAGGCATTGTGGATCTGGTGGACACAGAATACGCAAAAGGATGCACGGTGCGCGCACGGTGCGCGCACGGTGCGCGCACGATTCAGGCAACACCCCCTTATTCTCTATGCCGAACCTGGTTGAACCTCAAGACACACACTGTGTCTGAAACAGAAAACAGAACATCATGTCTGACTACATTAGTCAGACAATCACAGTCAGTAGCTGTCAGTCAGTGACTGAGCGAGGGGGGGGGGGGGAGCGGGTTAAACCACAGAAGCGATGGCAGCAAAAGGCCGCCGCCCCATGAGGACTGCGAAGAGGAGAGGGCCCGTTCATCGCTGGGGTTGCGCATGGTCACGCGCCGGACTCTTTGGCGCGTGCGCACGCCCCCACGGCAGTGCAGAGGCCGTGCGCTTGTGATGATACCGCGCCACCAACCGCACGTGCCCACATTGTGGGCCCTGACCACACCCGGAACGTGGGGGGCGGGTGGGGGTCCCCGTGACACACATCACAAGGGCAGTCAACATGCGTTCCACAGTGCGGCATCCAAGTGAATAGGGGTGGGCGGTTTCCCGGGCCACGAGACCCAAACCCCCCCGTTCCCCTGACGACCCCCCAGCGCCCCCCCTCCCCCCCCCCTCAGCACGGGCCACACGGACGCCCCTCTGTACTTGGGGGCACACTGGGCTCCGGTAAGCCCCCCTCAGTGACCCCCCCTCCCCCCTCCCCCGAGTCGGATGGGCACAGACGAGACCGCCGAGTTCAACATGGGTGCCTCCACCACCAAGGGACCCCTCCCCTTGGGGAAGGTGCTATCCGGATGGGGCAGGCACACCACTGCCTCAACAAGTGGCCACGCGCGCCTGGGTTCGTCCTTGCGGAGTGAGGAACGCCGCCAAAGCAACCGCCGCATGGGTGGACCTACGGCAGCGCAACCCAAGCCGCCGAGGACGAGCCGACGGCGCAGTGTGTTGTTGCCGAAGGAGAGAAACGAGATAGCCCTGTCGGCCGCGAAACCCAGCCGGTGACCTCCGCCCTGTCGGCCGCCCACAGACTACATTGATGGCAGAGCCGATCCCGGGCCTTCGTGGGCCTCTGAGCCGGGAGAGTCTCACCTCACCTCACCCCCCTCCCCCCTCCCGTGGGCCGCAGATGAACTGCCTCGCGGCAAAACTGAAGAGGCCAAAACTTTGGGGCCGGTTTCAGGGACACACACCTCCGGCCCCGGGGGGCGGGCGGCTGCACAACCGAAGCGATGCCCCGGGCCCAGCCACGGGCCTTGCGTCAACACGTCGCGACCCGCGGTGCGTCGCCCGCGCCCATCGTCCCGTACTGCCGGGCCCCGGGGGACGGGACGAGGCCACCTCTGGCCCACCCCTTCTTCTGTTGCTGATGGTGACAGACCATGGCCGACGCAGTGGCGAACACCACGAGCGTCACCGCCAGCACGTAGTCCAGCACACGGACGCGGGAGAGGATGACGCTGTGCGTGCGCGCCCGGTGCTGGGCCGTGGGCAGGTCCATGCGCCTCTCGGGGTCGGTCTCCAAAGAGAACTTGGTCGGCCTTGCGAACCCCATCCGCAGCCGTTCTCGGTCGAACACGATGTAGGCCGCCGCCATGAAGGTGTCGCCCAGGAGGCAGGACCCCTGGTTGACCGGGATGTCCGAGAGCGGCCGGATCCCGAAACAGAACCGGGTCTTGTCCGGGTCCGCGCGGCCGGGCAGCTGCTTGAAGTACACCTCCGGGGGTACGTCCACCGTCACGCCGTTCGCGAGGTGCCACCTCATCACCGGGTAGCCCTTCGGGAGCGCGGCGGCCTCTACGCAGTGCTCTTCGTTGTCGTCGCGGATGAAGAAGGTCGCGTTGTCCGCCCCGCAGACTTTGGGCATGTGGCAGTAGTGCCGCTGCATGAACGCTTTGATGGCCGAGAACGTCCCCGCGGGCACGTACGTGAGGGTCGTCCCGCTGTCCACTTGCATGTTGCCGAAGGCCTCGGGGCCCGTCGCGACTCTCCGGCCCGCCACTTCGAGGGCGTGCGCGGACACGCTGTACTTGCCTTGCTCCACCAGCGGCACGTACTTGACCTCCCCCACAAAGAGGCGGCTGTCGATGCCTCCGATCGTCAAAGCCCCGTCATCCGCCCCCATCCGCGACCCCACGTACAAGGAATACACGTTCGCGAGCCCGGAGCCCCGGATGAGCTGTCCCAGAGGGCCTGGAAACCCGCTCATCGCGTCCTCATCAAACCCGAGACCAAAGATTCCATCGGCGCCGTTGCACCACGGGACCGGGTGGTTCTCGGCCAGGATGAGTCCGAGGTAGGCGGTCGCCTGCAAAGCCTTGGCACCCACACCGAACGACAAGCGATCCTCCATGACAACGCACGACATCTTGTTCCCGGCCCCATATTCGATATTGAAAGCGCATGTCGGTCGGGTCTCGAAGGAGGATTCATATACCCAAGCCTTTTCGCTGCGGCACTGGGTGGGCGCCGCGCTGTTGGACGCGTTGGCTTGGAACACATGCACCTTCGGACATACTGCACTCGGAACACCACGAATCACAAAGTCAGAACTACCGGTGTCCAGCTGCATCAAAAACTCTTGCTTCGGTGTACCCACATAGACCTTCGCGTATGCCATACTGTCCGTCCGCCGGATGGGGGCCCTCACAATCCGATGGTCATGCTCAGCGGACGATAGAGTGCGCAAATACACTCTTTTTGTCACCGGAAATGACAATGGCCCGCCATGCACGAAGCAGACGATCGACAGGAACAACAGAAGATGCAGCATATCTAACAGAGCTACAGAGCGCCAAGCACCACAAAGCAGCATCTCACAAATCTGCAGCCTCCACCCGTCACCTGCAGCCCTTTCTTGCTTCCCTTGCTGAAAGCGTCTCTGTCTCCCTCAGGCGCAGGAGGGATGGATGCATTTGGGTAAATCAAGCTCCGGGACTGGAGACATCATGCACAGTTCTTGCACGAAACAAGATGGCATCGTGCCGTGGGGGAGTTTTGCACAGTGCACATGGCAAACAACCTGAAAACCACTCAACACCAAAGGTTGTTTTGCGCCCGGCAGAAGCAAATGCAAAACGAGGTGAGCACAGGAAATCGGACCTGCACTCCTGTGCATCCTTTTATCTCTTTCTTCACCGGGACTACGACGGTTCTGAGATGCCGCATTGGGAGAGTTCCACACGACTACGCAATCCAACTCTTGCATATGCGGTCTGGGGTAGCCAGCCGTCGCAGTCCCGGTAAAGACCTGTGAGATCCTCACCATCTCCCCTGACACTGGAGGGCCTGATGTCAGGGAAAGAGGAACCAAACATGCACTTCACCTTGTGGTTGGTGGTGGTGGGCACTGCTACTAGGGTGGGAAATCACCCGAAGATGCATGCGCAGGTTGCAAGTGAATGCCCCATTTCCACTTGTATATGGAGTCCAAAGCCATGGCCCTCACAAATCACAAGTGTGCATTTCTAGTGCAAATTGTGCAATGATGCCTCCACCGATGCCAAGTGGAGATGGTGAGACAACCTAGAATCGTCCTCTGCAGTGACACCAGGGCGAATCCCAGAGACCTCTCACCTGTACACAGTGAGATCCAAGGGAATCTCCGCAATCATCCTCGCATCCCTCTGGAGCATGTGCAATCCAATGACCAATAGCATGGAGAGCATCACCCTTTGCATGTGGAATCATGGGCGGTTGGACACGGTAGGATTCCCACAAAAAAATCTGCCTGTGATGCACATTGTATCGACCAACAGCTGCCATCCAGAGCTTGGCCTGGGGCACAAGCTTGGAAACGACTTCTATTTCACGGCTCCTCCTGATGACCTTGGTGGCCATTGAGGACATTGAGAACATGTGGAATTCTGCCTACACATTGTTTTGTGGTGTTCTCAGGGTCAGGGTGAGGTTTGGACAAGGTCCTGGGTTCTGGTGCATGGCTTGTCTGCCGTGGTGGGTTGCGCGCCAGCCTGGCAACAAATGGCACGTGCTTGCCTTTCAAAGCAAACTTTGGGGCAGCCTTGGCCACGGGCTTATGAGGGGCTTTGGGCTTCCAATTCTTTGGCACAAAACCGTCATCAACAATCTCCTTCATGAAGCAGAGCTTGCCGCCAAAAACATGGCCTTGACCCCAAACACCACACACAGCTTTTGCCCATGCAGTCTGCACCCCCAAAATCTGAAGCCAACATTAAGACACCAAAAACTAAAATGTGACCATGTTAGAGTCAGAAGGACAGCCAGGTGTTCACCTCCGGCCCCTTGGCATCCACCCACCCAGTTCCTACCATTCCGCAGCTCCCACACCACCATCCATATCACAACCACCCTGCACACCAAGTGCGATGCTCACTCGTGGTGCCTCTTCAGCTGGTGCAGGGCCGAGCTGTAGGACATGGATCTCACCCAGGGCTGGCTTGCCCTCTTCCCAAGCCCTCCCAAGCAGTACACCCATGCAGCCATCCCCTCCACCATGCCTGGGGCCTAGTTGTACCACAGCCAGGTCCTAGCCCTCCACCAAGGCACCTCAACTGTATGTATGCCTCGGCGGTCACACATGAGTTCAACCTCCGCCACCCCCCATTCTTCCACAATCTCTGCCACACGTTTCATTGTGCCAATGTTCCCCCACTAGCCCTCCACTGCAGCATATACCTGTGCCTCCTCTCCTCATACCCCCCACCCCACCCAAACCCACCTGTGTATAGAGTTGTCACCACCCTTTCTGCCACCAGCCATTCCCAGACTCCACCTCCAATCCCTAATACCAATGTCCCCCCTTCTCCATTCTCCACATGCCCCTCCATGGGCCCTGTTCACCACCACCCTAGGCTCATCAATGACACAACTAGCCATTACTCCACTTTCCATGGCCATCACACCCTCTCTGCACCGACCACCCACATCGCAACTACCCCCAATCTTCTCCCTCCCCCGCGCCAGCAGTCCATCTTGCCTTCAGCTGACCCCAACTCCAACCACACACCCCTCCTCAACAGGTCCATATGCATGGAGCTTTTCCCCCGCCTCCTCAACATATTGAGCGAGCAGTCCTCACATTGTGTGTGCCCCGGCTAACACGTTCCTCAAGCTCCTCATCTCCATCTCAGCCGCCGAGCACATCGCCATCCTTGCCAGCTCGTCTAGGGGGCGTTTTCGCACAGCGCGCACACAGCGCGGGCACAGCGCCAATTATTACGTTGTTTATCCCGGGAACACCCCTGAAAACCACCCCCCTACAGAAGCGTGCAGGATCCATTCAAAAGAGCATCAGGGGTGCAGAATTCAGGACCCTGGGACCCGTGGCAAGCATCAGACTAAAACAAAAAATCCCTGGTGTACCAGCAGGGGCTGTAGGGTGCAGAATTCACGACCCTTTGGGGGTGAAAAACAGCCGCCTTTTCGCACAGCGTGCGCGCAGCGCGGGCACAGCGGTGCGCCCCCCCTACACCCAATGGTGTTCGGATCAGCCTAGCAAAGCCTTCATGTTTGCCCCTTACTCACCGACCTCCACGTAGCCTCCCTAGGGCCACCGCTAGACCCATTTGCCTAGGCCCAAACCTCCCGATGAGGAGCCACATAGATCCACTTGGCAACGCCACCTTGCCACCACCTCGCAATGAGTAGGCCCATGGAATATCAACCACCGCTGCCACCTCCGTAGCAGCTACACCATCACTCCGTAGAATGCCACCCACTGACCCACGCCCTCCACCTCACTAGCCAGGGCATCCGGCACCCAAACTATAAGCCACCCTTCCCCTTTGAACAAGTTGGCACAGGCCCAAGAACGTGTGAGTGCAAAGCCCATTGTGTTGATACATACTTGCCCTCTGAGAACCACTGCAACAACCACTACATGAGTCACTTGCCCAATGCTGGTACCTACCTGCCTACTTGTTGTGCCTTGTGCCAGCTCCACCCCTCGGCCAACTTGGTTAGTAGGAGGGGCTTGCGCCGATGGCTGCCCATCAACAGCCCACAGAGCAACAGCCAGCTTGGACACATGCTGAGTCAAAGCGCGGCGCAACTACTGGTCATACCTTGCTCCACGCTACCACATACACACACCGCACGCATGCCTACACAACCTGACCCCAACCCCGGCCCACGCCAAAAACCAAGCCCTCTAACCCCCACCAATTTTTAAGGTTCCCCCCCTTCACTTGCGCTTTCCAAGGAGAACGTGTCGGCAAAGTTCCCGCCGGCATGCACTGGGTGCCAAGCGACCCCCCCACCCCCGTTCCTCTACACCCCTCCCTTCGTCCTTGCCTTTTCCTTGCCCGCCCCTCCCACACCCCCTTACCCCCCCTCCTTTCCTTGGTATTTTCATCCTCTGCCTCCCCGCTTCCTAACCACCAGATGACCTAGTATTACCAGCCCCCAACTAGAGGCCACATCGGGTGACAGCAATCTGCCAGTTTCTAGCCACTTTGGCTTGCATAGGGTGCTGTATGATGGTCACGTGGGCCATTTCTCAATAGCTCCAGCCCTAGGCACCACACAACCCCAGTCACAATCAGCTGCAGGCACAGTCACAGTCCCAATCGCAGGCTCACGGCCTCAATCACAATCACAGATCTTGTTACAGTCTAAGCCAAAGCCCACTATTTGACATGCATTGGCAGGTTCTCATGCAACTGGGAATGATGTAGTGTTGCTCTTGATCCCACTCCTACTCTTGCTCTTGCTCTACCTCTTGTTTCCTGCTCGGCACGGTTCGCGTTTGGTAGGAACCCACAGCCCCACCCCACCCTGCCCCTCCGCGTAGGGGGCAACCCCACCAAATCAGGTTCGTCCTTCCTTGGGATGTTTTGCTGTTCCCAGAATATTTTTTTCTGTGTTCTAGCACTAGGCGTGTGCAGCAGCCCCCCAGAGGAGCCACTTTCACAGGGTGCACTTGGACAGTGAGTCCAGAGCAATGTACAATCTCCATCTTGTGACCTCCATCTTGTGACCTGTGACTTCACATGGGTGAGGCGTGCCCCCCACAAGGAACACCACAGGGAGACTTGGTTGTAGAATGTCCCATTTCAGTAGCAGCAGCTACCACGACCCTAGTTGAAAAACCAGGGCCAGTCCAATTCTGATGTCATTTATGTCAGTCAGATTCCTACACTCATCAATTCTTAAATTCCATGGCAAAATTCTATTGCCTTCAGCACTGCACCTGGAAGAGAGGCTGACAGTCAGCCAATCAGTTAGTTAGGCAAGCAGGCAAGCAGACAGGCAAGACAGAAACACACAGTTTGGGTTTTTTCAGTGGCACTCGGCTACAAGCAGTGGGGAGCCGAGAGTGTAGCAGAACAGTCTGCCAGCGGTCTGTCGGCCGGGAATCGAACCGCCAACACGACTGTTGGCGGTCAATTGCATTACCAGTCGACCGCAGCTGACCTTTGGCTTTGTTGTACCCAACCCTTGTTCAAATCCCTCTGAGCACAAACTTTTTGACCCCCACACCCCACCCCCAAAAAATGTGATATCCAGTTTCAGGGGATAGAGGCCTCAGAAAGGCCTCAGAAAAAAACTCCATTGGGGGATCATTTTATGGGGCAAAATAATGATTTTACAAGGGGTTGGACATCCAATATTATGCCTTGGGGTATGCTACGCGAACAACCCCCAAAAAGGGGGGGTATACGACGCACACACCTGCGCTTGATCTAACAACCTCTCTTCGCGGTGATTTGGTATAAAATTCCCATATTGTGGCACAAGAACAAGCATAGCTGTTGGCCTCTTGATGCTTGCTATTATTTCCTGGAGGCTTCCGAATGCCTGCTGTTATTACTTGATGGCTCCTGGATGCTGGCTGATTTTTTTTTGAGACTTCTGGATGCCCATTGTTATGTCCTGGTGGATTCCGGATGCTTCTTGTTCTTTCGTGGAGGCTTTTGGATGTGTGCTGTTATTTCCTAATATCTAGTTCAAGATGATGACAAATAGGAGCTTCAACAGTACTACAACTCCCTTTGACCAGTGATGACCCTTGCACATAGTGTCACTGCAAAAATGTGAGCTTCCAGCAGCAACACATTAGGAGCTGAGAAAAGCAAATTGATCAAAGATTTCGAAACTGGTCCACAGATCACGCCGCTAGCACCATACAGCACAACAGGTGTCGCCGAATTCTATTGGAAATTATGGACAAACCATCATGTAGAACGGAATGGCAAATTTTGGCACACTTTTGTTGTGCCAAATGTTGCCTTGCCTATTCCAATTTGGTCGGTAACTTGATACTGGATGCCCCCGCCCAGGCAATTCCAGCCAATGTCCACTCAGTTCAGCACAAACAATCAAACTGCTATGCTACAACCAGTTAAGTACAATCGTAGCCCCCCCCCCCCCCCCCCCGGGTATACCAGAATCACCCCCAAGAGCAACCTCCCAGCTCCTCAGTTTGAGCAATTGAATGGCTGCATCTACTTCTGGATGCTCCACTCTGCATCTACTTCTGTTTGGGGGGTCCTAAACGGCTGAATTTGCATGCAGCGCATGGTGCATCCCATGAGAGGCTGCCGACTGCATGCAGTGTATGAATGTGAATATTGAATGTTGGATGTAAGACATGCTTTTGAGGTTACAGGCATACACAAAGCACGATTCACTAAGGTGAAACTATCCACCACCATGCAGTATGCAACTGTGCATGACAATGTAGGCAACGCGACTAGCTAGTGCACAATGTCCTGAGCCAGGTAGTATTCAAAAGTCGAAGGTACTCCACATGCCGTGTGAACAGGAAAAATGTCACGCAAAAATTAAAACGTGTGATGTGATTGCTGGCATGACACCCCAAAAGATAAAAATACATATATGGGCGTTTTCACAAGGGAGGCGTTCATAAGCAGTCGGTGGGTCCGGCTTTGTAAGTCACTGGCCGACAACTCATTTCTCCCCCCCATTTTGGGGTTGGGGAATCTGAGGCCATCTTGGCCACACTTCCTCCAAATTTCTGAAAACAAGGGCCAAAAATGGCTGAAAACGGGGTTCCAGCCCACAACCTAGGCTGCTGCCATAGAGGGGGAAGGTGTCACCCTGCCAAGGTGAAAACAAACAACATTGTGCATATCCAGGTGGAGAAATTAAATATACAAGAGGCAAACCTCACCGAAATGATACATTGGAGAGATTGTCCAAAGTGTCGCAGAGTACAACCCATCCCCCAAGACGAGCCAGATGCAACCACCGCAGGCGTTCACATATGCCCCTTTCCACAGGGAGGCGACTCCCAAAATTTCACCGAATGGAAGCCCATGTAGCACGTGTTCCAATTAAGTCAGATTAAGATGTGGCCATCACAGTTGAGGCCAGTGCTGAGGCCAGAGCCCAGCTGGTGACCAGGGGTCCCGACCCTTTGGCAAACAGAAACTTAACATAATAACTGCAAATCCAACCATCCCCAGACTGAAATCCCGAGGGCTTTTCCAAGGGTCTGTGATGAAAACGGGTCCCCAAAGCAGGTGGTATTCAAATGGCTGCATAAGCCCTGACCGTGTCAGGGTCCTCAAAGCGGGGGCAAGTCAAATGGCTGCATAACCCCTACGTTTGGGGTCACTCACACCCACGCACGCACGCACGCACGCACACACACACACACACAGACGCACACACACTCACTCACTCACTCACTCACACACACACCCACAGCCCAAACCCACATAGGCACACATACGTGGGCATACTGTGGTCATAGGGTGTCTGAAGAAGCGCAGTGCAAGATCTGTCGGTGGCAAGCTCTGTAAGTCGTACTGCCCCCAAGGATGGAGAATGGGGGGCCAGCTGCGTGCTTCAAGGCACTGAGCAAAGCTGCAAAGCTCCCGATGCCTTGCAAACCTCGTCTTTCCTTTGCACTTTTTCGTTCAATGTGGGAGGAGAACGGTGCCTATGGGCCTGTGAGGAATCTGCGCATTGGCATAGGGATGTTGCCACAAACATCATACAAACAGCTTCACGCCATATACACCTCCACAGGGGCCCCTGCAGGCATGACATTTGCACGCACATGTGCAGTGTTAGTGCCTGCATTTCAAAGCTACATTTGGCGCAGAGGGCTACACTGCAGCGACTCTCCAGAAAAGAGAAAAGTCTGCCGTCATCTGAAACACATCACCTCCGGCACCTTCTCGTTGACCAAACTGGGACGAGAGGACGCATGGGAACGCCGACGGAGGGCCATGCAGCACGAGCGAACGAAAGATACGGATGCAGCCTTGGCCATTTAGACACTGTGCCTAAGAGGCTGTTTGTGGCAAATCAGACATACTCAAGCGAAGCACCACACTGACCCCCTGCCCCACTGATCGGGGGATGACTCCCAGCCACCTCCAATTGCACCTGCAATCCCCCATTTGTTGAAGGCTTGCTTATGGCCATTCGTGGCCTTATCAGACAGCATCCCCCATCACCTCCGCAGCGGTTTGCTTGCCACAAAGGCCGCCGCATCAGACATGTGATCAATCAAGCGATGGGTGATGGCTGTGTTCAAGGGCACCTGACGGAAAACGCCTCCGAAAGGGAACGCGGGAGGGTGAACCATTGTGGTTATCTGGATGGGCAAGGGAACCATCCATTTCCGGGCTGCGGCCATGATGTCAGGTTTTCAAATAACCAGCATGACCCTGACGTCATGCCAGACTGACTCAGTTCAGTGTATCATTCACTATTGGGCAGGACAAGAAGGCCTGAGGCAATAGCCCAAACTATGAGCGGCGGGGGGGGGGGGGGGGCGAACACACTTTCCAGACCACCCGCCCACAAAAGGGCTCCCGTGACCGAGGCCCTTACCGACCCACCGACAGGGCCCGTCAAGGGGTTTCGGAGTTTGGGGGTTGTCCCCCAATATATCATGGCCGCAAGGATCCCCCAACGATGCGCTGATCATTTTGACATGTTTCACACGGGTCATAGGGTCAATGGCCATGACAGCGGTGGGCCAGCCAGCAACAGCAGTGGGCACTTGATGGACAGCAGTGGGCGCTGAGGAGCCTGCGATTGGGCGGCTCGTGTGGCGAGTGCAGAGCTGCTGCAATACGTCAGCCACTGCACATCAGCTGCTACGCATTCGGTCACGTGTTACCACAACCCTCATCCGGAGCGTGAGGCACAAGGTGAAGAGGAGGGGGGAGGGGGGAGCGGCAGCTGTACACCAGCCAGTGCCACTGATGGTGTGCCCTCATTAATGCACTTTTGCCATTCGAAACTTTCCACAATCTTCAGAACGAACCCGGGCCCCTACTTCGTGGAGCCGGTTGTCTACCTCCTCATGCTCTGCTCCAGCGCCTGCAGAAGGGCATTTCACTGAGGCTGCTCAAAGAATTGCCGGTGGCGCTGAGGATAATCCTCTGTCGGTCGAGTCTAACATTTCCAGTCGGGAAGCAGCACCTGACAAGAGGCCATGACATGGCTCAGGCTGTGACAGCAGAAAGCATCGGGACGTCCGTCGTGAGTCTGTCGCACAAACAAAGAAACTGACGACTTTGAGGAGAAGCAAGGCTTTTGTATTTGTAGCGACATGCTGCCTCACTTCGCCCACCGGTCATTCATCACCCGTTCTGCAGACATCTCATGGGTCGAAAGCCTCCGCTCGAGCGTCACCAAAACGCCGCTGCCGCCGCTGCTGCTTGCTTACTGCCCTCTGCATGCCCACATGCTACCGGCTGCTTACATGCTGTCTGCTGGTGCTTACCTCACCGCTACGACTTGAGCGTTGCACGGTCGGCCCTTGTCCGAGCCCCATACGGATGGCCCACAGCAACCAAACCGGAAGGGCAGCAGCGTAACAGGACCATCCGCGTACGCAGCCTTCAGGGCACGGACGCGCGGCTCACGCACATGGATGCGGCGCTTGCGGTGCCCGTTGCACTCGAACCGGCCATTGAACGCACCGAACGAAAGAGGCCGCCCTTGAACGAGTTGGAGCGCGCCAATGGCGAGCTCCTCATGTGGAACGCCCGAGTCATCCGTTGCTACTGTTATCCTGACATCCACCTCCACCTCCGATCCTGCGGCATTACTTGGGCCCACGTCATGGGCTACATTTTTTACAACAGCAAAACCAACTGTAGACGAGCCATCGGGCCCTACGCAGGGCTTACAGTGGCCGCCGGTTTACGACCCGTAGCCGAGGTCGGTCTCGAGCCACAGAGTCGCCAAGTGTAGGCAGTGGTCGGCCTTGCCTTCGCTGGCTTGAAGGCACTCGACAATGGCCGGGTAATTGTCCTTCTCGACGGTCCGCTCCTCAAAATACCAAATCCTAAGCTTTCCCCCTGTTGAGTCCAGGTATCCAAAGCCGTACTGGCTGCACCCCCGCATGCCATGCCCCCCGATCATGAACCCTACCTCCTCCTGCTGCCCCGCATCCTGCTTCTGATTGCAGTGCTGGTGTCCATCGAAGTATTTCAGCCGGTCACCAATGTCGCAGCCAGGCATCCTCCGCATCGCATCGTACACGTCCGGCACCGCCATGCCTGACCCACAACCCAACCCTTCGTGGTTCCAATGCCCGAGGAGCATCACAGCCCGTGGCTTAGACCGACCCATGAAGGAACACGCCTGCTCAAAGTAGGGCCTTGTCTCTTCGAATGTGGCAGCCCCGGTGTACCCAATGAAGCCCAAGTTGCCGATCAGGTGGTACCACAGGAAATTCGTGTGGTTGTTGTTGAAGCCATGCCACTGCCGCGTGGTGTCAGGGTTTACGGCAAAGCTGAGGAAATCCGCATCGGTTTGGGGCAGCAGCGTGGACGCGACGGGGTCCTGGGCGTAGAACTGCATCAACCCGTACCCGGCCTGGTCATGGGCATCCCCGCAGGACGGGAGACCACACACCCACAGGTCATGATTCCCGGCGACGGTTTGGAGGATCTTGCTTTTGACGTCCAGAGTGAACTGATCGAACATGGCCCGTGTCAGGCGCCCATCCTGGTCGTAGAAGTTGTCGCCCAGGATCTGGAAGAAATCCAGTGCCGGGTCCTTCGCGAGCAGATTGATCATCGCTGCGCCGCGGTTGAAAGTATCCCACCGCTCACCCCACTGACACTCCACCCAACGAGCAGAGAAGCAGGGGTCTGACCAGATGATCCCTTTGGTTCCTTGGCCTTGCGCTGGAAGGCGCACGGTGAACGACTGGCCATTGACTGTGAAAGTGTTTGCGTGGCCGGGCTTTACTGTCACCATCGCTGAATGCAGGACGTGGTCTCCAATCTTTGAGTATGTTGCCTCTGCAGCCTCATCTGATTTGAAAGTGCATGCAGTGTAGAGATGGCACTTGTTGCCATTACCGAGGAAGGCTCCTTGATAGAACGTGTAGAACAGGCACTGACTATCCGCGGTGCACACCTCCAAGCACGTGGCGTCATCCCCGCCAGAGAATGTCTGATACGGCGTCTCGGTGCACGACTGCTTGGCCTGACCCAAATCAAAAGCGCTCTGCCAGCGGTACTTGAATCGCTGGCTATACGTGAAATGGAGGTCACCCGAGAGCGTTTCGTTCTGCCGCAGGCCGATGACACTGATGCGCATGCGGTCGTACCCTTTCGGCCCAAGTGCACGTGCCACGCGCAGGTTCAGCGGATGACTGGCGGCGGGCCTGGACGATGGCAGCGCCCGAACCCAGTCCTCAAAGAAGCCGACCCCTGGTGTGGCGTGCGATCCGTTGGTGTCCAGCGCGTGTACATCCTGTGGACCCATGAGAACAATCATGGCAACGGAGAAGAGGGTCCACAGCATTGGTTTGGGGCTGCCCCGGCGTTGCACAACGAACAAAGGACTGCGCAAAAAGACGAAACAAAATAGACACTCAGAAAGTTTTCCTGCTCCCAAAAATGCCTTGCCTCAGGGCCATGCGCCATGTTGTAAATATGGAACCAATTGGATTTGGGCCTTCTCATGCATGAGGCATTGAAAGAGGACAGTCCGTCACCTGCAAACCCGGTCCTCTTACCGCCCCCGGTGCTCTCGCATGCCATTCCCATGCCATCGCGCATGATCCGCACACCTCGTGTGTGCGACGCTGTGGGTGTGGAGTACGTAGGTGTGGGAACAGGGTGTGCGACAGCTTGGGGATGCTGTTTGCATTGGGGAAAGATGTGCAAGCGCGTCGTGCTTCCACAGTCTCACACCCCAGACCCATATCACGCCCCCCCCCCCCCCCCTATTCCTAAAGCCAACCCGTCCCATACCCAATTCCCACACCCTCTCACAGCCGCACCCTCAAACAAGCACATGCTGGGGCTGGGGTTGGCCCAGCCATTCCGAGTTGGTTCCCATTGCAAAAAGCCGGAGCAGCAAGTCACTTGCATTAGGCCATGCTGGCTATGTCAAGGATTTTGGCTGGGCCACCATAGAGGGCTACAATCCACAAGTGCTGACATGAGCTAACCAAAAAAATGCGCCAGCGGGGGTTTCTACAAGGTGCATGAGTTGAGCAACAGCTAGTTTAGCAGCTTCGGTCTCATTTTCGTATCCTTCTCCCCTTTGTCCACCTGCCCACACCTAGCGCACGATGGTCCGAGCTTTCCATTTCCAGGGCGTGCCGTGGAAACTCAACTGTGGTCATCAAAGGAATATTAGCCAGGCACACCACTTTTTGGCAAGTGTCTTGACTTGGCACCATATCTAGCCTCTCCAGGGAGAGAGAGAGTGTGTGTGTGACGCCCAAGTATTTCAATCAAAGCTCAAACTGCGAGGTTCAACAGAGCTAGGTCTTACAATCATCAGCAAAACCATGAGTCCATGTTCTTCTGGCCTCGGTGGCAGGCCGACCACTAGTGCACTGATTCACAGCTTTGGGATGTGGGAAAGGTCTCAGGAGCAGCAACGCAAGCAGGCCCCGCTTCCCCCCCCCCCCCCGCAGCAAACTGTGTGTGTGTGTGTGTGTGTGTGATCTGTACTTTTAGAGGTGGATCCTTGTGCAGCGTTGGGCTGGACGCCTCATTTGGCTCAGGTCTGCTGAGGCCTCTTTGTGACGTTGTTTCCCTCCCTTCTGCGGAATCAGAACCTCTGTATTTTGCTGGCTAGGTATCCAGAGTGTTCGCTCTCCCGTGCCTCGTCACGAAAAGCGGGCGGGCGACATCCTCGGCCACAGTCTCCTCCAGCCCCCGTGGAACTGGGGCTGGTGGGGACGGAGGGGGGGGTGTTTTCGGCCTCGTGCGTTTGGGGCCTGGAGGGGTGGGGGGTTGGTGTGGGGACCTCAGCAGACCCGTAGAGATACGTGCAGGCCCTTGCAGGCGTGGTCGTTTGTGGGGCAGTTGTGCATGTGCAGCAAGTGGGCGCTTCCGGCGCGCAGGCACTGGGGTGCACACTTTATGGTGTCCCCACTGACAGCAGTGGCGCACTCCCCTTTGCTTGAGTGTGCACCTCGGGCACGGTGGTAGGCCATGCAGTGGGCACAGTTGCAGTTGCGGTCTGTGTGCTATGTGGTCATCAGCGTGATGTCCCAGCGCACAGCATGCTTCAGCTGTGCGCCGAAGTCTCTTGCAGGTCGTGCATGCGTCAGCAGAGTGCTGGGCACACTTTGACGGATCAGCCGGCGGCGCCGGTGGTGGCGCCCTGTGTGTGTTTGCGCGCCTGCGTGTCCCGGTGTAGGGGCGCTGTGGGAGCTTCCCATCCCCTATCACAGGGAAGAAATCAGCTGCAAAGGAGGAGCAGCCCCCCCCCCTTTGGCAAAATTGGTCTGCTCCGAGGACGGAGCCAGCCCCAACTGCAGATTCCCCTGAAGTGCACGCTGTAGTCGATGCTCCTCCACTTCCTGCGCTGTTCTGCGTGGCCTATGTGTGTACGGGCGCAGTTTGTGTATTCTGTTGAGACCAACCTTGGTGGCCCACGTGCGCTCACAGTATGCCGCTAACTGCTGAACGTGCATGTTCATGGCACTGCAGCAGGTGAAATAGGGGCGACAGTTCAGGCCGCAGAGTGCCGGCCCCCCCAAAGGAACTAAAGAGCTGCAGCGTGTGACCACACGCGCTGGATGCAAATGGCCTTTGGTGACCAGGCGCTGCGCATTTGCCATTGCCAGTCGTAAGACCCGGCCTCTCTCTTGCACTGAAAGGGTGGTGCCCTTAAATTTTGCCTGTGGAGCGTGTGGGAGGGTGCGTTGCGCAAATTCCTCAAAGTCCAGTGCGAGTTCCAAGAACGTCACCCAGTGCAGTTCCCTCAGCCAGCATAGCAGGTCCGCCAAAAAGGGCATTTCCCACTGCCATTCCACCTTCTTAGGGGTACGCAGAAGAAGTAACCCTTTGTCTTCCGGTCTGGGGAGGGGTCCCACCAGTTGGTGGTACGGGTATTGCCGAAGCTGCTGTGAGAGGCTCGACCCCATGAAAAGCATGGGGGATTGTGTGTCTCGTAACTTGCGGGCCTGCAAAACGGCTACTAACATATTGTGCAGAGCTGTCATGAATGCGAGCGCTGTCCCTGACTTGACGCTGTCTGTGTCTAGCTCTGGGGCCAATCCACAAAGTCGTAAACATGGGGGCCACTGGTCCATGAGGGGAAGGCCTGTGATCTGTGCTGCCGCCGTCCTGATGCCCGGCAGGTGGGTGTCCCGCACCGTACTCCAGGCTGAACACTGCCAAAAAATGTGCTCCTCGTTTTCCGGAGCATTGCCACAGTACGGGCACGTGGATGTGGCTCTCATGCCACGTTGATAGGCCCGGAGGGCTGTCCAGGTTGCTCCTGATAGGATGCCCCGCAGGATAGAGCGCTGTGTGTGTGTGTGTGTGTGTGCATATTTAGGGAGAGAGAGTGCTTCAAGAGCATAGCCCTTGGGCTTGAAGGGAACTTATACCCACCGCAGCTTTTAAATTCATTTCACCCAAGGCAACAAATGCACAACACAAACTCCAAACATGGTCGGCGACAAACCAGTACAAGTCACTGCCACTCAGGCATACTCATTCATTTTATGCAAAGTGCAGAGTCCTGAAATCCTTGGGTAAACCAAGGTCAGATACCACCAAAACAGTTAGTCAACCCAGGCAGTACAAACTTTGTGCTCCATTCAAGTTAAAAACCTCTATTCCCATGCAGAATATCAATTCCCCTGATTCAGGCAAATAATGGCCAAAGGAGGGAACATAAACAGCCCACAATGGGGTCACTAACCCCGCATCAATGAGGCCGCGCACAGAAAATACCCACCAAACAGGGATGTAGTGCCGGGCAAACAACAAAGCATCACCACATCAAAACAAAAGCTCAATCTTCCAATCCCCATGGAAAGGGCGGCACATTCGCAGAAAAAGGGAACAGTAACTCCAATTCCCTCCACTCACAGTATCTATCGACAGCCGCCGACCTACACGCAGCAGTGGAACAAAAAACAGATTGGCTGCTGTGGGGGATCTGCTGGGTTCAATCTAGTGGAGACATAAAAACAAGCTACAGCCATAGACGTCCACCGACGCCACCAAAATAAGCGTCACATCAACCTGTTTTGGACAAGCAGACCTGCAACACATCTCTGGTTAATCCTCCCCACGGCAACCCTTCTCCAGCCCCTTTAATGAGCAATCTTACATCCCTTCAATATGACAAAAAGTTCAGCCTGTTGTAGAGACTCAACCCATCATGGGCATTTATAAAAACGGACATCCGAAGGGGGGAGAAACAACCCAATTCTGAACCTCAACCCCCTCATTGGCGCAACATTAGCAAAAATGACCCACCGGTGCCGACTGTTCACCGGTATTTGGGGGGTTAATCCATAAAATACCACAGCCAGTGAACTTCTGAGGGAAAATTGTAAACACAACCGCTCTCAACAATGGTTTGATCATGATTTAAGGAACCCGATCTCCCTCACTCACCTTCCACCAAGAAAGCTGCCGTCCCGTTTGTAGCCGTAATGCCCACTTCAGACGTCCCAGGAGCCGTTTCATTCCCTTTCTTTGCAACCTTCCGAAACCTAAACCAAACTTGAACCATGCGCGGATTAGGCCTGAGACCATTCCTTTACGGTTCTGCATCACTCTCGTCTCCGTGTTAAATATTTTCCCAACGAAATTGAGCTCTACGACCGGAGTGACGTCTAACTTTGGGCTCAGGACAAATTTTTGCCTTATTTAGCTTTGCCTTCAGTCTGCGCACTGCTCGCTTTAATTCCCATCTGCTGCCTACCACCAAAACTCTTCCAGGTATACAAACGGCAACATTGGCTAATTTGCCACCGCATTATTCACTAGCGCAAACATCAAATGTTGGCATACCACCGGAGAGTACTTCCACCCAAATAGTAACGACCTCCAAGTAAGAGACCGGCCTTGCATTGAAACATAGAACACGTCTCTCCATTCTCTAGGCATGTGGATGCTCAAGGCCAAACTTTGCACTGCAGGCGCACTGCGGGCACATGTATCAAAGACCACCCAAAGGAGAAGGAGGGAGGAAACATGAAGCATGCGGATGCAGCAACACAACATAACAATCTGATTCTGAGATGTCTGACATCCCTTGTTCTTGAAATTACAAACCCAAACTGCAACTATGCAAAGGCATATAAGAGGGGCACATGTTCAAATGACATATGCCACACTCCAATATATCTTCATGATGGTGAGCACATACTTGACAACAAACACCGTCATCATTTTCCTCATCATCTTTTGGAGCATCCCGTTGTGCCCACACAGACCAAGGCACATGAGGCCAAGGTCCATAGGGCTGATACCTAGTTTGTCTCCTGATACAAAACTGCGTCAAGTGCAGCAAAACACGGACATACCGGTGCAAATCTGTGGCAGAACCCATCCACACATTGCAGATGATCTTCTAAGGTCGTGCTGAGAGGGAGGAAAGGCCACGCCGGGCAGACATATCAAACATTGCTGCAGTGCGGACACAGCTATAGACAGGTGATGTATCATAGTGAACGTTGTTGCTTTGGTTTGAATGATTGCGGGTGGAAGCGGGTCGGAACGACAAGCGACGGGATAGAGGAGAGGACGAAGAGGAGCTGGCCAAACGGGCTGCACCGCAGGGGAGAGGTATGCAGCTCGATCAGCCGCCAAAAGGAAGTCTGGTTGGAGATGGTGGTGTGTAGTCTGGTGCTGTGGACACGGACATGGGGGAGAAGCCAAATGACACACAGGCCACACACAGGCCCTCTTTTTGCATTGATGGTGCATGCGAGAGGGGGCGCTAAAGAGACTCCGAATAATAGCATGCCAGTTGCAGCAGGTACCAGGACTAGGGAAAAAGCCCGCGCCCGCGTGATCACGTACAGTTGGAGTCGGATGATCCAACGGATGCAGTGCACCTAACCCCGGACGACTTGGCAGATCTTGTTGTGTGCCCTAACGCTGCAAAGAGGTGTTCCACCCTGCCTTCTCGGGGCCCCAAAAGAGGGCGGAAGTGCTACGTAACCCGTGCATTCTCGGGGGTCCCCAACAAAGGGGACAAGAACGTCGCGTAGTTCAGCGGTCATGCACGTGACGCCTGAACTAGAGGTGCTTGGTTCGAATCCCGGTGGGGTTGGAACGCAGTGTCCTAGGCGCTAGGGTGTCTGTGACCCCACGAGCCGGAAGGGATGCTGCGAGGGACAGGTAGGGATCACGGATACGCTGGAGTTTGGAGTACGCCCGAGCACTTTACCTTTACCTTTACCCAACAAAGGGGACAAAATCAGAAATGGCCGCCTCACCCCTGCCTTCTTGGGGGTGACAAGTAAAATATGGCACATTGCAAATGCAACAGAAGCGTTGAAAACCCAGAGATGGAACAACAAACTTGTGGAAAAGGGCCAAAACTAGGATTTGACCCCCCCCCCCCCCATGTCGTTCCCCACCACCCCCTAGCGGACGGTTGCCAAGTGACGCCCCCCCCCCCCCCCTTGGGGGACCACACCACCACTGTACACGCATACTTGCAGGCACAGAAATTGCAGCATCAAACGAAAGAATTTAGCATAAAATGCGTTCAAAGGGCTGCCAATGTACGGAGACCTACTCCTTGACTGGCTCGGTGTGAAATTTCTTGGTCCTGCTCCACTTGACCTTGAAATCTTGCACATGCTCACCGCTTTCAACTGGAATGAAAATTGTTCTGTGCCGCCCTTGCTGTATGAACTGATGCGGCGTGCCCGGCGACGAAAATCTTTCCACCACCGCTCCAGTTGGTCCTCCGTCAAAGCAGCAAAGCATCACCGTGCTCCTAATGTCCAACGACCTGCGCCAAACAAGTTCCCCCGTGGAGCAGATGAACATTACATTTGTCCCGGGGGGAAACATGGTTGTGCTGTCAAGTTCCATTCCAGCGAAAGTGAGCAAAATGTCCTACCATGAGTACAAGAGATACAAGTGGCAGTGCCCCACAACACAGTCACCCACACAACAACACAGTGAGCCGCAACGAAAAACTTTGGGTTGACCAAGTGACCCCCCCCCCCCCGCGGGGAACGACAAGGGGGGCCGAAGGTATTTGCCGACATACACAACTTTGCACTGCGGGCGCACTGCAGGCAAGGAATTCCCTCAAGTAGCA
The DNA here is from genome assembly GCA_964036045.1 of Eutreptiella sp. 'Long Island Sound 2002'. Classification (NCBI taxonomy): domain Eukaryota; phylum Euglenozoa; class Euglenophyceae; order Eutreptiales; family Eutreptiaceae; genus Eutreptiella; species Eutreptiella sp. 'Long Island Sound 2002'. Next base: position 7,951,904 of record OZ038378.1, read on the forward strand.
ATTACTAACATCCAGCTTAATCAAAAACGGCCCCTTTCTTCATCTCATGAGTCGACAGTTTCACAGTTCTTCAATTTGCAGCAAGACGAACTTCATCGGTGATCTCGGGTCTGACTCATTGAGTTTCATGCGATTCACAATGAAACTGCACTTTTCATGGTTCTTTGGAATCACCCTCGCTTTTCTTGATGCATGCCCGCTCCCAGCTGCGATGCACCTCGATGTTTCAAAGAACCACTCTCCACCAAGCTGTCAATCATTTCCGGTTGACCTCATCCTTTACTTTCCCGACCCCGAGCCCCCCCCCCCCCCCCCACCACCCGATGTTGGCTAGCCACTGCCGGTACTTGTGCGGCAGATTATCCGGGACTCAACTCTCTTGCATAGCATTTCTGATTTGCATAGACCCACACTCACACAGACCTATGGATGCCACGGTCACATCCACTTCATCCTCGCATTCTTCATCGGAGTAATATGAGACGTCCTCCTGATCTTGCCACTTCCTGTCCGTGACGCCTAACAAACTTTGCAAGACACTTGACACCTGGGCCACCGCATCGTTCCCCACCAAATCTGCTACTACCGACAACAGCACCCATGTTGCATCCTGCAATCTCTGTGGATCCTCTTTTGTCTGCTAAGTGAACTTACGCACCACTGCATCCACATCCACATGGTCCCTTCTTATTCACAACAGCTCTCAGCAATACCAGACCAGGTGCACACTTGGGTCCAGACAAATGGTGTCAAATGCAGGATAATTGATCACAATGTTAGGACAACATCATCCTATGGGATCCATGGGATAGCCTCAGAAATTCCATTCATCCGGTCAAAGCTGGCGGAATATTCAGAAATGCTTAAGAGAATCAAAAAAAAAACACATCACGGGCCTCAAATACCCAAAGGGTGCCTCATCATGGTCAGAACTCCCACCCCACCATCACTCACAGTTCTCAGCAACAGCAGATGCAATAAAGGGGCCACAAACATAAAAAAAAACCTGACTGAATTTTTAGTCAGCTTTTGCTCGCGGATGGTGATTTTAGGGTGCTATTTTAGCAATTTGTCAAAGTCTAACGGAATTTTCGTTTAGCTTCCAAAACACAGCACAATAGACATACCATTTGAGACATCTTCATCTGCACTATCATCGAATGTCAAATTCATTGATTCACACAACATGGTATTCAACTGCACGAGAAAGGAAGAGAAAAGGCGCAAATGTCATACATGTAACATGTCTACAGAGAAATGCACAAAAATGTCTACATTGGGTGCCTAAAGGGGGGGGGGCAACTTTGGAGGCCTAAGTAGAATGGTGTGCCTCTAGTTTATTTTGTTGAGAGCTGGAACTTGGAACAATCACATCATGTCTAGTGGCCGTTCCCAATCGTCACAAAGCAATGACTCACATGGACTCAACATGCTACAATTGGGCTGGGATGGCCATTAGCGAGTGCATGGCACAGGGCGTAGTTGTGATGGTGAGCCCCTTGCCCTGGTGCTGCCTAGGAAGCGGGAATCAGACGGTTGGAGCCAGAATGGGCATTCACTGCACCTATGTCGCCCCCCCCTTTCACTTGTGGCCAATGCCTGCATGCAACTTTCTTATGTGTGTCTATTGCGAGGGGTACATTCATTGTTTGGAAGGTGAGGAGTGCCCTAATCGCAATTTTAAAGGAGATGAGCCACGAGGCCCTTTGCACAAGTTGGAGGAGGAGGTCCAGGTTGCCAAGATGTTGAGGAGTGCCCTGCTCACAGTTTTAAAGAGAGAGATGAGGTGCAATGTGTTTTGGTGCAGTGAGAGGAGGAGGTCTAAGTTGACAAGATCTTGCATCCTACTCCTTCGGTAATTGACGATGAGCCCCACAACAATGTAGCCTCCGGTGCCAATGCTACCAACTCTTCCCCATGTGCTTTCTCCCCTACCTTGCCACCCGCGGATGGCGATATTAACCTCCCTACGATTACCTCCCCAAACCCTTCCCCCACTAGCCCACCCACAGCCTTGGATTTATTGGCTGGCCACCCGAGTGCTCCAACAGCGATTGTCCTCGCACCCCCATGCTCTAATATCGCCCGGCCATCCTGTGGTGGAATGGTTGTTATGGAGCACCTTTGTGGAGAAGACGTATTGGCCCATCTGATCACGAATCGGAAATCAGAATCTGATTGTGACACCTCTTGGTTCCGTTTGTGTGCTTTCTTTTTTGAGGGGCCTCCTTTTAACTTTAGAGCACGCACATGAGGCGCTTCCACCCGGGTGACAACACTGTGTCTCATGGGACCTTACTCACGGGGCCGGGAACAAAAAAATTCCACGAGGACCGCAAAGGCACTTTGAAGGCAGGTTCCTTCACAAGAAGCAAGAACAAAATGCGGTCACAAAGTCCTGATGTGCAATAGGTGCCCCATGTACAAGCCGCCGCTGTAACACGGTGAACCCTAAAGAGGTCCGCATTGGGCGTGTGAAACCATTGATATGTAACCTTTGATGGGGTCGTGGATTTGGATGTACCCAACCATTGATGGGGTCCTAGATTCGGATGTGGCCAACCATTGATGGGGTCCTAGATTAGGATGTGGCCAGCCATTGATGGGGCTCATGGATTCGGATGTGGCCAACCATTGATGGGGGCCTGAATTCGGATGTGGCGAACGGGAGTCCATCACCCCAACTGGAGGGGCCACGCCGAAGCATGGGAGTCCATCACCCCAATTCAAGGGGCCACACCGAAGTGTGAGAGTCCATCACCCCAACTCAAAGGGCTACACCAAACCGTGGGAGTCCATTCCCCCAACTCAAGAGGCTAGGCCGAAGCCAGGAAATCCATCACCCAAAAATCGATGGGCCAGGCCGAAGCGTCGTAGTCCATCACCCCAACACAAGGGGCCACACCAAAGCGTGGTAGTGCATCACCCCAACTCGAGGGGCCACACCAAAGCATGGGAGTGCATCACCCCAACCCTAGGGGCTACACCGAACCGTGGGAGTCCATCACTTGAACTCGAGGGGCCACGCCAAAGCGTGGGAGTCCATCACCCCAGCTCAAGGGGCCACGCCGAAGCGTGGGAATATATCAGAAATGGCACAGATTTGGGCAAAGGGGCTACATAATCCCTACCTTCTTGCGGCTCCCCAACAAGGGGACAAAACTTTACTAAGTTCGCAAACCTAACAAAAACAAACAACTTCTACTAGGTGCTGGTTACACAGTAAAAACTAAAACTTCGTTTCATCAGTTCGGGTTACATCCCAAAACATAGTAAAACCAAGTAAGGCTAGTTCAAATGAAACCTTGCAAGAAAACTTTTTTAAAACAAAAACTTTTAGTATGCTTTACTAGAGACCCGGCTTCTAGATGTTGGACTAGTTATGTGTGCCATGGAGGTGGAATTGGGCAGTTTCAACTGGGATTGTATGTTGCATTCTCTCCCTTTACTTTATAATGGGGTAAAAAGCAGCACCCATGCTGGCCGATGTGGAAAACACTGTGCATGGTGCGCGCACAGTGTGTGCAATACCCCGTTAGAACATAAGCGCCCATCAGATCGTACTTAATCCCACACCTACCATAGCTTTCAACCTTGAATCATTCACATGTCTACTACTATGGCACCTGCCACCTCTTCATATATTGTTGATGAAACCTTCGTTGCTTGGCCAAGTTTGCCCAAGATCCTTAACATTACTCCAAAATGCCGATCCCAGTGGAAAAGGTGGCTAGATAGCAATGATGGCGATTTTGCAGGAGCGTACAGCAAAAACAGAAATTCCGACAAATGTAACTCACTTTACCATGCTGACAAAACAAGAATTCAACAGAAAGCTGACACTCCATGGGCAGGTGAGCTACATCATACCCACGAAATAGAGAACCAGCAGACTGCAAAACAATTGTGCAATTGCTGGCTGAAATACCACCAAAGATGGCATGGGTATCAACGAGATTGCAACAACCTGAGGGGCTAAGATAAATCAAATCAATGACGTGCTGCTGGGCAGTATGCAAAGCCTTGAAATCTGCATGACCCAGTCATCCAGTCATCCAGCACTGCCATCGAGCAATGGAGCAGACAAAGAAAAGGGATAGGACTGATCTGAAAAAAAAATTGGACAGACGACACTCCGTTGACAACAGTTCACGTGCTAATGTCTGAATAGTCGGGATGATGCAACAACATGACCCAAAAATTGCCCCACCAGCAGGGGCAATCTGACCCTTCTGAAACTTGTGAGCCTTGACCTCGTGGAGCCAACCATGGACTGCAGAGCCTTGTGTCATTGGTGATGAACCACCAGAGGGCTTAAAGACATGATATGCAAACACTGATTGGCTGAGGTAGCAACCCTTCTGGGCGCCAACAAACGTGGCAGTGCGGAGCATGCATTGAGCACTGTACCCCAGGTGAGCACGGGTGCTGGGTCCCTTGGAACCGGGGGGCACAGCTGGACCGCTCCACCCCATTAGGCTGATGCTGCACGACGGCATTCATGCACAAGGCGGAAGAAAGTGGGACAGTAGCAACGGCATCGCATCCCAACCAACATGAAGGGGCCAAAATGATCGGAAAAATGCACAAAAGGGCAGTGGGCGCGACGAACTGTGGCACCCTTCCTGATTCCAAAAACCGTGGAAAGCAAAGGCCATTCAAGGCCAAGACCTCCAGCAAAAGGGAAAAGAGAAAGAGAGAATGTGAATCAGGTGCCCAAGTGCACAGAAACACCCAGCACACAGAAGCACAAACAGCCATGTCTGGAGTGTTTGGCAACACAATGTTGCTGCAGGTGTTTGACTGGGCAGTGCACGTAACTAACAGTGCGGATGCTGCCCTGCGATATAAGTAAGGCAAATACACATGTCATGGGGATAATACAGATAGTGCCATGCAATGGATGCGGTGCCTGTTGAGTTTGAAGGGCATGGGGCGGTCTTTGGACTTCTGGCAGAGCTGCGCATAGGGGGCAGTGAATCAGGCAGTGGTGGCCAGCGAAAGGCGCCAAAAGAGGCGGTCGAAACGCATTCCTCAGGCATGCCCATCCTGATGACCCCGCCGCGCGTGATGGGGCAAGGGTGCCATCAGGTTTGGTCCTGTGGCAGCTTTCATAAAAGACCCCTGTGCAAGGGACGGTGCACCAGGAACACATTTCGTGTGTGGCCCACACTCGCCTGAGACATCTGGTGTTGTCTGCCAGGCCACCAGGGGCGTCTGAAGATGCCAAACACGCAGTGGTCCTACAAAGCATGCACGGCCTTGCTCAGCAACACTTGGATTCAACTGATGAGTCCGGCAGTCAACCAACTCCGGTTGGTTCGCCTATAAATTCGATTTCGTTCTGTCTGGCAAACGAAGCACCAACGGCGCGTCTTTGGGGCGATGTATGCGATACCCGTCCGCGCTGGGGTGCGGGTGGCAGGGGAAGGCAGCATGGTTTGGCGCTTCTGAGGTGCATGAACCCCTTTGAAGAACCTGCGGCCCCAGAAAGTGCCGATTTCTCCAGGAACATCCTGTACCACGTTGGTGACACGAGGGCGAGTGAAGGCCTGTCTGGCTGCACACCGGCCGTCTAGGTCCAGAGGGCAGGTGCGCCTCCCTTGCCCCCACCCACAGCATTTGCAGGATCGGGGACAACGGATGAAGCGCAAAATACACTTGCATACGGGGCTGGATCAGGGGCAGGGACGATTAGTCATGAAAGGATTGGGGAGGATGGACCTGGACCTAGCGCCACCTGTAGGGATGCCACTGGCATCAGGCAATGTGCACCATCTGGGGCGCATACATCTTTTGCTCTTCAGTCCAGCACTTGTTAAGACGTGTTCGCATCAATTTCCTCCGGCGTGAAACGTGGGGTTGGGGAACCGGGGTGCGGGGGGTGCAAGCTAAACCACAAAGGCGAAAGAATGCTCCATCCAGTGTACAGTACCTATCCCCGTCACCACGCATAGCGCGTCATAGCGCGTCATAGTGCAGTCACCTTGACAGACACGCACACAGCGTGGTTACTGATGCATGTAGTGCACATGTTTTGTGCCTTGATCCGAAGACACACACTTTATGGGCCACAATGCAGTGATGAGTGTGAGCTGTCTTTGAAGGATGCAGGGCGTCAGAATCGAGGAAGTCGCGAATCCAGCAGGCCAGCAGTGGGAAGAGGGTAACGGGGTGACTGAGGCCCCCACAACGAAGAAGCAACTGCAACTGCACGTGCAATCATTAGCGAGTGAAGCAGCCGGATGGACAAGGGGAAGGTGAATGGCGCCCAAGCCAATTAAGACATGCACCGCACCAGAGGCAGCAAGTTGGGTTCCGTGGCAGTCATGGCCATGGTTGCCGATCGCGTTCTGCTGAGGGGCTGGCTGAGAGTCACCACCATCTCCGTCGTCTGCAGCTGTGAGGGCTGGACATTGACCCCATTCGCAAACATCACCAATTGGATGCCGGGGGCTCGTTGCACCAGCTGAAGGATCTTTTCGGCGGCTGTGAGATCCCAGACCTCCTGGCTCAGATCGAGCGCTATCACACTGGGGTGCTTGCTCAGGAGGGCCAATACCAAGCCCAGGTCAACAGCGAGGTCCTGATGCCGTATCACAAGCTTCCGATCACGCGCCTTCGGGCTGAGGGCCTGGATTTGCACCAGCTTGTCAGCAGCGACTGTAGAAGTGTTGTGTTCCCAGGACCTGCCGAGCAATCAGGCCAAGAGAGGGGGAGTGGGGTTTCTACCACCCCGCCCCCACAACCACACCGCTGCAAATTTGGAGGGTTGGGCGGGCACATCATTCATCATTTCACCACATTCTTGCATACAGGTGGTGCTGTGCTGTGCTGCGCTTCAAGAGTAGGGCCATGGCTTCCCCTTTCTGGGAGGTTCCCACGCTGAGGCCACCCAAACGTTGCACTAGCTTGGTGCGTGCTGCAGTCCGCACCCACTTATGGGAGCATTTTGGACCAAATGCAACAATGGCCCCCTACCAGCGGCTCAAGGCTGCCCCGGTCCCTGCAAGCTTGCACGGAGCTATTGTAGCCAACCACAATATAGGGGATCATCGTGGCGATGATGCGGGCATCATCTTTGTGGGTATGGCCATGGCCCAGGTCTAGCTCCCAGGGTAGGGCCACCGGAAGGGCCGTAGAGGGGCCCTTTGTTGGGGTGTCCCTAGCACTCGTGTCTTAGGCACTTCGCAGGGTCGTGGAACTGGCCATACACGAGGTTTTAGCAGCTCCCCACAGCCCCTCAAGCTAGTCCCCAGACCACAGTCCACATACCACAGACCACAGAACTCACACCATAGACCACAGACCACAGTCCAGAGGCCACAATCCACAGACTACGGGCCACTGACCACCGACCACAGACCACAGGGCTAAGGTTAGGGCTGGGGTCACCGAGCTGGTGGAACCAGTCTTGGTTTTATAACCCTTTTTAGTGTCTAGGGTGGACCTACCAGGTTTAGCAGCAGCAGCAGCAGCAAGCAGCAAGCAAGCAGCACGCGCGAAATGGGTAAAAATCAGAACTCCGTCGTGGTGCTTTGGATTTGGTTGAAATTTTGGTGGATCATACCTATGGGTGTGAAGTACAATCACACAAAGTTTGAGCAAGAAACTCAACGGTGGCGGCTGGGAACGGGATTCGCAAGTGGCGGACCTCAGTTTCAAAAACTGCAGTTTAGGGGCAAAAACAGCCATTTTTGGGCCAAAAAAGCCCTAGAACACATTCAAAACAGCCAAACGAAGGGAAGCGGTGGGTACACTCCACGTGCGGCTTGACTTCCCCGTGTCAACGAGCTCTTAGCGGCCCTCTAACTCCGTGATATGTCCGGGAAACGGCCCAAAAAGGCCCCCAGAAACTCCAAATGCCGACAGCCACAAACCAAGAATAGGCCATATCTTTGGCTACATGGCTCAAAATGTGATTCCGAGGGCACCTACTCCACCCGCAACCCCCCACTTTTTGTGGTTTCCACCCCTCAGAATTGCCCAAACGGACGCCTAGACCCCAATACCTAGGCCCACTAGGCTACAGCAAGCTGCAAGCTCAAGCCCAAACAGGTGGGTGCCCAAATGGGTCAACAGGGTCCAGTAGGGGCAAAAAATGACTTTTTTCAAAAACGATCCTACACCATGTGTGATGCTAAAACAAGTGTTTTTGGACTGTTTTGAGCTTGTGGTGGCCCATTTTGGTCCTCCGAAAATCCCAAAATGCCTTGAAAATGGGTTGTTTTGGGACCAAAAATGGGTCAAAAATGGGTCAAAACCACATTTTTCCAAACTTCATCCTAGACCATTTGGGGTGCACAACCGGGTGAAATGAGCCCATTTTGAGCCCATTTTGGGGCATTTTGGCCCCTCAAAAGTCCAAAAAGCCTTGGGAGTGGGCCTCGTGGTGATGGGGTTCACTTGCAAGCTGATTTCACTTTGTCAAGAGCCATCAATGTGTGAATCATTCTTGATGTCCCTCACCAGTCATAGCTAATGTTCCCTCCCCCACCAGCTCGGTCCCAATATTCAGTTCTGATTAGGGTTAGGGTCACCGAGCTGGTGGAACCAGTCTTGGTTTTATAACCCTTTTTAGGGTCTAGGGTGGACCTACCAGGTTTAGCAGCAGCAGCAGCAAGCAGCAAGCAGCAAGCAGCAGCAAGCAGCAAGCAGCACGCGCGAAATGGGTAAAAATCAGAATTCCGTCGTGGTGCTTCGGATTCGGCCGAAATTTTGGTGGATGATACCTATGGGTGTGAGGGACAACCCTACAAAGTATGAGCCAGAAACTCAACGGTGGCGGCCGGGAACGGGTGTCGCAAGTGGCGGACCTCAGTTTCAAAAATTGCAGTTTAGGGCCAAAACAGCCATTTTTGGGCCAAAAAAGCCCTAGAACCCATTCAAAACGGCCAAACAAAGGGAAACGGTGGGTACACTCCATGTCAGGCTTGACTTTCGTGTGTCAACGAGCTCTTTGTGGCCCTCTAACTCCACCATATGTCCTTGAAACGGCCCAAAAAGACCCCAGAAGCCCCAAATTTTGTGCAGATTGGCTGGCAACAGCCACAAACCAAGAACAGGCCATATCTTTGGCTACATGGTCCAAAACGCGATTCCGAGGGCACCTAATCCACCCGCAACCCCCCACTTTTTGTGGTTTCCACCCCTCAGAATTGCCCAAACGAACGCCTAGACCCCCATACATAGCCCCAGCAGGCTGCGGCAAGCTGCAAGCTCAAGCCCAAACAGGTGGGTGCCCAAATGGGTCAACAGGGTCCAGTAGGGGCAAAAAATGACTTTTTTCAAAAACGATCCTACACCATGTGTGATGCTAAAACAAGTGTTTTTGGACTGTTTTGAGCTTGTGGTGGCCCATTTTGGTCCTCCGAAAATCCCAAAATGCCTTGAAAATGGGCTGTTTTGGGACCAAAAATGGGTGAAAAATGGGTCAAAAACACATTTTTCCAAACCTCATCCTAGACCATTTGGGGTGCACCAACGGGTGAAATGAGCCCATTTTGAGCCCATTTTGGGGCATTTTGGCCCCTTAGAAGTCCAAAAAAGCCTTGAAAGTGGGCCTCGTGGTGATGGGGATCACTTGCAAGCTGATTCCACTCTATCAACGGCCTTCAATGTGTGACTCATTGGTGTAAGCTCAAGCCCAAACAGGTGGGTGCCCAAATGGGTCAACAGGGTCCAGTAGGGGCAAAAAATGACTTTTTTCAAAAATGATCCTAGACCATGTGCGGCGCTAAAACAAGTGTTTTTGGACTGTTTTGAGCTTGTGGTGGCCCATTTTGGTCCTCCGAAAATCCCAAAATGCCTTGAAAATGGGCTGTTTTGGGACCAAAAATGGGTGAAAAATGGGTCAAAAACACATTTTTCCAAACCTCATCCTAGACCATTTGGGGTGCACCAACGGGTGAAATGAGCCCATTTTGAGCCCATTTTGGGGCATTTTGGCCCCTCAGAAGTCCAAAAAAGCCTTGAAAGTGGGCCTCGTGGTGATGGGGATCACTTGCAAGCTGATTCCACTCTATCAACGGCCTTCAATGTGTGACTCATTGGTGTAAGCTCAAGCCCAAACAGGTGGGTGCCCAAATGGGTCAACAGGGTCCAGTAGGGGCAAAAAATGACTTTTTTCAAAAACGATCCTAGACCATGTGCGGCGCTAAAACAAGTGTTTTTGGACTGTTTTGAGCTTGTGGTGGCCCATTTTGGTCCTCCGAAAATCCCAAAATGCCTTGAAAATGGGCTGTTTTGGGACCAAAAATGGGTGAAAAATGGGTCAAAAACACATTTTTCCAAACCTCATCCTAGACCATTTGGGGTGCACCAACGGGTGAAATGAGCCCATTTTGAGCCCATTTTGGGGCATTTTGGCCCCTCAGAAGTCCAAAAAAGCCTTGAAAGTGGGCCTCGTGGTGATGGGGATCACTTGCAAGCTGATTCCACTCTATCAACGGCCTTCAATGTGTGACTCATTGGTGTAAGCTCAAGCCCAAACAGGTGGGTGCCCAAATGGGTCAACAGGGTCCAGTAGGGGCAAAAAATGACTTTTTTCAAAAATGATCCTACACCATGTGTGATGCTAAAACAAGTGTTTTTGGACTATTTTGAGCTGGTGGTGGCCCTTTTTGGTCCTCTGAAAATCCCAAAATGCCTTGAAAATGGGCTGTTTTGCGACCAAAGATGGGTCAAAAATGGGTCAAAAACGCATTTTTCCAAACCTCATCCTAGACCATTTGGGGTGCACAAACGGGTCAAATGAGTCCATTTTGAGCCCATTTTGGGGCATTTTGGCCCCTCACAAGTCCAAAAAGCCTTGAAAGTGGGCCTCGTGGTGATGGGGTTCACTTGCAACCTGATTTCACTTCGTCAAGAGCCATCAATGTGTGAATCATTCTTGATGTCCCTCACCAGTCATATCTAATGTTCCCTCCCCCACCAGCTCGGTCCCAATATTCAATCTTGATTAGGAGTAGGGTAGGGGTAGGACTAGGCTTCGGGTTGGGGTGGGTGTTAGGGTCAGGGTTGAGTTTAAGGATAGTGTTGGGGTCCAAAGTGGACAAAATTTTCCTTCGGGCGAGTGTGGTGCCCGTGGAGCGTCGGGCACCTTTGATGCCCATGCACTCCTGAGGCCGGCACCTTTGACGACTAACTATTGGCCGGAGGCCCCAGGGTGGGGAGGGGGGGGGGGGGGGGGAGTTGGCGTCCTAGGACCTGTGGAGTCCCCGCCCCCCGTGTTGCAGGGTATGCAAAAGGTGAGGGCAGCAGCGATGGTGGGTGTCAGGACGCGGGGCCATGACCGCCGGGCAGCCACCAGTGAGGGCCCGGTACTCCGATGGGAGGGTGGTCTATGCCCACCAAAGGTGCTCTTGGCCCAGGCCCCCAGCCGAACCCACTCTATGGTTGACACTTGCCAAGAGTGCTCCGCGCAGTGGAGGCCTAGGTCGGCTGAAAATCACCAGCACCAGCAACCAACAAATGCGAACACCACACAATTCAACCATGCAACTGCAATTCCATGGTGGAAAATACCACAGCAAAACATCATTCACTCCCTGTTCATCGGTGAAATACACCTGTAGCATAGACTAGGGAAATCTTTCCCAATCCTGAGTGATTCCCCAGCCCATTTATTCCACCTGCCTTCATTTGGCAGTTGGAGGGGGGTTCACAAATGGAGACTCACTATGCACCAGGGCCTTTTCGGCCCTTCCCCCACACGCTTTCCCACCGCCACCCCCTCAAAAGCCGCATGATGCAAATCACAGCATTGCACTACTGATGGCATGCGTCAAAAACTACGCCGTCTCCCACCCTCTCAAGATCCTTCACTGCTTCTGCGGCTATGATTGAAAGAAAACCATCCTCGTCACGACATTTAAGCGGGGTTCCCCACAAGATGGTCATCCCTTTGTGATTAGGAAATATTCGGAAACACTTGGAAACATTTGGAAATGCTTCAAAATATTCGTAGTGGTCCCAAAAAGCAGACGCTTGAGGCTGGATGATCGCTGTGAGGTCCTGGAGATTGGTTGTTGCATGCTGGTATTTCATGGAGGTGAATGATCCGGTGGAAACCCCTGTACGGTAGAGCACATCACTCTATGCAAAGCGGCTAAAAATGGATAAATGCAGAGCAGAGCAGAGCAGTGAACACAAGAAAGAGAAGATGGTATGGGCACAAATCTGACTACAAACCCAAAGTCCTCAGCTCAACGAATTGGGGGGGGGGGGGTGAATGTTCGGAAATATTCGGAAGTTTCGAATCTGTGGGAAACGGCGATCTAACACTCGATACATTGCCGTCACTCTGCCTTGTTGGTCTGCGCCCCAACCACAGGTCACCTCAGACCGTCGTTCGTCAAGTTAAAGGAATATGAGCCCCAAACTCTGCCTTCCCCTACGTCGCCGACCCATCCTCCCAACCCACACCAATTTCCCGTCCTGCAGCTGGGCCATGGGCACCCGCTTCTGCTTCCGGTGTGCAGTCTCCCCAGACCCCTGCTGCACGATGCCCATGAGAACGGCTCATCACGAGGCCCTCCTCCTCCTGTGTGCCACGGCCTGATCGTGTGCGGCACATGGCATTTGTGGTCTGTGTGTAGTGCGGCAGTGTTTCAGACTCACCGTTTCCTTGCCATCTCTGTGGGAGGCGCTGGCTCACACGATCCATCAGGAGCATTAACAATGACAAACACGCAGATGAAGGAGAAGTGGAACCCTCCGGCTCATCCGCTTACCCTCCTGCCCAGTGGAGGGGCGGCAGGGGTACGTGCATCCGCTGGGCTGCCAGGCGATGTGTTTGTGCGCGCGGACATGAACACCCCAACGCAGGTGCATGAGACGTGTTGCGGTTGTGTGTTGCCACACGCATCCCGGGGGTGCTGGCAGCATCAAATTCTATCTCTGCTGCATGCCCAACGGCCAACCGCCAACTGCCTCAACCCCCTGCAACTTCGCAGGCAGTGGAGCGGTTGCCCCGTTGACCATCTGCTATGTCTATACAAAAAGGGAGGGCGGCCCACATGCGTTGATCAGGAGGGCATTTTGGCCCCGCGGACAGGCCTCCTTTGTACATGTGGTGCCCCTCTGCGACAGGATCAGGACCGCATTGGGCGGGTGCCTGTGCACGGGGGAGCGTGTGTGCGAGCAAACGTATGCAGTGCACCAACCTGCTGAGGTGCGAGTGTTTGCCCCCAACGGTAATGGACTGGCGGAACTTGGCAGCGGTCGCCTGTACACTCGGCAGCTGACGGGCGCTGTTTCGGGACGGGTCGTGGACCCACGGGTGCCTGAGGGCCTGTGCGGCCGTGAGGCGGGCACGCGGGTCGGACACCAGAAGCTGCCGGAGGAAGTGTCGCCCCGCCTCAGAGAGCGCGCAGTCCTTCGGGAAGCCCCAGGCGCCCTTCACGATGGTGGCAAACAGCTCCTTGTGCTTCGGGGCCACGAAGGGCGGGCCCCCTGTCAGCATCACGTACCCCAGCACCCCGACCGACCACAGGTCGCAGGCTTTGCCATACGCAGGCCCGTCCTCGTAATAGCCACACCGGAGGACCTCCGGGGCGATGTAGTACGGGGTGCCGCAGCACTGTGTTAGACTGTCTTCAGGGCCAATGATTCTCGCAAACCCGAAGTCGGCCACTTTGATGGCCGTCATCAAGTGCGGGCTGCTCTTAAGATCCGCCAAGGACTGGGGCAAGGCGTGCTCCAGAAGGATATTTTCGGGCTTCAGGTCGCGATGTACCACGTGGTTCTCGTGCAGGTACGCCACCACAGACAGCAGCTTCTGCATCAACTGCGACGCCACAACCTCCGAGTAGCTCATACACTTCTCAAGCACGTCCATGAGGTTGCCCCCGTGCACCAGCTCCATGATAATGTACACGTTCTGGGTCCCATTGAATGCCTCCTCCATCCGGATGATGTGCTTGTGGCTTAGGCGGCTCATGACGGTGATTTCGTTTTCCCAACCCTTTCGCTTCTTACAGTACTTCAAAGCAAAAACCTCCTGTGTGGAACGCTTCTGGCACCGCCGCACGGTAGCGTAGTGCCCACACCCAATCATTTCCTTGATCACGTACTGCTGCTCCAAAAGTGTGCTCGGGGGCATACTAGAAACAACCGTCCCGGAGGCTTCCGTGACCGAGACCTCCGCAACTGGTGCCGGTGCTTGTTTTTTGCCTCGGATGCTGTCCTTCACGCGTTGCGAGATCTGCGTAAATCTCGAGACAAATACCTTCGACATGACGGTCTCTTGGGACAAGGCTGCAAGCGAAGGAGGAACAGAACGGGGGGAATGGCTGCAATACAATTGGATCCCCCAGCCCCCGTCCCTTAGAGCTGTCACCATGGACGTACTGGGGTTGCTTTGGATCTTGCTTCGGCTGGCCTGGCTGATGCATGGATGGAATGGACTGGTTCGTTGGGAGGAAACAAATGGGAAAACTGGCTACTTAGAAAAGTAGTAGTCGCAGAGTTGGTTACCTTCTTCAGTGGCAGATATGTAGGAATGTGGAAATAAGGAAACATGGAAACATGGGTGTCCCGAAATGTGGAATTGTGAAAATGTGTACATATGCTTCTTGTGGCAATATGGAAGTGGATATGCGGAGTTGTGGGAATGTAGAAATTTGGAAATGCAGAAATGTAGATGTGGCAAGGTGCGGAAAGGTGGAAGCGTTGAAATGCATATGTGGCTATGTGTCAATGCAAAACATTGTAAATGTGAGTATGCCCAATGTGGAAAGTGGAAACGGATACGTAAAAAGAACGGAGGAATGCCCAGAAATGCGGAGATATTGATACGTGGATGTGTGGGAATGTGTGGAAGTTTGGAGATGTTGAAAATGGGAAATATGGAATTTTGAAAATGTCAAATTTGGAAGTTTGGAAATGTGGAGGGTGGAAACGTTGAAACGTGGAAATGTCGGTATGCTGAAATTTGCAATCGTGGAGATATCCTCATCATCGGACCCAAGACACAGTTGCAGTGATTGCCACCCACACGCAAAAATGCACAAAGGGAACAAAAGAGGCCAACTATTTAATAGGTGTTCCCAGGCTTGGCGAGAAATTGCCCTTAGAGGGAGTACTATATGCGGTACGTGTGCAGTGCACACGCAGTGCGTGTATTGGGGTGATTTCATAGACCTACCCACCTGTTCGATAGTGAAGTGCATGTGTTTCCAAGCTGCCAAAGGTACTGCCTTTGCACATACTGCACTTCACCCATGTCTCTTTCATGGCTTCCTGTGGGCATCACTGTCACCTACATCCGATCAAATGGATTGCGCGACAAAACAAAAGTCGTGTCATTTTGGCACATTGCAAAGGGGATGGTGACTAGTAAACATTGGAACACTCGCGAATGGCACCTGTCCGCCTGGTGGGTGCCGTCCCATGTAGTGGTGGACTATGGCACAGGGGCCCTGTCCCTTGGTTGATTCCCCGGTGCTGTTGTTGGTGGCAAGCCCGTGAGTTGCTCTAACACAGAGCTATGTACTAAGGTCGGATGGTGCCAACTGGCAGTGGCCCCGGAACATTTTGCTCGGGGAGAAAGTGAATGGGTGCTGGCCTCAAGTGCCACTCACCATTCAGGGTAGACCCATCTCCCATGCTCGAACAGCAGGGCTGTCCTTAATGCAAAATGGTTTAAACAAAAATCTCGTTGGTTTGCATTTAACCCAACAAATGTGCACATGCACATGTCCGCATCTCCGCCCCATATTTCCAATTTTCCACGAACTAATTTTTCCACATTTCCACAGTTCCCTGGCATAGTAATTTGTACAAGCTAGTGGTGTACAAATGCGGACATGTGGAGATAGCGAAGCGTGGCAATGTGGAATTTGGAGGATGTGTGGATTTATGAAAGCGGGGAACTGTCGATCACGACTACAACAACAGTATTCCATCACACCACCACCACGGTCTCCTGTCTCTCCTGTGTGTGGAATGGGCATGAGGACAGACAACAATGCTCTTCTTGAGTGTGTGTCTTTTGATGTTTACACCCCTTTTCCGGAGATGCGCATGCTGGATACTGGACGTCAGGTCTTAATGGGAACAAGAATCGTTAGGACGTAGAGTATGTCTGCTTTCCTTGGGCTACATTCTGGCGCACAGGTGAAATGGTGGTGAGGCAGTGAGAGAAGTTCTTGGAGAGTGCTTAGGTGCTTTGATTTCTAGGAAAGGGGTCAAAAATATGCCTACTGTCCGCACGCAGCAGAGCGCATCTGTATGGCAGAGAATCGGACAGTGGTTTGAATGGAAACCAAAACTTAGGGATACATGAGGGAAAGATCCTTCCAATGTCGAAAATGCAGTGGCCCCTGAAGTGGCTAGCATGGGGCTGTGGAGTGCAATGTGGTGGTGGATGTCTCCATATATCCCAGTCTGCACATTTCCACATCTCTGCACACTTCCCAGATATCCAAATTTCTAGATTTGGATCCTTTATCAACGTGCGCACATTTCAACATGTCGGCATTTCCACACACATTTCGACACATTCAATTGCTACATTTCCACACTTCCACGTTTCCACCTTTTAAAGTATGCACACTTCCGCTTTCCACAACTCAAATTTCCGCATTTCTGCATTTTTCTACATGGCCCAGGTTCCACATATGCATATATCTACATTTCCACATTTCTAAATGACTACATTTCCATCTTTCCATTTCCAGATTTCCTCATTTCCACATTATTACACAGCCACACTTCCACATTTCCATATTTTCACATTTGCAGGTTTCTACGTAATGGTATTACAGAGTATCAACGTTCCCAGATTTCAATGTTTCCTAATTTCCACATTTCCACATTTCCTATTTCCACGCTTCCACATTTCTGCGTTCCCACATTCATGTCTCTTCGGTTTCACATTTTCACGTTTCCAACTTCTGCAAATCTCCACATTTCAAAATTCCCATATCTCCAAATATCCCCATCCCCACACCTTCACATTTCCACATTGACAGGTTCTACATATACACACTTGTGCATACCCACATTCCGACTATTCCGCAAGCCTAGAATTCCGTGTTTCCACAGCCCGACATCTCCCCAAATCCATGTTTCCACATATCTGCGGTTCCAAACACACCAACGGTGAGAAAACAACCGGGGACTACACAGCAAATTTGCAAATCATCCGTGTGCATAATGCATCCACTTGAAGTTTGCCATCGGTCAGGAGAAGCTGAAACTTCGACAGCCTTGTCGAAGAGGGTCCAGTTCAGCCATATCCTCACAGCTGCTGAAGCTTCAGAAAGGAGTGTATGGCATGCCCTCTGCCAGGTGTACAGGAGGTTAGCCCCGACCCTGTTTCATTTGCAGTCAGCTGCCGGCAACAGTTCCCTCATCCCGGCCCAAAGTGAGGGTTCCCTCAGCCCCCCAAAAGGACAATGAGGTAACACGTGGCACACAATCAGACATGCACACAGCGAAGCCATAGCAAATGACAACAAAGCCGAATGTTGTGGTGTGTCCTCAGGTCTCCTGCACACAGACCAAGTCGAAGTGAGGCAAACCTACCGGTCCTCCGAGCCCCCAGGGTTTGTGAGTGGGGATGTCCCGCGGGCATGCGCTCCAGGGGGCTTTTGGGCAGGGGCTTGGGCCGGAGGGTGGTTGCAGAGCCCAGGCAGCCTACCACACTATGAGGGCAGCCTCAACTGCCAGGCACCAGTGTCAAAATCAGCTTCATCCTTCCCCAACGGTCAAACCCTGTCAATGACAACCAACATCTCACTCACAACGGAGCAAGAAAAACTGGCGCGACAAACAGAACGACCGCCAATAAAAGCGCGACAAAACCGCAGCCGCTCCTGCACACCAGCCCCCCCCCCCCCCCCCACCCCCTTGCCAAGTGCTCATCACACAGGATCATCCGTCAAATATCCATCCGCGTTGCTATGGGGGGGTACCACCAATGGACACCAAGCACAAAACTCAGCAAACGACACCACTGCAGTGCATGCAGTGCTTAGGTACGCATCTCCTTTCGGCCACAGGGACGCCAAAGGCGCCAAAGGGCAAATTTGAGTAACTGGGGCAAACGGCAATTCCCGCAGACACTCCCGGAACGTGCGTGGGGAAGTTCGCGGTCGATTTAAGACACAAAGCTCTTCTCGTGATTCCGTCCCTGCGTGAACCCCCCCCTCTCGGTATGACACAGGCACCAGGATGTTTAGGGAAGCATCGGGTAATATGCTAAGGTAAGACAGCAAGAGCGCTTTCACAGTATGAATGCTTCAGGCCGCGCTCGCACTGCTCATCGACGGTTGACGGTTGGAGGGGCCACACAGGGTACGCATTAATCAGTGACAGCGCACTACATCGACCAGCATCCTCACACTGAACTCCCCTGACTGAGCCATCGTTGAGCCTCACGGATACCACTGCAGTATGCGCCGTGAGCGGTACTGTAGTACTTGGGGTGTGTGGCCTCTCCAGCGAATTGCAGCCGAAATTGCCCATTCCCACTCGAATCCTGCAGGTGACGCATGGGAGCGTGTTGACCCGACAACTACACGTGTTCATGCGGGTCTGGAGGGGCTGCGGTTGGAGGGGCTGCAGGTAATGGGCCTTGCAGATATTGGTACCATCACCTACCTTGAACAAAATTTCCCGCGCCGTTGGCACCACAACCCCTAGACCAGTCAAAACCTGGAGCACGGGGGGGGGGATGGGGGGGGGGGGTCGCGTACAAAGACCGTGCTTGGTCGGCCCTGTGGCTGCAATGCCTCATCACTGCGTGCGTGCCTGTGCCAGTGTGCCTGCACACTACAGCAATGTTGCTTTTGTGAGCTGTGTGCCGTGTGACCCCTCCATCATGGGTGTTGGGTGCACACGAATGGATTGCTCAGGTGCCCCAAAGCAGGGAGGGGGTGTGTGGGGGCAGATCTGAGCACCTCTAGAAATGAGCACATTTCTTGAAATTTCTAGAAATATGCTCTGACACCAAGGGGTTGGCCAATGTGCCCACAGAATTTAAATTAGGGAAAGGGGCCAAAGGCCCCCTTCACAATAAAGAGACTAGTAACGCCGTTTACCTGTGCAGCACGGCAAGCTGGCCAGTCTGTCACAAGTAGCGCGGTGCTATTCGGGTAGGTGGGCGCGGGGGGGAGGTATGTAGGGGAGTATGGGAGGGCCATATTCGCGGGGGGGGGGGGGGGCTTTTGGGCGGGGGGCTACGGGGAGTGAAATTGGGGGGTTATGGGGAATTTATGGCTGACTAGTAATTTTATATGCTCGGACAATTTTGTAATGGGCCGAGGTGGAGGATTGTTTTTAAAACTTATGAATTTTTCTTTTTCAAACTTTGTACTATATATTTTCCTGGACATAAAAAAGTGGGGTGGTGGTGGCAGAAATTTCTAGAAATGTGCTCATTTCTGTGAGCACATTGTTTAAACCCTTGTTGTCAAACCTGAGCATATTTCTAGAAATTTCTAGAAATATGCTCATTTCTTGAGGTGCTCAGATCTGCCACCACCTTGGGGGTAACCATGTTCTTCAGACCACAGCTCTGGCTAGAGGGGGGATGGACCCAATGGACCCGGTACGAGTGAAATGTTGCCGTTGGTCGGGCGATGTTCAGGGTGTTGGGGTGAATGGGCATTGTTGTCATGGCCAGGTCTGGGCCAGATCCGCAGGGCAAACCCACCCCGCAGCACCCACTAGCCCACGAGCCGGCACCCTTGAGCCACGAAACGGCCCATTTGGCAAGTTTGTCTTGGCACACGTGAGGGAGAGTCGCTACCCTGCTGTGGTTGGGGGTTAGTGTGGGCGCAGCAGCCACACAGCACGTGATTGCGCCGTGGACAATGCGGTAGTACATGCCACGTGTGCAGTTGCGCGTGGAGGTGTGGCCTTGAAGGGCTGTCAGTGCTTGTGCTGCGGATGATATGCCAGTCAACAAGATTCAGAAGACATTTCAGCTGCCATTCGCATCCATGTCAGAAATACATTTCATGGCATAGGCCCAAAATTGAACGGGGCGAGCCACAACCACTACATTGACCGGGATGGTATACACAAACTGTACAACCACAAAGAAGAAGGCTGATGTAGCACTACCCACACCAACAAAGGCAGCTAATGCCTTTCAGGGTCGTACACAGTGAAATTAGGCCGCTTTGCAAGCGTTGTGACAATGCACCTTGGGGCCCCATAGGGATCTGGCACACATCTACTACCCCCACCAATGATACAGTGGGGGAATCCTTGCACGCACACTGCACGCGCATTGCCCACTACTTTTAGGCTAGACACCCCCTTGAAGAAGCCCACAGACCGACACGTTCCAAGAGTTCTGAGAATTAGGCCATCCCAATTACCCTAGCTCATTTGCTAAGTACAACCTCAGAGCAACTGGTGTGCATAGCTTAACACAGTTGCACAAGGCAAAGCGTAAACCATGTGTGCGTGCCAATGCAATCTGTACAATACATCAACTAACACTTGTCATGCATGGATGAGCCAAGGTCAAACTTGGTGCAATAAAGCGCACACACATCCCCATCATCACCTACAACAGCCTCATCATCACAGTCCGCCTATGCGTGCACCATCCATGGAGCCCACCTTGTAACCCATATAATGCATGCCCCTTGGATCCCTTAGGCCCTTCGCGATCCCAAATGAGAACATCAGTTGCGTCCCAGGGGGCAAAGGACAAGTGCTCACAATGTTGCCGAAACTACCAATTGCAACCGTGACTGTATGCACAACGCGCATACTTGAGATTGAAGAGGACATCACAAAGGGTGGTGAGGTTGAGAGGGACATCTTTTGCGGCTTATCGACAGGCTTCGTCCAATGCAAGTATTGGCTAGCCTATTTGCCGTCGGGGCCCGTTATGGGAGGGAGCCTCCGTGTTCGGCAGAAAATGTGTAAAAAGGGGTGAAGATAGGTGAAAATGGGTGAAATTGGGGGATGGTTGAACTTGCAAATATGCCATATCCCCAATGCAGAAAAAGCAACAAAATGCTTGTTATCAAACGACAAGGATGCCTATAGTATCACAAAGTACGGGTTTCTAGTACCGCTAGGCGCCTAAATAGTTGCACTACGCTAAGGGTGCCCCCAATGGGCTTTAGAGAGGAGGGGGGCCTGACAAGCACAATCTAGGATATGCATGAGGATGTGCACGAAGCACTGTGGACAGCAATTTGCCGCATGCCTTTTACTCACTCGGGTGGGGGAACTTAATTTGTAGATACGTCACTGGGGGGCACTCACAGGGACCACGAAACCCAAGACCAATCAAACGCATGCCACAAATCCGCAAGCCACCATAATGTACACAAGCATCCACCACCCCCTTCAGGCTCAGGCATCCAAGAGCATTCACACTCTCTGCGGGCTGACACATGATCGGAACACAAGCGAACTGTGATTGGCTGATGGTTCAAGCGAAGTGTGATTGGCTGATGGTTCGGGCACGGCTCACTGGTTGGCTGGCTTGTTGTTGTTGTTTTGCCTGTGGTTTGCCATGAGTGCGTGTTGTTCGTTGTTGTCTGCTTGGTGCATGTCACTTCTTGCTGCTTGCGCCGTGTGTGTAGGTTTGGTGTCATGTGTGTAGGTGCTGCGTGTGTGTGTGTGTGTGTGTGTGCCAAGGTATCAATTCCAATATTGCACAAACTGCGAGGTTCAACATTCCTACATCCTACCACTACTGCAAACCATAAGTTCTGTGTTCGGCCCTGCAGGGGGGCAGCCCTTTTGGGCTCGAGATCGCCATATGTACAGGGTGCTGCCAACACACCGCAGCTCCTGGCCCTGTAACCCTGCCACATAGCACCAAGACACACATTGCATGCTCGTGTGCCCTACCTTGTGTGTGTGTGTGTGTGTGTGTGTGTGTGTGTGTGTGTGTGTGTGTGTGTGTGTGTGTGTGTGTGTGTGTGTGTGTGTGTGTGTGTGTGTGTGTGTGTGTGTGTGTGTGTGTGTGTGTGTGTGTGTGTGTGTGTGTGTGTGTGTGTGTGTGTGTGTGTGTGTGTGTGTGTGTGTGTGTGTGTGTGTGTGTGTGTGTGTGTGTGTGTGTGTGTGTGTGTGTGTGTGTGTGTGTGTGTGTGTGTGTGTGTGTGTGTGTGTGTCTGCTGTCATGTGAACAGAATGGTCGTAGTTGGATCCTCTGATAGGGGGACTGCTCCAAGTAAAAGTTGCACTCAGGACATTTATGAAAGGAGCATCAAGGACCGGTAAAGGGCTGGCCAAACTGTCAATGGCTTGTGCTGGAACTCCCGCCGGTATAAACGTGTATCCGCCTTTGCTGTGTGCTGACGATGCCCATGCTGTACGAAGGATCTGCACGGGTCGTGGCAGACAGACGTCTTCAAAGCCTGAGAGGCAGTGGGAGGACATGCAACGAACGAGACTCCAAGATCTCAAAAGTAGCAAAACATACTTCCCCGCCTCTTGCCTCCTCCACTGCCATCATCCATACCCCTGCATTCCTCGAGAGACGAAGGAGGAAAGGGAGACAACGGAGCATATCTGGGGTGGCTACTCGATCACCGGCGCGCACCTCCCATTCCGGTGGTGTGCCCGATGGCGCAGACTGCATCGGGCACGTTCCTGGAAAGGGCTGCAGCTGTCATGCAGACACTGATAGCCTTGTGGAGCTCACAGTAAAAAGAAACGACGTAAGGCAGAAGTACAGCTGCAGGGGGGTGCCCAGTGGCCTTGCCACACAGGCAGGTATGAAGGGCAGCAGGCCCACCACCTTGGCAAAAAAGGAAGGCGTGGCCCAGACCAGGCATGGCGCGTCCATCTCTACCGATGGTTTACAAAAGCTGCTGCATTGCATTACGCACAGGGTGCGCACCAGGCGTCCACATCCCCACAAACCCATGGTCGATGGCACGATGGATGCGTTGTCTTTGTGTTCCAGGTGTGTGTGTTCTTAGGAGGAAAGGGAGAGGATGCAACAGTTGGTGATGATGGCGCTCTCACATCCACATCAGAATGGCCCGCAACCCGGCGCCCTGCCAGACTCAATCCATTGGAATCCGCGAGAAAAGGTCTTTGCAGAGGCTAACGTTCGAAAGGGAACCGGTAAACCACTAATCCTGCCGAGCTGATCGGTTGTGCAAAGGTTCACGCGCCTCACACCCCTCAGGGTGTTACTGCACGAAAATTACCACAAAGCCTCATGGTTTGGTACGGCCCTGCAGCCCCCGCAACCGCTACCTACAGGCGTTACCCTGTGTAGGGCCAGAGGCCGTAGCCCTGCAGCCTCTACTCACAAGCCTAACCCTGTGCAACTCTGTGGCAGTGACTGGCGTCCCATCTGGCGCAGAAGGGGCAAAATACAAAGCACCTGTGCTGCGACCCAGAACGTACATACAGGCGTCCACTATGTCTTCCTCCGCAGCAGTCTCAAGATCCCTACACAGCCACATGCACACCATGGCACCCCTTGTGCATGCACCGATCACCCCCCTTGTGATTGCATGCACCAAATGATATGGACTGTACTGCTCAGCATTTTGTTTGGGGCAAATCATATCAAGCAGCAGCACCAAACACTAACCCAAAGAGCATGCATTGCATTCAGTGCTGCCCAGAAACTGAATCCCGGGGAGCCATGAAGGAACGGATACTTAGCTACTGAACGCCCCTGTGTCACAGGCAACCGGTCACTGCTCATCAATGTTCTGCTGCACGAGCACTTCCAAACCAGTACTGGATGTTGCCTTGAGTTCGCCTATTGGCTATCGAATGTTTCTTAGGCTGGCTTGGGTCAGCTTACACACACGCTCAATGGGGAAAGGGTGATGACATTGTTAGCTTCGTTAGCTTTCTCGTGTCATTGCATTGCAAGGCTACGCACAAGGGAAGCAGGGTTTCACACCACCAGAACGGGGGTTGGGCATTAGGGGATGGGCCTTGATTGGAGTTACCTTATCCTTGAGCTCAACCCGCCTGAAGTGTGAACGAATCAGCAACCACACTGGCGGGGCAGGCAGTGCTGGCAACCTCGGGAGCCGCCGCTGGTGACTGTTCTGTGCGTGCCCCCAAGATGCCGAGTTGCTTCATGTGCGCCTCATACCCCAGCTAAAGGCCAGCATTCTGGGCCTCACAACCCAGTCCAACCCTGCAACCATGCAGAGAAACTGCAAATGCGAATCTGATGTGATGAGGATTATTGACGATTCAATGGGTGCGCAATCCCAGCCATGGCCGAGCCCTCATCTGGCCCTCATGTGTCTGCGCCCTCCCCCTGATGCCTGGGTGCCCTCCCTGTCCTCATCAGCACAGCCCCTCAATTCGCCATTGCATACATTGCAGCACTTCCAGTGACCCAGAATTCCAGAATAGGTTCTCCTGAAGCATGCGGCTCAAACGCCTTCCCACTGCGCATCCATTGTGGAATGCAGGGATCGTGGCCTAAAGCGAAGGGCAAGACAGACTCCATTGAGCAGCCTGCGATGCAGTTAGGATTTGTGACTAGCTTGGCTTCAATCAGGATTTGACGGCCGAAGAGAGATTCAGAATGCAGAATGTGTAGGCAAGTAGCAGTTTCAGCATGACAGGAAATTGTCTTGGCACACACGCGCACAACACAGATTCACAATGGACACAACTAACAGGTAGAGAAGACTCAACCTGGATGTTCAACTCTCACCAAGTGAACATCACACAAGAAACATTTTTGATGCCATTATGCGCCTTTCTGGAGGAAGGAAGTGCATGCCAAGGGCAGGTCCACCAGCTTCTTTAGCAGGCTGTGCCTAATGGGTGTGAGGCACAGCTGCATGGCAAACTGCACTGCCAACTAACACTTTCAGGGTTGGGACCTGACAGCCTTACAGCCAACAGACGGTGCACTTGCGTGCGTGTGCACGCACACAAAGCTTCCCACAAACTTGCAATGACCCATGCAGTGCAAGAGGTAAAGCATGGCATTCCCGAGTTGTATGTCTCAACAGTGCAACAGTCCAGCAGTGCTCAGTGAGCGAGAGTGTGTCGTGGCATAGGCTCAGCATTTGCCATTCCTGCAGCCACAACCCTGTTGACCTCCGTAAGCTTAAACTTGACAACCACCGCTAGCCCAGCCACAAGCCCAGGCATGGTGCTGCCCCCGTCCCCAGCCCAGCCCTGCCCCCTGCCAGTGATGTGAATACGAAGGGGGGGGGGGGTCCCCCTTGGCCGCCCCCACCCCCCACCCCCTTGTCCTGTCCACAGGTACATGTCCATGGGTCCCTGGGTCTGCAGGTCCAGACAGGCATCAGTTGCAACCCAATACTCTGTAGGCACCAAATCAAGCAAAACTCGCCGAGACACTCAAAACTCATGGGAATTCTTTGTTTTTTTTTGGTTTTCATTTGCCATTACCGTCGCAGTCACTATCACACGCACTGTCACTGTCACTGGTGCTGGAGATAGCAGGTGGGGAATCTGTGCTATCGTGCGTTCTGATTGAAGTCCTGCCAAAAAACCTCAATCTTCCTCCCCTTCACCAACCTCAAGCATGGGAGCCTGGGCTTTTGTTTCCTTAGCCCTTTGCTTTATTTGCTTGTGCTGTACACAACGCCTGGGTGTAGCTGCCCGCACACTGACAACGACATCAAAATCAAATGCGTTTGCCTCTGTGTTCTTTGCCCCGATCAGGCGCACCTGGATATCAGACAAGGTCATACAATTGAGTAGGGGCAGTGACGATCCCGTTTAACGTGCTGATGGCATGTTCACCATCGCAAGAAGAAGGGCAAGATAGCAAAATGGCCGCTGCGTAGTAGCACAAGGCCGGGGGCAGGTCACTGTCAGCAACAACACCCTGCCAAAACTTAACAAAAGCACTGTTTCCCGTCATGCCTGCACGTTCCTCTGTAGAAAGCGCTGCCGAATGCCTTCCCGGTACCGTCGTTTGCGACAAGCTTGGGCATTCTTGCAAGCCCCATGATGGTGGGGGGGGCAGTTGTCAGATCATTGTCCAGGCGTGGGGTTGTGGAAAAAAAAAAGGAACAGCAAGAACTACACACCTACAGGGACAAGCACTCATCCACTGGATCCATGCCCCCATGGTGACAGCCAACCATGGACATGTACCCTTGGACATGTCCATGGATAGCCAACGCCCCCCCACGCCTGGCGCAATTTTTATTCGCATCCCTGCCCCCTGCTCTGCTTCCCTCTGCCACTGCTAATCACAGGCACAAGTGCAAATGGCACAGACCTTCACCAGGATCCCATAAAAGCGATATGCCAGTGCCCCGGCCCTCTGCAGGGCCTTTCCAGAAGACCGTTTCAAAGAGAAGGAACAGTTTGGCAACACATCCGGCACCCAATTGCTGGATGGCTAAAGTCTTGGGGTTGGGCAGCGGGGGCACAAAGACCCCTCTGTCCGGATCGGGGTCTGCAAAGGGGACAGCAGTGCACAAGGCCCCCAAGACCGCACCCCCACCCACTGTTGCGCACCTGCAAGAGGCCTAACCACCGGAGGACTGCTACTGGTTGTAACTGGGGTGCGGCTTCAGAAGGCACAAATCAGCACACAAGACAACAAAAGAACTCATCACAGGCACATATGTATCTATAACACCCTTCTGTTGGAAGATATTGAAAAATGCAACGTCTGAACACTGAATGGCCCTTAATAATGCAGCGATGGTATGATGGCTCTGCCGTCATGCTGCCTACCACCCCCCTGCCCTCTGACGAATGTCTTCCCCTGGCGGCTCACCGTTTTCCATCACCTTCTTCTACTGCGGTCAGGGTGGGTGGAGGGCGTATCGTCAATCTGCTGACTACCAACTGCAGTTGGGAAACCCAGAAAGCCAAGATGTCCAGCAATGAGCGGCACATAGAGGGGACATCCATCAATAGCCTTCGCCCTCGGCCGTTTTTTTTGTTGGGTTTGCCCAATACGGAATTTCCTGGGACTGAAGGGGAGGCAGGCCGTGGTGCCATTGGGGGTCTAGGGGAGGGTGTCTTATTGCAAGCGCTTTACAAGCACACTACAATTCCCACTTTCTCCATCAGCCGAGGGAGCAGATGTGAGTGTGTCACTCAAAGCAGGCAATCCGCCGATAATCTGTGGCCCCAGGCCTCACATGGAGAACAGCATTGGATAAGATGCCAGTCCGAGTGCAGCTGGTGATGGGGTGTGGAACCTCCCCTCTGCACTGGCACAGAGCAGACCTGCAAAACAGGACCATCCACCTTCACCGCCAAAGCTATATCCCCTGGACTCTGAAAAGGGACGACCCTCTGGCCATTCCACAGCAACCACAACCCCCGCCCACAAGGGCATCACGTCTGTGAAACACGCATCACCCAAAACACCAGCGCCTACATAGCCAGGACCCAGACAGAAAGCGGGGGGGGCGGGGGGAGGTACACGCACGGGGGCTTCATACCAATCCACTGTTTTAGAACCCCCAAAGGCGTAGTGACGATGATGCTTTGGGCACTGTGCACAGTGCCATTGCTGCATACGACCCTGCAGCCTGTGACAACATATGGGTCATTGTGTACTCTGCCACTGAGGGGTTCAGACTGTGCTGCACATGGGGAATCACCGTCGGTGGCAGGGAGGTGCTTATCTACAGGGGAGGGGGGGTGAATTACGAGACCCACCCATCCAGGTTTTGGGAAAACCCAGGGTCCCAGAATTGTCCCACCCCCGACTGAGTCACATCATGAAAGGGAAGAGCTTGATAAATCTGAAGATAAGCCCTCCGATTGCATCCCTGTACCTCTTCCAGTTTGGTGCAGGTAGTGTTCCCGTTGTCGGTTGTGCAACACCCTCTGCGGCAGCCTGTGCAGCACCCTGTTTGGCAGCCTAGGTAGCCTGTGTACCACCTTGCTGCGGAATCGGTACAGTCAGATGCAGCATTGGCGCACTCAGCTGCAGTAATTTGCTTGGGTGTTAGTAGTGCTGGTAGCTTTTTGATGAAACCACCAAGCGCCCCAGCCTGTTTTGAAGCAGCAATGCGAGATTAGTGCTCACCAGACTTCGAATGCTCCCGTCGAGCATTCTCGCTGTCAGCTACATAGAGCCCACACTCACGAAGTTTTTTCATCTTGTGCCTTGAAATGGAGACTGCAGCAAACGGTCAGTTAAACGGAAACCTTAACCAAACCCACCCACCCACCCGAATACGTCCCTGCCTTCAACCCATCAGCACCCACACACCAAACAATGCCCCACCCCCACGAGAAAGGGGGTGTTTGGACACCCCCTCACCCAGAATTTCCATAACACCCCCCCCCCCCGTCCCATGGGCCGAACACTAAGCACGTCCCTGGTCGGCAGGCACACACTGTTGAAGCTGCACTTGCAGTTGCTGTTGTGCTCAGCAGCGTCTCAGCAGCAAATTGTTGATTGTGAACAAATGTTGTGCAGCAAACGCAACATTCGATGTCCAATGTGGTGTTGCAGTAGGATCCCTCTTCGAAGGGTGATCCTGAGCACAACCCACCGTCAGCTCCCATAACCGAAGGGGCAGGTCAAGGAAAAAGGTTGTTGGAGGGTCCCTGTTGGTCAGCCCTGAGTATGGCTGTTTGGGGCTCCCAGCGACACTTCAAAATCTGGAACCTCGAAGTTGGCAAAGGTATACGCTTCGCGGATGTGGATTGGTGGGTGATCATTGATGGCATTGGGTATGTAACGAAGCCTTTGCAGCGCTTGGGCGTCTGGGTTTGGTTTGCCTTACCGCTGCTGGTGACCTGGGGTTGCGCTGCGCTGTGCTGCTGTCAACTTGCATTATCAACTGCCGGTGTTCGCAATCCTGTGGCACAGCCTCCGCCCCCGATTACAAGATGCCACTTTCTATAGAGCCCGTTGTTTGCCGTGCTCATTGTGATGGTCATTCGGACCAGTTTCGCCCAAGGCAGAGCGTTAAGGGGAAACTCAGTACCTCGCCACATCTCCCTGTTGGAGGTCGGCTACAATGTTGAACACCGTGTTCGCGATTGCAGCCACAACCAACTTGTACAACCAACCAATACAACGGGCGTCTTCAAATGGCAGGAACCCTTGTACAAAGTGAGTGTCGACATCTGCCTCGCGCTGCACATTGAAACAAAACTGAAACATCCCTCTGGACTGTTGTTAACCGCAACTGTGGGCGGTCTGGATGCTGTCTGAATGAAGTACAAGGAAGGCGGGTGCAAACCCCCCACAGTCGTTCCTCCGTGTTCTTGCTCGTGGATCCTTCTTGCACTTGCACAAATTGAGCTGCACAACAGGACACCCTCCAGGCTCGCCGCAGAACTTGTGGTTGCGAATTGCCCACTGCCCACATCCTTTGTTTGACCCAGCAGGCGCTCACTTGCCACAATGCTTGCATGAACGCACCTTCGTTGTCTGGCTTCTCTGCACATGTGTTCCACACGACCTACGCGAAAGAAGCAGGAGGGGGGGGGGGGTCAGCATCCATCCGCAGCCTGGCAGCCTCGTAATCCACCCTATGCTACACGTACACCCACCTCCAGCCGCCATAAGTGCACAAGGCACAATGCATCGGCTGCATGACGGGGCCAAGAATGCTCCATGCTGCGATTCGGGGGTGTGCACGGAACGGGCCACACCTGACAGACTTCATGCCCATACTTCACAGTGCCTTCCGTCAATTGCCCCAGCAGGTGCCTGACGATGGCGTGGAATTCGATCAGCGGCACATCATCCCCGTCGAGTTCCTCGTAGCATCCCCAAGCGCTCACAGACACTTCCTTCAATGACCCGCAGCCAACTGTCAACTGTTCCATTCGCTCTCGCCAGGCGAAGATCCGTTGCATTAAGACACAGTCTGGTCTCTGTAAAGAGAAGCAGATGCGAACACTCATCCATGTGCTTCTTGTGACAGAACTTGTTGCACTGCACAGACTTCGCACACTCACTTTGTGTGGGCCTGTAGCATTGGCCTGTCAATGGAGCACTTGGCGGTTCTGATCATGGCACTTCCGTCTGACAACAAAAAACATGATTCCGCCAACCTTTCGGACCGCACCATGTGTCGTGATGGCACAGGATTCTGGGAAATATTCAATGGGATGTGTGTGCCCCAACGCATGTGAACTCTGTGTACCATGCGCAGTGCAACAATGCATCCCACGGAACACGGTGTTGCGTGCATTTGGTTGTTCCCTCGGCAGTCCCGGGCTGTGCCCCGGCCAAACACCCTCCAGAAGCTGCCAAGCTTCCGGAAAAACCGGCACGTGACGACCCCCAAGCGGGGGGCCACAGCCTGACTTGCGGCATCTGAACCCTACCTCACAATGCGACTTCTGGATCTCGGAAAAGGAGTGAGCTGTGTCGGTCTGCACATTAGGCAACAGTCGCAGGGCTTCTGGTTCAGTCCCTAGGATGGTGGAAAATTGAAAGGGGCCCCAGGGGGGCCCATGGAGCCCAACAATTTTTTTTTTTTGGGGGGGGGGAAGGGGCTCGAAGGGCCGCCAGGTTAATTCCTCAATAAGCATGCTTGGCATATTGGGAGCAGTGTATCCACCAGGGTGTAGGGGTACCGGGTGGGCTTTAGGAGGGAAGTAGGGACACCCGCCCTCCTATTTTGAGGGTGGGGAACACAAAAAAACATGTTTTAGAAGTGAATTGGATGGTTTTGGGCGGGTATTTGCCCCCACAAACAGCTCACCGTGGCTTAAAATAGGGTATGACATCGCTGTTTCTAAGATCCTAACAAAAATTACCAAAAATAAGCAAAATTGGCAGGAAATCGTAAAAATAGAGTCTATTCCATCCTCAATGCCAGATTTCCCACGAACATAGTAAAAGGCAATGCAGAAAACAATCCCATATTGCATGGTTGGCGTGTATTTAGGGGTTGGAATGGCTATTTCTTAAGAAGAAGTATCATTCTCTATGATTCTGCTAGGATCCTAAGAACAGTGATGTCATACCCTATTTTAAGCCACGGTGAGCTGTTTGTGAAAGCAAATACCCCCCAAACCATCCAATTCACTTCTAAAACATGTTTTTTTGTGTTCCCCACCCTCAAAATAGGGGGGGGGGTCCCTACTTCCCTCCTAAAGCCCACCCCGTACCCCTACACCCTGGTGGATACACTGCTCCCAATATGCCAAGCAAGCACTGCAAGCTCATTGCTGCACACATTGTGTGCCGCGCAAGGGCTCCAAGGGGCATTGTCATGTGTAAGAGCTAGAGTGGGGTGCAATGCAGCACAATACCATTCATTCTGCATGCAGGTGGTACCGACTACCACTTACCACTTACCATCCCACTTGCATCACCTTCTCCACTCCACCACTTTGCACGGCATCGTACCTGTTCCAAAAATTGCTTCTGGCGCTTGCACATGTACTCGCCTAGACTTTCCTCTTCCTGCTGGCACCCCTTCCGTGCCACTGCATCGCACTCCTCTGTACACAACAGAGCGATGGGAGGGCAGCGCTTGTGGTTGCCATGAGCACCTCACGCCTATTACGACAAAGAGATGCCCAACAACACGGCGATACAACACCATTTGGGGCACACGCTGCAGGTTGCAGCAACCCATGAGTTGGGTCTACTGTCCCCAGGTGATCACTACCTGTTGTGTGGATCACGTGACAGTCCACAGCAGTGCCACCCTCCGTTGGCAATGATGCACCATCACCGAAACCCTCCAAGGCTGTCATTGTATACTCTGCCACGGCGGTTGAACGCTGTCTGTTGTTGTGTTACCCGCCATTGTGGTGGGTCGCCTGCCGTTGCTTTACCGAGCTCTTGCCGGTGCTCTGGCCCTGGCCGCCCCAAAAGCCACCTTCAGCCCAAACCCCAGTCCCACAAGGGGCGGCACAGGCACACATGCCTAAGACTCCGTCGAAAAACTCGAAGGCTTGGGCCTCAGCGTCGTAGACGTGGTGGAGGAGATCATGTGGCATGCCATCTGCAAACAGGGATGTCCAGATCATGTCCACGGCGGGACTAGGGCACTGCAGAAGGAGGCCAGAGTGCAACGGGGAACCGCATGGAAAACACAGAGGAAGGTGCGTCCAGTACCAGAAATGGCTGAGGTACTGATCGCAGTACAGGGAAGGCTAAAAGCACTGATACACTGGGAAGACTGGGCCAGACTGGCATCCGCAACCCCCTTGTTTCCCCTGCTTGCGTGCCCCCACCCCAGACACGCATTAGAACAAAAAAAATGGAAGGAGCAGCCCCCCCCCCCCCCCCCCGGGTCCAACCCCCCCCAGACCCCCCAGCCCTCCCCCTCTTCCAATACAGGTGGAAGCCTGAGTCGGGGGCCTGGAGAATTTTTAGGTTGACGGTTTCAGGTGCAACTTGAGCGTGAATAAGTGCCTGGTTGTAGCATCTCTCAATGCTGAACCTTCTTGGGGGCACAACTTTGCAAGGCAGTCAAGAGTCTGAGGAATCTGTAGAGTGCTTTGTCCAGAGAGCACCAGGAATTAACAGCAACCATCCAGAGGCCACCAGGAATCAACAGGAAAAAAATTTTCCGGTGCTGAAACCTTTCAAGGAGCAGTTGTCAAGGAGGAGGGTCAACCCCCCCCCTTCAGAATGTAGTCAGACATGATGTTCTGTTTTCTGTTTCAGACACAGTGTGTGTCTTGAGGTTTAACCAGGTTTGGCATGGAGAATAAATATGCACTTATGCCTGACTGTGGAGTGCATTACCTCTGGTTTGCATTTGTCTGTTTTTTTAATTAGGTCACCCCCCCCCTTCAGCCCCCCCCCCCCCCCCCCCCGTCCAAACCCCCCACCCCCACCCCCCCCCTCCTCCGCTCCAATGCGTGTCTGCCCCACCCCACAGACTGGCCGGTCCTGCGAATGCCCAGACTCAGGGGCCACATTGTTGTTTCTGTGCTTGGTGCACAACCGGGGGCAATGCACACTATTCACAGGTGTGGGCCCAGCATGGTCAGGGGTATGCAGCCACCCATCCACACGCTTCAAGGGCATGGGCCACAGCAGTACACGGAAACTCAGGCCGCATCGCCCCCCTTTGTGACATTCCGTCAGGTTGTTGTTTCTTTACGGGGCCCTGGACAGTCACCCGTTCTTCCCTCTGCATCAGGACAACCTCAGTACGCCAACTACTGGGCGCCGCTGACGCGCAAACGGCACACCATGCCACATCCAGCACAGCCCGAGCACACCAACCACTGGGCTCCGCAAATGCGGCAACGACACCAGCAGGAGCACCAGCCGCAGCAGCCGACAGAAAGCAGCAACCCGACGCAACGTTGTTGCGGGGGCCATTTGACTGTTTTTGCTGTCCACACACCTCCTCCTCAGGCCGTCCATGGCCTGCCTCGCTGCGTTTCTGTGTGCGTGAGGCCCAGGTGCCCTGCTCCTCCACGCTTTGTCCCAGCCGTCCACCACATGTCCCTTTCCCCCCCACGGCTGGTCTGCCCTGGTGGGCTCCTCCTCCTGTTGCACAAACAGCCCATCTGGGCTGCGGGAGACACCCCCCACCTGATGACGGTTGAGCAGGGGTTGCCCTGGCACCCGGTAGCGACGGGGCTGGCTGGCCAGGCCATCCCCTGTGTTGTCGCTGCCCCCCATGCACATGCTCTCCCATCCCCTACGTTCTGGTTTCCTGTTCCCCCTGTCCTGGTTGCCCCCCCTGCCTCGCTGCCCCCCTCCTCCTTGTCTGCTGCACTCGCATTCGTCCCTCCTGGTGTGGCTCCCGCGTGCTGTGTTACCGTGTTGCTCCTCCCCCTGTGTGTTGGCGCTTCTGGGTGCCCCTTGTGCGCACCCACTCCTGTCCCACCCGCCTGCCCCCCGAACGAGGATTTCACGTCTCCGCACGACGTTGACTGTCTCGTGTGCGGTTGGCTGGTCATGGCCCTGTTGCCACCCCCGTGGCGGGCACCTCCTGGCGCGCAGGGCGCAGCCCCCGCCCTTGCGGAGTTTGCGGGCACCCCCCTCCCCCCCAACGAACTGATGGGTGTTTGTGCACAGCGAGCACAGCGTGCAGTTGCAGGGTGAAATTGGGAAATTTTAGGATAATTAGCAACATTCTTGCCTATCCAAGGAATAAAAGAATATTGTGCCCCCACAAAGTTAGAAATCCCCATCTTACAACTCCCCTCCACTGCACCTTGACACCACCTCACAACGTAGCTGAAAGTACATGAGCACTGCGACGGCTCCTTGTGTGCACACAGCTAACACAAAGAAGTATCATCGGTGCCGGGCTCCAAGGGAGGAGCTTCCTCGTCACCCCAAATGGAAATTGACAAAGAGAAATGCTCCCAACACGGGGGGGGCGACCCCTCGGTTCTGGACGCCAACTACCCCCCCTACTAACTGTTGGCCGGAGGCCCCTTGGGGGGGGGGGGGGGGGGGGGGGGGGGGCATCTGAGGGAGGGGTTCAGGGAGGGCGAAGGGGAGGGGGTATAGGAGGGGCTGGGGGGGGGGGCTCCGGGAGGGTCGGTTGGGGGGGGGGGTCCAAGTGGGGCAATTCGGGGTGGTGGGGGGGGGGGGTCCAGGTGGGGCGATTTGGGGTGTTGGGGGGGGGAGGGGGGCACAGGCTCCCCTTACCTCCCCTTGCTCGTTCATGGCTGCTTTTGCCACATCATCGCTCTTCATTTTGGACCCCAACACTCACTCTGACCCTAGCCTAGGGTGAGAGCCAGGGCTAGGGTTAGGGCTAGGGTTAGGGTTAGGTGTAGGGATAGCAGTAGGCTGAGGGTTGGGGGTGGGTGTTAGAGTCAAGGTTGGGTTTAAGGATAGTGTTGGGGTGCAAATTGGACCAAATTTTCCTTAAGGCACCTTTGGTGTTCATGTAGCATCGGGCGCCTTAGGCGCCCATGGACGCCTGAGGGCGACACCTTTGGCAACTAGCTGTTGGCCGAAGGCCCCTGGGGGGGGGGGGGCAGGGGTAGTTGGCGTCCCAGGACCCGCGGAGTCGCCCCCCCCCCTGTGGCTCCCAAGATCCATAGGCCCCGTGACCTTGAAATTGTGAGCGATCTCCACTGTGCTGGTGGGCACAAAGTGCCAGTCGAGGCGGAGGGCACCGTGATGGCCAACTTCCGCTGCATGGGTGTGATGCCGAGGTCGATGGTATAATCCAATGCCGCGATGGCGGGGGAGTGCACCTAGTCTCGGGCGATGCAATGAGGGACACGGCGATGGGGAAGACAACTATACCGGTGCTCCTTTTCTGTTTAAGTGGACATGAGGTTCTGAGAGATTGCACCGTAGTGGAGACCCCCGAACAACGCACTCATAACGTATCATCATAGTACAAGAACAGAAATGGGGGTGAAACACACATGCAACTCGTATAGATGCAGCAATGCAGCACACGGGTCTTAGTTAGGGCTACTATGCGTTACTATCCTACTTGGGTATGCTCCTCAGACTTTGTGCACAGCAAGCGCACAGCGCCAGTACGCCCCCTGGCACATAGCGCGCAATACACCCCGTGGGTACACCTGGTGCCCATTCCCGGCGACCCGGCCCCGCACTTCTGTCAAGGGGAATGTGAGGGATGTGAGTGATTGGCGGATGTAGCTCGGAGTTTGGGGCCCCTTTTCGACACCCCTCTCTACTTTGGAGAAAGCCTCAAACGCCTGCCAGGGATAGGGTCACAAGACACTCCACCTGTGTAAAAGTGGTCTCCAAGACCATCATCTCCATAGCCCGGAAGGCGGCTGACGGACACCAAATCAGGCTTCACCAAAGGCTGCTGCACCAACTGCAGATCTTGTGCCATGTCCCACAGGGGGTTGCCTGTGAGGTGGAACAGGCAACATGAATACACGGCATTGCATGGCGATGCATCACATGCAGTACATTGCATTACGATGATGTCACTACTGATACCGCTCAGATGCTGCCTCCAGCAAGCCTCATTTTCAGCCAGGCTCTCAGCATCAGCAAAAAGCACCAAAGGTGTAATGCGGCGACGAATCAATCAATTACTGCTCTACTAGTACTAGTACTGTAGTGGGGGGGGGGGGGCTGCAGGAGTGTGCGAGGGAGCCCTGTTGGACTTGATGTTGGACGTGCCTTGTGTACAGTAGCGGGAAATTTCGGCGGACCCAAATTTTGGGGAACAGTGCGTGCCAAATCAGCAGTCACGAAAGAAAAGGGCAGGCCTAAGGTTGGCTCTTGATATTGAGGGGGATACTAACTCCAGAAAAGGGTGTGATGGGGGTCCAGTTTCCTCAGGTCTCCTGCATGGTGAGTGGTGCCCAAATGACTGATTGCACTTCTTTGACTGCCAACAGAACTGTTTCTCATGGCCCACCTTCTTGACAGATTGCTGAAAAGTACTGCGCCAGTGCAGCATGTTCATCCTCCTGATTACATGGACTCCCAAGGGGGATGATGTGGCCCTGCTCAGCAAACTTTGTTGCCCAGTCCTCCGCAGTACTCCAAGGGGGAAACTCTTCAGCCCAAAGCAATTTGCATGATTTCAAGCCGGCAGGCACGAACTGCAACGCTGCCTCCTCCTTTTCCAGTGGAGACCAGTTGTGCCAAGGTTGCGCCTTGTATGAGTCACATTTTCTTTGCCTTTGCCTTCGCCTTTGGGAGCAACAGATTTCAGACGGTCACCAAGAACAGCAACATTTGTGTGGGTTTGCTACCACGAAACCGATCCATGGGTCTGCAATACGACAACACACGAAGCACACACCATAATCCTGCTGATAAATCCTGACATGTAACACACAGGCACCAGTACCTCCCAACAGAAAAAAATGTTAGCTACCAACCCAGGGAGCGAGAAATGGCCCACATTGTGCAAAAAAAAAAAGTTTTGGGGGAATTTCGGCACCAATCTGAAAACCAAAATATTCCCCTGCCGAACCATCCCCGCGTGTAGTTGGATGCTGCTACATTACTTGTCACCAAACTGGTGTGCCCAGCCAGGTTTCATATCCCTTTTCGGGGGTACACTGGGGCAGGGGTTGCAGGCAGCTGCATGCAGCTGGGCACTTTGCACATTGTTCATTTTCATGTAGTGCGTGGTGTGCAGAGTGCCAAGCACAATATGTACAACTGTGTTCTGTGCAGCAGTGTGCAATATGCACGTTGCAATTTGCGCAGCTCAGTGAGTACTTCTCAGATTTCCAGGGGGCACAATGTGCACGCAGTGTGCAGAGGGGGCGGTGCAATGTTTTCAGTGCAAAGCGCATGGTCTGCAGCGTGTGTGGTAATTGGACAGTGTGCAGTGTGCAGTGTACAGTGTACAGCGACTGCACCGTTTCTCCCATAGCAATGCTCCGCAGTCACGGCAAAAATTTGACACCCAGGTCACTCGGGGTAACCCTGCCCTCGCTGGTGCGAAAGGCACTCACCAGCACCCGAATTGGATTGGCCAGCTCCCCTGTGTCTCAGGGTGACAAGACACGCTACTGGGCCCCTCAAAGCACTGCACACCTTCCGTTCCATGAAGCCAGTGTGCACCCATGTCCACTTTCGTGGAAGCCAACGAAGCTGACCTCACACGCCCTCCAGCTACATCCCGCGCCTCAAGCACCACAACCACGACATTCTTTCGCTGCAGCTCCAAAGCGGCCGCAATCCCAGCAAGGCCTGCACCAACAACGATGACCTGTGGCTCAGCCATGCTCTGTGCAACAAAACGTGGGAGCACAACCCCACCCACAGGACACCAGTCCCCCATCCCCCATATCCACACATCCCTACACCCCAGTGGTATCCTCAGCATTGCATGGCTGCCACAGCCCACACACAACAGGGCCCACCTGGGCGAGCTCACATGCAACCAGTGCAGCAACAGGCTGAAAGATGACAATTTATTGCAATCCAATCCCAATTTTGGATGTGGCTACACTGCCCAAGTTCCTTCTGCAGTGTCAGGTACAGTTTTGGGCAACATCATCGGCGCCAACAGCACATAGCCTCCAAATTAGCTGAAACCGTCCATGTAACAACCCCAGTTTACGCACTGCGGGTGCACCGCGCATGCAGCGCATCTGATACTCCCCCCTACCAGTTGCAGTGTGCACACGCTGCGTGCAAACTGAGCGCAAGGCGCCCCTTTTGACGAAGTTCCCGCGCTTGTAAAATTTGTGGTGCAGAAGGGGGGGGGGATGGGAAAGGGAGACACTTTGCAACAGGAGGAGCCACTCATCATGACACAGCGGTTGATTTTGTAGGCAGCCTCAAACGCAGTGGCCCTTGCGCTGCAAGCTAAATCGCATCCGGCCCTTTGCCACCCCCCACGTACCGATGACGCTAGGATTGTACCCAGTAAAGTCCGCCCACCGGGTGGGGAGCTGTCCTATCAGTTGGTAAAACCCCCCGTCCTTATCGCTTGTTGTGCCCTGTCCCACCACTGGCGTGGGTCACAGGCAGCTGTGTTGGTCGCTCACACAACTTATTTGCAGCCTCCTGACCGTGAAGTATGTCTTGGAAGCACCTCATGCACAACCCCCTGGTATGAAAGGCTGGCAGCTTACACGAAACGAATACCGCTTTATGATCAGTCCTGGCCACAAATGCCGTGTAAGCCTCTGACACATGGGGTTGTAAAGTGGGAGACAAGTGTATCCAGTCAATGCGGTGTACGGCAGGCCTAAAATCCTGCAGATCACTGCTGCCTTGGCAATGTATTGGGCAGCCATTTCAGTGCTCGGGAAAAAATCTACTGAGGCCTTTTGTAAGAGTTTGCCCTTGCCGTCCAATTTCAGCGCGATGGCCAAGGCACTATTCTACCCAGTCTCGTCTCGCAAGAGGTAGCGGAGACTGCAACGTCTCCCCTGGAGACAATGGTATGAGACGATGGTACAGGGGCCAATTTTGCAGCATTTTGGAGATATGTTTGTGCCAACAATATTAAAAATTGCACACGACTGCTTCGCATCAGTAAATCCGGAGGATTGGGCTGTTGGCCTGATCAACTTTATACCTGGGGAGGATATTCCGTGTCTCGGAAAATGTGAATCTACAAATTCTGGCGCAACAAAACCCTGGCCATTTCTTATTTCTTATTAGGGAACAAATTATGCAGGGCTGGCAAAAGTTGCTCCTGAGAAACAGTGGATGGTAGCTCTTATTTCCTGGAGGACTTTCCTGGTGCATCAACCAGCACTGTCGTCTGCACCGCATTGAATGCCACAGGAACACTACAAATGAGGAAAGACCACTCCAGCACTTCTGCGACTTCCATCGGAAACTAAGTATCATTAACCTCAGGCATAGTGCAAGTGAGCAAAGGCACAGCCTAACGTACATCTGTGCACATCCGTGAAAACACCAAACAAATTGCAAACAAAAATTCTGCACAGAATTTGTGATGCAGAAATTCTACCCTGTATCCCCACCCCCCGGTACCAAAAACTACAGCTGCAGTGGCTATCAACAAAGTGCAGCCCATTGCAATACAGAATGGCGTATGAACATCCTGTTCGTAGGTGTGGAACAAATTTTCCAACAATGGACACACAAAAACGTCAAGCTGGTTGTGTAAAAGGCAGGCAGCTGCTTTGCCACATTTGGGGAGTGAGGTCTAGATTTGAAGGCATGTCTCAAGGAGTTATGATGAGCTTTGACTTTCTAATGCTTTCCCTGGTGTTGCAAGTGTCCTGAGGGCAGTGGTGTTTCATCCCCAAGTCGGCATTGCCCGAAGGGATCCTCTTTTCATTGTATTGTACTCCTTTTGCGTTTCGTTTGTCTTATACGGCTTCGACTCCTCTCATGAAGCAGAGGCATGCACGTGCATCTGTGCGCTGTTATTTCGGGACGGGTCATCACAGATGTTGTCCAGGATTTTTTATACCATATGACAGTCTTTGTACTGTTTTCAGGTTTGCTTCTCAACCTGAGTAGGTGTGGCATTACTATCAAGGGGGAATGTTTGCCCGGCGCGCGCCCGGCGCGCTACCTTTCTATTAACTATCCGACTTCAGCCCGAGATTTACCCTCTCATGGAGAAGCCCCCCAAATAGACCATGATGGACTGCGCACCTTCCCTGCAAAGCACGTTGCAAAATAAAGCAATATCTGTGAATTCAGCAACTCCAACTGTCATCTGTATTGTACTTAACAAACAACATTGGTCCCACAAGTGTGGGTGTCAATACATTCAGTAAAATATTGCTCCTTACACTCATCACAAACTGCGACGGTGGAGCGCTTCTGGCAACACAACACACACACTTCTGCCTCATCCTTTGCCTCATCTTGCGTGCCACAACCGAGCAAACAGCTGCTCAATGCGCGCCCTATACCACCCGTGCATGTCATTATAACATTGTTGGCGGGCTGTCAAAGTGCCATTCTTTCTTCCAATGAATGGCACAATGACATGAATCCGGCCTTTGTAAGCACCATCATGGCCCCCAACTTCGAAATCAAAGAAATCACCTCGGATACGAGAAGGTCCATACCCATCCCAAATCAAAACATCTCCTGATGTCCCGGGGGCCAAAGGGCAAATCCATATAATGTTGCCCAACATATCAACGGCAACAGTCCACCGGTGGGGCACGGGTCACAAAAGATGCCCGGCGCGCGCCCGGCGCACTAACGTTCCCCCCAAAGGTACTTCGCATGCGGATGATCAGCAGTAAGTTGAGGTCACACCTCAAGGGGCTTTTCTGTACTGGCATAATCTACAACTCACCGACGTCCGCAGCAGAATTTCCAGGGGAAAAAATGGGTGTGGATCATCTTTCTGACTCCACTCAATCATGCTGAAGGATAGTGCAGATGAGTTTATCACAGATGTCAGCTTTACAAGAAAATGTAGATAGAAACAGCATAGAACCCTTGCTTCTCCCCTTCTACTTGTTTCGCACCCTCTGACCTTGGGTTGACAAACCAGATGGTCTGGCCGAAAGAGTGCCAGCCTTGCACAGGACCAAGCTGGTGAACGAAGCAAGGTATGTAGTGCCATGTGGGCCAAGTGTCGTTGCCCACAAGACACGACGGAACAAGGACAGGCGTCTTCCTTGGTTAGAACAGCTGTACATAGAAATGGAAAGAATACTTCCATTGCTGCATATGCATACCAGGGTGTGCATGTGTGGAGCGCCTTTTGGCCTGTGTTTGGCTGGGGCTGCTGGCTAGCCCCCCCCAAACCTATCCCCCACGGGGCCGTGGATCCAATGTTCCGACAACGGTCTGGATGAACTCGGGTGATTCAGGGAATGGTTCATGGCCCTTGGGGCCCTCTGGGCCCTAAGTTAGTGCGGCCAAATTTTCCATCATTGTGCAGTTCGTAAAAGCAAATGCCATTGATATTGCGGCCTTGCAAGAGCCCCACCCATCCGCGCCTTGACAAGTATTGGACATGCAGAGGCGCTCCGACAAGGGTATCATTTCTTTGCAAATCTCACGTCACATGGCATGAGAAGGTACCCGTATTGCGTGCAGGCATGGTTGAGAAGTCAAAAGAACATGCTTTCCTTTGAGCCTAGAATTATGTTTACAGTGCTTAAGAATATGGATATAAATTTGTGTGGTGTCTGCTCATTTCTCTCACAGAGCCCGCAAGAGGAAAGAGCGGTGGGAAAGCGTGTTGATGGAGCTTATGGCTCTTCCATATGATGATTGCTGTTCAATCATAATTCTTTGATTGTGCCCTCTAGGGACTCTAGGGATGAATCACAGGCAATCGTAGAGGCGCGTGACACAAAAACCATGGCATTACAGAAGCTGCAGCTTCAAGATGCCGTACTTGCAAGTGCACCCTCAGCAAAACGCCAAGCACACAACCCACTCCAGAGATTTTTTACTTATGGGTTTGGTGTTCATGGCATGTTGCCTTGGGGCTCCTCGGAGTCTGATGATGATTCCCACCCTTTCCTCCCCATGGGGGCGATTGCCAAGTAACGCATCACCCACGGGTATCCCACTTGAGCAGGTCTGCACGTAACCCCACGTGACCTTTTTGTGACCATTTTTCATTTTTGTGGCCAGACCAATGAAATTTCGGGTCATCACCGAAAGGGACCCAAAATCTGGTGCATCAGCTGTGGGTGTCTTCATGGTTACTTATCTTTCGCCCAGACAAATTGCACACACGTAGATTTTCAATTTGTTGCCTCCGCCTGATGAGGCTGCAGTCGTGCTGTCTGCCGTCCGTGGTCCTTGACTCTTTTTTGTTGCTATGTTGTCTCCAGATTGTGGTGGGATAAGCACACTACTGGTCCGGGCCATGTTTGTCTTTTCCGGCGAGGGGAGCCTTTTGGGGTGGGGGGGGGGGGGGGGATGACAGACCACAGCAGATGGCATCCTCCACTGGAATGTGCTCCAAGATAGCTGATGACATGATATTGTCAATCATTTTGGTGTGCCAAAGAAATTTCGGAGCCTGTGCCTGCCCTCGAAGGTGCAGCCTCGGGGCATGTGTATCGTGCAAGGGTGAATTCGCTGGGGGCCATGGGGGTGATGTCTGAATTATAAACTCTACTCAGAGGAGCATCAAATGCCACATCTCCACCGCGGGGGTCGTGAGCATTTCGAATGAAAAGCGGTCCTTTTCGGGGGATATCCGCACCAGATCCCGATACAAAATCACGCGAAGGTCGGGTATGCAAAGCAGAAGAAAGAGCGCCGCCTGTAACACAGCGGAAGGGGATGGCAATACAACGACCCAAAAACACTCCTATTGCAAAGAAGCACACAAACGGCACACTCCTGCAGGACAAGGACAGAGGAATCCGCGATAATGCTCCAACTGCTGCTTGTGTAAGTCCTGCACCACAGAGACCATGGTTCAATCAAGTGCGGCCTGATGGGGTGCCCGTGCTTGAACAAGGCTGCGCTTGTGCAAGGAGGGACGCTACATGACAGCCAAGCAAACGCTCACACAGAGCCTTGTCCCTGGGGTCATGGCGTCGCGCCGCCGTGCAGAGGATCGCAGAACGGGGAGGCGAGAACAAAGCCAGAGGGGCAGGGGTCACTTAAAAGCCACAACATCTCCTGTTCCATCGAATTCGAGACGACGGCGGCATAGCCCTAAACAACACACCCACAGGAGTTTGTTCCCATCGTCACACCACAGTATTGGTCTACATTCTTGTGGATGCCATAGGTCCTCGGATTGAAATGCTGCTGAACCATCACTAGGCCAGTGATAAGAACACCCTGAAACAGAGCAAGGGTCTGATAAGAAAGTACAAGGACATGCGGTGCAAGCGGAAGTAATGCAATGGTCACGGCACCGGGGGGGCAGTACAGTTCACCGCCCCAACCCGTACAGTATCATCAAATCTGAGCATTTTGGGTGTAAACACGTGTGGGGGAAAAAATTTGGTGCCCCAGTCCACAGAGGCCGAAATTTTTTTTCCAGGCGCGGTTGGCGCCGTTGATGGTTCCTCATCGTTCACCATGGGGAGGTCACACAAGGCCAACTACTCTGTTATTGGAGTACCGGAGCAGTAGTCAACGGCACATTGCCCAATGGACCTGACGTACCCGACACGAAGCATGTCTGCAGGCGTAGTTCGGGTCATGTCAGGACGACGCACTGCACGTGGCACCACCACGATGACGATGCCCCGGCATCACACCCGGAAAGGGACGCCTGGAGGTGGACGCCAACATCCAGCGGGAGTAATGGTCATTTCGGGTTCCAGCGCTGCTTCAAATCCGAGAGGCTCCACAACACACGCCTCGGCACTGGGTTTAGCACCGCCGCACGGACACCGCCCAGGGCGTCTTCACACCGTCAGCGCCACTCAGCGAGGGCAAGACCACCGTCGATCTGTGAAGAGACCCGCCACGCCCCACGTCGACGGATTGCTCTCCGCTGTTCCTCCGCCGCGTGCCCAGGGCCCCAAGGGCCTGCTCCACTGCCTTGCGGAACCCCGTGGCTTTGGGC
This sequence comes from Eutreptiella sp. 'Long Island Sound 2002', assembly GCA_964036045.1. Classification (NCBI taxonomy): domain Eukaryota; phylum Euglenozoa; class Euglenophyceae; order Eutreptiales; family Eutreptiaceae; genus Eutreptiella; species Eutreptiella sp. 'Long Island Sound 2002'. Next base: position 7,995,646 of record OZ038378.1, read on the forward strand.
TCTTGGCCCTCAGGCCCCCTGCCACTGGGGGCTCCGCCTTCTTGCAGCCCCACGCCCCCGCCGCGCCCCGTGAGGGAGTGCAACACAGCGCCAACGCCCTCTGAGGCTATGGCCCTCGACCAACACGACGCAATGAGTGCCCGTTGCTGCGGCCCCGTCAGGACTGATCCGAATAGAGCTGCGGGTTGTAGCCGGTGCGGTCGGGTCGGTGCCGCAGAGCCCCGCGCTCCGTGGCCCTTTGCAGCGCCAGCGCCGAGTACGCACGGCACGCCCGTTGCACTGCGGTCAGCCTGGGGAGCTGCGGGCCGTCGTGAGACAGCAGGTCCGCGCAGAGCGCCACGGCCTCGGCGGTCGACAGCGTGCCCTCGTTGGCCTTGCGGACAGTGAAGGCGGGGCGCACGTCGCGACAGTCGAGCGCGATGCACCGCAGCCGCTGCAGCGCCGGAGACGCACGGAGCATTTCGGTGGCGAACTGCCACGTGGCGTCGAGAGCTACGAGGGTCTCGACGTCGGTGGGCGGGGCGCACTCGGCGGAGAGCACCGTCGCCCCCTCCGCCGGGTACAGCAGTGCACACGCGTCCGGTCTGTCGTACACGTCAACAAGTGCATTGCGGGGACAGCGCTGCCCCCGCAGCGCCTTCGCGGTCTCAATTTCCACGCGGTCGAGGCAGCCGCTGATGATGAAATCAGTTCGGTTGGCCCGTTCGCGCTCCTTCGGGTGTTGGAGCACGAGGAGTCTGCAGGGGCTGGGGAGTTTGTCCGGCGGAAATGCGTCGCAGATGCATGCGGCTTTGGGGCGGCCACAGACCCCAGTGCAGTACTCACGCATGTGTTCAACCGCAAATCGCACAGCCAACCGTGCGGAGATACTCCTGGAGACTATGGGCAATGAGGGGCAGCTGAGTGAGCCATGCATGAGATGTGGGGGCTGCGGCATCACACATCGCATATGATGGTCCTATGTGGTCGTCCATCAGGGGAACATTCACCTGAGTGGGTACCACGGGGTCACACGTGATGTGGGTGAGTCCCACGGATGTGGGTGAGTCCTACGGAGCCACATATCAAGGGGGTGGGTGGGTGGGTAACACTGACGCCAATGTGTACCAGCCAGGCACATCACAGGCAAGTGCGAAGACCGGTCCACCGGTCCACCGGCAGGACATTGTGCATCAGGTGTTATGGAGCTTCTAAGGCTGTGTGCCGCGACAACCAACGGTCAATTCTCAATACTGTTTGTTCTCGTTGTCAAGTGACAACAGCCCTCCTTGTCCAAAATACGCCTAAATCCAAAAGAAGACTATGATCAGTATACAGAACTGTCAATGCCTGTTGAATGGGACATCTTTGCTGGTCATGATGCTTGATCTTTGAGATAATATGGCTTTCAATGGGTAGACAGAGGGCACATAACCACAAATGAACCCATTTTAACAGTCTGCATGCAACCCATTGGGAGGACAAGAAGAAGACAAAAAAGTGGCTGTGGGGCTGATGGCCACATGGGGGCCGTACACAACCAGCACGTTGTGGTTCTTGGGCACGTGGTGGGCGAAAGCCTTGAATCCGGTTTTGCCAGCAAAAGGGATGCCCCCCAGGCCGGCAAAGTCGAATTCTTCCCGAAATGCTGCAAAAGCAAATGCGACAGGTCCCCCAAAGAGTTCTGAATCTCAGTAGGGTAGAAGCTGGTGGCCAGCATCGTGGTGTCGGAGGAGAAGTTTGGCACCTTCAAGTGTAGAAATTGTAGAAACATGAAAATCAATACCCCCCCCCTTCCCGTGTCCAACGATCAATTTTTGTCCTCAAAAAATACGGTCCGAACGGGGTGTACGTTGGACACGCCATTCGGTGCACGCAACAATATTGCAAAACGGCGGTAACACATCCCTAGGCACAAGACACCCACCCCATTCAAGGCACAAAGGGATGGAGGCCTCCAATTCGCACTTTTCAGAGTAGAAGCCCTTGTTGCGGTGCCGCTCCATGCGGAAAAGCTGAACATGCTCTCCGAGCTTGGGGCCCTACTTGTTCTTGGCACAGGTAGAAGTGGCAGCCCGATCTGGCTTAGGGACCGGTGGGACAAACACCGCTTGTATAGCATTCCCTCACATCCTGCTTTACAAATTTGCCCACAATTACTCACTACAACCCCTCATTTCCCCAATCCTTTGGCCTGAAACCTCGATTCTGAAGCCCTGTACATAATTACGTACGTAATTAATTCGGTCCTAAAAAAATATGGTCCGGACGGAAGTGTTCGTTGGACACGGCATTCGTTGGACACGGGGGGGGGGGGGGGACAAATTATGTGAGTGCCAAAAAACCGCCGCCACTCTGGGGAGGACAAGGCAGACTTGGCCATAAAAATGGCGATGGGTCGGCATCTCGTGAGGTGAATTCTCAGGCATAGAAGGCATTAGTGCAGGCTTTGTCGACGGAGGCGCCATCAGGAGTCCACACAAATCGTCATTGTGTCCCTTGGCCGTAAGCAAGGCAATGGGTGCTACCCTCCATCTTCTCACTGAAAAACATCTCATGTGTCATGACTGCATCATCTAGGCATCTAGATACCAAATGCATAGTATCACCCATGTATGTGTATCACAAGGATTTCGTAAAGCGTCGCCATTTTGATTAAAACCGTGAGCGACACGAATAACCTGCATGGTAATGGCTTTGTGCAACCAAAGGGTCTTGTACACGTAGAATGCCCGGGAGGGTTGTGCATTGTGGGGCTGGGGAGAGAAGACAGCCATGAAGATGTCGGTTGCAGCCAAGGTGAACACAGAGACACAGGGTTTCCTTTTCATTTGCTTCGATGGGATTTCAAAAAGGGCCGACCAGTGGAGCAGGGTGCATACCAACCTCGCCCAAACAACCTCATAACCACGAAACACTGAAACTCACCATCTACAGGTCAAACTTTGCACCTAAAAATCACAGAGCACTCCTGAAATACGTCCAATCTAATCTGTAAACATGGCCCTTGCACTCACTATTTGGAGTCATATAGGGGCTGTCTTGAAGGAAAAAGCCAGAGAGGGAAATCAACTGGGCATGTCTATGTCACAAACATTTCACTGCATCTGCTTGTCCACAAGCCTGGTAAAGATAGGTATCGCCATCTTCCTCATCAGGCTTTCGTGGAAAAGTCAGGTTTGAGTTGCAGTGCACTTCCCTGGAGATGGAGACGCTATCATCTGGAGACTGTTCCGTTGGGGCATTGTAGACACCCCATGCATCGCTGAGGACTGTGCACGGTGTGTTGGGGGGGTGGCTGGTATTAAATTGCTTGCCCCTATTCCTATTCGTTCTTCAGAGGGGGCATTGCATGCGTTGCGGACACACTATGTGCGAACCTTGTTTTCCATACCACCATTCGGAAATCCATCATAAGGCAAGTTTGAGCAACTGAGTGATTCCCATTTGTTCCACATTTCTTCATTTTGCAGATGGAGGGGGTTTCAACAATGGAGACTCACTATGGACCAGGGCCTCGTCGGCCCTTCCTTCCACACATTGCGTGACATGGAATGCTTTGGGATCTGGGGCATGGAGGGATCCCCACCCCATTGGGAAATTGAGGAGCGCAGAAAGAAAAAAAAAGGACTGGTTTTAGATCAGGGGGATGTTGCAGGGGCCACAATTTCGAGAACCTGGGACCGAATGGAATCAAATTAATCAATCAGCCCATTACAGTCACCAGGGTGACAGCCTCCTGGGAGCCCTCAAGAGCGGACAGCACGACTACCCCTCCCCCATCCTGCAGACACTTTCCGACGCATAGCCCCTTCAGACCATGTGCAGTTGCATTCCACGGGCCGTGATTTGCAAACACCTGCATTGCATGGCGTTTCATACTGCGTGCCTTTCCACTTGCGGGAGGTTCCAGGATCTGTGCTGAAAGTGGTGTGCCGAGTTCATGCAGGGCAAACACCCCGTGCAAGTGCACGGTAGCCCGAGCAAAGCTAAATCAAGCAGTCCTTCCTGTGACATTCCGTCCCACACGCGCCGTTCATTAGTGAAGCAGCAGCGCGAAAGCGCAATCTATTGGGGTCCTAATCGTTGGATCAGCAGGTCGTTGGACTCAGAGCTTCCCCGTTCATCTTACTGGGCCGTCTTTTTTTGCACACAACCATAGAGATGCAGAATACCTCAAACCAAATCTCCTGCATGCTCAGGCACACTCTCACAAGTGGGTTCATGTCACCAAAACGAGCATGAGGAAGGTCATAGGAAGGTCGCCGCACGACCTCAACCGGGTGCCTAGCCCCCGAACACTCTGCAGTCAGCCCTCAGACGTGGAAGAGTATCCAGCAGTATGTATCACAGACAGCAATGCTTGCACCAACACCCCACTGAGCTCACCCTACAGCCCAAGCCAAACACAGCCCATGCGGTCACAGGCTCGGCAGCGGTAGAAAGGATGGAATGCAAACGGTTTCAAACCTGCTGCACCGCATGCTTGGCATGGTGGCAGGCCGTCCCTAAGAGCCTTCCCATTTGGGACAAATTGCCATCCCCCAGCCCCAACCCCATCCCATATCCGGTGACCCTCTGCGCCGAGTACAACCCCTGCAGATTCCTGTCTGTTATGACTATACCCGGCACCAATCCCACACATAGCCCAGCCTGTGCAGGGCTGCCCATAAGCAAGGTTACAAATCCATTCACCTCTTGTGCACAAAGAACGAATCGCAGACTCCAATTTCTGGCAGCAAGGTCGAACCTTCTTAGGCCCATTGTTGCTTGCAATTCTGCCGACGCCCTGCAGATGCTCCCTTACTCGATGTCTTTTAGTCGCAAACAATGACAGTATCTGAACAGTACAAGGATGAAGGTCGCAGGTGATGCAGGCTGTGCAGTGGGTGCTAACTACCAAGCGGTCTGCGATGGGGCCTTGCTTTCTGCTGATGCCCGTCTCACTCTTTTCGTCCTCCTGACGACACACGTGTGCAGATCTGCCTAGTGCACTTAAGACTCTGACTTGCACCCTTGGACACTCACTTACTGATTGCACCAGACAGCACCAACGGCTGCAATTCAGCCAACTGTGCAATGTAATGGTGCATCTGCACTTTCTTCACATCCCCAGGAGCGGTGCTGGACAGAAGGTATGCTGCACTGCAAATTTCGCTCACACGCTCTCTGACACCTTTGTTCGGTTGCAGGTTCGCCACGCCCTGGCAGGTGTTGAGCCAGTTCAATGCATGGTGCACACGAGCCTCGCTTGGCTGCCCGGCAGCTTCACCTTCCAGACTCAGCAGCCTCAACACATTGTTCAGGACACCGATCTGCAAGACAAACAGAGCCCCAGCACTTGCACTCTCCAGCGTCAAATCCCACGGGAGGCTGCGAACGTCCGAAAGCTTGCAGATCACCTCCTCTTGGAATGGAGTGCGGGCCACCACCGTATGGGTGTACTCGGCGAAACCCCCTGCCATATTATGACCCATCGAATGAGTCCCAGCCCCGCCTTCACGCAGTGTGTTGCAGTGGGTCTGAGACAACAGACAAGCCCAGGCGCTACCGTATTGCTGTGTGGGGACCGCAGCAGCTGGCAAATGGACCCTGAGAACTTGCGAGTGCGACGAAGGAGTTGCCTGGCCCCATTGATGCAAGCACATGGGAGTACCGGCGAATTGCCTCTCGTTGCTTGCACCGAGAAGAGCGCACAGAGGGTCCGATGAAGCGGGTGTCGCACTGGATTTGCCTTGCACTTTTGATGACACGCCCATGGGCTGCACCTGAAACATCGCCAGCATGTCGAGTGTGTCGGTCCGCAGAGGGAACTGCACTGGACTTCCCTCTGAAGGAGTGTACACCAGACTGACCGTAAGGTGCCACCGAGACTGACCGACCTCCAGGGCGCGGAGGGGGAGGGCCCACTCCTGCTGATCGCCCGCAGCCAGCGCCAGGGGCACAGTGCATGACAGGAGGCGCTCCAGCGGGGGCGTGGCACCCGCCTCCACGTACAGCCCCCGCGGACCGCCCGGCTCGCGCTGCGACCGTGACAACGCATCTGCAGTGCACACTATCGTCACGGCCCAGAACTCACACGTGAAGTCGAAGGCCGTGCGGTTGCGCACCCGCACTTGCAATTGAAACGGCAGGACTGCCAGCGGCCCATCGAACGTGGAAACGGCGTCAAGCGCCCCAAAGGCAACGTCGGCCCCGAAGGTGGATGGCACTCCTTCGGGGGGGCTGACGCGGAACGTGCACTGCAGCATTTGCGGCAGGTCGTTGCTGTGCGTCCGCCACATGTGGAGAGCGGCGCTCAGCTGCCGCAGATCGGACATCACCCGCCCCTTCTGCGCGCGCACCTTCTGCGTCTCGGCGTCCAGGGCCCGGATGTTGTGCAGCAACGCGCGCACCTCCCGCTCGGCACTGGGGATCTCCGCGACCCGCAGGGCGCAGGCGGGCACGTCGGCGAGGGGGAGGTCGAGCAAGTCCCCGGCCGCATCGCCGAGCACGACCACATCGCCGTGCGGGCCCTTGACCGCCGCGACGGCGGTCCATTCCTCATATCCGGTGGAGCATTGCCGGGGGATCAGGACGTCCGCCACGTCGGCGGCGCTGTCTTCGGTCAGGACCGGGGCATCGGCCACCGCCGGGGCCAAGGGCTGGGCGGACAAGTGCGCGCGGTGCTGCTGCAGCGGGACATGGTAGAGGGCGTTCTGGTGGACCGTGAGCAGGGCATCGCCGCGGCACACCGCCGCCGCCACGGGCACGGGCAGGTGGTACCGGCGGTGGTGGAAGGCGGTCTGCAGGAGGACGTCCCCGGCGCTCGTGACGTACACCAACGCGTGGCCGTCCCCTTCCGACCGCATCGCCGGGGGCAGCGAGGGCGGCGTGGGGAACTGCAGGCGGGCCTGCCCCAGCGCGAGGACGGCCCCGTCCATCCGCGCGACGCAGGGCGCCGCCCCCTGCGCGGGGGGCGCCGCGCCCGGCAGAGGCACCGCCAGCACACGGCCCCGCGTGGTACCCACCATCACGAGGTCCTGCCTGGCGCACAGCCCCCCCCCGAAGAGGGACGCGTGCAGAAGGGGAGGGAGGGCGCCGTCCCCCCCGATGAACGCGCCGGCGGAGGGCACTTCGTCCGCCCCCAAACGGTCGCACTCGATGGACTGGAGGAGGGCCCCCTCGCGCCGATCGCCGTGCAGTCGGATGCACGTGACCACCAGTCGCCCCGCGTCGAGGCCAATGGCCACGGGGCCCTGCGGTGCCCCGCAAAGGCAGTGGGTGACACCCGCCAAAGGCGTCGGCTTGAGCCTCAGGGCCTGCGCGTCTTGGACGACCACCACCTTGAACTCGGACTGCAGGTCACCAATGCCGATGCCTCCGCCATCTTGTGCCGCCGGACTTTTCCGTTTCTTTGCCGGGGGGCGCTCTTGCGCAGGACACAAAACGAACACCCGCTGCGACGAGCAGACGGCAACGAGATCGTTTGTCGGTGTAAAGGTGAAGCACAGGACGGGATCAGGAAACTGATAGACCTCCTGGACCACAAGACCATGGTACACGTGGATTACGTCAGGGAGCGACAGAAAGGCGATCACATCCTCTCTCTGGTTGCACACAATCATGTGCACTCCTGTTCATCAAGTGTGCGTATGACCTGAAACAGCAGAAACAGTGGACACTGAGAAAGTGCTGTTGGACACGAAAGGGGGGGGGAGGCGGGGGGGGGGTCCCTGGGCACCCCGTAGCACAGTAGTCGGCTGGGCACAACGGTTCGCTCATCCCCCCCCAAGGGATAGTCCAGGGAATGGCGTGGTAAGAATTCATCTCGGGAGGAGCAATCCATTCCATCATGCGCCGAAGCACCTGGCAACTCGGCGCAAAGCAATGTCCAACTTGCATGCCAGGCCTGCTTTCAACAGTCCAAAGTGAACCGAAATTGCAAACTTGCAACTGACACAAAACCAAACATGGTAACCCCCCCCCACACACACACACACTTGCGAGAGCAACCGTAAAATTCCAAAATTTGATAGAAACAACACCTAGCGCTGCTCTGACAAGGGCGATGTCCGCATGAGCCGTGAGAAAACACAAGCAGTGATCATTGCATCATGAACGTACTGGCCGTCAGGTGATTCCCCAATCTGCACCTCCAAAGGGGTGAAATGCGTTGGGAGGACAGCCAACCAACAACCTACTTGGCGGAGCAACCCCCCTCAAAAGGGCTCCAGTGACAGGGGCCCTTGCCCTCGCCGACTCACCAGCAGGGGCTGTCACGGGGTTCAGGGATGAGTGGTTGCTGTAAACACGAATTAAGTGTGGGCGGTTGGTATTTCCGGATGTACGCACTGGTTTGAGTTATCAGAAATAATGTGTTCGCATCGCTTGTCCCAAGCCGGGAGGGGGCAATGAATCCTGCACCATGCACAAAAATACCAGTAACACCATCAGCAATGTTCAGATTTAGGTGAACGAGCCTACTTTTGGCTTTTCACGCCGACTTAACCAAGTGCGGGCCAGGCAAATCCATTGCCATAAGAAACACAAAACACATGCACTGCGCGTCCAAGTTAGCGCAGCATGCGTCCGGTGCTGCTGAATACATTTGCAATGCCTTGGTGACGTTGATTGGAGAGTGCAGCACCTTCAGCACACCCGTTTGAGCCGGCCCTGCGAGTTACCACTGTCACTGTTACTTCAGTCCCAGCCCTTGAACAGCGCGCGTCTCCAACTCCGGATCCCCTCCCAAGTCTGAATCCCCATCCCAATCCTCTGGCAGTTCCTCTGTTTCATACAGCCCAAGGGGGGCGGGACACCCAACCATGTCCGAGAACTTTTGGGGGTCCCAGGGGGGTGGGGTTGAGTGGGTCGGCCGGTCAGCTGCCAGGGTCCCGGGGGGGGGGAGTGGGCACTCTAACATACATACCTCAAAATGATCCACATGACACGCTGATCATTTGGAACATACACAAAAGGGGTAAATTTGTTTTAAAAAAAACATTTGCCCATCAGCTCAGGCTCCCATCAGCCAAGGTCCGGAGGTTGGCTCAGAGGTTTAAACTTTTTTGTGTGCTTTTCACCCATTGTTGAATGCTCCACAAAGTTCTGAAAACAGGGTGGTTCAATGCACTTGTGGAGCCCCTGAAAGGGGGTGCTTGGAAAGGGCCTTCATTGTCTGGGCCATATATCAGGCACCTGAAATTCTGTGCCAAAGGTGCCGAAAATGTTTCCGGCGATCAAAATGCAGGGAAATATTGTGATTAAACATAAGGCACAGGTTAAGGGAACATAGTACGCCAGAATGTTCCTTGTGGACAACAGGAGTTTTTGCTGTTGCGGAAAGGCAGAGGAGGAGTCAAGCTCTCTTGACGGCACCTCACTGCTGTACCTTTTACACATGCGATTCAGGTGGTGGGGGTCTTGGGGGGCCCAACCAAAAACTCATTGGGAGATACTTTTATTGGACAAAACCATGATTTTCCAAGGGGGTAGACCATGAACTCAACCCCTTTGGGGATGGTTCGCGAATAGGCCCAAAGGGGGATATGTGGCATTTCTCCAAGATATGTGAGCCCGCCTGGTTTCGACCTAACACCTCGGTGAGGTGATTCTACTGTAGGGGGGGGGGGGGGGTGCGCTGCGTGCCCCTTCACGGCATTGGTCCACAAAACCAACCCCAAATGTTCAAACCTCAGGGACAGCCGCCAACATCAAAGTGACCTGTCATGCAATCTACTGCAAAATAAGGCATGCCCTTGGCACGAAACGATCCTGGTGCCCTGTGCCTGATGGCCAGTGCACAGACTCAGTTTCGAGTGCCTTAGGCTGAAGTACTTCATGCACAAAATAAAAAAAATGTTCCGGCGCCTTCGCCGCCAACCTTCGAGTATGCTGGAGGCCTTCACCTAGGCACACTACCTTTGGGCCAACGGGTGAAAGACTAGTATAGCCTTGGGTCAGTCGAGGCATGTCCCAGCCCTGCGTGCATCATGGTGGCGATCTGTAGGAAAACATTGGGCAAGGCTAATTGAAAGTACCCGGTATTCGACGGCGGAGCCATTCACAGTAGATTCAGATCCTTGGAAAGAGATGACATCCAATCCAGACCATCGATTCAGAATGGTTACCTTATATAATTCATTACCGCATATAAAATACACGGAGCATCGATGCTGCTGTGGCCGTACACCCTGCGCGGCATGGCCCCATTGTTGCATCAGTTGCAACACAGACTTGTGAATGCCACAGCTAAAGTCGACCAAAATTTGAAGTTTGCTGCACAACATCACACTGGATTCCAACCAGAGCACCCACCAAACACCACTGGCCAGTGTTCTGTCTACTAAGAGCATGACTTGAAGGGTCATACCATCATAATGGAATGGCTAAACACCCACGGCAGAAATGCCATGCCATCCTTCAAATCCTGGCAAAGCTGCACCATCAGAAAAGGATAGCGCACCCACTTGCCTTATTCCCATTATCCGTGGCAACCCGTGGCACCCCACCACTTGCCACCAAACAAGGAGACACTGCACGGCAGAAACCAGTTACCCCATATCCAACCCAGAACATGCACTGTCGGTGCCAACTCGGGAGCAATCTGGAAGCACTCAGCAAAGCCATCGTTGGGCTGGTGCTTGGTTTATGAGGGGATGGTGCAGCTGTTCATCCTGCGAACCCACTTTCAAGACAGGCAACATTGCGATGCATCTCTCTGGACAATGCCCAGCGCCCCTGCCACTGTGCTGATGGCGGCGACGGGATGCTGATGCATCGTTGCAACGACATTTCACTTTTCAGGCATGAGCAATGCTGTGGCACGAGGGACCCCTAAGGCGTCTGAAATGCCAATGTTCATAGAAACCGGGTATCAAGGGTAGACCCACTTGAAGCTGCTATCCTTTGTCTCCTCAATGATTGCATCAAAATCGCCTTCTCCCCGAAGTTTCGGTTCCCAAGCATCCAGTATTTGGCGCTTCACCATCTGCACATGGGCATTCTTCTCCATCTCGCCCATCCACGCACACAACTTTGGTCTGCCATGGAACACATCCGGCCACCTAAACGCGAGGGGCAGCATCATGACAAAGAAAACAAACGTGGGGTAAAGGGTCAAGTCAGCGAGAGTCATGGCGGATCCCACAAAGTAGGGCCCCCACATCAATCCCTCAAGGATGTCAAGCTGCTTCCACAATTCGGCCAATTTGGCGGCGCGGGCGGGCCGAGGGATGGTACGCTCCTTCGGGGTGAAGTGTGACTCAGTGGGACCCAAATACATGCACCCCTGCGTGTGGGTAAACCCAGGCTGTGTGCAATTGGGAGAGGCGATGTACACGTCGTGAACTCGAATGACCATCTCCATGTGCGCTCGGTCTTCAGGGGAATCTGGGCGCAGAGAAGGTGACAGTCCTTTGTACTTGTCTTCGAGGTATGACAAGATGACGGATGACTCGGCAATGGACTGGCCGCTCGGCAGTACAAGAAGGGGCAACTTGCCCAACGGGTTTAGGGCTTGATATTTAGGGTCCAGTTGTTGCGCGTGCTTTGTCAATTGGACCTCAAAATCGTCTTCTTTCCCTTTAAGATACAGCCAAAGGCGGATCCGAGCAGCATTGTTGGAGGTGAATCGATCATAGAACACAGGTTTGGACATGGGCCGAAAATGAGCACACACTCAGAAAGTCTCAGAAAGTGCCCAAAGGGGGGTGGGTGGGAGGGATGAACCTTTCATCAGGTACCAGCAACACCACAGTCAATGTTCGGAATGCGATGAATGGGCCTGCAGCGCGCTGGTGTTGTGTTTGTTAGGGCACGGGGCAATGTAGCAACGGATATTTGGCGACCAAACGCCTCCCTGTCACAGGCAACCTGGTCACAGCATGAAATATGGCATTGTCCCGTCAATGTTTCCTCAAAGCCTTAGTGACAGTTATTGGGTTACAGGTTGGTACGCTTTGCTGCAGGCTTGTGGGGCTCAGAGTCCGACCCCCCCCCCTCCCCCGACCGTTGTGAATGCACATCCCAATGCTCCCAAACCGTAGGCTCGTCAGCAGCTACATATCGAGAACACTGAAGCCCTGGTTGCAAGTCCAACTTCCCAAACCTTCAAGGAGGGGGCTGCAACAGCCACGTCCATGAACAATGGCAGATTGCTTTGCGCGCACTTCCCAATGCGCGCACTTCCCCAATGTGGCCCCCTTGACTGTTTTGCATGAGACTTGCTCTCGCTACAGGGGTGGGTGGACTTTCTCTTCGAAACCCAGTTTTATGCCAAGGAGCACAATCTTTAAGCCCACGGGTGACCCCTCTTGCCTGTTGGGTTTGTTGAGTTTTTCTTTCCCATGCCCCATGTTTAAAACAACCCCGGCTCCTCCTGGATATCATGCACCAACTTGTGCTCCTTGACTGTGTTCAAGGCGCTGTCTGCCCCAGCACACGTGCGCTCATCTGCCGCTTCATTCCCCACAATCCCACATGGGATGGGACCCACTGAATGGACGCATTGTCGCCCAATAGGGTGCAAACACAATTCTTTCACCGCTGTATGGGCTAGAGGCCCCCTTGATCCGAGCCACCGGTGCCTCTTCCACTTTTCACTTTTCCCCATGAGGCCTGCAAACACTAATGCTGAGTTAGTTACCCCCCGCCCCTCTCGTATAAGCTACGCCAAAGCACCAAATGAATACGGTCCCTACGCCTACGGAAGCTTGGACAAGGCCGTAGCTTACGTGCAACACACACAACTACCGAAACACACGTGAGTGAGCGCATGGTATGACATACCACAGATATACTAGCGTACCAGAGAAGGTGCTGCAGTGTGCTCGCTTCCTCATTCTGTCCCTCCCTCTCTCACCCTCTCTCTCTCTCTGCCCCCCTCCCTGCTTTTTTTTTTTTAACTCGTGACCGAAGTTCCACCAAGTGTCCATTGAGAGTACACATAGCAGGTCATGGGTCAGTGACAGGGCCAACTTTGGGTATGGGTTTGGTATGACCTACCCTCACCAAGATGACTGCGGGGGGGTGGCGGGAGGAACGAGTCCTGCGCCTTGCCCCACCCCTGTCGCCCCGTTTGCACGGGTATGCGCGTCCTCCCGGACCTCTCGGGGGTGTTACAATCCAGTCAAGACAATGACGTCGCCCATGTCCTCCAGCGGGATTTCCATATCCTGGAGCTGCCCCCCTCCCTGCTTCTGTTTATGTAGCTGTCTTATACAATACTGTTTTCTGCTTTATGTAGTGACCTATTGATGCTCTGGCGAGTCTCTTTTCTTCTCTGTCTGGCATATAGACAATACAGTGTGTGGGCCCGGAAGTATCAACCGGTCCACATACCAAGCCTTTGTGGCAACCCCTTCCCCCGCTTCCAGAGATTGCCTCTTTTTTGCACCAACAGGCCCTGAGCACTTCCTAACGTGGTTTTGGGGGGCTGACAGTGGGATGGTTGTTGCTCTGCTCACAAGTGCTGCCTCTGCCCCTTCGCCCCCCCCACCCCCGCGGGCCCCGCCCGGGCCTCCCATGGAGTCCAAGGTGCAGCAGGTTTGCTGGTGTGCTGCACTTCGGGGTTGGCATACCTGGGTATGTTGGAGGCCCCGTGAATCATCGACCATGCTGCGAAGTACCCGCTACGACACAAGTATTGCCGGTTCGTTATTTGTTTGTGATGTTGCGGTTGGCGCGGCAGTTTGTTTGGTCTGGTGAAGTCAGCGCGCTGTGTGGCTTATAACTGAACCGATATGCTGAAGGAAACAAGACTAAGGGTACTACTGCCAGCAGTAGAAGTGACCAGCACAGGATTGTTACATTGTCGGATATCAGACCGGCAGGTCGTGGACATCAATGACAGTGTGTGTGCAGGGTTGTTGCAAACCGGGTAACACCTGTCGTATGCAGATACAAACTCTCTTTTACTGCTAGTAGTAGAACACAACTGCACTGTCACAGGCAGCAAGGGCACAATGTACAAGAGCGTAGTTTGCCCCACACACAGGGCACAAACCCATGGCACAGACAGGCCCGGCCACACGCTCCAGCAGTTCCAGCTCTGCAGCCACCAAGATCCCTACTACACACGACATGCAGAAGCTTTTCGAGAACAGTGGGGTTAAGGGGAAGAAGAAGTCATCACAGTGTCTATTGGATATTGGTGTTCTACTGTTGGCAGTACCCCCCCCCCTCCAGGGGATACTGCTTGCTGCCTGCCTCTTGGGTATTAAGGGGAAGCCTTGGCCTCTTCACTCCCCGGATTTTTTGCTGAACGTCCATACTTGCAGCCGTGGCCTCTGTTACTAGAGCAAACTGGGAGGCAATGGCAGACGGCTTGGCTCCGGGGCTGGCCTTCGACTGTGATGCCTTACTCTTTGGAGCACCAGCAGCAAATGGCGTTGTCATGTCGTGCCAAGTGTTCTCATCTGGGGCAGGCAAGGGAAAGGGGCTCTCCATCAAACGTGACAGTTGGGATGATGCACGGGTCCTCTTACCGGCTGCCTTCGGCGTATTGGCGGCCCCGGTAGCTTGCTTGGCCTCCTACTTGGCGTCTTGCTTCATCACCTTCTTGTCTATTTTCTTTGCCTGTTTCGTTGTCTCCTCGAAGCGCTAGTCCAGGGCCTTCACCGCAGCTGGGGTCCCGTTGGCGAACAATGACAACACACCTTCAAAGTCCGGAGGCAGTGCGTTTTGTGTGGTGCTCACCTCCGCCAACAGTACGTTCTGCATGCTCTTGGGTGGCAGGCTGGTGCAATCGCAGAAGCGGATGGTCCATCGCACAGAGTACACCACAAGGGCTAACACTGTCTTCAAAATTTGTTTGGCAGAACGGCAGGACGCAGGAAACGCCAACAACATGGGCTGTGCTGGATCTACTGGCACATTCATCGATGGGACCGGAAGTTCATACCACCAGCGGAACATTGAGGTGCGCCACGGGTAATTCACAACCATGTATGGAGGATGCAGGATGAATTTCTTGGGTTGCAGCAACACACTATATAGAACACTGCATGTGAACTCAATCCGGCCAGCCTTCGCAACCATGTCCGTTTCCCCTGTACTATACACCGCAATCTCGGTCTTCTACCATGTTGCCAGTACAGGCTGCCTCTCCCACAGGGATGCTGCCTGCTCCCTTGCGTTGGGTCCATACACAATGCAGGGGTTCCCATCAGCCACCAACTTACCACCCAGCACCACAGGGACGTGCCCATCGGTTCATCAGGCCCAACCTCAAGGTATACCAGGAGGGCTGCACTCACGGCTCCCATCCCCGCACTGTCCGCATCTTGTTGGTCATCACCACCTCAACCACTCCATCCTGTGTGGCATCTGTGCTCTGAGTACCTTGTGCGGTCATGTCTGCCAGCAGGCTCTTCCTCAACCCCTGGTGTGCTACCCGGCGTGCTGCATGGGTCCAGAACTTGGCCTTCAGCAAATCCTTTGCCTTCACCTGCGGTCGTTCCAATCTCCAGAGTGCCGCTGCTCGCCCTCACAGTCCCCAACTCCATAGCCGGTTGTCCAAAGCCATCAAACGTTTCACTGTGCTCTCGGTGCCTAAGGAAGTAGGACAAGACAGTGCAAATTCGACACAGTGTTCTACTGCCAGCAGTAAAAGGCACCTACAATTGTATACACTGGGCTTGTCGCATTGAAAGGGTCACAAAGAGCACTATAAAATCTGTTCTAGTGCCAGCAATAAAACCGGTGTACGAAACAGCAAATTCCCCACAAGATGTGTACAACATACATTGAGAGTCGTGGATGGGCAAGTCTAGGTGGTATACATGGGTGTAGATCCCCTGCAGCTGGCGTAACTCCTTCGGTTTACTTTTCACTGTGCTCACTATGACCTTCTTCGTCAACGGATCCGTCAAACACTCCATGAACTCCTTGCAGTACTAGTATTGCATGTCCCCAGCGGACTCTTTGAATGGTGATCCTGCGCACCCCCGCGAGCACTGCGATCATCGGAAACCATTTCGCTAGAAATGTTCCCAAGCATACGTATGCACAGAAAACCCAAAAAAAAGGCCCGAAATGGCCTACATTTCAGGTAAATTTGGCACTGTACGAACTATGTTTCGGCACATTGCTTCACGCAATGACAACTGCCGCAGTGCTGACAGCTCGTGCTGTGGACGATGCCTATAGCGTTGGGCTCATACACGGTTCACAAGACACATAACCGAGGTAGGAACCTACACCTCAAAGCCACAAAGCCATGTACTGGTTGCTCAATCAGATCACATTTTACTGCTGACAATAGAACATCGGGCAGTCACTTGTTGCGGGACAAATGATGCCATGTTTCGCTTATTGCCTAAATGGTGGTGCAGGAAAGTGACGTCACACGCCGCAACACACAGTGTCATACATCGCAGGTACCTCAACTACCTTCTACTACTAACAGTAAAACACGCCGCAAACTCCACACACATGATACATAAAAGCATATCAGAGCATCACCGTGTATGCAAGGCATCGATTTACAAAGGGGGTACCGAGCACGGTCACGGTCTTCTACTGCTAGCAGTAAAACGATGGGGGTTAATCGATTACAGTCATACTATGCACACCATATGAGCTGCCACTGTCCAAAACAGCAAACGTCAAGCTCGAAACACCGGATGATGACGCATCAGTGGTGGAGGCATCATCACCATCCAAAATAGGGACCACAGGGTTTGGCGGTGCACGATCTGCCGCATCAGCAGGTCCGGGTATAGCTTGGGGGGGCACAGGAACCTCCCCCAGCCACCGCGTCCGGGGGGGCCGGATCGCTCACAGCATCCCCGTCAATGGGGAAGGGGTGTGGGCGTGTATTCCCAAAATGGGCACAGAAGTTTATGAACCGCTGCTTGAACTCAGGGGACGCAGGGTGCACAAGCACCTCGGCCAGGTCGTGTGGTAGATGCGCCCTTGCTGCATCAAAACTAGGCTGGCTTTCTACCCTTGTCTCACTAAAAAAAACAACACGTCCAGCGAACAGTATGCACCATATAGGAAACTTGCATCTGCAACCGGGGTGTTGAGACAAGGTGGAAAACTAGGCTCCGCCGGCCAATCTAGGGTAGCTTGCAGCGTATTGGCAACCCAGGCACCCAGCCGTGGCCGAGCGGCCATCTTTTTCACAAAGGGCACATTGCCGGCATGAATGCATGCTAGCAACCATGTTAGGTGCATGCTCACAGCCCGTGCTGTTTCACGGGTGATGTGGGAGCTCGTCAGGGGCTTCCGAGTGCCCGGGTGCTGGTACCGTAAGGTAACAAAGGTGTTGTAATAATTTTCAACACTTGTAATGCTGGTGCCCTCGCCCACTGCTCGTGCCAAACGGGACAACAGGGCCTCCCCGTTCTTCTCCACAAAGGCAGATGCAGGAAGGGAAGAGTGGTACGGGGACCACATTCGTAGTGCTAAGTGCGTCTCTGTGCTGTGGGTTCAACTTCTGAAACAGGTAAAGTGAAACCTGCAGGCACCGCCTGGCTGCTACACCAGTACCGGTACCTAGTGTAAAGTGGTACCGGGAATAGTCACACACCATGATACCAAGACGAAGTAAGGCTGGGGCATGTTGCAAAACAAGACGGGATAGCCCAGCGAACAACTTGTCTTTGAGTGTTTTACTGCTAGCAGTAGAACGCAAGTGTGCATGTAAACCGGGAATGGACAGGTAAATTGCCAAAATAAGACACTCCTTCACAAAAAGGGAAGGATAAGCATACAGTTGTCCTGCATCTGGGTTTTGAAGGAACCCATCGTATTCAAGTGCCACCATAAATGGAAGGAAAGCATTGTATATGTGATCCACACAGTACTAAAATGGATGCGAAATACAGAACAGAGGACAAACGGTGCCATACACATGGCGCAATGGCAATGGCAGCATCCAGTTGCTGTACAACATTTTCAAGTAGTTGCAGTGTATGGTGATGTCGCATAACATCGGTAACACTGGTGTCGAATAGTTGTTTGCCAGTTGAAGTACACCGTACATGGCCTGGTGAAACCCGAAGGTTGCGGAGATAGGCACATCCTTAATGGCTAACGGGTACCAAGGTGTAACCTCAACCTCCTCCAGCGAAGGTCCAAGGGGCACCGCACCTGCTCAAAACCCATGCTTCGACGCACAAGGTGCTTTGTCGAGGCCGTAAAGGACACCCATGCATCCTATAGGTCGGTAACATGTTGAGCCACATCACTATATAGGGAGCCAGGCGTGGGGTGCCGCAAAATGTCCCCTGTAACTACCAGCACATATAAGTGCCATTGCTGTTGTTGACAATGATATGTCGCGAGTGGCTAGGCTTTGTTGAACCGATCTACCCATGCGACAAGTGTAACCCCCACCCCCCCCCCCCCCCTATTGCAACATCCACAGAACCTCTTGCTCACTAATGTCCACCCGTGTTGCCATAGGCGCCTGACGGTCTTACCCGAAACCGCAGGCGGCAAGCTGAACACGAACCTGTTTGCTAACCCGCGATGTGTCTTGAGGCGGGCTTGCACGGGCAGTATTTAGATGACTAAGCCTAAGCAGGGCACCGTACAACATAAAGATGGTTGGTATCAACCTCCGTAACAACTGCTTCCGCCCTCGGTCCTCCCAGTCCTCCTTGAAGTTGTTCAAAGAGTTCTGCCGGCGGGTCTTGGGGTTGATACACAGCTGCAGACAGAAGTCCACCAAGAATTCTGCCGGTCCGCCATCAACAACATCCCCACATAAATCCTCGGCGGACTGAAAGGGGGGTCTCCATGTTAAGGAGGCTATGCCACATGTCTACGCCAATGGCACCGGAGGGCACATGGGTGTCTAGCAAAAACCACAGAGTGAGAGGAGCTTCTACTGTCAGCAGTAGAACAAGTCTGCCCTTGTGGAGAGGTGGTGCAGCCGGAGTACACCAACATACAGATGAACAACTGTGTCACATGTTGTAAGAGTTTCACGCATGTACATGTAATATGCACTGCTGGTGGGACACAACTACTTGCTGTGTATTCTATTGCCAGCAGCAGAACGGTATCCCAAACTAGGGGACATTGATGTAAGTCCCAACGCTAACTAAACAAGATAGTAATGCGGCACACGGCATGCAAAACCTCGCGACAACATCCTTTGGTGTAGGGTGGCAAGAACACAAATATTCGTACAATGGTGCGGAGAGCATATGTCGACAAGGCCTGTGACGTGAAGTGCAACAGAGTACAATAGTAAAGCAGTGTCGTGCAAAGGCAAACAAGGTACACCCAGGTGATGCATCAACATATAAGGTTGCACAAGCTAAAAATCCATGGGGCAATAGTAGAGCTAGGTACCACAGTGTAAGTTTTGGTGGGCATCGTGAGCTGTTCTACTGCCGGCAGTAGAATCATCGTGCGAATTGTGTTGGAGGCCTACAGCAGGGAAAATGTAAAGAAATGTGCCTTGGAGGGGGCCTACCGTATAGCAGGTGGAGAGTGGCCCACAACTGGGGAACTCTTGTACCTGGCATGTGTGAGGCACGAAAAATGATTTTTTTCTAGCGAAAAAAATTCACAAAAAATGGAAACCGGAAATCCGGTACCGGGTCATCTACTGCAGCGGTATGCATGGTGGATCGTCAAATTGTGGGTGTAGGTTCCATGCCCACTACCGTCATCACATGGCCACCAGGTGCATATCGCACCACAACATGGTCCCCCACTAAAGGGGGCATATACCCGAGTAATACGGGGTACACTAGGGGCATAGCCCATAGTTTTATGGTCACACAACATGTAGTGGGTGCCATGTAACGCCTTGGAGTAGTTCTACTGCTGGCAGTAAAAGGACACAGCAAAGTTGGCAAGTAGCCTGCTAGGCTACTAAGCACAAAATTGGAATCAATGCGATGCACCCATGGTAATGCATAGTCAGTTGTACTCTGTAGTAGTACTTGCAAAAAAGATTAAATTAAAATAAAAGATTAAAGATTCCAACACTCCAAATGTATACCTCCTTTTCCACCCGCCGAGAAGGCAGTATTCCCTTCTGTAATAGGCACAGGCCAAGTGTGTGCCGTAACACATGAACCCATGTGCCTGTGTGTGACCCTGTGCCCACACCCCCCCCTTTTGAACACCCCTTGGAACATACCTTTGAAACATTTGGGATTGCTGGTTGATGTCCCCCATGTTCAACTCTCAGCAGTGGAAAAAGTTGACATTGGCACTATGGCATGCCTTCTGTCAAAACATTTTTACATTGGTTTTCTGTACAAACTCCTAAGAGACTATTTCGCCAAACCAGCATTTTGGGGCCGTCCAGAAGTTACCCTTTCCGAGGTGACTATGCACCCCCAAGATCTGAGGTCCGAGACCGACTGCGAATCCGAGTCAAAGACCAAAAATCCAACTCTCATCACAGAAATATCGCTGTAGCACAGCGATGAATTTACGTAGTTCCGACCTTTGTACACTCAAGCCGTTGAAGTACGCCCTAGGACGCAACAGACTACACCAAGCACTCAGAAATATGTGTGCAGTAGGGCGGCATGATCCCAAGGCGGTGGGGGCGGGGGTGGGGGGGGGGGGGGGGAACGGCCGGACAGGGGCGGCATAACCCCCAAGGAGCGGGGTAGGGGGGGCCGGTTAGCAGACGGACAGGAGCGGGAGCAGACGGACGGGGGCGGCATGATCCCCAAAGAGGGAGGCGGGGGGGGGGGTAGCGGGCGGGAGGGGGCGGCAACGGACGGACGGGGGCAGCGTGACCCCGAGGGCGCCGGGGGGGGGGGGGTAGCCGACGCACGGGGCAGCAGCGGACGCACCGGGGCGGCATGACCCACAGGGGGCTGGGGGGGGGGGGCGGCGGTAGCGGACAAATGGGGGCGGCAGTGGACGGACGGGGGCAGCATGATCCCCATCGGGTGGGGGGCGGGGGGGGTAGCGGACGGACGGGGGCAGCATGACCCCCCCGGGGGCGGGGGAGCACACAGGGTAAGCGGACGGACGGGGGCGGTACAACCTCCCGGCGGTGGGGGGGCAGGGGGCTAGCGGACGGACGGGGGCGGGCCACTTATCCCACCAAAGGTGCAGGCAGGGGACAAGAGGCCAGTGGATTCTACACGTCTATGGCGATACCTTTTTTCCCTTGCATGAGGGTACTCTTGGGTGTCAGCCGCCACGTGGGTGTACCCTTTCCGGCCGGTAAGGGAAGTTTTGAATGGGGAGCGAATATGGCGCGAATATGGGTGCACAAACCTACTGTTTTGGCCGGAAAAGGCTTCTTTCATAGGTTGAGGTTGGTAGCAATATTTTTAAATTTGTGCAAAAACAAAATCCGGGTGCCTGTGAAAAGAAATGGCCCTTTTTTGACATGCTAGGGTGCCACGGTGCCCCCAAAAAATCTACTATTCATAGTGTACAACTTGCTTGTGTCTACGGCAACAGTGCGAATGCGTATATTCGCGAAAATTGTGCAAATTTGACGCTAACATTTACCATATGCGCGCACATGTTAACCGTGCCGTGCGCCACATCACGTAACAAGTGCAAGCAAACCCATGGTTGTATGCGCATGTCCTACGTCCATCGCTTGCAGATTTTGAAACGTTGTCTGAGGATATGTACATAGTTGAGGTCACTAAGTGCCCTCTTGCGGGCCTAGCTAGCCAACTGCCGCACATTCACGGGCCCTTGTCCACGCGTAGACCTCTTGTGACATCCCGACCCTCTCGGCGAAGGTTGTCATCTATGGTGTGGTTGTCAACCACAACCTGCACACCTAGGCAGCCGCGAAGGAAGCTTAGGCCCCCGCTATTGCACAACATGCTCTTTAGCCTACGGTGGTTGCCTTCCATGGCAAAGCATGAAAATTTGGATTCTCCACTTGCATGCAAAAAAATACATGTGGTCAATCCACAAATGCGAGCACAATAGCGTAGGCCATTGCAAGACTAAGTGGGCTTTACCCATTCGTATGCTACATTCGCGTAACCTTCCTACGTCCCCTCCGGACAGCCATCCCGTTTAGCATGCATATACACACATCTGGGCAAAACTTTCCCAACGCTCCCTACAAACATTGTTGAGCCCCTCCTCCATTTCTTGGAGCATAGCCCACTCAACACCTTCCTCCTTGTATTTGTAGCCTTTTTGTCCAATGCTTCCAGCAACAGACCATTAAAGCCTTGAGCCACATTTTCAACCATATGCTCCCTTCATACCTCATGCTTCTATGGGCACACACTTCAAATACTTCAAAGCAATTGTAAAATGCCGCCCATGGATGGTTGACCCCACTGCAATGCTCAAATAGCTTGTCCCACTCCACAAAGGCCGTCTTCTCTACTTCCATCAAATTGGCCTCTTTTTCGACGTTTGTGACTTCACGGGGTGGCAATTGGTGGGACACTCTTCTTGCACACCCTCCGACTTTGTACCACTTCCGGATCTGTAAGCACATCCCTTATTCTTAGCGCGCCCCATGCCTTGTGTGTGTGATCAAGAGCTTGATATAGCCTCCCTTTGGCCTTTTCTTTTCCGCTTTGTGTATGTTTGTCATGGTCCTCGATGCCCTCTCCAAATGTTGCACCTCTTTTCCCATGATTCCGTCCCCATACATGACTTGCAAGAACAGCTTTACTTGTTGCACGCTCATGATGCAGACCACCTCCACAACCTCGACTGCCTTCTTTGGTGGTTGTTGCACCGGTTCTGTTGGGTTTCACCCCCCACCTTGCTTCCAAACGTGCACTATGCGCCTTTTGGAATGTGCACCTTCTATGTGTCCAACCGCCTTCCACGTGCCACCCTCATGCAGTTCGTGCATTGATGCCTGTTGGCCACTAAGTCTCCAAGTATGTGGCCCAGAACTCCTCCTTCATACTTGACCTCTCCCAATAATGCACGTCCTCTCCGTTGCCCTAGGAACCTTTTCAATTGCCCATGCAAACAACTCAAACATGGACTCACTTGTTCTCATTACTCCGCTCACCAATTCATCTTCTTGCCAACTTGTACTCCACCTTATGCGCAAACCCTCTTGGCATCTGTGGTATGCCGCTCTTGCATACACTTTCCCTATCGGCTTGTGACACATCATGTATGCTTCTACCACTCCTTTCTCCTCCCACCTTGGGATTCTATGCTCTTCCATTTCCATTGTTCTTGCTTGCTCAATTGCCACACACGGCGCAGTTTTTAGTTTCTTGGGCCCTCTTGCTAGCACTTCCTGCGACCTTCTATGTGTTGCCACCATGTCACGGGTAATGCATCCTTTCCTCCTTTCCTCCTTTCCTCCTTTCCGTTCCTTTTTTCACCGTCCATGGAGTTCAAGAGCCATGCGGCAATTGGCAGGAGATTCTCTCACACACCCACATGTTTTGTGCCACCCCACACCTTGTGCTTGAGGTAGGGCTGCTTGATCCTATGGTTGGCAGGTCCAACATATTTTGAGGCCATTTCAATTGCAACATGGTATTCGAAAATCGGGCCACGGTAGTGAAATGCTGATTGGGGCTCAGCAGACAGGTAATAGAGATGGGATTCAGTAAGATCAATTTCCATAGTCAGACACAACAATACTGATCATGTCTGACTTGGGTTTTGCCTGTGGCAAGTCTCCACTAGAGGTACTACGACGGAAAGAAAGACCAGAAATGGCTAGTAGGTTGCTCGCACAAGAGATTCAGACGGCCCTGCTTGCATTCTCCTGCCTCGCCCCCCCCCCCCCCCTTGTGCAAGCACACTGAAAATCAGGAAAACAACGGTGAGAAGGGCTGCCAGGCTTGGACAGCGCCTGCCTGTGCGCGGCACGCGGTATCAAAAGAACATATGTCGCCAAAATCCTGCCCATACCTGACCCTGAGCACAATTGTCGCAACAGGGCACTAGAACACAATGTGCAGGCAAATTTCAGCAAGTTCTGGACGTCCTCGCTGCCCATCAGGGGCATCAGGGGCTGTGGAATAGAAGCCCTTTCCAACCTTGCGCCTCATCTTAAACAATTGCACATGCTTCCCCTTTGGGGCTTGGCTTCAGGCTTTGGAATGGGTTTAGGCTTCTGCGCGTTGCTAACCGCCCTCGTGTGGAGAGGGCTCTGAAGGTTCTGGAGAAGGGCTGCAGATTGAGAAAAGGACACGGTCCATAGGAGCATGATGCTCAAGCCCATTCCACATGTACTTCACATGAAAGAAACCATCCCCATGAGTAGAAGGACCAATAATTGTTGCGTGCACATGTTCGCCGGTGGACCGGACGTACGTAACAGCCATGCCAGCAGTAGCAACAGCAGCCATAGCTGAAAATCACATCAAAACAGACAGCATCGGGTTCCAGTTGCAAGCAGAGTGTTGGTATGAGCAGGAGGAACTACCAGAAGCATGATCCAGACCCCTTTTCCCTTTACAATCGCAGCACAACCGCATCACATTACGTTTCTGACCACAAAAACGGCGTTCAGAAAAAACCAGAAAAACGACGGTCAGACGGGCTCCTGTGCTTGGACAAGGCAGTGCTTGCACAGGGGGGGGGGGGGGGGTTGAGCCTGCTTCATAGAACCGAGCGCAGAAGAAGGCCTTGGATACAGCAGATGGGGACAGCTCGGGAAACACTGAGTGGGTGAAATACTGGTTCCACAGGGCCGAATAACACAAACACCAGCCCCAGTTTGCAACTGCCAAGCCATGTTTCCTTCCTTCCTGATCTTTAAGGGAGGGATGTCAGCAAAGCGTTTACATCATTATTCCCATTGACCTGGTTTGCAATTCAAGTATTACATAAGCGTGACAGCGTGCATGAGCACCTTCGGCGCCTTCATTGGTGCAATCACATGAACACGTAAATTTCTCACTGCAAACGCACGGCAATGCCAACCGCTCAGATCAGGTGCTATGGATGCACGCTGCCTTGACATCAAAAAACGGATATAGACGTAAGAGCCTGGCTATGAGCACACCAAGCTTCGTAGACGCCTATTGGACGACTCAGAGCGGCCACCTGTCCCCAGTGACAGGGCATGAATTGCCAAAGAAACAGTGGCATGCGCATCATGTTTGGACAGTAGCCCATGCCAAACCCCTTCGAAACTGGGATGAAATGCTGGTGCTTCACCCGCAGGCCATGGTTTCCTCTACATGTCTTCCAAACCTTCTTCTTGTTCCTCCAGGGGCAAGCCCTGTGGGAAACATTCCCTCATTCTCCTCCGCAGATAATCATACAAGTCTGGGTTTGCACCAATCCGCCCTTGGTAAATCGCCGAAGTGGGCACTGTCTTCACCTGGCTGCGCAATGAAGGCAAAAACAAGAACACCAAATTCTTCATGAATAGATTCATGACCCAGACAGGGGCATAGGGCAATTTGGTGTCAGCGCAGATCACAAGCTGCACGAAGGTCCTTGGGGTTGTGGTGCCAGGTGCAGGGGCTTCAGGCGTGAGCAGGATGCCACTGGACTTGATATCTGCACGCACAAAATCCCCGGGATCCGGTATCTCTGCACCAGGAAATGTGCTGCAGCTGTTCAGCAAGACCACAATCTGACGATGGTATAGCTCATGGGGGTCCATGCAATCCACAGCCTTGACATTCATAGCAATGTCGCGGTGGCTGACCGGCCAAGGCATTGTGGCAGCCAAATACGCCAGCAAATGGGTGGGCCGGGGCTGGGCCAAAATCTTGGCCTCCCGCAAACCACAAATCCACGTCTGTGGCACCATCCACCCAGGCCAGAGATCAATCTCACACAAAATGGCCAACAAATCGAGTAATGGGGCTTCTACATACCCTTCAACCCGAATCAAGTGGAAAGGATGGGTCTCCTCGTCCTCACGAAACAATGTCCGGACCCCAAAGCGATCCGAGACGACGGTCCAGAGGTCATCAGAGCTCAACGTTTGACGCAAATGGGCCACTCGCTCCGCCTCCTGTCTGATTTCCCGAATTGTTGCATCTTCAGATAGCCGTGTGTGTAGTGCTTGCTTCTCCTCTTCTGACAGAGCAGCAGTCTTGAGTTGCGCCTCAACATCACAAACCACAGCATGGGCTTGCAAGGTCTTGTCCTCTTTGTATAAATCAGAAGCTTTCTGGAGTTGCTGCACATATTGTTGCATGGTGGGCACCCGCTGCTGTTACATGCACGATGATTAATCCCGAAATAAGAATTAAGGTGTTGGACGCGTGCGGAACATGTAAACGAAAATATAGACACTCAGAAAGCGTAGGAGCTTGGTAAGGGGAGCAAGACCGAGGGGCAAGGACGGGGGGGGGGGGGGTTGTTCCATGCCACAGCGGCCTATGGCGGACGGAGGAGTGCGTGCACTATGCCCAAGTATGAGTGTGATCACAGTGTTTCACACTGCGGGTGATAATCATTACCAAGCAGTCCCCCCTCGCTCCCTCCCTCCGACCCTCTGTTCCGCTGGCAGATCAGAATTGGCCTTTGGTCCTTGGCCCTTGATCTTGCAAATACGTGAAAAATGCAGCACACTGTCAGCAACACAGAACCCCACCTACAATACCCACAACAATCACACACCACTTGGTTGTGGAGCAATCCAATGACCCTTTTCTCCCATGTCCCCTGTTTTCCGCCCGTTTCCCCCAGTTCTCTCCATTTTTCATTCCACAACTCGCACAGTACACCCACAGCCTCCCCATAGGGTGCACAAAAGCAGGATTTTGTGCTTCTCAGGCATACTTGCGCGCATTTTTCCACGAAACAATATCACTTCTCCCACTGAGCCCCATTTCCCACAACTTTCCTAAATTTGCCTATTTGGCAAATAGACTACCTGCCAACTTTCAGGACCAGGAACTTAGTGGTCCTGGTACATTGGATTCAACATGTGGCGGGCATGCATGCATCATGTACATTTTGGCAGTAAGCCACTGTGGACAAAACTTTCCTTCTGATGCCTTTGGCGCCAATGGAAATAGTGGTCCCTTTCAATTGAGCCCCTTTCCCAAACCTCCTCCCCCCCCGGGGACTTGCTGGAGCGGGGGGGGGAGGCGGGGGAGGGGGTCCAGGGGGGAGCCCCCCCCCCTGCCGGAACATACCCAATCCACAGGGAACAGAAAAATTATTGGAGAATGAACAACTCAGCTCATGGAAATGTCATGTTGTCGGCCTTAAACAAAGAAAATTCATCATTGAATGTCAATTCAGGGTTCCCACATCTCACCAATACACAACAACTACAACAAGGCGGGACATTCACCATCTCATGCCAAATGACAGTGATCTTTCTTGTCAGTCATAATTAGAATCACCTGAACTGGAGCCCCCATCGGTAGTGGAACTGGAACTCGAACTTGATGATAATGACGAATCTGAGACATCAGACAAATTATGAGGCAGCGCCTCATCATCCACTGACTTTGGATCAGAGGGTACCTCGGCTTTTTGTCATTTATGACCGGTGATCCTATCTTTAAACCTAAAATAGAGCAGCGTGTCAATTACGTCTTCGCGTTTTGCGTGTGGCAACGGTGGGACCGGGGAGCTGAAATACACTAACAACGAGCGTTGGGGCATGGTAGTCTGGAAAACAAGGTATATGGAGCACACATGGAGCAATATGTACACAGTGTATGGCATGCGCCGAAGGCGCCGAAAATTTTTTTCCCATGACTAAAAAATGTTCCCAAAACCCAGGTTTTCGGGTGCACTTGAGCTGAGGGGGGAGGGGGGGAGGGGGTCCGGGGGGAGCCCCCCCCCCCCCGCCGGAATGAAAATTAAAGCAAGTCCCTGCCCCCCCCCCCCCCCAAGTCCCCCCACCCAGGACCCAACGAGGGTGGTTTAGTGGTCTTACACACCAGTGGCCGTAGGATCGAAGCTGCCGACAGTCAGAACACCTACAAACACAACATAAATGTCTGGGGGTGGACCAATGGTGAAGTCACTAGGCGTGCACACTATTGGTCATGGGATCGAACCTGCCTACCGTCAGAGTACCTGCCGAAGGACCGCAGCTATCAGAGCGGCTCCAACCCAAGCGATACTGTAGTAGAAAACCGCACTAGGATGGATCAACTTTTCCACACACTACCATGCTGGGGGATAGTGTGCTCGATTCTTGGATAAGGACACCGCTGAGCTCATTGCGACTTGAGGGGTGTGTCTGACGACAGGAAAGTGGGATTACCCTTGCAGCCGGTCCAACAGAGGTGGAGACAAGAGTGGCCAAGGACTAAAGGGGGAGGGGCACAGTTTGTTCCGTCTTGTGAAAATTCCCGACAGCACCAATCATTTTGTAGTCACAACACTTGTCACAAAGCTACTTTTCAAACCACCAGTCATAGGTTTGGTAGCCACTTTTGATAGCCCTATCAGGTTTCTCAAGCACAACCCTGGTACCCAGCCCCCTTCCCCACAAGCGTGCAATACCCCCAACAGTGCATGATGGTTCACCCACTGGGCAACATGAGCAAGTGGCAGTTCAGTAATCAAGGGCTTATCAGAGACGCAACGTGGGACACAAGCAAACATGCCCTGTGCAAGCCGAGTCCAGACGACACCTTAGTGTGTGGCAAACCACACTTCGGCGCACACGGACGCATCTTCCCGCCAGATGTCGGCACACGTAGAACCACCCCCCCACCACATGTTGGCACACGCCAGTACACACCAATGTCGGGCACCTCAGAACAGTGTGGTATGCAGCCCAGGTGCATTGTTCGGATATTCGCACCACCCTACCAGATGGGCTGGACTGCATTGTAGCAGACCTACTTGTATCAAAGTGATCAGACCCAGTGTCTGAAGTACTGTCCCTAGATGCCTCCTCTGCAGCAATGCGGTGCGCATGACGTGCTGGCCGTCACTTTTTGGCTGATGCCCACTTCAGAACGGCACTATGAATGATGTCTCCGGCATCTTGTAAAGGCGGGCCCAACAAACGCACCACCAATTCGTCCTCCATTGTGCAATCTGCCAGATCGTGGCATCTATCTCCAGCAATCAGTTTAAGAATGGCACTGACACGTGCTGTGGTGTGAGACTGAGATGGACACTACACGCTGCTAGGTGTAGGAAAGGCATGCACAAAGGGTCGTTTGCTAAACATCACAAACGTGCACGAAGTAGTCATGGCAATTAGCCATTTTAATGTGCCTTGATCTGGACCAAACCAATGGTTTTGCTTGTAGACTTGGGGCAGGGGTTGAGACACCCGTGGCAATTGTCGACCATCGCAACAGCCATCGCAATGTGGCTTGGCGCCCTATCCCGCAGCCACGGCAGCAAACAGGCTCACCAGGGGGTTGTATGCTGGTGAGGTGTTCAAAAATACACAAGGGGGAAAAAAATTGTACTCCACATCTGCCAAACGTCGGCACACGCGGGCCAAGCACTCTGCCAAACGTCGGCACACGCAAGCATGTCATCCAGCTAGACGTCGGCACATGCAGGCCCAACCTCCCGCCACACACTAACACAAAGTCTGGCCAAGTCACATCAAGTGTCTCCACCTCGAGGAAATTGGTCAAAGGTCCTCAAGGAAGGTCCTCAGGGCGGTCCGTGTCTCCATGTAGTATGCAGTGGTATTCTTTGTCAGTCATTGATGTTGAGTGCATTTCCAACTTGGCAAAAACACTCATCAGTGCACCTCCTTACGTTTTGCTTTTGTGCACCACCCACTCCGCTGGAAGCTGTGCATCTCAACCCAGGCGTGGCCTTTCCACTGCACTGCAACTATTGTATCTTCCTTGCCTTTGGCACCATGGGTGCCTCAGGCGAGCGACAGTGTTCCCACCGCAGAAGTAATCAATCAAGGAGGGGGCGCCCCCTGTTGCACAAGCAAGGCCCAGTTCTGTTGTTGAGACATGGGCAAAAGGGGGGGGGTCCCGCCCTGGTTTTAAATGGAGCCACTCCCTTCAAAGAAGTCCGTTTATTGGTGGACCAGTTGACACTCTACAGATTACGAGGCCCAGGCAGCCTCCGGCTTGCTCTTTAGGACGAGATTGCTCTAAGCATTCGCTGCTGTTGGTGTTGTGTCTGGTCAGCCGTGATTTATCCAAAGGCCTGTTTGGCATTACTGCCTCGTTGTTCTTGTTGGTGCAGCCTGTAAGTGCCGCGCGGACGCCACTGCAGGGCCTCATGGATCCCCCCCAAACCCCTTGGGGGGCATGCCCCTCAGCCCTGCGGCAGCGCACACAGCCACAACAGAAAAGCGCAGGTTGCGAGACTATGCCTGCAATCCTCATGCACTGGTCAGTGAAAAACAGTGGTCAGACAGGGATTCCGTGCTGAGACAAGGCTGTGCTTACATCTGCCAAAAGGTCCAGCCCCATCCCACATCAGTACATCTGCAGAGGTCCCCAGTGGCTACCCGCTGCTGTTTTGGGGCAACGCTCGAAATGCTAACGAAGAGGGGGGAGGAGGGGTAGCATCAGGTGTGCACGCCTTGCGGACTGTCCCTCCTGGGCGTCAATGCCCAGAGGCATCAGCGGAGGGAAAGGATATGTACAAAAGGCGTGACCAGAAGTCACACGGGGGTCAAGCGGGGGCCACATGGTGAAGTAGTCCGTGTGCAGCATCTGCTCGGGGGCACTGCAGACGTCATGGCCCCTGCGGCCCCACGAGCGCAGGCTCAAGTTCAGGGCGCCCGCAGTCCAGAGCGCGTCGGCGGGTGCACGCATTTCTGTGGATGTGGACGGTGGTGGAGTGGCCTTGTGTCCCTCACGCTTCTTGTGGGTGCACTTTCTGCGGGGAGCACTGGCCAATCTGCCACCCTCTCACTGATCCCTCGGGCCCACCCACGTCCTCAGGGGTGACTGCCCACCACGTCCCCACGGCGCCCGTGGGAGGCGGCCACATTTGCTGCGTGACATCGTGGGACCCCCTCATATGTGATGGGCCACTCGGCAGCCCCCTCATCTCGTTCATGACTCAGCCGAGTGCCCCGCAGTGGGCGGAAAGTCTCGTGTCCCAACCCCCGATACTTGCGGCCGGGAGGATGCACACCAGCCCAGGTCGATGGTAGCGGGATGGACCATCATGCAACGTAAGACTCCAAGTCAGAAGGAGGGTCAGTGCGATGCGGTTGCCGGACCGCCAATTGCGGGTTGACGGGTCCGGGTGTGGAGTATCCCTTGCGGGACGTGGTCTTTGCCTGCGTCGTGGGGCCGGGCTAATGAAGAAGCCTCTCAAATCGGGCCCCAATGGAACTGCCTTCAGTGCGGCGGCTGTCAATCACCCATCGTCCCCTGTCGACCATCATCCGCCATCAGTTCACGGTGGCCACGGTCAATGTACCAGTCGGTGCTTATCTATCGCCCACTGCCTTACCATGGAAGAACTCTCGCTCAGCCCTCAACTACCGTCGCCCAAGCGCTGTCGAAGCTCGGAAAAACGACAAAGGCCTGGATATCAAGTCAACCTCGACACCAAAGGGCTGCAAGGCCCCCACGCTCGGTCACTTTCCGACGTATTTGTGAAAAATTGACGTCTTTAAATGAGGGCAGACTGAAACATGACAACTTTGGGGGGAGGGGGGGGGGGGGCAGAGGGAGAAGCACCTGAACTCCCTTTAAGGACCAGACAATCAGCTTTGCACATCCCACGTCCCATGTCCCATGAGTTGGCTTGCAAGCCCCCCCCCCGACCCGCCCCAGGGCCCACCAACCGTTTGGTAGCCGTCAGCCTTGCCTGCCCACCACGTTTCCTACCACATTAGCCGCTGTGGCAACCACCGTCCTTCGCCTCTTGCCCCTCAAGCGCATCCCTGGCCAAGGGACAGCCTCTGGCGCCATATCCGGTCACGTAAAACCCCCGCAGTGCACCACAACGGCCATGGGGGTGCACCACCGTTCCATTAGGGCTTGGTGATGGTCCTTGCTGACACCCGCGGTGCCCTCCGGCCGCTGAACGCCGTGCGGTGGGGCCTGCCCTTGACCGCCCCAGTGCGGGAGTTCGCCAGCGTTGAAGGGCCGTAGCGGGGCTCGCCCTGCGGGAGCGGCAGCCCCGTGACGTCCAACGTCGCGCCCGGGGTCGCGTCCCCACAGAACCCGCCGATCGTGCGGCTGCGGAACGGCAGCTTCCGCAGGTTCGCCGGGTTGACGCCGGTGCGCGGCCTGTGCGCCGCCGGCCTGCGCTCTGAAGGGTCGTCAAGGGGACCGCACAGCTGCGTCACGTTGGGCTCCGGAGGTGCGGGGGCCGGGGCCGGCGCGTCCGACTGCCGGGCCGCACGCCCCAACCGGAGATTGCGGCGGGTCTCGGGGTACCAGTCCCCCCGGGAGGCGACCAACGGGGCGCTGGAGGGGCGCGGCAGGCGTTGTACGATCTGCACAAGCGGCGGGTCTGCGGTGGGCCGGGGCCCGGGCCCGGGGGCGGTTTCGTGAGGGGCCCGGGCCCGCGGGGCGGCCCCGGGGACTCGGGGCGAGCGGTCCAGCGCGTGGACCCCGAAGGTCCGGTGCGGGAGGTACGCCTCCGCATCGCGGCGCTCCACCTCCGGCACGTTCCAGTGCCGGAACGCCTCGTGGCTTTGGAGCCCCTTCCGCAGGGCCTTCGCCGCCTGCTGCGTCGTCAGCGGCTGCTGCCGCCGGCGCCCCTCGCTCTTGCGCCGCCCGAGATCCAGCGCGCGCGCGTCCGCGGCCGCCGGGGCGGACCGGGGGCGCGAGATGCGTCCCGGGCTGCACCGCGTGCGCCCCTGCGTCAAAGCTGCCCGGCCGGGCCGTGGGGCCCCGTCCTCTGCCCGGACCTCCTCCTCCTCCTCCTCCTCCTCCTCCTCCTCATCGTCCTCCTCCTCCTCTTCGTCCTCCTCCTCGTAACCCTCGTCCTCGGAGGTGTGCTGCGCCGCGGGCGGGTCGGGGGGCACCACTTCCGCGAGGTCCAGCAGCGGGACAAACAGAGAGGCGATGAGGGAGGCGCTGCGGGTGCTGCGGCCCGTGGACGACAGGCCCGACGTGAAAGGGATGTAGGGGATGGGGATGGGGGGCGCGGTGTCGGTGATGGAGAGGTACGGGGACTTCCTCAGGGGCCACCCGGGGGAGTTCTCGACGAGGTCCATGAGGGCCATCTTGTGCGGGGCGGCGGACGAGGGGGACGTGCAGCCGGGGCCGGGGGACGGCGCGCGGGTCTTGGCGGGGGACGTGCGGGCGGCCCCTTTCGGCGAGGCCGCCGCCGCGGGCCTGCCATCGGCGTGGGGCCGGGTGTGTAGGGGGCTGGGGCGTGAAAGGCTGAGTGTCGGGACGGCCGGGCCGGAGTTCACGCCCGCTTCCGGATTCCCGGGATCGGGTGGGGGCGGGTCCCGGGGAGAGGGCTCCGGGTCGTGGGCGGAGGAGGGCGCTGCCACTTCATGGGGCTGAGTGCGAGAGGGGCCCGGGGCCTGGGGCTGCCCCTCATCGGGGGCCGGAGGGCCAGGGGCGGGCCCGGTAGTCGCAGAGTCAGACACATGGGGCCCGGCCTCTCCCGGGGGCACGGCAAGCGTCAGCACGTCCACGGACACGGCGCTGCCGAGAGGGGACGCGGGGCCCTCGTACACGGAGGAGGGGGCCGCGCGGAGGGCCCCGTCCAGTGCCGCTGCGAAGGCCCCACACGCATCATCCGACGCCGAGGGGCCGGGGCGCGGCGGCGCGCTGTCGGGGGCACGGGCGCTGGGCGTAGCAGTGGCACTGGCCCCGGCAATGGGGGACAAGGGGGCGATTGTTGAAGGCCTACGGAGATTGGGGGGGACTGGCCGGGGGGTGAGCCCCGTAAACACCGGCGGTGAGCGGTGTGTTCCGGCGTAACCAGCCGCACAGCCACGCCAGGGCATAGGGGCATTGGGGCGTAGGGGCAGGGGTTCTCATAGGAGCACAGGGGCACGGGCATACAGAGGGGGGGGGGGGTTGCCAGGGGACAGTTTCGAAGCGGATCACTTCGGAAGGGGAAACTTCGCCACCTTCAGGAATCCTGAAGCTTGCCGTTGTTTTGTGGTGGGCTCTCGATGGTTCCTCTTAGTTCCAATGCATTCCAGTCACACAACCGCTGCATGTTGCGAACAAACACATCTTTGTCCCTTCCCTCCGCCTGGCACACCGCTGCACATATCCGAATTCAGAGTACTGGCCTACGTCTGAACTCGCAGTGAAGGTGTTGGCCACCCGCCGCGAAAATTTGGGCGGGGGGGAATTTCGCCACTTTTCTAAACGGCGAAATTCTCCCCCCGACCCCCCCTCCCCCCCCGTAGCAAGAGGGGCACGGGGGATGGGGCCGTAGGAGCACAAGGGCATAGAGGCCTGTGGGTGTAGAAGCACAGGCACGGGTGATGCCGGGCAGGGCGCACCGTGGGGGCATGGAGGCTCACGAGTGCGGCGGCGGAGCACAGGAGCAGAGGGCCCCCGGGACACAGGGGAGGGGGAAGGGCTCCTGGGATCAGAGGGGGCACAGGGGCCTGGGGCCATCGAACTGGCACAGAGGCACGGGGCACTGGGGCATCACCAGCCCCACGTGCCTACAAAAGCGGTGAAGAGGACTGCTGAGCTCCATTTACTCAGCGCTGTCCATTGGAATAAGTCGGAGCGCACAGCGGCGAGTGTGTCCCCCGTGCGTCCCCCGCAGTGCCATTGACCAGGCCCTACCCCCCCCGGGGGGGGGGGGCTGCACATGTGATGATGCGTGGACATGTGGGACAAGCTGCCGAACCAGACACCAGCCGTCCCGCCCTCCTTCAAGTCAACCAGCGCCGAGGGAGGGGGCCCGCATGCGTGCGCAGCCCTTGGGGAGGACCCACAACGGGGCTGCCGCGCGGTGCAGCCCCGGCTTTGCAGAGAGGCCAGGGGCCCAGCCCGAGGGGGACTCAAGAGCAACCTGCGGCCGAGCACCCATGACGACGTATCCTTCGATGCCTTCATGGCATCCTGCCAGGACGGGGACCCCACGGGAGGCCCGCCACCCGCCCGCCCACCGGCACCCGCGCCCAGCCGCAAATCGCCACCCCGGGGGCCCCCCGGCAGTGCAGACGACCCCCCGGACGACCCCGCCTCGGCGGCGCGTAGGGCGCATTTCCAACGGGACTATGCCGCCCTGAATCTGGCCCAGGAAGTGATGCCACACGAGCGATGGCAGGGGCTGGGCAGCCGCAGAGAAGAGGCACGGAAGAGGCACCTGCCGAACAGCCTGGGACTGCCCATGTACCTGGGGCTTGTGAAGGGGCTGCAGGACGGGGACAGGGCCCGGGGGGTCATGTACGACGCATGGCTCTGGTAGAACGCCGGGATCGTGCACTGGACGGAGGTCATGCCGAACTCCCCGGAGTAGGGCACGCGGTGCGGGGCCCGGAAGAAGTTCTGCGCGGCCTTGTGCTTCCAGATCTCCCCCGGCGGGATCTCGCAGAAGTCACTCGCGACCGGCGCCGCCAGGGCGTTGACGATGCTCGGGGCGCTCCGCACCGTGAAGTAGCTGCGGGACGGGTTCTGTGGTGCGGTGCGCGGCGGGGCAGCGCTTGCGGGGGGAGGCGTTCTGGAGGGCCTTTGAGGGGGCGGTGAGGGGGGGGGGGGGGGGCAGCAAACCCATGAACGTCTGAAGGCGGTGGGGGCCGCATGACAGGGGGGCAGGGGGGGGGGGATCTGGATGACCCGGCCCAAGGCCGCAGGACCCAAGTACACTGAAGGACACAGCACCAGCGAGGCCTGCAGAAGGGCGGCCATGCGCGCTGTGCCCCAGCCAAGGGGATCCCCCGTTGGGTACGTGTGGGTCCAGACCCCGAGTCGAGGCCTGTGCCTTTGGCGGCCTCCGCGATCATGCATTACATGCTTGCGAAATTCCTTGGGCCAAGTCCGTTGGGCGAGTTCCGTGGCAACGAGCTCTCAGAGTCACAATACCCGGTATGATGGGCCCTCTTTCCATGTTCGGTGCGCGCGTTGCTGTGCTGGTATGGTGGACGGGACAAGGACATGCGGACCCAATACCATATGCCTTCATGTGTGTTCTTCCACACGGACGTGCTGCGTTCGTCGCTGGGGGTGGCTCGTACCTTCGGGTGACCCACATCGCCCCCCCCCGGTCGGCGTGGGCTGAAAAGGGCAGTTTTGGGGCGTATTTTGGTGGCGAACGGCTGCAGCTGCGGGAGGGTCCTGATCGGTGCGGTGTGGGGCCCGTTGGGGTACTTGCATTCGTCCTGTCACTCAATGATGACCACCCTGTCCCAGACCAACTTGTGCCTGTGAGTCTTTCGGGATGGCTGTTCTGGGGTGACTGACCTGCGTTCCCTTGGGGGGCTGACCGCCGACCGCCGCGGTGGGCACTACAGCACCCAACCCTCCCCGACGCCCTCCTCCATCACATGTGAAAGCACCGGCCCACAATGCGGATGGGAACTGTAGTAGTGTGTCGTATCAAGCGGTGAACAAATACCGAGTTTGGGGCGGAACAACCACATCAAGTCCACAAAGCACGCACCACACATGCAGAACGTACACATGCTGTACATATCAGTCTTTGCCGTACCCTCCAGGCACACATCATATTATCGCAAAACACGGAGCCTTGCAGCAATATGACCCACTCAAAAATGTGGCGGCACACACACAAACACAAATGGTGATCCAGATTCCTCGTGCTTAAAACTTCGGTGCCCGGGTGAAGAAGGCGCGTTTTCCGCATTTGACAAGACAATCCACTTTTCTCAAGGGTCATCATCACACAACCTTGGCACTTTGGCTGGGTCATCTTTGGCTCAGGGAGTGGCGGCGGTGCAACGCACCGTGGGTCATCCGAATTACCGTCAAGCAACCGAATCGTATCGATTCGTCCAAAAGCAACGCACTTGATGTTGATACGGGGGCGTGCTCATCCAGGGCGTCAGGGGAAGCCAGTACACAAATACCGGGTACGTGCGCGGCACTTTCACGGTCTCAGAGCACAGCCTCACAGCATCCCACATGTCAGCATTCTGGGGGGGGGGGGGGATTGCAACGATGGAATCTGGCATTGCCACCCCCCGACAACGTTGCATATGGCACGACTGGCTGCGCCTGCTTGCACCCCTGCGCACACCTGCTCTAAGGCCATCAGCTGCCCCTCGACGTCCTGCATGAAATTCTTGAGCCCGAACAGCCGCGCCTTCCGAGCGGCCAGCTGCAGCTTGTGAAGCGCCGAGCGGTTGCGGGGCTGTGAGGGGGAGTCTGCGCTAGAGGAAGAGCACGTAGATATGTTGGTACGCATGGGGACGCTGTACCGTGACTGCGCACGGTAGGTGTGTCGGGGGCTGGTGGGCGGGGTGCGTGGGGGGGTGCCTTCCACGAAGATGACGTCGGGGCCGGTGCTCATTTGGTACTGCAGCTTGGCGTCCGTGAAGAACTCACTGGGGGAGTGGTCCAGCACGTCCAGCACGTGGTGCAGCTTGGCCGAGCCCGCGACTTCGGTTTCGGTGCGGCGGAGCGCAGGGTCCGACCGGCGGGGGGCCATGGCGGCGGTGCGGGTCATGCCGCCCCCGGGCTCCTCCTCCTGCTGCTGCTCCTGCTCCACGGCATCGAGCTGCGAGGGCGACTTGGCATCCACGTGGCCGGCGGTGGCGGGGGATGCGTGGGCCGGGGGTCCCCCCAGGGCACCCAAGGGGTCTGACAATGGGGTATGAGGGGTCTGGGGGCTGCTGGGGGTCGACGCTGTGCCTTCCGAAGCAACGTCCTGCGGAAGAGGCGGTGGTGCATGGGCCAGGCACATGGAATCTGGGCGTATAGACCACAGATCATGACTGGCCAGAGAATGGACTGCCCCAGGCACCTGCCGGAGGGGGGGGGGGGGGACACACCTGCGTCCCTCTGGGGGTGTGCGGGGGTGGTATGACTGGGAACCAATTCCACAGGCCTCGGACTGCTGCCACCCCAGTTCGCAAATCGGCCTTACGGGAAACCGATGCTGAAGTGCGGGGCGTTCAGCGTCGGCATTGGGGGCCACGCTGTGGAAGCGACTTGGGCAGCAAGTCCCCTTCCCCTTCGCCCGCTTGCGCAGAAAGCTGAAGCTGAAACTGGCTACTGTGTACAGCTGTACGGCCGGGGTCGATGCTTGTGAACAGCTGTAACCACAGGTCTGCACAAGAGTGCCTCACGTCGCAGTTGCACCATTGCACACATGAGGCCCATCAATCATGTCACGATGCCCTCCCAAGCAGCCTGTAGCTGCAGCCAAACAGACCTTCCGCTCTGTCTCATTGTTTCACCGAATCCGCGAGCCTCATGGGGCGAGGGTTTGGTGCTAAAGGGGGGGGGGGGTTGGCACGGAGGGGTTTGGCGGACGGGGATGGCAGTTTGTAGTCTGTAGACACTGTCTGCCCCAAGTAGACGCCGTCTGCTAATTGCAGACACTGTCAGCATGTTGTAGACATGAAGTCACAATATTTGGGAAGCGGGCCAAAGGTCAGTCCGCTAAGGTAATTGACCTGTGCACATGGGCATGTCTCTTGAGCAAGCAAAGGCGCATAAGGGCCGGGGAGGGGGGGGTGCCCTGACCAGGCGCAATGGGGGGGGGGTAGCACTAACAAGGCAAGTCCCCAGCCTGATCAGCGCCTCATGTACCGAGGCGCGCAAATCCAGCGAAACACTCCTCCGTCTCCACTCCCTTCCAGCCTGGGGCAGTGCAAGGGTGCCCGGGATGGGGCTTGCGGAACTGGTGGTGATGCCCCGGCAAGACGGCCAGGCATTTTCGAGGCCCGGGAATGCGCCCAGGGCCCGCCAAAGTGCATTTCCTGCCAAACCACCTTTCCAGACCCAGGATGCCAGGCCCGCGTGCGCATTGACCCCCAGTTTCGGTATCTGGAAATACGGATCGCCACAGAAACACAGCCCTTTCCACCCAGGGAAGTTCTCCAAAAAGGTTCCGTCTGAGTTCCTTGGGGGGGGGTGGGGGATTGGCACAAGGCTGGGTCCCTTTGGGGGGGGGGGGGGCTAGGGTCCTAGTGGGGGTTGGGTTGGGTTGGGCAGGGCCTCACACAGGCGGGGATTGCAGGCCAGCACATCCTTCCCTGTGCAGCACTGGTCCCAAATCCTGGCTGTCCAATGCCAAGGCCGGGCGGACTGGGACAGCCCCCATGGACCACACTGCAGCGTTGGTGGGAGACGCCGTCATAGTGCCTGTGCGTGTGTGAGTGTGGGTGCCCTCGAGAGGTTGTGTGTGCCTGGTGCTCCGGGCCCCGGTGGGGAGGCTGGGGAGCCTGACGCTGAGCCCACCAGGGGAGTAGTACGCCAGGACATCGCAGCCTCCAGGTCACAGGGACATGCTGCCTGGCCGCCCCACGACTGTATTCGCACGGGGCAGCTGCGCGCCGGGCACGACTGGGGGGGGAGGGGGGGGACGCTCCTTGACTACCAAACGGCACAGGTTGCGTTGCCTTGCAGGCTGGGTCCCACACTCCCGCGGCCGGGGTGCACACGGGGCAGTTGGAGGGGTCCCAGGGCGCACTGAGCACTTCCCCGCCCTGGGAACCGACCCGGGATGGCTGTCGGGGTGCGGCACTATAGCCCCAATAGCCCTGGGGGTCTTAAAGGCACACTCCCGGACTGGCCTCTCCTTGGTTCCTCAGGGGTCTGGCTGGCTGCACAGGTGCCTGGCTCCACAGCCATCCGTATTCCCGCACGACATCCACTTGGCGAGGAGCCAACTCCATCGGATTCGACGAACAAAGATGAGCAAAGCACCTGCGGGGGGTCGACGTCAAAGAACGTTGGGGCCTGCGGCGCGAATTGGATCCCCTTTTTTTTGGTCGGGGGAGTGGAAGAGGGAAAGAAATTCCACAGAGGCTGCTGGCTGGCGGGGCTCTGCTGCAGCACGCCTTTGAGGTGTCCCTTGAGGGTCCACAGAAAGATGGATCCGTCGGACTGTGCCGTGGTCAGCGTGTCCATCTCCGGCACCACATCGCAATGGATGACTGCGTAAATGCCCGCCCTCCAGCAAAGCCCCAGGACCGGTTTGACGGGCTTGCCAACAACCTGACGAAGCACATACATGTGCTGGGGAGGTGGGAATGGAGGGGGACTAGAGGGAGGGTACAAGACGTGGGTGTTGAGGGAAACATGGGCGCATACATGGCAACACAGGGTCCTTGAATCCATCAAATGTGTTTGCCACTTGTCTAAACAAAAATGCCCAAAACTACATAAACTGCACATGTGCTCATCCCACACATCCAAGGCAAGCTCCACAGAGTCAGTGACCAAAAAAAGCTTTTTGACGCAAAATCAAAAAACTCTATTGCCCTCGACAAGTCCACTTTTGCAGAGAATTCGTCATTGCAAGGTACCACACAGCAGGGAAGCGGGTATGTAGGTGAAACAGGGATGGATACACGCTTTGGGGGGGTGGGCATAGAGGGCCTGCATGCTTCACATGAGGCACAGGGGCACATACATGCTGAATAGGTGGCTACAGAACGGCGACAGCGGTGCCTACATGCTGCGGAGGTGGTGATCAAGGGGCGTGCTGGAGGGCTGGGTTTGGGACGCAAGCAGGGGCATAAACATGCTGGGACAGGGGCGCATTAATTCTGGGGAAATGGGCACGGAGGGGACAGGCCCCTACACGTTGCAGTGGTGGGTGTAGAGGGGGTCAGCGACACATACATACTGGAGAGGTGAGTGCAGGTAGGGCATGCTGGAAGGGTAGGTCTTGAGGGGGACTCACATGTCTTGGGGACGTGGGTGTAGAGGGGAAACAGGCAAACATGCAGGCTGAAAAGGTGGGTATGGAGGGGGGCATGGAGGGGGGGACGTGCATGCCAAGGATGGTGGGGCTGAGGATGGTGAGGGCGAAATGGGGGATGTTCTTGTCCGCCCCTCCCCCCCTCCGCCCCCTTTGCCGTCAAAGGGCAAAGTGCATGGAAATGCTGCATTCAGCGTCCAGCTGGTAGTCTCAAAGCCCTCTCTGATTCATCGCAGATGATTCAGTAAACTCCCATTGTGACATGCGTGCATGTGCACATCACCACACATCAACCACCCCTCTGTGGCGGTGCCATTCCTGCTCTAGCAATGTCCACATAGTCAGTTGACACTGCTCTGGCTGCTCTGAGCCACTCCGCACAGGTTATCAACTCTCATTAGTGGAATGGAAAAATTGAGGGCGAAATCCTCAACTTCACCCTGATAGCGCTCAGTGTGGACTCTCTCATACAGTATGACGTGCTTTGGCACTTTCATCTGAGGTTGTTCGCATTGTTGGTGTTGGTATTGATCCCCGGGCCAATGCTGTTTGTTTTTCGGGTTTTGTCAGATCGTTAGATTTTAGATTTTCCGATTGTTGTGTGTGGTGGTTTTGTTGATTCTTGGTCCATGTTGTTATTATTGCTGCTATTGTTAATGGTGTTGGTGTTGGTGTTGGGATTGCTATCGCCGGCGTTGTTGCTGCTGTTCTGTTGGTGGTTGTCCTTGGTCATGGTGTTGTTGCTAATGGTATTGATGCAGATGGTGCACATTGCATGTACACACTGGACACACACTGGACACATGCTGTACACGCATTGCACACTCATTGTCCACACATTGCACATACACAGTACGCACCCTGTGCATGCAGTGTACACACTCTGCACACACTGCAAATGCTGTACATACACGTTTTCTACACTGTATGCATACAGTGCATACACTGTGCAAACCATGCACACACTATA
Source organism: Eutreptiella sp. 'Long Island Sound 2002' (assembly GCA_964036045.1). Lineage (NCBI taxonomy): Eukaryota > Euglenozoa > Euglenophyceae > Eutreptiales > Eutreptiaceae > Eutreptiella > Eutreptiella sp. 'Long Island Sound 2002'. The sequence continues at coordinate 8,037,140 of OZ038378.1, forward strand.
TGCAGCCTGTCCACACAAAGTTGCAGACAAAGACAACCGGATATGGAGTAGGGGAGATCCCAACCAAAAGCAGCTCAAGCCCATGATTTGCTTTGATCCTTATTGATTGAGTTGATCCTTGTGGTGAACCAGAGGCTTGCTGAGTGCAGCTTTGGTGTGGGCCTTCGGCTTGGGTTCTGGGGCAGCATGTGCTATGCAACGTCAAGTTCTCGAGGGACAAGTGCGACAAGAACACAAAGTTGTGCTTTACCCCAAATCCTTACCCCAAATCCTGGAGCAATGCAGGTGCACCCGGGGGGTGGGGACTGCTGTGTGCTGTGGCACAAACGTACAAGGCACAGCCTCCCACGAGCACCAACTTCACCACACGTACAGGGGCTCAGCAGTGGATGTGAATAGATGTCGATTATGCAGCATTTTGTCTGCGCACTGTGTTTGTTTTGGGTTCTTGCATTGTGTACTTGCTCAGGGAGCTTGGGATGAAACGGTCTATGCGAAATAAGGATTCGATCCATCCTCTTCAGCGGCCCAGAGAACGGTGGGGCCGGGGGGGGGGGGGGACCTCCGAGTGCAGTCCCCTGCACCGCTCGGTGTCTTCAAACCAGTCCGTCAGCACCGGTTCCATCTGCCACGCCGAGACGTAGCCACTGTCGTCCACACAGTAGAGCCGGGATGTCTCAGGGACATAGCACATGGAGGTGACCACTGGGACCGAGTCTGCAGCCTTCTCAGAGCGGAAGCAGCGCCACTGGGTGATCACGAGGAAGGGATAAGGCCGGCTGCTCCAAAGGGTGATGAGGCCAGTGTTGTCTGCCACTGCAAACGAAGTTGTGCCCTGCTCGGGCAGGTATGCGAGAGCACCGACCTGATTCTTTGTGGGCTGAGTGTAAGCCTCCACCTGAAGAGGGTAGCAGGCGTTGCAGAGGTGGCAAAGCAGAGATAACATGCAGATTCAGTTTCTGTTGGGGTTCGTTGGGTGAAGGTGTCAGCTGCAAAATGTGCGGCAGCACCGCGCCCTCAATCTCTTTCCCAGTGGACACTGGGTTCTACTGGTTGGTTCAGTTCTACACCTCAACCCCTACAGCGTGGGCAGGGGGGGTGGGGATAGGAAGAATAGTAGGGCATTTTGGCAGACACGCATGTGAACCAACAAGGGCACCGCACGAGTCGTGCAAGACACATGGCAACTAAACATGATCCATTGTTTCCATTCCACTGTTTGCAAACCATTGTTCTAAGCGCACTGCACCATTCCATCCACCATATACAGGAACAATCACCTTGCATTTGTTACATTGCGCCCTTGTTGCCCCAACTACCCGGACTGCATCCAACACATCCTCAGAGGGCACAAACTCCGAGGTGGTAGACACACTGCTTGCGCTAGTGGATGCACTACTTGCACTGCCACCTAACGACGAGCCAAATGTCCCCAAGGAGCTCACCGAGGAAGTAGAACGAAAGCTCGAACTTGAACTGGAACTGCTATCAGCCGTATCAGATGACGACAGGTGAACAGGGGAGGAATAGACAACAGGGCTTCCTTCTACGCTACAAGTTGCCCTGGACATCCCAACCCCAAACACTTGAGTGGAACGGCTACAATTGGCCACAAACCCTCCCTTTGGTAGGCGGCGTGGGGGTGGGGGGGCATGGCGTTACTTGAGCAGGGGGTCCAGGGGAGGGGGAGGGGACCCCCCCCCTGGCAGAACGTACCCAATACCCAGCAAATAGGAAAATTGTTGGACAATGACCCATTCAGGACATCAAAGTGTCATGTTGTCAACAGGAAAAAAAAGCAACAACATCATGGTAGGCGAAATCAGGTTTCCCTCACCTAACCAACGCACAATGGACACAACCAAGCAGGACATTGCGCATTACCAGCCATCACCAGCCCTTTGTTTTGTTTGTACAGACGATTGACTGCACTGCATGAAGTTCATGCGGCAGACAATGTACTTCGTGGTCTCGCACTGCCATTTCCCACACCACAGTGACAAACTCGCACAGCGTGGCCATTGGCACGCCCAAAAACAGTGTGGAACAGGCTTCTGGCGCGTCGTTGTTGCTGCTTGTCTCTTCCGTCCGGTGAGCCTGCCTGTCGACTACGTCTTTGCATTCATGTGGGGCGGCGGTTGGACCGGGGAGCGGAAATACGAAGACAATAAGCGCTGGGTCATAGTAATCTGCCAAACAATTGGGCATAGAGTACACATGGAACAATAACCAAACGCTCGTTGATATGTGCCAAAGGCGCAGAGAAAAATTTTTTCCAGCCACTGAAACAAGTTCCCAAAACCCAGGCTTTCAGCCGGTTTAGAGCAGAGGGGCAGTTGGGAGGGGGTCCAGGGGGGAGGGGCCCCGCCCCCCTGCTGGAATGACCTTTAAAGCAAGGCCCTGAGGAGCAAAGGGGGGGGGAGGGTTCAGCCCGGCCTGTGCACGCCCTTCGAATCCCTGGGGCTGCACAGATCAGCGCCAACCCCCTCTGCCTTCCCTCACGGCCCCTACCCCCGAGGCACAGCACCTGCACACTGGAGATGTAGTTCATCTCGGCGGGGGTGGCACCCTCGAGGGTCGGCATCACAGTCTCTTGCTTCGGGGTCTGATCGGGTAAAGGCCTCCCAAGACCCGGAGGCGTGTTGGCCATGCACTTGCCGTGCACCTGAGGCGGTAATGAGGGGGCATCGTGTGCAGAGAGGAGAGAGGCACCGCTGCCAGCGGATGGCATGGTATGGCAGTCTGCAGCCAAAGCTGTCGCCCAATACACGATCGGTCTACGTATTCGATAGCGTGCCACGCCGGCACTCTCCGCAGCAGAATGCAGGAGAACGCAGGATGACCCGGCAGGGCAGGGGGGGGGATTCAACTGCAATGGGGGGGGGGCAGGGCTTCTTTTGAGCAGGGGGGGGAGGGGGGGAGGGGGTTTTGGACCCAAAACTTGGTGTACCAAAAATGGCCTGACCAGATTTTCCCTATTGTAAATTTCGTTTTTCCCCACTATGGTCACTTTGGTCTGGGGAGGGGGGGAGGGGGTTTTGGGGGAGGGGTCCCCCCCCCCTTGGTTTTTAATCATTCTAAAGAAGCCCTGGGGGGGGGGGGTCCATCAAGGCTGGTTAGTACCGTGTAGCACAACCGCTGTCCTGTGCCATGTCTTGTTGCGTGACCCGCTTGTGTGACCCCTGTCATCCCCCCCCCCCAAGCCCCGTGATAATCAAAGGGTAGTGATGATGGGTGGCACTTGGTGCTCCAGAACCCCCTGGCCCTGGATCGCACGTCTCACATTCGAAGAGGCCGCCCCCTCCGAACTTCACGGGGCTGGAAGTGGCTGCGTGTGAAGCCTCTGCCGTGGACGCCGCCGGGGCGTGGGGCAGGCACAGTGCGGAATGCTAGTCCCATTGCTCATCACTGCCCCCGTGGCGTGCTCTCCCCTGCGGCGCCCGCAGAGGCTTCACATGCCGTCGGTGTCACGGCCAGTGAGTTTAGAGAACAGTCTCCGCCGCATCTGATGGGGGGCCTGTGACGACGTCCCGTGTGGGAGTGGGGGTGGAGGATCAGACACGACGCAGCACAACGCAGACCACTTCTGATGTCTGCCAAGAGACACAATGTGGACGGCACTTTGGGAGACCTGTGCTGTGTCCCAGAGGCCCTTCTTTTGTGGGATCAGTTCACTCAGGCACAACAATCTCCGGAGGCGGGTGGGCGGTGTTGCGTGAATGGCCCTGCCTTGCAGACCTTTGCCCTCCAACGAGGCTTCCGTAACAGGCCCCATCTGTGGGACGCAAACAAGCCCAAAGGAAGGGGACGGGGGGGGGGGGGCAACTCGGCCACGTCGGATTGGTTGTATCTCAGTACTGTTGTGATGTGGTGGTCGGCGCACCGATTCCATTCGCACATTTTGTCACTTTTCTGGCGAGGTTCTTCCAAAACGAAATCCGAATCCTTCTCAGGAGTCCGCAATCACGGCAAGTGGCGTCTGCCGGAGGCAGGCAGCAGGAGGTTAGCACTGGGGCCGACAGTCTGGGGCATGGAGCATGGGGTATGCCGGTGGCTTTGGACACGGACACCATCCAAAGATGCTTCCAGGGATGGCAAGATGGATGGGGGGAAAGCTGTGCAACCACCGACCTGAGGGGCAAGTGAACTATGTGGATTCGGGGGACTTCCATTTGGAGGCCACCGGCAACCACCTGATGCAGGGGGGGGGGGGCTTATGATGCTGGAAGGGTCCCTCTGAAGGTGTTACAAGGTTTGGGAGTAAATTGAGCCATAAAGCGAGGTGAAGTTTTGCCTCAACTGTAGGCAGTGCTCCCCCCCCCCCCTCCTCATCCGTAGCGCTGTGGCCCGTTCGGTGGTTGACAGCACAGCACCTGATGCGGGGACGAGTCCTTGTCGATGAAGTACTCGTAAATCCGCACGCACCCCTCCGCATCCGCGCACAGGAGAATGCACACGGATGGCAGGTGGTGCGCCACATTTATGGGCCCGGGGGTCGCGATGGAAGTGAGGTGGGCACCGTCCAGGGCGCTGACGTGGACAAAGCCGTCCCAGCCAGCGCTGACGATGACACTGTGGCTCGGCAGATAATGGAGAAACGTGACCTCTGACTTGTGGGGGCAGAAGACGACCTGAAAAAAGGGTTGATGAGTGGGTGTGTGGAGACGGCGGGTTGTGAAGGTGTCCAGGTGGCGTCCAGGATCTTGCAGGCTCTATGTCTTTCTCCCTCCCTCTCTCCCTGTGGCCCTCATCTGTCCCTGTCACCGCTGTAGGATGTGTTGGTGAGGGATGGAGCGAGAAACCCCAGAGGAAAGGGCAACAGCCGCATGCACACTGCCCCCTCCCCTCCACCCACACACACAAACACTGCCCGAACGTGCCAATATCTGTTTGCAGGGGAGGGGGGGGGGGGGGATTGCGGTCAAGGAAGGTCAAATCCAATTGCGGAAAATTGCGCGTAAATTGCGGGAAACAAGTGGCGCTGCTGTAACCAACCCTCCCAAAGCCCCAAGGAGCAAGGCTTCCGAACAGGTGGCCCTAGAACCCGTTCAAAACGGTCGAACGATGGGAAACAGTTGATACACTGCACGTCCCGCTTGACTTCCTTGTGTCAAAGAGCCTTCTGGCGGCCCCCCAACTTCACGATTGCGCGAGAACCGCCCAGAAAAGATTATTGTTCTGCAACAGTTGTGTGCAAAGGCGTCGCACGCACGAGGTGTGCGGATCATACGCGATGGCATGGGAATGGCATGCGAGAGCACCGGGGGGAGTAAGAGGACCGGGTTTGCAGGTGACGGACTGTGAGGCCGAGAACGGCAGTGAGACATAGTGCGGCACGAGGCTTGGGGGCATTCGGGCACGTGGGGGATCCAATGGTCCCTGGTAGCTCCCGGAGATGGTGAAGAAAGGAAGTTGCGGCGAGGCTATGGCATGGGGTTGTGAGATAGGGGAAGGGGGGGGGGGGTCGTTTACGGGACGGCAGGGGGTAGACGGTCGAGCCTACTATTTGGACCCGCCCCTTCTCAAGGGCCTCCCTCGACCCAGGCCCCTGAGCGGGGGGCGTCATGGGCACCCGAAAATACCAACACAACTCAAAGTAATACCCACGACGCGCTGATCATTTTGGGGTGTATCGCGAAGGACAAAGGCTCAGTGACGGAGCCTCTTTCCCAAACCGCCACCACCCCCGCCAATTATCAGGGGCTCGACCCCCGCCCCCTGTGCCCCCCCGCAAATGAACACTTCAAATCCCGGGGACAGTCGACCTCCACGGATCCGAGGGCGTAGTCTCGTGCGGTGACCTCCCCCGAGTGCGTGCCGATCACGAAGCGCCGGGCCCGGCGGTCCAGACACATGGCGGAGATTGCGGAGTCGGAGACCGCGGCGTAGTTGCGCATGACCTGCCCCGTGGCCGCGTCCCACTGCTTGACATCGGACGCGGTCGCGGTCATGAAGGTCTGGTTCTGGGGGTTGTAGAGGCAGACCTGGGGCACGAGCAGCGGGACTCAGACATGGGGACCGGTTTCCTGCCCGCAAAAGGGGGGGGGGGGGGCGGTGTGATGAGGGGAGTCCTTGAGCAATTTAGGAATGAGGGTTTTATTCTCTGTTTTTCCCCTTTTTCCACCAAATGACGGCCCACGATATTGGGGGGGCAGGATGGTGACTGACCGACCGCCGTTGGCTCACACGGGTACAGTCGCATCACACGATTGCTTGTGGGCCTGCGGGGGGCAGCCAGCCACAAAGGCACTGAGCACAAGCCAAGCCGACGCGCGCGCACTCGCCGCAGGGCCCATTGTTGGGGAGAGGTGGGTACTGGAGCTTCGCGTGGAAGGCGACGATGTTGCTGGGCGTGACGTAGTGTAGCCCCCCGGGAGCGAACGGGGCACCACGTGTCGGACGCAGCCCTACCTCCCGCTGCTGCAGGGCCGGGAGTCCAGAGGGATGTTTGTCTGTGTGCGTCTCCCACACGCACCGTTGGTCTGGCCGGGGGGCGAGGGGGCAAAAGGGGCCCTGGCAGACACCATCTGACCAACCGACCCATGGAGATCCAAAGACCTTGACTGAGGGAAAACATGGACTGGCGGCTTTCCATGATTCCATCCCCCCGCCCGCCCCGCCCGCCGTACACCGCAGGTACTATTTCTCTCCTTTTTCTGATCCCTCCCGGCACTGCTCTGGCCCTCGTGGGGACGTCCATCCCAACCCTGCCCTTCTGTGGGCTGTGTTAAGGAGTGTGACATCCATGCCGCAGCACGCAGTGGAGCTGGCGACTTGAGAAGCAGATGCTGTCCTCCCCCTGCCATCGGTCGTGTGCCGTTTGGCTGGCGCCAGTTCCCTGGCGCAGTCCAGCATCTTATTCCACACGTGCCTTCGAGCCCCCGTGATGGACCCCATGGGGGTGCTGGCCCAATGGCTTTCGGGCGGGGCAACACTGCACTTTGAGTGGCACAACATCACATTCTGCGGCACCTTGCCTACAGACTTTGATGGCTAGGCACGGCTGTGAGCCGTCTTACATAGACTTCTCGAGAAGCCCCGCAGACCCCGTCAGTAGAGCTCTAATAGGGCCTCGGCACATGCAGCGGTTGTGGAGGCAAACAACTGCACGATCGTACAATTGTACAACAGCGCCCCTGATCCCTTGTGCCTGCCTCCCCCAGAGTGTGCCATACTGGCACCGGGCGGGGCAGCCCCGGAGCATGTTCGTTCGTCTCCACGGTGCAGGCGTACTGCATCCTCAGGGCTTCGGGGGAGTGGGGGGTAGACGTCGGGGCACTGGGGCATCGGGGCATCGGAGCTCAGGGGCATAGGGGCATGGCCCTGTGCCCATGCATTCGTGCCCCTATGTCCCTTTGGCAGGGCGTCTGTACAATAATTAAAAACCAACGGGGGGGGGGGGGGGACACTCCTCCCCCAAAACCCCCTACCCCCCCCCCTCCCCAGACCAAAGTGACCATCGTGGGAACAAACGAAATTTACAATCGGGAAAATCTGGTGGGACCGTTTTGGGTACACAAATTTTGAGGTCCCAAACCCCCTTGCCCCCCCCCCCCCCCCCCATCTCCGCTCAAAAGACGCCCTGCCCGATGCTCATGCCCCAGTGCCCGGTGCCCTAGTGCTGCAGTGAGGGCCACCTGCACCCCGTCCCGATGGGCCTTGAGACTCCCCACTGGGGCCGGGCTCTCCTCCGTGTGCACGTACAGTCGGCAGCGGCGCAGGTCCTTCAGGTACACGCGGTGGATGATGTGCCCCCGCTTTGTGTCCACGGTGTAGTCCAGCACCCGCATGTTCTGCTCCGCCTCGGACATCTGGGCCGTGTTGGGCAAGAGGTACGTGGTCTGCAGACATTGATTCATGCGGACGTCCCACACCTTGATCATCCCGCTGGTGTCGGAGGAGATCACCTGCGGGGGAGAGCGGCAGGGGGATCAGGGTACTCAGGTGGTGGACAGGGCCGAAAGGGAACAGCAGGTGGGGCTGAGGCGCTTGTAGCGCACAGGGGTACCGGGGGGGAGGGGGGATTAATCCACATCGGAACCCGAACCCTCACCCTCATTGCCCACAGGATCCAGACGGCAGCACCGAAGCAGCAGCCAGCGCCCGCGTCCACCACATCCTCCTCATCCGCCTTCTAATCCTCTCCGTCCACCTCCTCTGCCTCTTCGACCTCCTCCACGTCCCCTACCGCCGCAACCACATCGACCGAAAAGAAATCCGGAAGATACCCAGTGCAAGCACAAGCACTGGATCGACGCGTCAGGCTGGCGGACAGACAATGTGGACATGGCATGCGACAGACTGAACTTGCTTCACGAAGCCGGGGCAACGGTGCCGGAGGGTACCAGGAGTGCAGCGGAGTGCAACGGGAAGATAACGGAATGCAACGCAACCTGCGGCGTCCCGGGTATGACCTCCACCCCCATCAAGCGCTCGGCGTGGGGGCTCTTGTTGTCGCGAAGCGTTGCGATGTACTGGTTGCCCAGCCCCTGCACGGGCATCCAAATGATGGGGTCGTACTCGAAGCCCGCAGAGATCAGGAGGCTGTACTCCTGACTGTAGGCCATGGAGAATACCCCTTTGTTATGCCGCTTCCACTTGGGGTTGCCTGCCCCGAAATCAACGACCACTTTCTTGTGGGTCACGTCCACCATCCGGATGCCGGCGTCCAGCCCCGCGGTCAGCAAGCGCCGCGGGTTTGGGTCCGGCAGCATCAGCAGCTTCGTCACCGCGTCGTCATGCAAATGCATCTGCCAGACGGGCTCCACCACACGCCAGTCGGTGTCACACATGCCGTACCCTTTGACGGTCCCGCACTTCTCGGCACCAAACAGCACCTGCCCCGTGTGATCCCACAGCAACTGAATGACCGGAACCTCCGAATGCCATTCTTGCACAAGCTTCATCCGCTGGGCAGGGCCGTGGTGTGCGGGCTTCTGCTCAGGGGAGAGCTGGTGCGGCACCTCGTACAGGCACAGGGTTTTGCTGGTGCTGGCCACTAGCAGCCCCCGCGACGCCACGGCTTCCATTGTGATGTAGGGGTCAGTGTGCTCCGCAAAACCGTAGGCCTGTGAATGCGGCATCGTAAAACGTGTGCCCCGCGTTGCTCCCATTCCGTGCATTGCACCGTTTGCATGACTCCACATGTCTGAGGCCAAGGTCATGCAAATCAGGTTTTTCTCTCCACATGCCACTGCACTGGGGACACTTGCTATTGCTATCGATACACTTTACACTGGGGTGCAGGCACGCACGGTGCCTGTTTGCAGGGATTGCTGAGGTGGAGGTGGAGGTGGAGGTTGGGGATCGCGCAGGCGCCCCGTAACATTCGCGCGCCTCAGGCTGTCCCTTGCAGTCCTGCGTTGTTTCACAGTGTGCAGCCCTTTCCGGGGGTCGTGGGCCCTTGCGCCCGCTGCTATGACGGCTGTACAGGGTCCTGGAAGCGCAAGGGGAACATATGATGCGTATGTTGTATCATTTGATCATAGAGTTGTGGGTCGGAACAAGGATGATTCCTCCATCTCAGGGGTACAAACACGGCTTGAGACGGTCACTTACGACCCCTTCTGACGCCCATCCGAGATGAGTACTTCATAATTGCAGGGGCATGTGTGAGGTGTGGGCATGGGGGCGTGGGCATGGAGGCATGCTGCAGGGTGAGAGAAACCCGCACTTCTGTGAATACTGCGCGTGCCTTGTGGAAATGCCGACTTGCGCACACAGGAAATGGCATAGTGACTCAAATATGAGCAGGTAAATGAAAAGGGGGTGGATGAGTTGGGTGAGCGGGTGTAGCGATGGCTTGTGGGTGGCGGGGGTGGGTGCCCGGTGCACCTGCAGCTTCGGATCACCCGCCGCCATCAACTTGACAGCACCGCAGTGGTACGTGCGGCCCCCTCCGTCGTAGACTTCGCAGCATCCAACGGAATCGATGCCGGACAAGTACCGCAGCTGCGCGATTTGGGTGCCCTTCGGGCGGACGGGGCGTTCCATTTGGATTTCGGAACGCAGTGTGTATTCATTGATGGCGCCTTCCAGCCACACGTTTGTCTGGGGGATGTAGGCCGTGAGCAAATGGTTCTCGAACTCGTGGTAGGACATGGAGCAGTCCCCATTGATATCGATCTGCGAGCACATCGCAACAAAGATGTCGATGGAGCACCCCGGGGGCAGCAGGTGAGCGGAGGGCCTCACAGGGGTACCGAGAGCTCCCAGGGAGCAGCACGGAGCAGCGGGAAACAGTAGGGCGGCCCGGGAGGTCGTAGGTTGCGGCCAAAGAGCAACAGGGAGGGCCGAGGGGAGCAACCTGCTGGTACAGCGCCTCCAAATCCAACCGCAGCTGCTGCTCCAGCACTGCAGTCCTCGGCAGATGGGAGGGCACAAACCCCATGATGAAGCTCACGAACTCTTCCTGCGTGACGCCCACGTTCCCGCGCTTCCGGAACTCGGCCCGCAGCTGTGCGAATTGCTCCGGGGACATAGTCTGCATCAGCTCCGTGGCAGTGATCTTCCCACTCTGCACAGTCTCGGAGAGGTGATCGATCAGCATCTTGGTTTTGATGACCGGCCGGTCGACCGTTTTGCCGGCCTGCCAAGGCAGTGGAGAGGGCAATGGGGACAATACTGGGGCCATTGGGTACAGTACAGCGCGACATAGGCGGTGGTATGGCACAGTACAGCGGGGCATCGGGCACAGTGCACAGGGCATTGAGCACCGTGCGCTGTGCATCGGTATTGCGGCTACAACACACAGGACATGGTACAGCAGGCAATGCGTACCTTCGGCGCGTTTCTCCAGTCCGGGCTGCACCCCAGGCCTCGGCGTTCTGAGGCATGCTTTTCCAGGCGCCGCTCAGACCTTTCACGCTTCATCGGACCTCTCTCTAATTGCCTTTGCTGCAGGTCACTTTAACTTGTTCAAAGGCCATAAAGCATTTATTGCCGTGGATTCGCTGTCAGCCGTGAGGGGCATCGCATCACGCACACATTTGGATGCGCATCAACGACGTCAGAATATCTGATGTCAGCCGGGGAAAAGCATTGGATCTGAAGCGAGAGCATCACAGCAGAAGAAAGAAAGGTCCTCCGCAACACATGGCTCCTCAAGGGCGCCCTGTTACGACCTAGTTACTGGTGTGTATGCGCGATGCTCCATTTGACTGCTTGTTTTCTGTTCCGTCCTCAGAAAAGCTAACCGTATGCACTCACACCATGTGACATGTGTTTGCGGGTAGTGGTGGACATTCCGTTCCACATTTGTGCAGATTGCCCGGCGGGCGCCCAGCGCGCTACCTTCGTAGTAAGTATCCTGGCTCTAGCCCCAAGTGTATCCTCACCTAGGGAAGTCCCCCAAGTAGACCGCACTGGACCACAAACCTTCCCCGCAAGGCACCTTTCATAAGCCGAAATATGAGAAATCAATAACACAAAATGTCACTCAGAATGTGCTTAACAAATAACATTATTCCCACAAGTGTGGATGTCAATACATTCAGAACAATAGCGCTCCTTACACTCACCACAAACTCCCTAACCCCTGCCTTCTGGGGGGTCCCAGTAAAAGGGGACAAAATCAGAAGTGGCTACATCACCCCTGCCTTATCGGGGGCCCAAAAATGGGCGGATCCCCTGCCTTCTCGGGGATCCCCAATAGAAGGGGACAAATTCAGAAGGGGCTACATCACCCCTGCGTTCTTGGGGGCAGATACGTTGGTGAGGGGGGGGGGGGGGACAGGCAGGGGTGGGGAATGGTCCAAAAAAGATGCCCAGTGCGCTAATACTCCCCCCAGAGCCCCTTAGACAATTGGAAGGCGGATGTGTGTGAAGTGACAATCCACCTCAGATACTCTCACGGATACATTTCTGAGTGCATGGAAAGCTGCTAGGCACTGATCCTCAACGAATTTCAGGATGGCAACTGGACGATTGAGTTTGATCAGGGTTGGTACAGTAACTTGAGGGTCATTGTGGGCTGGTGAGGGTTGATCCAGGTTTACGAGGGCTGTCCATGCCTACCGAAGAAACTTGTGTACTAACATCATGTGGTGGCAGTGGATTCTTTTTTTTCTCCTTAATCTACAACACAGCCCAGTAGCGGCGTAGCACAGATTCCATCGACACCACACACAGGCAGCTGGACTCCAGGGAGAAGTCTGACTTGTGCCCCACTTGTCATGAGTTAATGTCACTTCCATGTGAACAGCAACCACACCGATACATCCTGGCCGCTGATGCAAAGATACAAACGGAAGTAAGAGCGTGCACGCACACACACACACAGCAGTGATGGAGTGAGGCGGGAAGCAATGGACACAGACTCAGAGTTCTCACCGGCGTGCACCATGCTGGAGCTGTCCCCGGTTTGGTGAGCGACGTATACCAGAGGATTACACCGGGATTGATTCAGGTTTACATTTGCCCAATTTGACCATGGAGGGGGATCAAAAATTTTCCCTGGCGTGCACCACGTTTGCTGGGTCACTGGTGCGAGACAATGACGACTCGATGGATTGCAGCACTGATCCAATTGAATTGAGAGCAATGAAGGCCGTGAGATGCCAGGCGCCAGCCGGAGCTGAGTGGTGGGTCCACATGTGACCTATAGATGCCCACTGTTATAGCTGTTGGCCATGACCATCATCAATATCTCATGCCAACAATCCTGATATCAATTACAATTCCCCCAAGCAAGCAGATACTGCAACCTGTATTGAAGCAATTGCAAGGCGAACGATTGCTGGCCATTGCATACTCTTGTTTAGCTTGTCCTTTTCACTCAACTTTACCAACAAGCAACAAGCCGTACCATCCCAGTTGGGATTGCCCCATTGATACCTAGGGGAAGGTGCTTTTGTAACATTTGTGAACCCATTTTGTTTGTCCCAAGTCTCTATTCTTTACCTCAAATTGGCTCCAACAATTTACAAAACAACAATGGTTTTCTGATATCAACTTCTTAGCCCCACCAGCAGTTTGAGAACGTAGGATGGCATGGCACTAAATTGTGTTTTTGGCATTACCGTGCGAATTCTAAAGTTTCGCGGAATCCTAATTTTTGTGTTGGGTGTTTTGAATTAATAATAAGCAAAAATTTTGCGGCAGCATCCAAAATGGGCAAAAATGGGCAAAAAAAAATTTTCTTGCGATTTTTTTTGTGGAACCCATTTTTGCGTAGGGTGTTGGGCCAAAAAAAATTTGCAGTTTTTTTTTGGGGTTTTGGGGATTGGGGTTGATTCCTTTTGTTGCTACTGCAAGAAACCGTGCGTACCTTGGACTCTGGGATTGCAGTCCATTCCTACACAGGCATACAAATGTCCATTGCAGTCCATAGCACAGATAAGCACCAACAAGCATGGTTCAGGTCTACCAGTTTTTCAACAAACCAGTTCCAAATATCCATGTCCCAAACTAGCCCCTTTATCTGCTTTGGGGCACATCAACAGCCACATTCCACTATTTTAACACTTGTGACATTCCCGGATGCATCATTCTCTGAAAGCAAAGCAAGGTGCAGAACGGGGCATGAGACACGGAAGAGGGGGACAACAAGCAGTTGGGCAAACTCTCCCGCGATTCTGGCATTCTTGCAAAAAGGGGGCAGGGGCAAAAATTATTTTATTTTTGCGATTCTTTTTGCGGAACCCGTTTTTGCGTAAGGCATGAAGCCAATAATTAATTTTTTTTCTGCGTTTTTTTTTCCGGACAACAACACCTTGTGCCAGGAATTAATTATTTTCACAAATCTTTAGAATTCGCACGGTATCAACTTCAGTTTTTGCAACAATCTCCAGAATGACCAGCCATTCACTCACTTTCATTGTCTATAGCGTGCAGCCTGGGCTTACTCGTGCACCCTGAACCCAAAATCGGTGTGAATTGTGCGCAAAAGAAAACAACATCAGGGAAATCCACCAGCCCATAATGGTACACACATTGCAGCAAGAAAGCTTCTTGAAACATCTGCCTGCATCCAGTGACATTGGATTGAATCGCGTGCCCTGTCAGATCACGCACTCCTGATCCTGTCTCAAATGGGAAGGGGGTTGTGTGAGACACGAAGCATAACAATCGGAACTAGTAATTGAAAAGACCCCCTCTGTCGGCTCACTGCAGAGGGCTCGTTCAACATTCCAGCACAGCACCAATTGTTGGAACCACATTTGCGGCAAAATGCTGGAGTCAAGCAAATGGGGGCAGTCATGATAACCCCATGGCCGCCCAGCAATGACACACTTGAGATCTGGGAAACACTTTTTGGGACAATGGGGCTGTGCTTGTCACGAGCACCGTGATAAATTCTCAATGAAATCCACATACCCCAGCTGTAGGGGATTGGCATGATGCGACGTGCTCCAAATCATCATTATTTACAACCAAGGAAGCATGTAAGAAGCTAAGATCTGGATTGCTCTTACTGTGGCTACTGGGTTAGGGTTGGCAGCAAAGGCTTGAGTAGCACTGTGGATCTCACAGAGTGTAGTGTGCGAGTGGTATGCTTGCAAGGATAACAGGTCAGGGCCCATGTGCATGTCATTGACGTAAATGGAAATGGTCCTAGAAATTTTGTTTGGTTCAGACTCTGGCAAGCTGGCAAAGCCCCTTTGCCAGGCGGTACTCGAGAGAGTTCTCGGAACAAGGGATCAGAGCAGTCCAGTGCTACGATTGTCCCAAGGCTCAGTGTGGTCGTGGACATGACACGTAGGTAGGGCGTGCTAAATCTGAAACCAGAAGATGCAGCGGGAACTGCCACTCCCGTAGGCATCCCAAGGTGCTACTGGAGTAAATAGAAATGGTGATAGAAATGTACCACACCAACCGAAAACGAATTGTAGAGAAATGAGGTGTGCTCAGTGTTACATGCCAAGTACCAAATTGTGCTAATACCATCTGCAGTTGGTGGGCTAAATGACGGAATGCCGTGCACATTCCTCGGTGGAGCAAGCGCTGGGGACCACTGACTGCCAGCTTAAGGCACAATTCAGGTCAGGGTATGAAGTGTGAGTGCATTCTTTAGTACGGCAAGCATCTGTGCAACAGTGATTCCAAGCAAAGTTTACCAGAGGTCGGAGTTTCACACCAGCAAACTTGCTGCCACGAGCACAGTTGCCACATCAGTGAGCTGATTGGCATCCTTGTGCCCCCACAACAACGCTGGAAAAGGCTTCTGCCTGGCAAGAACTCGAATCAGCCAACAGCAAACACACAGTGCAGAATCCATGGATGCCGGGCCCTGCCTGAGTCATAAGGCATGGAAACTGCTGCCACACCAGTGACTGCATGCATGGGTTGGGACGGCTGTGCTGCATAGATAGGGCTCCATCGGAGTGCAAGGTATCCCAAATGCTGAGAACCCTTCAGCCCAGAGAAAAAAGCTTGCCCACTGCTGTCCTTCCCCCCCCTTGACCAGGATACGCCTACGTCCCAAGTTACTACGTTGGGGGTGGCTCCTGGTTGGCTCCGGATGTGGTCTTGTGTGTCATCAGTGCGAAAAGGATATCGAAATGAGGACTGATCATCATTCAGATGGAATTGAGCACTGGGGCAATGCCAACTCCCGCGCAGTCCTCATGCCAAATGTTCCATGAGGTCAGGGTTAGATGGAGGGTTCCGACGCAAGGGTGTCCCCAAACGACAGAACAGGGCCGCACTCATCGCTGCCTGTCCACGCGGTGGTGCAACGTTCACGGGACCAACGCGCTTCAAGCGGGCACAAAGCACCACCAAAGTCCTGACGTAATCCGTCCCTCAACACATCACCCCCCACCCCTTGCGCAATAACAGCCACGGTTCAAACGAAATGCCGTTGCACGATGCGTGCACGATGCGTGCACATGCGGTAAAACCCACCAGATGTGCGTCATCCTCGTCCGGAACAAACTCATGGCGTCGCAATTCCGCGCACATCAGTCTGTACATTGGGTCCAGGCCATTGCCTAGTGACCCCCCTCCGTTTGGGGCATCGCCAGCCCCGGCCGACACACCCACCCACATCAGAAAATCATTTCCCCGGAAAAAAATGAAATGTATTCAAGAGACCGGAAATTTGAAGCCAATTTTAAGTACACAACTCTTTTTTTTCCCTCTGAACCCCCCCCCCCAGGGGGAGGGTGTCCGCCACACCAACCAACAGCCTGATTGAGCAATCCTCGTAGTATGGGCTCCAATCCTCAAACAACACATGCACCGCGGGGGTTGTCCCGAGTTCTTGGGGGTTGTGGAAAAGCCCCGAAACAAGGCTTCAAATATTCGCACGCATACACAACACTTTGCACTGCGGGCGCACTGCGTAAACAGCATTCCCAAAGAGCCACAGAAGACAATAATGGTCCCACGCAGTCACTCCCAGGAGATGTTCCATTAAGGCTGGTGTGTTTGGGGGGGGGGGGAGGCTTCATGGTTGGGTACCGTGTTCCACAACCGGGTGTCCAGAGCGGTCTTTTGTAAGACCTGCCATTGTCGATCGACGTGATTTGTGTGCGGGTGGGGGAGGGGGGAGGTGCAGTTTTGCAGATGAGAGTGGAGTATTTGTCACACTGCTCGGGGAGGGTTGGTGGGGGCGGGGGGTGTAAATGCAAAACAAGCAAAGCTGATGTACACCGCGACCGCGGAGCACAGTAGTGTTCTTGTACAGGCGGCACAAAGACTGCAGAGAGAGCGCGCAGGGCGGTACAAAAGACATGTCACGTGTGAGGGCAGAGGGGGCCGACCGGCCTGAAGGCACTCGGCATCCACGTGCATCTCATCTGAACCCGTGCAAAGCGTGGCAATAGTCCTCGGCGTCCTCTTCCACATCGTCTACAAGTGCGGCGTACGCCGGAGGCAGCTCTTCCGCCGCCAAAGCCCCCCTATCATATCCCACAGGCACGTCATGATATGCGGATCTACGCCGGCTCCCGTAGCCCGCGGAGTCCGCCGTCTCGTACTGCGGCAGGGACACGAGGGCCTCAACGCGCGACGGCCTTGGCACGCCGTAGGGCCTTCCGTACCCATCCGCGACGCACGGTGGCCCAAGGTCGTCGTCGTCGTGGTCGTACAGGGGGGCGGCCTGGGGGCGTGGGGGCCAGGGGTCACCACATGCACTGCCCTCCTCACGCCCCACGGCGTAGGCCGACCGCGCGAAAGGCATCAGCGGGGGGGACGAAGCCCAAGTCGTTTGGGCTCGTGAGGGTGTGGGGCGGGGGGCGGGCGGGGCGCCCGCGAGGGCGGTGGGCGGTCGACTGCTGCTTGCTTCATCGGCTGCAGCAGGGGCCCCCGAGGGCTTTGCTTTCTTCTTCGGATCGTCGCGAGGGATAACGTAGTAGAATCCTATCGAGAGGATGCCACACGGGAGCGTGGAAAGGGGCTGGCGGACGGATGCAATGGCGCGTGCGGAGACGGGTCTCGTCCTCATGCCGTGTGCAAAGGCAAATCAAGGCTGGATTTGGAGGAAGGGTCCGAATACGGAAGGAATACGTAAATAAGGCCCAGCTGCGAAGGGGTTTGGTCAAAGTTAGGGGCCGGACAACTGCACCGAAAGTTGCACCCGGTGTGACGACACCCGGTGTGGTTTGGGGTGAGGGCGCACATCTATGCGCAACACTGCCCAAGACAAGGCCAAGTGGCATGGGCATCTTGCAGATCGTGTCCCTCATCATGTTGACATCCAAGAGGTAGGGGTGAGGGGGTTGGTCCAGCATGGCAAACCCCCACCCAGCTATCCAAGCCAAACCACGCCAAACATGCCGCTTGCTGGGGCTGCCAAAGAAATGGAAACCCTAGGTTCCACGGTTGGTGTGGTTTCAGTGGTTTCAGTCGGCATTGGGTGGCGGGGGGTTCAAAGGGGTCCCTTAAGTTACGGTGGATATAGGACTGGTCGGCAAACTAAGAATACTGTGCTGACGGTAATGTTTCGGGGAACGCTCATTTTGCGCACTTTCGAGCAATTTGAAAGAGTATTATTCAATTTCTGCGACGCCACTGAAAAGCAAAAAAAAATCCGATTTTTTTTCAAACGTCAATTTTTTCTAATTTTTATTTTCAATTTTTGTGTTGGGATTTGGACAAAAAAAGCAGCACAAAATTTTTTTTCTTTCGTGCTGCGTGGATGCTGGTACTTCTTGTTGCGCCTTGGCTGGATGCTGTCAATTCTTGGTGTAGTGCTGCATCTTTCTTAAAGGGGTACGGATGCGCAGGTTGATCTGGGTCACTCGCAGCTGCGATGCAACTCTCTTGACCAGGGAAGGGCAGGAAACAACGCCCCGGGTTGGCACATGGCTCTCTCCTTCAGCAAAACTGGGCTCCAGAGGCCAGCCAGATCTTGGCAGAGCGACTGGGAGGTATCGGGGTGCTGAACATAGCTGCAGTCGGTGATAGGAGGTGGGTTAGGGCGCAGCATAAGCCGCCGACTCAGTCCCTCTTGGGACTGTGGGGACATTTTTGATAACTATTTTGGACTGTCCGTTGCCAATGAGGCAATGAGCCACTCTCACCTTCGTCCCCTAGTTCATCAAAGCTTGGAGGTCAGTACTCGCTGTTTGGGAAACGTGTAGGTTTTTCCCTTTAAGGCCTGCCCCCCCCCCAACCACGTCCCCTTGAGCCTTGAGTACCCGGAAACGCCTGGAAAGGGTTCGAAGGGCACCCCCCCCCCCAGGGCACAACTCAATATTCCACCCCCAGGGTCCACGCAGACCATTGCTTAGCCACTTCTGGGCGTTCCGGGCCTTTTGGGTGGGTGGATGGTCAGGCCAGAGGGCCGACGGCTTTGGTAATTTCATTTTCCCCTTGAGAAGCTTTCTCATGTGGGTGGGTGGGTGGGTGGGTAAGTCGACCCGGATCAGCCAGGTCAGAATCCACACCATTCTCTTGCTTTTCGATCTCTTCGACCTTTCGCATGATGTCCATCACATGACTCACGTTGGACAGGCACTTCAGATCATCCATGTCACGGTCCGTGGGGTAGGCCTCGCGAATCTGGGTAGCGATGGCAGGCCACGTCTTTTTCCAAGCTTTCTTTGTGAGCTCCCGGCGGAACTTCGTGTTTTCGCGCACGTATGGCTTAAGCCACTGCAGGACACGCAGCTTGCACTTGCGATTTTCACTGTTGGCGGCCACCATAGAAGAGGGCAAAGCTGGGGTGAAGGCAAGAGAGTGATTGCTAAAGGAGCAACCGATCAAGGCTGGTGCAGCCTCGAGCTTGCAGGATTAACCCCGAACAACAACAACAACAACAACAACAACAACAACAACAACAGCAAGAACAACAACAACAACAACAACAACACCAACACCAACACCAACACCAACACCAAAACCAACACCAACGACAACAAGAACATCATCATCAACAATATCAACAACAACAACAACAACAACAACAATAACAACAACAACAACAATATTTTGTGCTTAGAGAGCACTGGCTCCACCAAGTCAGCCATACTATTCTGGAAATTCCGATCGCACTGTCTGCTGTTCATCTTGTGCTGACGGCTTCTTTCACCCCACCCCCCAACTTTTGTTTCAGAGATCCGTTCACTCATGGGTTATCCACTGCGTTTCGCCGGTGGTTTGTTCAGGCTCCCTTTGTCAGCAATTCTGTGTTTGAGGGGGGTGAAAATCCATGCCGTTTGGGGTGCAGACATCTGCATGTGCTGCATCTGCGGCAATGCTGGTAGAATACGAACCTAGGGATATGGGCTGTGAAGGGACAGGGCTTCTTTTTTCCCCTTTCAGGATGGTCTTGCCGTGAACACCCCAAATGCTCATCATCAGCCTGTTGCCATGAACACCTCCACTGCAGCATTCTGTCTTGTTGCTTCTCTCTGTGACCTCTTCGCACAGCCCCGTGACACACCATGAGTAACCTCGCATCAGAGAAAGCCCCTCCAGCCACCCCGGACGCCAATGATGCTTCTTCGCAGCCTGGGGTGGCAATGAAACGGTGAACTCACTACCTATTGCTAGATATCAACTGCAGTAATTGTGGATGTACCGCACTGGTCTGGGGGTGGTAAGTTGGGAGAGTTCCCCCCTCACCACCTCTGCCCAGCAAAGCACACAGAATCTTGAGATGTGCCCTGTCTCTGTGCATGCTGAGATGCTTAGCACTAAAAGGGTGAGTTGCCAGATGGTCCTTCCCAAAAATTGCAGGGATCCTCACCCCAAGCGCCCCCCTCCCCCCCTGGGATGTGTGCTGCACTAGGAAATGATATGGTTTAGTCTTGACGATACTCAGTGAAAACCCACAACCTAGCCCCCCCCCCCCCCCCCGTCCAACCGACGGTAAAGTTAAAAAAAAGTTGCAGAAGGAACACCTCGCGTTGTTTGGACAGAAGCATTGTCGATGCGTGCCCTCAGAAGACACAACCAGTGAAAGGAAAAGGTACATCATTGATTTCGAGATATTCATGTATGTGGAGGCCCATGCAATGTTGCTTCCTAAAAATACGCATGTACAGTTCACAATCGATCAACAAAACCCACAGGTGGGGCACTGCAGCCTGCAGAAAAGCACACAAATGACCAAAATGCTCAGCCATTTGGACATGGTTTGGAACCAACCTTGGGGCAATTCAACTCCACGGGCTGGGCAAAAAAGTTGCTGCCACAGGCTGGGCAGAGGTTCCAGCTTCGGGTCGGACCTGGTCTTTGTCGGTCCAAAAATATTTCCAGCCCAAACTTTTGTGGCATGGCTTTCTGGCCTCCGGCATTCCGGTGCGCTTGACCGTGGTGCTAGTGTTTTTGCAGGCGGACGTGGTGGAGGACTAGGTGAGGGAGACCGTTCTTGTGGTGAGGGTGAGGGGATCACAAAACAAAGGCGGTCTGGGTCAGCACTCTCATGTCTCACCACCTTAACATCACGATGACATTGGATGGAAATATAATCCTCCCCTTTTTGGAGACGGCCAACCACACCGTTCGCTCCCTCGCATGTGGAGCAAGTGAAATACAAAGGCATCCTGAGTTTTATTCAAGAAGGTGCACAAACAATTAGAAACTGGTAAAAGTGCAAGAAATTGTGATCTAATGCAGTTCTGATGGAGCCAGCTATGGTGACACACAACAAAGCAAACAACATCTATGAAAAACAGCCATCCCCAGCCCCAAAATCACAGAAAAACATGGACAGTCACCCAAAACAAAAAAATGGAATCGCCAGGCCCAATGGTTCCAAAAATTGTGGAAACAGGTCTGCCTGGTCAGGTCCTGCACGCTGTGTGTCAGGGGTTAGTGTAGAAAAGTTGTGGGGAAAACACCTCGGGTTGTTTGGACATGGGCGTTGTTTGGACTAGCAGGGGGTGGGGGTATAGTTGGTTTTTGAAATTGGTTCACATTCTCCAATTTTGGGGACAATTTTGGGGATTGTCATCGTACACCATCCAACACCCAATCAGGGTCACGGTTTTGAAGTCTTGGGCCAAAACTCACTTTTCAGCAATTCAACGTCCAAGTGGGTCCCTTCTAGACTGTTGCGGACACAACCATGGGTGGTCTGTGGAATTGGTTCAGATTCAGCTTCTCCACTTAAGGGATCATCCATCATCATCATCCATCATCCAAACCCTAATCTGTGACATGGTTTTGGATTCGTGGGCCAAAACTCACTTTGACACCAATTCAACGTCAAAACAAGCCCATTCTAGACTGTTGCAGACACAGCTATACAAATAGTTTTTGGAATTGGTTCATATTCACCATCTCAGATTTTGGGAACATCCATTGTCATCATCCATCATTCAATCCCTAAGCAAGGTCGTGATTCAGATTGTTAGGCCAGAACTCACTTTCACACCAAACCACCATCAAAATAGGTTCCCATAAAATTACACGTTCTCCCAATGTCACCAAATGATCACCAAACAACGGCCCAAGGGTCCCCAAGGGTCATCAGAGGTCACCTGAAATCGTGACTTTTCAGCCAACCCATGCCAGTTTGAAAACGGCGAAGTCTGCACTGGTGGGGCCCCATAGGGGGCGCAATCTTGGAAAGATGGAGATAGCACCTGGGACCCCGTCAATAGTGCGGGGGTCCATATAGAAGGAAAAAGTGGACTCGGACCTGTCTGAATCGACGCATGTATCGACGCCAGCTATAGGCCAACCAATTTTTGAACCCCCTCCCTCCCAAAAAAAAGCAGCACCCAGGTACGGGGGGGCTGGAGGGGTCAAAATTGAAAAATTTATTGGGGGATAATTTTGGATCCCAAAATGATGATTCTACAAGGGGTTAAACATCTGACATCATACATAAGGGTATGCCGTGTAAATAAAGTAAATCACCCCCCCCCCCCCCCCAAATAGGGGGTTTGTCGCTCTCAAACCTGCACTTGATAAAAAAAAAACCCTCTTCAAGCTGATTTGGGGAGCTCTGGGTGGCAAACTACCCTACAACTTACAACTGTGGCACCAGAATGAGTGCTTTGGAGGTGAAAATCCATGCACCTTGAGGTGCACAGCATCCTAAAGCTCACGATTGTACCTACCCCCCCCCCCCCCGTGCCCAGCGAACAACAAAGTCCCCAAATAATACGGTCCGAACACAAGTGTTCGTTGGACATGCTGCTCGGTGCGCACGACCAGGTGCAAGTAGAGAATCAGTCATGGTGGGCAATAGAGGTCCGAGAGTTGAGGGGTACCAGTACCTTGCATCCTGTTGTACAAGTTTTACAAGCATCATTGCAAGACACATCACAACAACCCATCATTTCCCCAATTGTCTAGCCTAAATCATACACTCTGAAACCCATTACCTAATAAATTTAGGTACCAAATCCACACGGTCCAGACACCAAGTGTTTGTTGGACAAGCCGTTCGCTGGACATGGGGGGGGGGGGGTACTGCATAAATGGGTGTAGTAGGGTGGGCATTGGTCTGTTATCCACTTTGGAGCATTGGTCCGTTATCCACTTTGGAGAAGCAAGCGGTATCTCTCCTCGTTTGTGTGTCTCACTGCAACTGCACACTGGCCTTAGTGAGGAGGACGTCAGCTGGCCACATTGAAATAACCACCTCACCAAATGTCAAATTCGATTTGACTTCAAATTCCAACAGCAGGGCCCATATGACCCATCCCCCCACACCACCGTGGAAGTGCATTGCATGTGCACAGGAGTATTCCCCCCATGAATTGAAAATGAGCATATCAGCATCAAACACCCATTCCACAACCCCCCTACAAGTAAATTCTTGTTACATGGCCGATAAAAATACAATTCAGCAATCTACAGCCCTGAAAAGGCAGGGTTCAAGGCTACACAGTTGCACTTTCACACATGAAGTATAGGAATGACCCAGTTCCTTTCTTAGGGCAAGTTGCTGCACTGTCTGCGCAGTGCGAGCGCACTCATGGGCACTGTGTGCGGTGCCGACACAATGAAACCTAGCCAAGGAGGAAGGAAGGAAACCCCCCCAGCATTTATGCACACGTCACAAGGGTCTTCATATCCTTGGTAATTGGTGGCCGTGGCCAAGTACAATCTGTTGTTGCGTGAGTGTGTTGGAAGATGGCGGCAATCTTTTGGGGACATAAGCATTCTGCCTTGACCCGATTGAGACCCACCCAACTTGTAGCAATATGAAGCACAATGTGGGCCGTTACTAATAAGCCATGCTACTGATTCGCGATGATCCGAGAGTGCGGATGGTGGGTTCAAGTGCTAGCTCATACAGAGAATCCACAAAGACATTGTTTCCTAGAGATAGCAAGGCAATGACCATGAAGGTTGAAATGTGCTTTGGAATGTGTAACAACCCACCTGCCAATTTGTTGCATTGTGAATGTACAAGACGTCCGGGGATTCACCATCATCATAATCCAGCATCCACCCTATGACACCTAAAACAAAGAACGTGCAACAAAACCGGGGGGAAATGGGCTAAAATGGCTGAAAATAGGTGAAAATGGGTGGCAGTTCACATGTGCCACATCCTCAATGCACAAGAAGCGTAAAAAAAATCTGTTATGGAACAACCAACTGGTGAAAAAAAGGCCAAAACTAGGGTTCAAGTAGTTGCCGGCATACGAAAGTTTGCACTGCGGGCGCACTGCGTGCACGGCATTCCCTTATGAGAGCCCCCTTCTTTCCTTTGAGTGTAGATGATACCATGCCTGTGGTGACAAGAATCCTTTGTACTCACATCCAATGAAGATTTCCTAGGGAAAATGATAGGTGCATGGTAGGTGCTTGATAGATACATCATGGATGATGCATGCCAGGTAGGTATATGGCAATCACATATGGTGCGGCCCTCATGCAGCACCAAGTTCTTCAAATCTACAATACACCCAAGACACCAATAGCATTCCATTTTGCACCCCAACAAAAAAGGACCACAAAATGCATGGTTTCCAAATGGTGGAGAAAGTGTCTCCAGATTTGTGTCACTTCTTACTGCTCTGTCCATTTCCTGCTTGTTGGTGTGGCCGTTGCTTGAATAGAATGTTGCAAGGTTCCACAGCTGGCCCCAACCCAACAGTGTTTGTCCTTTCACTGATCTGAAGCCAATGAAATGATGTGAGGGCTCAGAAATCGACAAAACAAAAAGCCACCAAAACTCACAATGCACTGATCCCCCTGTTTGCGCTCAATCGAAAAATCCCATCTTCACTTCTTGAATCTCAGGGTCAGGGTTACGTACCTTGCCCCCCCCCAACCCTGTTCTGTGCAACACTCCATCCCCCCGTGCGCCCGGTAGGGGAAACGGTCATGAAATGACGCCGCCCCCGCCTTCCCTGAGGAAGGGAATGAAGCAATGGATACTGAGCTCCCAAATGCCCCGGTGACACATGGGCAACGTAGCGTGGGGTTGAACCACAAAAAAAAAAAAGAAACTCCATCGAAATGCATGCAAGAAAGCACGTGTAGTGTATTGATCGATGGTTCATTGTACACTGGCCTTGTCTGCAGGCACTGTACAGTAGGCGGAGGTCACATGGCAAATCGTCACCTGTCAGCAGGTGGTCTTGGGTATTCGTGCCACAGCCTGGGGTCTGTGGTCTGAGGGAGAACTGTAGTCTTGGAAAGCGCTGGTCAGGTGCGTTCAGTGGACCTCAATCATTCCTGCTCCAGGATGGCATCACAGATCCTGGGAGGTTCACACTTCGCAGTGTGCTCATTAAACTCCTCCCTGTGGTGACATTGACGGTCCTCCCGAGCACTGGGCGGTAACAGGGGGGGGGGGGGGGTTGGCATGACACCCGTTTGTGTTGCTGTCTGTGGCTGGCAGCGCCTATTGGCCTCTCGCCACTTACCCCTGCCCTTCCCTTGAACCCTTTCCCTCCATAGGCGGCGCCACCCGTCAGCCTCTCACCACCTTGTGCCCTCCCTCACCCTGCCTGGCCTATCCTTACCTCCCTACTTGCCCTTCCTTTCCCTTGGTAGGTGGTGCCAACGGAGCCCCCAGAGTGTCCCTGTTTCGCTGCTCTGTGTCAGGTCCACACAAAGGAGGGCCACTGGCCAGGTGCATCCAAGTGGACACCCCATACCGGCGGTGGGGACCCCTCCCCAACGGCGGCTTTTGGGCCCCAGGATGTCCACTTGCGGGGTCGCTTCCCTGGTCGGGGCACATATAAACCTTCCGCCTGTCCGTTCCCGCGCTCAGTCGTCCTTGTGGCGAGCGCATCATGTGCCCCACCCCACCCCCCACTTGTGTCCATGGTGTGTGTATTGTGTGTCCATTCCCTCGCTTGGCATGGGTGCCACCCAGGGTGGTAGGTGGGGGGTGCTACGGGAGGTCCAAGCGCCTCCATAAACCAGACACCTGGTGCTGGCGATACGCCGGTGCCATCTTGCCCTTGTGGCTGAGCCCCCCCCCCCCCCCCACAAACGCTTTTGTGCCCCCACGAACAATGCGCAAGCGTTTGCTGGTCCCATCACTTGCATAACGAAGCAGGTCCGGAAAACAATCAAGTTTGTCTCCAAACCCCGGGGTTCAACAGTCCTAACACGATACATTTGCCCATAAGCACAGACAACCCACACCACCCAGGCGGAAGGCGGGAGAGTATGGGGCAGGTGTAGGGGGTTACAGGTGAGGAAGTAGGAAGTGGAGGCCTAGAAGCGGGAGGTATGAGGCAAGAGAGAACAAGTTAAGGGTTAGGGGCTCTGGCAAAGGGGTCCAGAAGTTAGGCAGGTCCCTGGCTGAGAGGTTGCAAAAACTTCAGCTGCACGACAAAGCGTCTCAGAGGATGAGGCCCTGAACAGTCACCCCTTGTGCTCATGGGATCCATCCATGTGCTGGTTTCGGATAGCGATTGAGGCTTTCCCTTCTGTGGGTCCAACACCTCATCCCCTGGGTGGGCTACATCACGTGTTGACGTCATGGGTGGTTCCCACAGCAGCTGCCTGCTCTGCAGGATCCCCACTAGCAGCAATGGTGCCAAATGGCGGGCCCTCACAAGGGTCATCAGGCACGCACTGCCGGGGCCTGTGGGGCACTCAGCCCCTCCCAACCCCTGGGGGAATGTTTACCCGGCGCGCGCCTGGCGCATGCCTGGCGCGCTACCTTTGTATTAAGTACCCCATCTCTAGCCCCAAGTTCATCCCCACTTAGAGAAGTCCCCCAAGTAGACCACACTAGACCGCAAACCACCGGCAGATCATGACCACAAATACACCCGATGTGTGTCCCCAACGGAAAAGTGGATTCCATCATCCCATGCAAAAACGTTGCGCTAATGCTTGCGCAATGCAGGGGGGCTGGGGGGTTGCCATAAAGGCGGCGGCATGGGGGCTACAGGAGCTCAGCTCGACTGCACGTCAGCGTTCCACGGGCGCTCTGAAGCCTACCGCCCCCCATCCACGGCACCCGCGGGCACTCAGCTGAACCGCCCCACCCCTTCCCACCCCCATCTACGCACGTCGCTGGGCCAGGCCAGGGTTGTCCATCCCATTTGGGGTCGTGATTTCATGCAGTTACAGGTACCATCTGCAGACCTTTTGTGCTTTTTAGGCGGTGCCGGGTTAAAGAAGTGGTGCAAGTGGTATTGTCCACCTGTTGTGGGGCGAGTGGTCCCGTGATCCATCTACCCTCGCCCCCCCATGTCCATAAACCCCCCCCCCCCCCCGGCGTACGACGGTACCACCCCACCCCGGGGATCAATGGTCGGTGCTGATCGACTGAATGTCCCCGCCATAGACACTTTCAGCCATTAGTCCACCCCACCCCGGGGGGGGGGGGGGCGGTCGCCAAATGACCCCCCCCCCTCCCTGGAGGGATTTATACCACTGCAGTCAGAACAAAGGGGGTGCACATGAGCTCTGACAACGACGTCCCACAGTTGCGCGGTCCTGTACAATATGACATTGATGTGTTTTGTTGGGAACTAGCCGGTGACGCCACCCCCCCCACCCCCCTTGGGGGGATGGACTTGGGGGGGCGGGGGGTGACCACAGTTCTGCAGCACGACTGTATTTCAAGAGGTGCTGGATAAGCACTACAGCAATTGCACCGACCAGGTCTCAAAGAGATGCACCCCCGGCAGTTTGGCGGTCTCCGCCAAACCTGCCCCAAGTACGGCAGGCAGGACCCAGCAGGTCCCAACAATCCATCTCACTCAGACCACAAGAAGGAAGCAAATTCAACCATTCACTTCAAGTAGAATCATTTCCCCAGCGCCCCCCCCCCCTGGGGCCCAGCCCCCTGGGGCGATTCAATGGGGATTGCGCAGGTACAGGAAAAACTGCTCTTTGCCATGTTGCCATTACAGCCCCAACAATGACACGGCTGCCCTGTGGCTACCATCCGTTACACTTGTGCCACCGCTGCTGTGGATGGCGTGACACAGGGCCAACGGGTTGCAGATCACCAAATGTTCCCCATCGGTGGTGCCGGGGGAGGGGGGGGAGAAACAGTGCTTCTGCATGGACGGAGGTGGCACTCCCCTTTGCGATCAACCTGAACAACCTGCGCCCGATAATCCGATTCCACCTGCCCAACACGGATACGGCACGCTCCATAGAAATTGCGGCACCTGTTCCTGATCGTTTGCAATTGTTTGCCCGCATCGATGCCGTCTCCTCCAGAGCGTCAGGACTTATAACACAGAAAGCAAAACAAACCCACCAGCAGAGGCACGTAGGCTTTACCTCCAACACGTGGCCCCATCTGACGATAGACCGCCGTGCCTTCGAGAAATTCAGGTGCCAGAGCTGGGATCCCGTGTGCAATGCCCTGGCCATTCATCCGCATGCTTTGACCCCAGAACATGTCCCAAAATAGGCCAGATACTACTCACCCTACCAGCCCAAAGACCACGTGCACAGCTACACGGACTCAAAATCCATCAGAGGTGACAAATGGGGAAAGCTCAACGACTTGGGCGCTCACAGACTCCCCATTGGGCCGCTCGTAAAAGGCAGAACTCTCGTTCGTACACATCATGAGTGGTCTGAGATGATCAAAAGAACGCCGACTGACCAACACAGACACGCAGAGCAGGAAAATTGGGCGGAACCTGGGGTAAACGAAAGGAGATTTTGCTCGACGCGCCCAGCGGACTAACATGCCGCTACAGAGGGCAGCAGTGCCCAGTACCAGCTCGCAGGCAGTGGGCACCGATGTGACGAGGGGACAGCACGGAAGGCGCGGTACACGCACACGCAGATGGGAATGCATCCACCAAAACTCGGCAAGAAGCTGGAGCAACCCAGCCACAGACCGTGGGGCAACGGGCAGTGCCAGATGACAATCCAAAGGATGCTTGGGGTGCTTTGATCGGGGTCCTTGCAGGGGGCAGAGGGTTCCCCCCAGCCTCTTCCCATGCAATGGATGGCGAAAAACTTTCTGCAGAAACACTGATGCAATGGAATCTCTCATTGAAAAGGGCTGTACATTGGGGTGGTCGAGGGAGGGGAAAGTCCCTTGTCTTGTGGCACTCGCCATTCCGATCATTTCCTGTTGAACAGCAAATGGCACAAAGAGGCGAAAGCGCGTGCCTCAACGCCTGCAACAGCGGATCCGTCGAGGCAAGTGTGCAGGAAAACGTGCAAGAATCATGAATGCCTACCCCACCCGTCAGAGCATTAGGAGAATGCCAGAATGCATGCAGACGTGCGAAACAGGGAAGTCTTTGAGGAAGCATTCGGGGAGGGCAAGTATCCTTGCAACTCTGGAATGGGAGGGAGGTGGTGAAAACAGGCCTAAAATTAACGGGATGGAGAAGGTGACGTCTACGTCGACTAAGTCATCAGCACCTCCAGGTGCAAGAGCACAGCGTTGCACCTGAGGCGCATGGTTGAATAAACAGATGCACAGCTGCCCGGCGCACCCACGCCCCTATGAGTGAGGGATCTGGGATAAGTAGACACAAATAGAAGCATGTGTACGTAGCCTGGCGAATGTCCCCGAAGCACATGGCCTTGGCGTAACCACCAAGGGACTGTGCACCGAGGCATCGGATGCACGTGCCGCGCGGCGTCGCGGTCCACGGCCTCGAGGAGTGGAATGAGCCCTCAAAGACCCAGCGGTCCCCGATTGCGGTACAGAACTTGGGTTCAGAGACCACGCTGGCCCCAATCTACCGCCCTCGCGGCGTGCGACCTGCACAATGAACTCAATCTTCAGGTTATTGTGGTCGCAAGCCACCGCATCACGAGGAAATGCAAAAGGGCTGGTTTGAAAGATGGACTGGGAAGAAATCAATGCGGTATCGTCAGGGGGTTGGCACAGAGCGGGTTCGGCGTCAACATGCGCCTGACCAAGGTTGCCCCAAACCACCATGGACGGGCGTGTCAATTAGTGTGCATGGTCACCAAATTCCTAAAAACTTCGCAGCCTCTTCCCGACAAGCCCACCACCTCAAGAAATCAGTCAATTGCATCGGGTCCGGGTACACCTCACGGGTCATCAAATACATCGTTGCGGGCGCGTCTGCGGTCCCCAAATACCGCGACATTGCGGGGAGCCTACTTTGAGGCAAGCCACCAACGGATCCTTGGCTCTCGAAAGCGAACAAAACCCGTAGTTGCAAATGTGTAGCCGTATCCCAAAGGCCCGGCACATCGAGCTTGTCAAGGGCACTTCTTTCTCGCTCCACCAAACGCGCCACTTGTGCCACCACTTTTTCCTGCTTCATCTTGAAGAGGATGGTGGAATACCCGATAATACTAGGGGCAGAAGGGACACAACCGCCTGAGCTAGAGGCATCGTTTTTAAACAAATTTTGGACTTTTCCGGAGTAGAAATTGGCGGCCAGGGTCACCACCTTCGTTGTGTTATGTTGAACCTTCGACCACCATTTTATTAGTTCACTAAACATTACCTTGCCCTCGGGATCGGCTTCCATCTCCATGATCACACCCTTGATCGCCTTATCAGTCAGATTTGCATCGCATTTTTTCAGGAGCCGCTTGACTTCATCGCGGTCAAGTTTCCCATCAAGATCCTCATCTAAGCACAAAAAGGCATCCCAAAGCATCACTTGCGATTGGTCTTGGAGCTCTCGGTGAATCAATTCGTACAAACTTAGCAGCGTGGATTTTGTGGAAACCCCTCGAATTCTAATATCTTCCGCATCTATGGGCCGTGGCGACAGGCGCTCGTCGGTACGGCTAGGGCTCGGGCTAGGGCCACGGGACCCCCGGCCACTACCGGTTTCACTCAACATGGAGGCCAGCGATCCCGGAACGGACAGTCTCGAACCGTCCACTGTCGGTGACCTCGGACGCTCTACGATGCCGGGGTTTTGTGGCCCGCTCGCTTGCGCTGTGCCACTTGCACTAGCAATCACCGTCTCCTTTTTGTCGAACGAGAACACCCTTAGCACACGGTGCTCGAAATGAGTACACACTGATAATACTCGCTCTAAGATCCGTTGCAAATGCTCAAGTACCCCATCCGGGGTATTCGCATATCGCATCATGTAGCCTATGGCCACTCCGATTGACACCAATACAATTTCGCGCATCAACGGGCTTAAAAGAGCAAGCATGACACCACCGGCCATTAGGCTAAAACCGGACAACGGCAAATGCGACTTGAGCGGTGCTTGGATTGGTGAGGCGGACCGAACCGCAAATCTTGGCTGCAAAGCTGCGGGTAAGCCGCTCGTGCCACCGAAAAATTCCTTGATGATGTCGCCCAACCGATTTTCGGAGCCTTGCGTCGCAGTCAATTCCACGCTGCATTGATACCTTTCTTCCACGTCAGCGGCGGTGACGAAGTCTAATTTTTGCCCCAAAACACGAAATGCCGCAGACAAGGCCATGTGTGACACGCGGCCCCAAGATGGGGTCGGAATGACCTCAACACTGTTGAATGTCCCTGGAAATGATTGGCCCACTACTTGCCCGAACAGTTTGATTTGTGTGGCCATCCCCTCAAGACTAAACGCTGCATCAGATTCGGTGGGCGCTTCCCTAACATCGGCGATACAAATTGAAGTCGTCCCTTCCCCGCACAAAAGTTCCGTTTGGAAGGTGAGGTAATACATTATCAGGAGAATCATGTCATACTGTAGCTCGGGAGGAATGGCGTCGACGTAATGCTTGCGAGTGCAATACAGCATCATTCGTTGCAAATGGTCCAAATGAAACACCTTGAAAAACCCTACGAATGAAGCAGCGGTACAGGACCGAAAGAGCTACCATACAAGCGCGAAGGCGGTCCCCATTCACTTCCCCGGATGCAAGCAGCGTGGCCGTTGAAAAGATCCCCCCTTTGCAAGACTTGTTTCGCACATCCACATTGAGCACAATACAACCTTGTGTCATACCTTTGTTCAATTCATTCACCACTTTGTTGAGGAGTTTAGGGGTCGACAAGATCAAAGTGAACCGCGCTTCATTCTTGTTTTGGGAGTTAATGTTCTTCAGCACCTCGGTTTTGTCAGCACTAGATCGCCAACCCTTACTATTATCGATCCAACGCTCCAATTGGTAATCTCGATACTTCCGGTTTTGCTCGCTGTTTAGACATGCTCGGATGTCTTGAAGCGAACACATGTGAAAGATCTAATATGGGTGATGCATGTGCCATATGTTGAAAGTTTTATGTCATTTCGAGGGAGAACATCTCACAACACACACATTCACGTGAGGGTATATGCACATTGCGCAAAACGACGGCTTGCAAAATGCTCACACTTGCAACTTGGTCCAAAATAAATGAAATGAGAGTCAAGATGTTATCGAGCGGCGATGCGGCACGCACAGGTAGGCGGCCTCGCCTATGCGGAATCGTGTCTCACCACGCAAGGTTGGTGGGATGGATTCGCCAAGGTCCCGATGGTCAAACGATTGAAATGGCAAGTCCTCGCGGCAAATTTGTTGTTCCGTTTTAAAACCGACGGCTTGCTAACACTTTTTAAAATCGATGATCGGAATGTAAATCTGATCAATTTGCATCAATCGTAAATGGGAAACTCTACTTGCGAACCGCGGGCTTCAATGGATCCATGGTGCCCCCAGTAAGCCCAATCCATAGGTGAGGTGGGGAATTGTGAAACCGTCGGATCGTGCAACAATGTATATTCAAAGTTTGGGGAATATCTCATAGGAGTTACGGGTGTCAAGGTTCACTCGATTCTCAAGACCCTAGTGAGAGCAGATACCACGATGGTGTGGGATGCTAGGTAGAAATGGATATTGAAACTCACCCCCACACCAACGTCATGCCAAACCCCCACACCGCGGCGGAACGCCACTGGGGTTGGACCCCCCCACCAAGGCGGAACAAGGGAAACGTAAGCATATTGCTTCAAACATGGAAAGCAAAAGTGAGTGCAAAGTGGAACACGTAGAATGCTTAGAGGGTCCAAGTTGCGCGGAATCAGGAAATGAATCCTTTGGGGTGTCGAAGTTAAACATAAAATAAAACACCTCCCAATAACAATGACGGGATTCGGGGGTTGGGACGGCACACAACGGTAACATGGGGACCGCCCCGACTTGAACCGAAGACAATGAGTAGAGGTGCTACAGGGCCGCGCGGCTTTTAGGTGCGGCCGTCGGAGGGGATCCGGTGGTGGAAAAGCTGGAAATGGGCCAATCGGCCCTGTTTGAACCGATAGTACTGGCCTGAGCCTCATTCTTAATCGATTTTTATGCTGGATTGACTTTTGAACGAGATTCTGGGACAGATTTTCCCCGGTTTTCGGTCTAATGAAGTGAAACACCCAAATCCAGCACAGATGCCAAGAATTTTTTTTCATGAACGACATTTTATTACAATGACAATTACGCTCATGTATTTAGATTTATGGCCACTGAGCTGAAACAGAAGCGATGCCACCTTTCCGAGAAGGAAGTGCGTAGCGCGTCATGGCGCAGTGTGTCAGAATGTCAGAATCCATTCTGCACCATTTCTTAATGTTGACATCCCCCCAAAAGTTGTTACTACCTTTTCATAAAGCGTGTTTTCTTGTTTCGTCTTGTTGGAGGGAGTATGGGTATTTCCTAACAAGTGCTTTTTTTTGTTTTTTTTGCTTTTTTGCCTCACCGAGGTCGCATGACCGTCCCCAATGCAATTTGCACCACAAAAGTATCTTTCCCTTCCACATTGTATACATATGTAGTGCATGAGGCACCATTTTACACTTGTTTTAGGCTTGAAGATGCGTTCCGGAGGGACTTTTTGCCCCCAAAATGAGCATGATTTGGCCCGTCCACACTTTGGTGGACGGGCCAAGCAAAAAAAAGCTGTAGCAGGCCTCTCTATATCAAAGGAAAGTGCTCCCACCCTCCCTTTGTTGGTGATGTCACGGTTTCCATTTTCGTTAGAAACCTCTAGCACCTCTACAATGAGGTCATGTGCACCAAATTGTGATGCTTTTCTCACAGCCAGGGGGACACAAATGGGCGAAATAACAATTTCAATCAATCACCGTTCCAATTAGAGGGGGGGTTTCGGCCTGGTCAAGTCGAGGAACTTTTGGCCAGGAGTCAGCCAGGAGGGCGAGCCGCAACGTAACGCTTGGAACGTGCGACAAACCTGGCCCTGTACGGCGAATCCTACCAGGTATACAGTAGAGCCCGCATCATACTCTAGTGTCCCCAATAAGACAAGACCGGTGACTGATGGGTTTTCGGAGGCCTTGCACGCGCACCTCATGTTGGCAACCGGGTTCGTAATAAGAGACCGGGTTGTCACCGAAGGAGAGACGAGCAACCAAGCATGCAATGCATGAGCAACAACACAAGAAATAGCGATTCGTGAAACTACATCAACCTCGGCCACTTGGCGGAGTTCTCATCTTGCACGGGACCTTGGGAAAATATAGCAAACACATCCGGAGGCAATATGAATCCGGGAGGAAGCGGAGGCAACTCCGGCAAGGGAGAGAAGTGGTGATTGATAGGTGCCATGGAACCCATAGCCCGGGGCTTGGGCTTGCCTCTACCAAGTCTAGGACTTGGCTTTGGTTTTGGCTTTGGGGCCGCATTGGCGGGGGGTCAGGCAATATCACTTGAGCTTGAGGAAGCAACATCTTGTGATGCTTGTGCATTCACTAGAGTGAACGCGTCCTCCTTGGCGCGCTCATACTTTATAAGCCTCGCCAGATTGATCTGGCGATCGCTCAGCGCAGCGCAAGTTTTTTGCGCCAGCATTCGTTCTGCGCCATCGTTTGTTCCTTGGTTGCGCTGCCGATGGTTCGTTCGTTCGTTCATTGGCTTTAAGACTGAGTGCACCAGTCACAATTTGCAGAATTTGTCTCTTGGATGTTTGTGATTAGATTCAATTGGGAATGCTATTTGTTGTTTTCGTTTTTACCAATTTTCTTTTTTCCAAGTCAACACGGTAGGGGGGGGGCAGAAAACGGGCGCAACGGGCCCGGAAGAAAAATTTTCACGCTAAAAAAGGGGGGGGGGAACCCGGGCGCGAAGAAAATTTTTCCACAAAGTCTGGTAATGTCCCGGGAAAAAGTCCCATAATGTCCCGAATGGTTCCAAACGGTGCCCGTATAGTCAAGTCTCGTAATGTCCCAAATGGGTGGCCCCGAAGTCTCGTAATGTCCCGAATGGCTTGATTTTGTCTGGGACATTATTGGACATTTTACTGTATGCCCTTCTATGAGATTTTGTGCCTTCCAAGTGCTGTTTATGACGCCGTATCCCTCTTTCATGAAATTGGACTCAAAGTTTCTTTTCCTTTCACCATTTTTTCACCGAGTTTTGCATACGGCTTGTTGCGTGATGAAGTCCGTGATCAGTCATGTTGACCATTGAATTGGTGATTTACTTCAATGGCTTTTGGTGTTGAATTGTAGGCGCGCTTTGCTTGATTGCCGTGCTCCTAAGAGGCATAGCATCTACCATGCCATAAAGCTCTGCCGCCCCACACTGCTTTTTAAAAAGAGGAGTCATTAGAGAGGTTTCATGCAAACGGGGCCATCCAAGGTAAGCGAAGGGTGGATGGAAAGATACAACTCAACCGGTCGATCATCCATTAGCTTGTGGAGATCCCTTGGATTGCCCTACCTAGCGAGTATCAATTTCCCTTCGGTTAGGGGACTAGAAAAAAGGTGGTGTCACCTACAACCGGTCTCTGCATGTGAAGCGGAAGCACAGTGCGTCCTCATCCACATGAACTACTTCTCGAAAGGTTGGGATTCTGATTAGCCTTTGTTTTGAGTCGAAAGGGAGGGCCAAAATCATGACTCGCTTACCAGGATCCCAATTTCTAAGACCCTTGTCGAGGCAACCGCCTAGTATATGTGTTGAACATTGTGTACAACCTTTGTCGTTAAGTGGCAAGTTGACAGCAGACCATTTTTTTTCGGCTTGTGATGGGTTTTTGTGTCAGGCACCTTCATCAATTTCTCTTAGCACGGACAAGTGGGGCATCGCGGGCGTTGGTTGGAAAGGGACTGCGTGAAACGTGGACTTCGTCGTCAAACAAGTGGCACTAAAGCATTGAGACACATCGCTAAGATGTATCATGATGTTGCTTTGCGTTGTCAGGCGCTCGATAGTTGGCTCGTTAGTTGGGCACTTTGGCAGGGACGGCGATGATAAGGTAGTCTTTGCCCTTAACAAGGTGATGAAATGACTTCGTTTCACCTTGGGGACAATCCTTCGTGTGTGGGTGTGGGTGTGGGTGTGAGTGGGTTGTGGGTGGGCGTGGGCGTGCGTGTGCGCATGCGTGTCCCGTTTGCTAGCCAAGATCTTTCGGGATGGCACAAGTAGCAGTGTTTCCTTGTTTCAATTGCGAAGTTTGCAGCTCTGCCGTCATCGGATCCGCGCTTTGATCTTGGGATGACCCGGGATGATGTACATGAATTACGTGATGCCCTTAGAAGGAAAGCACACTACCGGTTGATTGCAAATGTCAAGGGTCAAGGGTAGAATTCCCGCGTGAGAGTGGGCGTAACGTTTCATTTCATGCACATGAATGTACTTGTTCCACTCGCTAAATTTGTGTGCGCGACAGCTAATGGCAACCCATGCCTGTAATTGGTGTGGTTTGCGCTCTTGCAAACCTTTGCTCATGGTAGCCAAGATTGCCTTTTCCACGATTGAGTGTACTCTTCGCATCGGCGATCATTTCTTTCTTGGATGACGGGAAGGACAATGCGCAGCCAACGACAAGTGCCTTGGTTATACGACATCATACTGTCCCCTCGCCCCGCCAAGAAACCACGGGTCCCACTCGTGCATGCCCCACCCCCGCGGTGACCAGCATACCATGGGATTGGATGTGGGGTCAAGTGGCGGCCCACCTCGATGCCCCTAACACCCGCTCCTTGATGTGCACCAACCGAGACGTGCTCCTCCATGCTCTCACTACGCATTGAACACTTGCGCAAATTGTATTGGTGGGCCCACAAGTGCATTTCCCTCGGCGGTCCGCAATAGGCATCGCCTCAGTGTGTCTCTGACACACTGAGTTGTGATGTGCACGTGCATAACAAAGTGATGTGTGAAACCCAGTCCAGCCTGTCGGGTCCCTGCCCCCCATAGCGGGCAGGCATAGGACACGGGCATTGGGCTCCCAAAGTGCCCGGTGCATGCATGGAACTATGCAAGGATTCGACTTTGTGCCGTGTCTTTCACGCGCTACCAAACGATCCCTTTGCACTGGACAATGGTTATGGCCGTTTGAGAATCCTCGCTTTGCTTGTGCTCGTTATTGTATTTCTTGGCTAGGTGTTGCTCGTCTTCACAAGGGGTTGTGTTTCGGGTTGAAACCGCATAGTATCATAAGCGTGGTGCACACGCTTTGTGCTGGAGTGCATGTTGACATAATGTGCTAGCGTACGAACTAGCTGCAACTAATACTTTCACGTTCAGAAGCAATGGGGCAAGCACCACCGAAAGTTTGCAAGCAAGTTCATCCATGGAGGAAACTGGCTCCAAGTCCATTCTAATTCAAATTTTTTTCATGTCTTGCTTCGGTAGTGGAGACTAGCGACCTTTTGAGTGTCTATTTTTTCCGCCTCATGTACATTTGTTGAGTGCTCGCTGAAGCCCCAGACGACCCGGCCCTTTCACACCGGCTTCGCCTTTACTTTTGTGCGCGTCTATGCGTGTAGGACTATGAGACGACACACGAATGCTTTTTTGATGCATACATGTGTTGTGTTCATGGTATGTGGTCAAACACAAATGTAGCCCACACACCATGTAGCATACCATAGCAGAATGAGGCCTTCGCTTACCAATGGAGAGGTACAATTCGTAACTCGTTGCACTCTCGTAGGGTTGCCGTTTGAGATCGCTTGCTCTCGTGCCTTCGCTGCGTGTTGCAGTTCTTTCTAGTTCTATGGGACTTGTAACACTGGTCCACCTTGAGCGTTGTGTGAAAGCCGAAATGTTGTTGAATAGCAACATCCGGTTGACAGTTGATAGTTTTTGTGTTGGATACTAATCCCTTATGTGCGGGCTCTACATCTTGTGTCCACTAATGAACCTGTGCAAGTGCTAGCAAGGTGGGAAGATGCTTGGCTTCAACATGCGTGCATTTTCCATGCAAGCGTTTTGGGGTTGTCGGGGTCAAATATTTTTGGTAGCCCGGGCCGTGCCATGCCGGCGAGAAAGGGTTATGCATCCGATACACCCAAAATAATAATTATTGTTTGACAGGCACATTTGAACCTTTGTGTAGGAAGTCCGGTGCTCATCCCATCCGCACCAAACACGCCATGCAAGTTGTGCACGTGCAAAGTGCGGCAGGCAGGGGGGAGGGGGGGGGGTTTATGGGGTGGGTGATCTGGATCATTTTTGATCCAAACACTAGGCAGTGGGGAGGGGGGGGGTTTATGGGGTGGGTGATCCGTGGATCACTTTTGGATCATCTTGGACCATTTTGGACCATTTTGCTTATTGCACTTTCAACTGTGTGCCAATGGTCTTGTGGACTTGTGGATCATTTTTTGGAAGTTAAATTGTTGGAACAAGTGAATTTCCATTTTCGGTTCTTTTTTTTCTGAGACACATTGTTGGTCCAATATGTTGCTGTGTGATACTTACATTTGGAAGTTACATTTTTGGATCATTTTTTGCAACACTAATTGGTGGATCAATATGTTGTTTTGTGCGTGCTCTAGGTGTCACTTATGCCGTGTCTTCGGATCATTTTTCTTGCTTATGAATTGGTGGATCCTTTCTTTTTCTCCATGCCCCTTTGCCCTTGTGTACTCTACATTCTCTAACAGTGGCCTAGTTTGTGTAATGTCAGAGCCATCCCATTTGCAATTGCGTTACGACCCAAGGTTCTTGGGCCCCTAGGAGTGTCTTCACTAGCCCCTAGGACTATCCACGTTTCCGAATTAGTGGTCCGGAAAATTGCGGATCATTTTGCTAGGCAGGGGGGAGGGGGGGGGGTTATGGGGTGGGTGTTCCGTGATCCGCGGATCTTTTGGTGGGGGGGAGGGGGGGGGTTTTGGACCCCCGCGGATCAGTGATCCGCAGACCGCCTACCACACAAATGAAGTGTCGCGCCATCTTTGGATTTTCGTAGATATGCCGCCGATAACATACCCCGAGATCGACGTGAACACGTTCCCCGACCGTGAGGGATCGAATGTCCCTTTGTACCCAGAGTATCCTACTGCCGGGGCAGAGATGACTCCATATCCCGATACCCCCATGCATACGCCGCACCCGGAGCGAGTAGAAGAGTCTAATACCGTACAAAAGTCAACCGCGGATGAGGAGGAGCCCAAGAAAGGTTGCCGCAAGTATTGGTCGAAGTTCGCTGCATCTATCCATTGGGGAATTTATCAGGTGTCTTTCCACACCCCGAATCGGTATCATGCGCGCTCGATTGGGGCAATGAAGGGCACACGCGCGGCAGCCGGTCCAGTCGGGGGGGCTCATGTGTTTGGCATCATAGTATAGAACCATGGGTAACGACACATCTATCAAAGCACTCCCCCACTTTTACGGCTAATTCTTCACCTCATTATTGAGAGGAAATCCACAAACAATACGATCATTGCCGTGCTCATGTTGAACATCCACTTGACTGTATTGTCCACAAGGAAAGCCCGTGCTCCCATTTGACCACCTTATATGCGGTTGGCGTGGCGCGTGACCACACTCGTCGCTGATAGCCATGGCACGTCAGCATGTCCCATGGAGGCATGTTTGCACGAGAGCCCCAATGTAAAGCTCGCAGCGCCCATGCAATGTGCTCAACAAAGGTAAGCCGCGCACAGTGCGGAGGGTTTTGTCCACAGGACGGGTCCATTTTCTTTCCTCTTGCCCCCTCCCTTACGTCAAACACCCTGTGTGCGGTTGCTGCTGCAAATGGAATGGGGTTGCACCTTTTCCTTCGCAAAAAGACAACCGGCACGAAACGGTGGTGTCAATTTTCAGGTACGGTGTAGTGTGCGCCAAAGGGTTGTTCAGCTGTGTGGTTGTGGTAAAGGGCGCGGGGGCGTTGCGTTGGATTGTTCCAAGGGCTCCACCGCAATGCACGCCCCACCTCGCCTCCAGTTCTTCTACAACTTGGGGCTGTTCGTCACCCGAAGGCCATTCCTCACCATCGCCCTTTCGGTGTGCCTCTGCATCCTGTGCGGCCTGGGGTTCCTCAATTTCGACACGGAGACCGACCCGGAGGTGCTGTTCACGCCGCAGGACTCGCAGGCCGCCGCGGACAAGCGGTATGTGGAGGACACCTTCGGCGCGAGTCCCACCGATGTCAGAGTGTACGTGACGGCGCCCACCAGAGGAGACGATGTCGTCAGCAAAGCCATCTTGAACGACCTGTTTGACGCCGCGGGGGTCGTGCAAAGCGCCACGACAACGTGGAACGGCGAGACGTTGACATATGACAACCGCTGTCTGAAGTCGGACGGCACGAACTGTGCCGTCATGTCCGTGCTGGACTGGTGGGGCAATGACCGCGCCACCATGAACGCCGATACCGATCTGTATGCGACCCTCAGTGGAAATGCGTACGACGTGTACGGGGATCTGATCCCCAAGGCTCAGGTGCACTTGCTCCCTCCCTCAGGGGTGTGCTGCAAGTTGGACTGCGTTCCATAAAAGAGGGTCAAGACT
This sequence comes from Eutreptiella sp. 'Long Island Sound 2002', assembly GCA_964036045.1. Taxonomy (NCBI): domain Eukaryota; phylum Euglenozoa; class Euglenophyceae; order Eutreptiales; family Eutreptiaceae; genus Eutreptiella; species Eutreptiella sp. 'Long Island Sound 2002'. The sequence continues at coordinate 8,077,562 of OZ038378.1, forward strand.
GTCACGAGGGGGTACACAAGGACCGACAACGCTCCCCAAGGGGGGCTGGGGGAGGGCTGAGGTGGGGGGCAGTGACCATTTGGTAGTGCAAATGTGGAGTGAGCGGGTGAGCTGCATGGTCCCCAATGATGTTTGACAGATGCCGACGCAGCAGACGGGGCCTAAGAACAATGCGAACGGCGACCGGTGTCGCATTTTGAATGCGACACCTGCGGGTGGTCCATCCCATGCCATGCTCCTTGCAGAGGGCTCTGATATGGGCTGTTGCCATGGCCCCCTCCACGTGGATGGGAATAAAAAGGGACAGATGAGTGTTTCTCTACGGGGTTTGATCCTCACCAATGATCGCCGCCCCGGTCACTATTACTGTCATGGTGCGACGTTGCGCATGTGATCGCTTGCGCGGGGTTGATGGTGAGGGCTTGGGCAAGACAAATCCTGTCCTCGTCTGTGATCGCTGCCTGATGTGTGATGCATCATCGGCGTGGTTGCAACGACATGCCCCATCGCAGGGATCGTGCCTTGTAATAACAGCATGCGATAGGGTCCAATCAGTTTCCTGCGACCCGCAAAATGACCGTTGCCCCAAACAAAAGTGTGCATTTTCCCCTGTTCAGGACAGCTTCTTCGCAAACCCTTGGACCTGTTGTTGCTTTCTCCATAACGATAAGTATTACAGAACGATTCTGGACCTGCAAGGCCAGAAATGGCAACGGTGTCCTCTTGGTTCATTGCCTATGTAATGTTTTCTGGTGTTGTTTGCATTGTGCAAATGTTTCTCAGACCGTAACCCATTCATTCCTTCATGTTGCTGGTTTGATGAACCCTTTACAAGCCCTTAAACTGAACTTTAACCCTCAGGTCATGGGGGGCATTACATACGATTCCAATGGGAACATCAGCAAAGTGGAGGTGTTCCAGTACATTCTGCGGTGCCGTGTGGAAGACAGTCTGCGAACCGATGACCGCGTCAAGGAATGGACCAAAGTCGCTGCCGAAGATGTGCTGGCCTATACCCCGTCGGATTCTAAGGTGTACCCGTACAGCTTCGGAATCCAACAGGAGGAGACCAGCAGCAATATCCAAGGCGACCTGCGGAAGCTGATCTTTGGGTTTTTCCTGCTGTTCTTGTACGCTGGATTCGTGTTCTCCAGTAATTCACAGATCCATTCGCGCGTCGCGATGGTGTTGGTCTCCCTCATTGCAATTGCACTGGCGATCATTTCATCGTTTGGCGTCGCATCGATGATCGGACAGAAGTGGAACCAGGTCGTCTGACCCCGGATCCGCCTTGCAGAAGAGCCCTGACCTCAGTCCTCTCAAAAGCAGCACTCGTCTCTTCTAGACATTCATTGCCGTTGATCACTCGATGAATCAATCAGTTGATCAGGGAATAGATGGCAGCTGTTGCGGATTGTACATGGACGGGTGTTGAATGCGCTGATGCGAAGGCAGGATGCTTTGCATCCTCCTCCAGCCTTTCTCCCAACAATTATCCGAGTCCACATTCCAGCCCTCATCCCAGCTTTCATCTCAGCCCTCGTCCCACCACTCATCCCACCCCCTCCTTCATGAGGTGACCGTTTCTTCTGGGGGGTCAAGATGTATGGATGGGTGCCCTCTCATCCCACCCCTAATCCTTGGCCTCATCCTACCGCTCATCCCAGGCCTCATCCCAGGTTTCTCCCAGCCCTGTCTTCCCACCCTTCACCCCCTTTTGGCTGTGTGTGTGTATGTGTGTGTGTGTGTGTGTGTGTGTGTGTCAGGGTCAGCCTCCGTCCACACCGTTCCGTTGCTGTTTCTGTTTCTGTTGTTCTCTGGCCCCTGTCTTTTGCAGCACAGTCTGCGTATCGAGTCTGCATCCAGCGCTTCAAGAAGTACACCCATTGCTAATGCGCGTGTGTTTGGGGGGGAGGGGGTGCAGGGTGCAGGAACGAAGGCTTTTTTGTGCGGGACCGTGCAGGAATGATGTGGCATGCACAGCAGCATCTCATCCCTCGGCCTAACTGTCAATGCAGCCCGACTCCCCCACGCCCCCATCCGCCCCCCTGCAGTGTATGGTGTGAGTCGTGTAATTTTTTTGTCGTAAATGCGAGTACAAAAAAATTGGCGAGTACTACAAAAACCGGGTACTCGCATTTACCGCGACGAAAATTTACACGGCGATTTTTTTGTGTTTATCTCTACCGCAAACAAAAAAAAATTACTCGCACCAACAACGAAAGGAAAATTAGTGGCCTCTAACGACTTCTGATTTTGTCCCCGCTTTGGGATCCCCAAGACGGCAGGGGTTATGTAGCCACTTTGATTTCGTCCCTGATCTCCGGACCTTAAAACCGAAAAAAAGTGTTACACGAATTTACCGCAAAAAGATTACACGTGCGGAAGCTTTTTTTTTGTACACGAGTTACACCCCCCCCCGCATCGCAGCCCGCATTTCCGCCCACACCAGCCCTCATCCCATCCTTCCTCCCACCCTTGGCCGGCCCACGTGTGGTGCCACCGGGAAGACCATCGAGCCTTTGCAAGGGATTTCTGTGAGCCGAACCATGGACCTCCAGTTCCATTCGTTCATCCCACCCCATCGTCGCACTCCCACCCCTCGTCCTAGCCCTCCTCCCAGTCCCATCACCTGAGCCCCAGGCACACATTAGAACAAAAAAAATGGAAGGAGGACCCCCCCCCCCGGGTCCAACTCCCCCCCCCCCGCTCAGACCCCCCAGCCCCCCCCCCCCCCCTCCCCCTCTTCCAATGCAGGTGGAAGCCTGAGTCGGGTCCCCCCACACACACACTCGTGTACAACTCTCGTTCCAACAGGTGGTCAATCTGTTGCCATTCCTGTTGCTCGGACTGGGAATCGACGACAGCTTCGTCATTGTGGACATCCTCAAGAAGACCCCCGCCCCCTTGACCATGACCGACGCCGAAGACATCGTCATGAGCCGTGTCCCCCGGACCATGGCCCGCGCCGGCGCATCCATCCTGGTGACGACGCTCACCGACATGGTGGCGTTCTTTGTGGGTGTGTTCCGCGGGAGGGTCCTGGCGGGGGCCGTTTCTTTCGGGACTGACGCAGTGCCGCTGGCCTGCCTCACCTGCACAACTGCCAAACTCCCGTTGCCGCCCCTGCCCCCGCAGCCCACTGATGACCTTTGCACTGACACCATTTCCTCGGATGCAATGCCCTTGTAGTGTGGTCTCGGGGTGGGGGGGGGGGGGCGCCGGGGCTGTCTCATGACCCCGTGGACGGTGGGGAGCCTGGTGGGGTTGGGGGCTGGTGGGCTGCCCCCCGTGGCGGCCCCGCGGGCGGTGCGGGGCCCGGCGGGGGAGGGGGCTGGCGGGTGGCCTGTGTGGGCGGTGGACATGCCGGACGACCGAACTACCCACCCCGTGGACTGTGCCCAATGCCCTCTGTAGCCCGATGCCCTCCACAGGGGCGCAGCTGCTGTACCTCGTTGCTGTGCACCCCAACCCCGGCGCAGGCAGCATGGCACCCCCTGTACAATGACCGGACCGACTGGCGCTCATGGCACGTGCAGGCGTAGTGTTCAGCCGATAGTTCAGCCGACGCAAGTCATGGCCGGACAATCAGGCAACATTGGCCCAGATCGCAGTCCCTGAGCGTTTGTCTGCCACCAACCCTTTCCTCTGCCAGCTCAACCCCCTCCCCTCTGCCCCCCCAGCCCCCCTCTGCAGCCCCTTTGCACGCCGCTGTCGCACCGCCTTGGCAGGAACCAGCACCATTTTGGAGGGCCTCCGCGCCTTCTGCGTATTCGCCGGCTTCGGAGTCCTTTTTGATTTCGTCTACCAGGCCACCTTCTTCGCCGCCTGGCTGTCTCTCGACGTGCGTCGCTCCACCAAGAACCGCTACGACTGCTGCTGCTGCATAACAGGCGAGCAGCCGGCGCCGTGCTGTGGTTGTGACTGCGGGCCCTGCGTGCCTGACGTGCCCTTTGACGAGGACAAGGGGGGGCTCATGCAGCCCTTCATCAAGAAGTACATGGCGCCTGCCGTCCTGAGCAAACCCGGAAAGGCCGTCATCCTGATCGCCTGCGCTGTGTTCTTGGCATTCGGGATCTGGGGCACTGTTGAGCTGCAGCAAGATTTCAGTTCCCGCTGGTTTGTGTCGGACGACAGCTTTCTGCAGGACGTGTATCAGATCCAGGTCAGCTTTTTGCTGAGTGCCATACTGTCATCTTGCGGCCCCCAGGGTAGGGCTTTGCTTTGATTTTCATTCCTACAGCGGGGGGCTGACTGCTCCCCCCTTGACCCCCTCCACCCCTCCTCCCTCCGCTCTGGGTCACCTGAACAGCCGGACGTTTCTCAGTGGCACCAAAAACTTTTGCTTCGGCGCCAATTGGGCAGGGTTGCATTGTGGTCAACATCTATCCAATGGAATTCCTGTTCCGGATACAATGTCCCAACGCCTCCCGGTTCAAGTTCAGCACCCCAGTCAAATCACCACCATCCGCGAAACACCAAGACTAACCTGGTGTTTTTGGTTAAAGGTGGAGTCAAAGGATTTTCGGTGAAGGGTAGACCCAAAGGTGCCAGGTTGAAGGAGGTGCAAAGCGCTGTATGCACAGGGAGGGTCAGCAAACCACAGAGGTGGGCGTAGCCTGGTGCCTGTGCCCTCTCCTGCAGCCTCTCCCCTTCATGTACACAGCGCACAAGAAGAACCTACGGACAGGCACTAAGTCTGCTCATGGAAGGCCCTGCTGTGCTTACGTCCAGAGCGTTGCACTGAGCTGTCGGTGCTCGTGTGTTGGGCTGCTGCACCTGAGGCATCCGTGCCCCCAGGGGAGGGCGGGGAGGGGGGGGGGGTTATGGCTGGCACCTGGTGACCCCCAGGGACAGCAGTGTCCGCACTGTTGCTGGTCACAATGGACCCGCCCTGCCTCTTGCCTGCACCCTTGCCCCGCCTGCCCGGCCTGATCCTGGGGCCTGCCCTGGCCACCCCTGTCCTGTGTTCTTGCCTGTGCCTTTGCCTGCCCCCCCTTGGTCACACTTCGGCCCCGGCCCGGACCTCTGGGGGATGGGGAAGGGGAAGGGGTCCCCCGGCACCGGCGATGGCTGGACCGGGCACCCCTCCGGTGCAGGTCCACTGCCTGCAGCCTCGTTGTGCACGGGGCGGGGAAAGGACCTCCTGCGGAGCATGAAACCCTGTCCTGCCAGTGATGTCTGGGATTCCACTGCGGGGGTGGCATACTGCTGCCGGGTTCGGCATGCCGGACATTCTGGTCTTGCAGGGCCACGCAAGTCTGGAGGACGTCGCCTGTGATGGCAGACGCTAGCATATGCAGCCAAGCTGGCGGTGGCTAGCTTCATGTTGGCATGGCTCACACAGCTGGCAAAGGCGCAGTGTCAGGGCATACTGCCCCACAGTGCCGCAACCCTTCCCCATCCCATGCGCAGGGGGTGCCAGCGGCACTCACGCTGCGGCTGGATGCTGCACTGCCCCCCTTGCCCATTGCACTCACTGTACCTGTTGGTGCAGCATTGGGGGAAAGACCCCCAATTGGAACCACCCGTGTCCTGTGTCCTGCCTTCATCTGCTGGTGCGGAGCCATGCACTGGAGCAATGGAGTGCTAGGTGCTGCAACAGGACCTGCACTGAGCCCCGCACGGTGAGGTATGGGCGGTCCATGATGACCAGGCAGTACCTGCCCCCCAACAGGACCAAGGAATTGCAGTGCCCAATCTGCTTATAGGAGGGAGCCTGATAGCAAGTGTGGCTCCAGTTACCTGATCATGTGCTCAACACGTGCACCCTGCTTTGTTGGGACAGGGTGCAGCCCACAGCTCCTCCTGGCCCGGTGGCGCTGGCACTGTGTTGCCCAAGAAGGCCTCAAAACCGAAGGTCAATTTCACGAAGGAAGCCCCCTAGTCCATCCCACCACTGCAAACAGCTGGCCCACCGCAGGAGGTCATTGCGGAAGGAGGCACCCTAGCACCAACGTTGTGCAGCCTTGGCGCTGCGCAATTGGGTGGGCGTGGCAGTGGCTCTGCCAGCTATGCCCACAGGTTGTGTGCCACTCTGCCTCCCAGGCACGGCACAACTGTGGACATTGTGTGGGGGCTATCACCCATGAGCGCATTGGATGGCTCCTACCTAATGTTGCAGACAAGCACTACACTACGAGGTGCATGCCATACAGGCAATGCACAAAGGCGTGGGCCGCCTTGCGATGGGCGTCCGCTGTGATGGCCACCGGCAACAGCCCTCTATGTTGTAGGCACGTCAGCCACGAGTCCGGTAGTCCCAGCCCTGGCACGTCCTGCGCTATCACAACACCCGGTATTCACTCGTCCCAACGCCCGACCCACAGGGCGCACATTCCTTGGTCTCAGCTGCCCCATTAGAGGCATCCCACGGCACCCCGCATAGAGCGCTTGGCAACCCCCTGAGAGCCCATGTGGTGCCTGTGAGGAGGTGCCTCAAGAAGGAAGCCTCCAAATGGTTGCATGTGATCTGCAGCCCCTCCAGACATGCCAACCCTGTTGACGGTGCCCCCATCACCCCCAAAAGGGCGGGGCTAGTGCACCTCTAGACTCTTCAGGGCAACGTAGGACAAGCTGTCACGATGCAATGGAATAGGCCAAGTCCAGCTCCACCAAGTCGCAGGGGTTCCTGCCGCCTCAGTACTTTTGGGCGCCACCTTCTGGTCAGGGACTTCCAACTTATTGCATGGCCTATGGGCCCTGTTTGCAGGGCTCTCAAACCGCGTGGAACAGCACTTGTGTGGGCCAACTCGTGCTCTGCACGTGCCATCTGGACCAGGGGGTCATACCTAGTCCGCATGACCAGCAGTGTGCAGTCCCCTCGCATCAGCTCGGCAAATGTGTTCTCCTCTGCTTGCAATTGCCGGGAGGTGCCACACTGCAGAGCACAATGACCCCCACTGCCGTCGTCCAGTGTGTGAATGTGGGTACGTGCAGCAGCCCATGCTCCCCCCACTCCGCCCATCAGCCAGAATACAAAGTGCAGGGCAGCCCAGGGGGTACCTGGGGGTAAGGGGACACTGTAGGATTGACGGACAGGCTTGAGGGGGGGGGGGGGGGCGTCCACCATGGCAGCGGCCAGCCGATCAGCCCCTGGTGTAGCGGACTTGTGGTTCAGCCGCGGGTTCAAGCCCCCACACTGCTGTCAGTGCTCACATGCCACAACATGAGCCTTCATAGCAGCCACCAATCCAAATCCAAATCAATCCACATCCAACTCAAACTCCGCTTGTTGATACCTTCAGCCTCTGGCAGCCGCTTTGTATCCACGAACAATGCTTCACTGCTCAGCAGCGAACGCTTTCCTATTTCCAGTCCCTTGAGAAACCCTTTCTCTTGAGCAATTTCCTGTGGACCTCCAAAAGTGAGAAGCTTCATGCGCCTCCAGTGATGGGGGCCCTTGCAGCACCACAGGGCAGCCCAAAGCAACCGAAAGGGGAGGAGGCATAGGATACTCATTTCTTGGGGCTTCCATGCACAGGATCAGGGCTGTGCACACATGTGACTGGGCGCCCAAGCAGAGGGGCCGCCTCCCCCCTCCCTCCCTCCACCGTACTATAGCCCCCTGCGCACAGTCCTGCCCTGCAATGCATCTGCGTGTTACTGTGTGTTTGTGTAGGACCAATATTTCGACGGCGGCGCACCCTACGCCTCTTGCTACACGAAGACCGCGGACTACTCGACATCGACGGTCCAGGCAGATATGTGGGGCATCGGGAACGCGCTGCGCAACACCCAGTACGCGCAGAGCGATACGGTGACCAGCTGGCACGATTGCTTCGTGGCGTGGGCCATCTGCAACAAGGGCGTGTCAGGAACCTGCCCTACCACTGGCAGCTGCAGCGTTCCTGATGCATCGTCTGTGATCCCGGCCGCAGATTACTGGACATATTTATCTGGTGTGAGGGGGAGAGGGAGGGAACTGTGCTCTTGGGCGGGGGGGTGGGGCGGTTCGCAGATTTTTTGGTTTGGGTATTTGCAGTGTCTTGCGGGATTGTACTGTGTCTTGCCGGTGAGCGGACAGGGGTGTGTGTTGGGGGGGGGGGGGGGGGGCTTGGTTTCGCAGTTTCTTGGTTGTGTCCACCTGTTCCGCAATGAGGTTGACCATCACAGGACTTGGGTGACGCTTTCAGTGCCACATGCCCTGAGGACCCCTGAGCAGCAGTGTTGCCAAAACAACACTCCTGTGCTCAATGCGGCATGGCCCAACTGGCTCAGCCACAACGAGCAGCAGCAAAGCGTAACACCTCATCCACAAGTTTGGTTCATCCTTGTTTATGATACACGTTTGTTTGATGCCAAGGGAGGGGGGCGAGGGCGCCCAGCATTTTAAGGGGCGCACGGGAAGGGTTGATATTTTGCAGCCATGCCGTCTGCAACAAGCGTGGACTGGAGGTGGTTGCTGTGCGTCCTAGTCGCAGGAATTGCACCAAGCGAAAGCGCCCACGGACATCATTCAGACTACTCACTTGTGAACAGTATCGTGGCCCTTGTGCTTGCAGAGCATTTGTGGTCAGAGCCTGCTGACATCCACAATCGTCTTCTCGCCAAGGCGTAGCTTCTTGACGAGCTCAACAGTTGCCCAGAAGGAAACAACAGACGACCAGGCTGCGCAGATTTGTGCAACAGCACACCAGCCTACTGGGGAGGTATTTGGTCACAGCGTCCGGTGCCCGCCCCGCCCCTCTGTGTCCAAGCAGGGCCCACTCGCTTCTACAGAATTCCTCCACAACTCCACTGACGGCGCTCAGTTCGAGAGCGCGATTGTCTTCGCGGACAACACAAATACGAGCATTACCGCCAGCCGCATTACTTTTGCAATGAACGGGAAAGTGCTCACGGACTCCAACTACGCAGTCGAGACCATGAATGGGCTACGGGACGTGGTCAGTCCCTACAGCTCTGTGTCCCCCATTGTGTACGCCTACGTGTTCAACTTCTGGGAAGGCTACACTGTGATCAAGGAAGAGACTCTCCGCAACGTCTTCCTGGCGGCCGCAGGTTGTGCTGCCCCGAGGTGGTGCACGCACTTGGAGGAGGGGAGGGCCGTTGGGACGTCAGGCCGACATCAGCCCCTCGCCGATCTCGAGCCCCCTCTCCGTCGCGAATCCGATTTCCAAATTCCAAGTAGTCAAATTCGAATTCGCGGTCTGAAGTCGACCCGAATCCGCCGCATTCGAATTGAATCCGGCCGAATCCGAAACCCTCAGGGCAGTGGGGGTGGCCATCAAATGATGGAAGTGGACAATGGGCTGCTGTTGCATCACGTGAAATCATCCGTGGGAACGGGCGAAGTGGGTAGGGGGGGGTCCGGTGCCCACCATGGGATGGCCCGAGGAGTTGTCTTGCATCGGGACTTTGGGGACGATGGTACCTCCCTCCCCCTGCACAACACACCTTCGCTGAGCTCATCTTCGTTGGGTCTCACCCCCCAGGGGTCTCTCCCAGCCGGTACGCGGCGCTCTTTGCGGCCATGCCGGTAATGCACGGCGTCTGCACTCCTACGGCGTTGAGCGGCGTGGTCACCCGCAACGCTCTTGATGCCGTGCTGTCTGGAGGCAACGCTCCGAAAGCGTGAAGGCAGTAGGTTCTCGCTCTGACAGTGTGTTTCGTTTTCTCACACCAATTTGCATCGTCTTTCATTCCCGTTCCTTTTTGAAGTCATGCGCCTTTGAGTGGATTGCAGTGGATAGCTCTTGGTAAGTGGCTGCGTTAAACAGGGGAAGTCTACCAAAGGTCCCACGTACCCCTTCGCTTAGCTCGCCTTCTTTAGGCCTCATCCCCCTTGTGCAACGACCGCCGTGCGCAATGAGCACCCCTTGGCCGGTTTTCCTGGCGCCCCCCCTTTTCACAGCATCGTGGGTTTGATGGCGGTGGGACGAGTTCTGATGGAGGGCGCAGTTTTGGGGCGTGTAGAACGACTTCTGGGCCTGTGCCAAGCCCAGGCCAGCAGCACCCAAGCCCGGCCCACGAGGCAGCACAGGCACGTCTTCGGGTCGGTGCAGTCCAGAAGAAGGGGGTGCTTTGTGGGGCATGCCGCTGGCCCATTCTGTGCACGTTTGCTCGTTGGAGGCCCCCCGCGCTCGCGTGCGGGGCATTGCATCCGATTGTCGGTGCGTCCGTGGGGGATCACCGCGGAGTGGGGGGTTGCCCCTGGACAGCAGCGCATTGTGCACGTCTGCGTGCACGTTGCAGGCGATTGACCAGAATTCTGTTGATTGATGTTGCTTTGCCTACGGGCCCTTCAGGCAGGGCACGGGGTTGCGTTGTGCCGGAGGCAAAATGTCCGGCGGCGGAACTGTCCACGTGTCCAGCCCCGCCCCCCTCCCCCCCCGGCGCTTTTTTCGTTCAGCGCAGTAGAACGAGCCCCCCCCCCCCTTGTGGTCACACGGGGCAACTTTACGGGCCATTTCGCAGAGGGGGGGGGGGGGGCATTTTTCCGGCCAGGCCCCGGATTGAGGGGGTGTTGTGCGGGAACGCAGCGCGGCTGCATTGCCGGGCCGGGCCATCCCGTGCAAAGGCAGACGCCCGGTCGTCAGGGGGCCCTGGTACCCCCCACCCCCCGCCCCCTCCGGGAGTGGCCCCGCAACGTGTCATCAGTCGTCAGTTCCCTCGGGCACACCTTCTGCCCGAGGGAAAGTGGTGCGGTCGAGGGCCTGGGGGAACGAGCGGACCGAAGGAGCGCGTACGGAACACATATGCGGGGGCACACGGGGGCACACGATTGTTCGTTTGCGGAATGTCCTCCGCGGACGCTCGGGGGTTTTGGCGCCATCGTTCTCCCGCGGGATGTGCCTGGCCACGCCTTGTGCGAACGAAACACCGCCTTTTGTACGCAGTGCGCGGTCGCCCTCGCGCACACTGGGACTCCGATCACGGCAGGTCCCCATGGGACCGCGTCCGAGGGCGGATTGGGGCGGAGGAGGGGCAGGTCTGCAACCCTGACACGCTGACACGCAAACGGCACACCACGCCACATTCAGCACAGCCCCAACACACCAACTACTGGGCTCCGCGAACGCGGAAACAACACCAGCAAGAGCACCGGCCGCAGCGGCCGACAGAAAGCAGCGATCCGACGCAACATGCGAAGGGAAGAACGGGTGACCGTCCAGGGCCCCACAAAGGAACAACAACCAGACGGAATGTCACACAGGGGCAGGTCTGCAACCCCCAAGGCCCGTCCTGGTGACCGTCCCCGGTCTAAGCCCCACCGCACCCACCGTCGCCTGTGCTGTGCAGCGGTGTTCGTCGTGTGCCTTGTGTTGCTGGCCAACATCTGGTCGGCGGTGCTGGTGCTGCTGATGGTGGGGCTGATCGACGTCAACATCCTGGGCTTCATGCACTGGGTGGGGCTGTCCTACAACTCCGTCACCACCATCAACATCCTGTTGGCCATCGGCATCTCCGTCGACTACGCCGTCCACATCGCCCACGCGTACCTCAGCGCGTTCGGCACACGGCAGGCATGCCCACGGCGTGCACTGCGTGTCAAATGCCTCGTACCCTGCGCCCTGTGCACTACGCCCTTTGCCCTGTGCCACACGCCCCGCGTCCCGAGCTCTACCCGGTGCGCTCTGTATCACTGGTTCTCTGTCCGTGGACTGTGCCCTATGTCCCTTTGGCAGGGCGTCTTTAGAATAAGTAGAAGCCAACGGGGGGGGGGGGGGGACTCCTCCCCCAAAACCCCCTACCCCCCCCCCTCCCCAGACCAAAGTGACCATCGTGGGAACAAACGAAATTTACAATCGGGAAAATCTGGTGGGACCGTTTTGGGTACACAAATTTTGAGGTCCCAAACCCCCTCCCCCCCCCCGCTCAAAAGACGCCGTGCCAGTATTGTACGCCGTCCGCCGCGCGCTGCGTACGCTGCGTACGGTGCACACAGTTTGCGCGCGAAGCAACAATGTTTGTATCCGCGAGGCCCCATGCCTCTGAGCTGCGCCGGTGTAGCCCTACGCTGCGGTGCATGGATGTCCTGCTTTTGTGCCTCTGCAGAGTTGCATCTGTTGACCTTCCGAGACCCGTGTGGCCCACGATGCGTGTGTGTCGCGGTGGGCGGACGAGCGTGCCCTGTTTCCCACGCCCGCTACCCCTGCCCCGTGCCTCAGGACCGCGCTTTCCAGGCGCTGTGCGACCTCGGCGGGTCTGTCCTCAACGGCGGCCTGACGACGTTTATGGCGCTGATCCCGCTCGGCCTCTCGGATTCGTACGTCTTCAAAGTGTTCTTCCGCATGTTCGCGCTCATCATCGGCTTCGGGTTGTTCCACGGCGTTTTGGTGCAGCCCGTGCTCTTGTCCCTCATCGGCCCATCGTCCAACCCCCTGCCCAAGGGCCTGTATGAGCATGACCACCAGTACCCGGAGCTGCCGGACACTGAAGTCAACAAGCCTGAGGAAGCGGACACGGTCACGCGCGCCTCGTATCAAGACCCACTGCCGGACTGTAGGCATATGGCGCCTGTGCCACCGCCTGTGTGAGTGCTGTGTGAGTGCTGTGTGAGTGCTGTGTGAGTGCTGTGTGAGTGCTGTGTGAGTGCTGTGTGAGTGCTGCGTGAGTGCTGTGTGAGTGCTGTGTGAGTGCTGTGTGAGTGCTGTGTGAGTGCTGTGTGAGTGCTGTGTGAGTGCTGTGTGAGTGCTGCGTGAGTGCTGTGTGAGTGCTGTGTGAGTGCTGTGTGAGTGCTGTGTGAGTGCTGTGTGAGTGCTGCGTGAGTGCTGCGTGAGTGCTGTGTGAGTGCTGCGTGAGTGCTGTGTGAGTGCTGCGTGAGTGCTGTGTGAGTGCTGTGTGCCGTCCTGCCACAAAGACGGAACCAGTGAGGCAGGCGGCATCGCTTTCGCTGTGGGCCGCGGAAGATGTCAGTGCTGCGGTTGGTATCGGTTGTTGGTGTGCGGATGGGGGGCTGGTGGTTCTGCGCGCTGGTTTTGCGCACGCAGGTTGCCACAGGCCTCACGAGGAACCGTTTCGCTTCAGGGCGCTGGCATGGCTGAGGCACCGTTGATGGGAGCATCACCTGCCCCTAGCGTCCGCCAGACCAGGCCTGACGGGATGGGGCTGATCGTCATCGCGCATCGTGCCGACCGAGTGTCAGGCGTGGCGGCAGCAGGAGTACTCAGAGGCACACAATCCTACCGCATTCCATTTCCTCGACAGATGGATGGGAGCGGCGCCTGTTGGGGAGGCATTGGGGCTGTGGCAGCCTTTGAAGGTCCGGAAGGGTTGGTTTTTTTTTTCGCCTCAGGGATACTCCTCGGCCCACCATCCGTCCCTGTCCGTACGCCTCTTCATGGCCTTGTATTGCCGTGTGGTGTGTCCCGCCGCCGCCCCCGCCGCCGCCCCCGCGGGTCTCTGACACGCGTTCTCACTGGAAGAGGGCCTCCAGGTCCGGGACGGAGCAGGTGAGGCAAGCGTTCAATGGATCAAGAGACGTCACCCGCCTGCCCTTAGTCTCCGTGGGGCCCACATGTTTCGCTCCGTTTCGTGAGCGGCCGCTTCCTGTTTCAGAGCCGGACCGCCGCCCGGGGGCTGGTTCGTGGGCACCGCAGGCGGAGGATGTGCAGGCGGGGGGGCTGATCGGGGCCGGGCAGAGCGTGTGTCACGTGGTGTGGGCCGGGGGGGTGCCGGGCAGTGTGTGCCAAGCAATGGGTATCGGCTTTGTGCCGGGTGCGTGTGTGTGTGTGTGTGTGTGTGTGTGTGTGTGTGTGTGTGTGTGTATGTGTGTGTGTGTGTGTGTGTGTGTGTGTGTGTGTGTGTGTGTGTGTGTGTGTGTGTGTGCGTGTGCGTGTGCGTGTGTGTGTGTGTGTGTGTGTGTGTGTGTGTGTGTGTGTGTGTGTGTGTGTGTGTGTGTGTGTGTGCGTGTGCGTGTGCGTGTGTGTGTGTGTGTGTGTGTGTGTGTGTGTGCGTGTGCGTGTGCGTGTGCGTGTGCGTGTGCGTGTGCGTGTGCGTGTGTGTGTGTGTGTGTGTGTGTGCGTGTGTGTGCCGTGTGTGGGCCTCGTGCGTGCACTGTGTGTCAGATATGTGCACGATGCGCCGCATTCGTGCGGGGCAGCATGTGCTCTCACTTCAGTACCGCGGCATCGACTGCAAGGCGTCGCAACAATAGCTCCGCCCTGCGCCTGTGAGCTCTGTAAAGTACAAAACTTTGCGAGCCCCCCCCCCCCCCACCCGAAAGACGTTTATTTTGCGTACCTGAAAGCGGCGGATGGTTTGTTCTTTCAACGCTACACTTGTCGCCTTCAGTGCACTTTTGGCTCTGGTTGAGTTGTTTCTTTTGGGGTTTGCACACCAACGACAGCCTCAGCTCTCAGGTGACGGAAGTGTAGGGAACCGACGGCGGGTGGTGGTCAGATGGCTGTCTTGCATCTCCAACCGACGCAGGTTGCTCATCGACTGGTGCACCGTTGAAGTTGAAGTACCAGAGTCCGTCAGTTTCCGATTTATCTAGCGTCAACGGCGGCGCTGCTCTCAGTCATCCGTGTGTTTTGAATGCAAACCTCATGACAGGACCAGCTCAGTGCTTGTTGCTTCCACTCAATGATGTGTTCTTTGTTTGCGGACCTGGGTGGCATTGCAGGCTGTGGCATGCACCAGAGGGGGTTGGGTTGCGCGTCACTCGTTCACAGGGCGTTTGGAGGAGCCCTCGCCATTTGCCGAACACGTGTTCTCCTCAAATGAAGATGCGTCAGCAACGGCGTAGAGGTTGGGCTTCAGCTACGCCACGAGGGGCCCGTGTTTTGCGGCAGTTGCAGATCCGGGGATACGGTCTTCAAAGGGAGGGTGACCTGATGAACCTGTGTGCACCTCCTCCACCAATGCGCCGTTCGGTATTCCAGTACAATACCGCTTGTTTGTGCAGGGGCCTGCCTTAATGTTTGATGGTCTATCAATTGCTCCTGTCTGCTGTTGTCCCCCGTCCCCTGTGCCAACGCTTGCACTTGAAGGGGGTTTTAGGCCACCCCCCACCTCCCATTAGAGTGACGGTCAGCCCTGCCAACTGCTTCTGTCCGCATCCAGCGGCCCTGTGGCCGGTTGTAACCGCCAGAAATGGCCTGCCAACTGCTTGTCCAACTGCCGGTAGCCGCTGTTGCAACCGCTATGCCAACCCTCCCGTAGGTGCCCTTCCTCTCAAGCGCGTCTCTGCCTGGGCCGTTGTGTGCCTGTTTCTCTTGAGTGGCCTGGCCCATGTTCCCATGGCAGAAACCTGTGGTCTCCCGCGGGGTACCTGCCCAGGACGTCTGCAGTGCAAAGCCTTTGCTCCGTTGTGTCGGTCCTTTGGGATGCAACGGGTGCAAGGGATCCGCGCACTCAGAAACAGCCGCGCGGGCACGCCACCGCCAGCCAGCGGCCGGTCGAGGGCGGTCGGTAGCATTGGCTTCAGGTGTCTGTGCTGCGGCAGTGCAGCCACAACAAACCTTTTATAAATGCATAATTCGTGAGCCCCGCGGCCCCTCAAATGATTGACCTTCAGGCATTAGACAGTCGTTGAATGTACGCTAGGCTCACCGTTTCTGTCGGTTGTTGTAAGAGACCAGACCAATGCATGCCCCGCGGCAAAGGCCACGTCAGTGGCACATTCATCGATCCTGCGATCATTTCACCCCGGTGCTCTGTCTCCAGACAGCCTCACTTGCAGCGCTGTTCACAGTGTACAAAATTGCTCGAAGGTCATCTGGGGCCCCTTTGAAATTGCTTCTCCACAGCAGGCCTTAAGGTGGGACTCTGTCGGAAAGCTGGCAGGAATCACTGCGATCCGACTTCGCCATTGGTAGCCCTTGCCCAACGATTTGCAACGTCTATATTGTACACTCCCCAATCATCTCCTGTCACTGTTATTGACCTTTGTACGTGTGATTTTTAGGCTCTGCAACAGAAACGTTTTGGGATTTTTCACAATGTGCAACAGGGTACACAGCCCAGGGTGTCACTGGCATTTTTCAGTGACCATCCATGATGTTTGACAGCCCTGACCCCCACCGCGGTGGTGTCCCAAACACACCTTTTTCCGCAGCAACAGCCGTCTGCATGATGCATTTGTCAGGACTGTGCGCTCCTAATTGAATTACCACACACGATGCTTTCCCAGTTTATTTGTGGCTCCTTCTTCCCAGGCATCGCGGATCAATGCTCTGTTTACGTGCTGAAACCAGGAGACATTTCATTGTCTATAAAGCATCGATTCATGCGGTCCACAGTACATTGTACATTGGGCACTGCACTGGCATGCAGTTCTCCACCACCCATTTACAGTGGAGAAAGGTGTTCCTGCAACGAGGTGGCGCCTGGTACCCAACACCACACATCCTGTACCTGGACGCTATAGGTAGGTTTCTGCTGTGGTCAGAGGTTAATCACTTTCGACCCTGCCAAGAGAGAATCACACAATCATTTTCAGTCTCAATTGGAGCCTGGAGAATAACGAACACTGACCCATGGATTGGAGTAGCTCCCTGTTTTTTTCAACCCCACAGAGATCTCATGTTGGTTGTTGCTAGGTGTGGTCAGGTTTATGGTGAGAGCTGGGCCTGAATTATTATGACTCCATCTGTATCCCTCTCGAAAGTTGTATTTCATTGCAAAGGTGTTCGCGAGGATCCAAACACTGTGGATTGAGTCGACCCTTGTGTTGAATGGTAGCCAATGATTGAGAGATTTGCTTTTCTGTTGTGCATTGCAAACGGTTTTACTTCTTCTGACCTGATACTCCACGTCTCCAAAACCACGTGTCATATCATGCGGTGCAGTACAGCAGGTGCAGCCGCCCTGCACTCTTTTGCAAACAACACTGAGGGAGTGTCGCATGAGTTCAGTTGCAGGGGTTGCAGAAGTTGTGGTGCTTGTAGGGGAGCGCACCGTGCGCTGTGCCCGCGCTGTGCGAAAAGTTGGCTGTTTCCACCACCGGTAGCCATGGGTCCCAGGGTCCTGAATTCTGCACCCCATGCTGTTTTGAATTGATCGTGCATGCTTCTGTAGGTGGGTGGTTTTCAGGGGTTGTTCCCGGGGTAAACAACGTTATAACTGGCGCTGTGCCCACGCTGTGCCCACGCTGTGCCAAAATGCCCCCCAGGAGGTGCTCAAGAATGGTTCCTCAAGAATTTGGCATCACATAAATATGGTACTGGATCCCTGGTAACCAAGGCATCTACCCACCCGTCTACCCACTTGAAAAATGCCATCTACCCACCCATTTACCCACCCATATACCCACCCATCTACCCACCCATCTACCCACCCATCTACCCACCCATCCACCAACCCAGCTACCCGCCCAGCTACCCACCCTTCTACCCACCCATTTACCCACCCATCTACCCACCTGTCTACCCACCCATCTGCCCACCTGTCTACCCACCCATCTACCCACCTGTCTACCCACCCATCTACCCACCCATCTACCCGGCCATAGACCAACTTGAAAAATGCCATCTACCCAGCTATCTACCCACCCATCCCCCCACCCATTTTCCCACCCATCTACCCACCCATCTACGCACCCATCTACCCACCCATCCCCCCACCCATCTACCCACTTGAAAAATGCCATCTACGCACCCATCTACCCACTTGCAAAATGCCATCTACCCACCCATCTACCCACCCATCTATGACCAATCTACCCACATGAAGCATGCCATCTACCCACCCATGTATTCACCCTTCTACCCACCCATCTACCCACCCATCTATGACCAACCTACCCACTTGAAGAATGCCATCTACCCACCCATGCATTTGTCCTTCTACCCACCCATCTACCCACCCATCTACGCACTTCAAAAATGCCATCTGCCCACCCCTCTACTCACACATCTACCGGTTTGAAAAATAGCATCTACCCACCCATCTACCCACTTCAAGAATGCCATCCTTATGGTAGCCATTGCCGTGACCACTACCTACACCAGTTGCACCAAACAAAATTGTCAGATGATGCATCCTTTACCTTGATTTTAACATGTTGTGAATTTTGGGCCAAAGAAAGCCGGAGTGGTTAGCTCCAAGGTGTTGCATCACCAACAAGCTGAAAATTTTCATTATCACATCCCCATGCCGCAATTCACAGAACTGATATTGGTGCCTCTTTCCTTTAAAATTCCGCCAAGTTCTTGTTTTTCGTCCCTGAAATTTACTTGAGCGCCAAAGGGATGTGAAAAGGGGTGTGCAGGGCAGGGGGGGGGGGGGGGCGTGCCCGGGTCATTGACGTCGACCCCCCCCCCTTTCCTGGAAATTGGCTAGAAAGTGCCAGTCCATTGGGGCCAAAGCCGCCATAGGCAAAATATGCTTGAGTTGGTAAAAGGTAAAACAAATGTGTGTTCCCCCCATGTGCCTCCACTCAGTATACCCGGAATTTGTAGGAGAATTCAAAAATGGGCAAAACTTGGCACTTTTCAGGTAGCACAAAATTAGTATCCCATCTCTGACCACCACGTATAAGAGATGGCCACTACCCTATTTGGTGGTGCACTGCACCTGCAATGTGAGAGTCCTGGGTTCAATCCCTTGCTCTTATAGCATTGGGCCACAACGTGATAGGGGTGGTCGAGGGCTAGAAATGTTTCTTTCCTTTTTTTTTTTGCCAATGCCTCATCATGAATCTACTTTTCCAAGGCAGGGGTTATGTAGCCACTTTTGATGTTGTCCCCTTTGTTGGGGACCCCAAAGAATGCAGGGGTGATGTAGCATTTCCGCCCAGTTTTGGTCCCCCAAGAAGGCAGTGGTGATGTCACCACTTTTGAATTTGTCCTCTTTGTTGGGGACCCCTGAGAATGCAGGGGTTATGTAGCATTTCCGCCCGCATCAACTCTGTCTTGAAACCAAGCATGGTTCGGCCTAGGTGGGGCGCCACTGGCAACAGTGGCCGGGAATTGACTCGGGGGTGCTATGCCCCGAAACAAAAGTACCACCAACCATCCGCCCCCCCCCCTGTTGCAAAAATTTTTTCCCAACATACATACCATAAAAGGATTAGCATGATGAGGCGGTCATTTTGAGCCATATATGCTGGGGTCCAGGTTCCCCCCATCCGGCTGGCCCCAAGACCCCCCCCGTGTCCGGTTGGATATCAATGGCGCTTCCCCGACCGGATTGCCCTCCCCATGCCGTAGTGCAGCACCAGAGTCCAGTCCACTGAGTGGAAGGAAACCCTCCTCAGTGGAGGGGGAGTCCTCCACTCCAGAAATGTTCTTCTTGCCATCCTCATGGGCACCAACGCCTGTGCACCAGGCCTTGAATTTCAGGAGTGCAACCATTGAACAGTGTGCAAACCACCAACTAGAAGGCTGTTGCGGTTCTTTGCCTAAGGGGAGATGCTGTGGAAGACCCACAAAAGCCTCAAGAAGCCCTATCAAATGGAGGTATAGGAAGATGGCGTGGCCCTCTAATGCTACCGCCTGTGGGTGGCAAGGACAGAAACGGGCAAGATCGGGTTCAGCCACATGCTCTTCGGTGGCCAAAGGCCCCAAGCACATGCCGCCACCAAGACCCTCAGCACCGCCACCAAACTGTCCTGCATTGCAGCCTGTGTCATGACAGGTCCTCCAATACCCGCAGCAAATGGGGGTTTGCATGCCAACCAGGGCAGCTCAAGTCCGAGGCATACAAACACCCAAGATGGCCCCGCGCACCATCTACAACAGGAGTGGTTCCACAGGGAAGAGGGAAGTTCCTCCTAGCATAGCAAGACTGCTGCGACAGATCCACACGCCTTACACAGACCGGACAGTGGGTGCACTGTTGTCCCCAACACTTCCAGCCCCCCGTACCACTGCCCCCTCCCTTGTCTCCGCAGGCATCCTACCGTGGCATAGAGCACATCTTTTTTGGTCTTGGCCACAACTCCTTACCAAGAAAGTAATATGCCAAGCCCCCATCGCCCTGATTCAGGCGATGGTGAAGGACACGCCATGGTGTGGTTGCTGGCTGTCACCTCAAGCTGGCACAGCAAAGCACCGCCATCTGCCATGACCCGTGGCCGCCGGTGACCAGCTGCAACGTCTGGGAAGGCAGAAAAGGACCATGAGGAACCCCACCCTCTACCCCAGACACCATTAGCTCCTTTGTTTGATGAGTTTGAACAGAACCCTCCCCAAGCAGAATAGGATGACCATTCCCCAGGCGACCTATGCGCCCTGCTGGTTTCACAGCCACTTGCTCAGTGGATCAAAGGGACGATCCAGTGAGACAGTGCAAGGTCTTGTTGGCTCCCTAGCCACTGAGCCCAATGCTCCTGCTGGCGACATGGCCAGCCAGGTGATGGACTCGCCAATGTGTCGAATTGCTGGGTCAAGCCAGGTGACAGGTGAACCAGCATCCCGATCCAACACACACCACAATGGTGTACAGCATGGCGCCCACCAATTGAGCGCTATGGAGGGCCATGGGCAGGCGTCCCGTCAGCAAGCGTAACCGTTTAGCAGTGGAGCCTCTCGCTACAGGCACTTCATTGGCATGGCTCCTGTCTGAGTGTTGTCCAGATGTGGGAAATATCACCCAGCCCATGGGCTGTGCTCCTAAATTTGATTCCCTTTCTTGCAACTTGCCTTTGCAGCCCTTCTGTGACCATGTGAGCGATCAAATCCGAAGATCCTGTAGACATACAATTCAGTGTTGGATTTGAAAGTATTTGCTGGATTTCCCAGGCCTCTGATGGTGTGTTGCCGCTTGTAGTGGGATGGGATTTTTTTGCTGCGGTGCCCTACTCACAGCCACTCGCGGTGCCACTGACGCCATCCCGGCACCTGTGATCAGTCATGAACCACCCGGTGCCATGGGTTAACAGCAAAATGGGTCTTGTAGTGCTGTGCATGATTGTCTTCTTCCAAACCGGCACCTCCCACCACCCGCCCCTGCCAGAACGAATATTCAGATGCCTGTGGGATTTACAGCCCTGGCCTTGCGTGGTCGGGAGGTGTCAGGGCAACCGGTAGCAAAGGGGTGGACAACATACAGACAATTGTGGGTGCATTGCAACCCAGCCCCCAAATCGGTGGCCGAATTCGGCCAATTTCGCTGATTCGTTCTCCCGATTTGTTGGGGTTCTGAATTCCGCCGATTTGTTCTGCCGATTTGTGGGGTTTCTGTGATTTGGCCGATTCGTTCTGCTGACTTGTTGGGGCTTCTGGGATTCTAGGACACCTGATTTGGAGGCATCACTCGAAGATGTGCATTTACTTTGGGACACTGGATAATACCTGTTCTTTCTATGTTGGTTGTTCAGATTGGCACCATGAAGTGTTTTTACTGCCCACAAAAAGACCCATCAGATTGACTACTGCAGGACAGCTTTGGTTGCAGATCAGAGCTGCACACCCACCCAGCACACAGTGAGATCGAAACGGGAAGCCTGTGTGCATTCATCTTCTTCCGGCAGGATTTGTTTGTGCATAGAAAACCAATTTTCTCATCAAGACAAGTGACAAAAAATGCAAAAAAAAAAAAACGGCCGGGAACTGAACCCACGCCAGCCAACTTATAGACCAGTGCATATACCACTGGACCACCGCCTGAAACTGTCATAATAAGGCTCAGGGACCATGTACAGACCGAGAGACAAAATTTTTTTTCGAAAATTGCAAGATATTTTGGGTTTCCACATGACTCCAACGACAGAGCAACCAAAAAGAAGGTGTGTTTGGGGCCTGGGACTGAGATCCAGGGCACTGGGAGCCTGTTTTGGCGAAAAATCGGTCCGCCGATTTGTTCGCCGATTTGTTGGGATTTCTTCGCCGATTTGGGGGCTGGGTTGGCATTGTTGCGGTTTGGTTTTGTGCACAATTCAAATCGAGAGACCAATCATAAGATGGATATCTGTCAGGCCGTTGTGTAAGTGCATCAAGGCGCTTGGCTATTCCCAGGCTTGCATCTCATTATTCATGAACAGGATCCCAAGGCAATTCTGAGGACTGCGCCATCTGAGCATCTTTCTGCCGATCCAACACTTTGGTCAATGGACGATGTGGTAATGTGGCTGCAAGCAGTCCTTGATAAGAAGTATCCGGACAAGAAGTTCATGGATCTCAGCAACAACATCTTACACCACATGATTGACGGACCGGTGTTGATGCAGCTGTCAATGGAGGTGACAATTACTACCACCTGTTCGCTTTGCGCCCCTGCCCCTGCCCCCCTTGTTGAGTTCCTCTCCCTGTTTAGCTTAGGGCCATGCTGCTTTTGCTTTAGTTGTGGTGAAGTAATCATGAGCTTAATTGTCACCAGGGATATAAATGGGGGCCGGGGGCCTGCGCTGGTCATTTCCATCCCTTTTGCCTCCATGGCTGCCCCTGCTCGTGCGCTGCCTAGCTTCGCCCCTGTCTGTACCAGCCCTGTCTGTGCCCTGCCTCCATCTTTCTCCCTGCCTGTGCCCCTATCTCCCCCCCCCCTCCCCGTCGTTAGGGAGCAACAGGGCTGCCCACATTGTTGCGCCCACAGGACGTGGGTTTGACGGAGGTTTGAGGGCTCAGTAGCGCTCAGTGGGGGCTCAGTGGGGTTTCATTTGGGCCATCCAGTCACAGCAATGATTGGTGCCCCCAGCGTGTAGTGGAGTGAACGTTTTGTAGATAGCACACACTAGGATCCCCAGCTAACTCAACCTGGCTAAGCGTAGGTCTCGCAACCAAAAGGTCGTGGGATCGATCCTCGGATTGGGCATGTCTGGAGGCGGGCGGTGGCAGCCGTGCATCCTTTCGGGGGAAATCGCCAAATTGAGTAGGCTGTGGAGGCCGCCTGGCTGCCGCGAGCACCACCAGCTGTGAAAGTCCCAATACACACACAACACACGGGGTGACATGGCAATGAGGGGCTCGTTGAACGATTACTGTGGAGCTGGCCCAGCGGAAGCCACGGAGCTACCACCCCACTTCCAGGGTGGTCCTGGGGCAGCGAGCCAGGTTCTGGCCCAAGTGCATATCGCACTGGTCGAGGGGCAATACAGGGATGCACCCCTGGCCTGCACCGAAGGCCTGCTATAATGGGTAGCGACCCAACCCGAGGGCGCCAGTGTGGCCATACAAGTCCAACCAAGAAGAACTGGTAAAAACGGTAGTACCACTTGTAAATAGCACACACACACACACACACACACACACACACAGGTCGTGCTGAGGCGGAGGAAAGGCCGCGCCGGGCGGACATACCAAACATTGCTGCAGTGCGGACACAGCTATAGACAGGTGATGTATCATAGTGAACGCTATTGATTTGGTCCGAATAATTGGGTGTCTCTCTCACACACACAGGCCCTCTTTTTGCATTGATGGTGCATGCGAGAGGGGGCGCTAAAGAGACTCAAAATAATAGCATGCCAGTTGCAACGGGTACCGGGACTAGGGAAAAAGCCCGCGCCCACGTGTTCACGTACAGTTGGAGTCGGATGATCCAACGGATGCAGTGGACCTAACCCCGGACGACTTGGCAGATTTTGTTGCGTGCCCTAACACTGCTGGTGGAAGCGGGTCGGAACGACAATCGACGGGATAGAGGAGAGGACGAAGAGCAGCTGGCCAAATGGGCTGCACACAAATACCGCAAGGGAGAGGTATGCAGCTCGATCAGCCGCCAAAAGGAGGTCTGGCAGGAGATGGTGGTGTGCAGTCTGGTGCTGTGGACGCAGACATTGGGGGAGGAGCCAAATGATAAGTGGCTGGAGCAGGAACACACAACAGTGCCGGCGGGATCGGAAGTGCACTTGATTGAGAGGATGTTGTTTCGTGTCCCGAAAGTTACTTTTGGCTCGGTCTCCAATGGGGCATTTGACGTCGCGCTGGACATCACGGCGGCCATCACTGCTGAACGCTTTCGAACGTGGTGGACGCAGGAGACCAGGGATGTGGTGCAATACATCTCACATGCGGGTGAGGCGCTGGTGCAATTGTCTGCGTCCATCAAGATGATCATGGCTTTGGAAAGAGTCGAGAGAATGATTGTTTATCACCGTGCTATTGAGGGTGAGGGTGTAACGACTGTCTATGAGAAGGACCACACAGAGAAGACCTTGGCTGGTTGGGAGCCGTGTATTTGACATCTCGCCCTCTGCTAATGGGGGATGGCACCCACGTTGCCATGTGGGTAGTTGAGGTGCCCCAGTGCAAAATGCGGGGCCTAACAGACCAAAAAGTGAAGTTCTTAAAGTTGATGCCTCAAAGTGACGGGACCAAGGTGCGCCGTGTGAAGGAACGACAAATACCGCCGGGGCTGGTGGCAGTCCAGGCCAAGAAGGAGTTCATTGCGAATGTAATGAAGGATTTCCAAGCTAAGGGGGAGCCGCAAGCGGCTATGGAGGGCTTTGTCCCAGGTGTAGCTGTACTCTTTGTGGAAGCGACATCAGAGCTTTTGTCAACCAACATCCCAAACCATTCGTTGATGCCATATTTTTCTGCCACGGTGGTGGAGGAGTGGGCCGCGAGCAGCACCGCGGCACATGAATTTTCTTCCGAAGTGTGGGTTGCAGGTGAGGCCAAGGATGCGACGGCTCCAAGGCTGTGGGCTAGCATGGTGGGGATGATGACAGAGCTGGGGATGGATTGGTTTGCGGCTATCTACCGGAGAAGCAACAAGTTGCAAGTGGGTGTGAGCTGGCAACACAACGCGGATGCCGTGGAGTCGGGGATGGTGGCCATGGCTCAACAGCTAGGTCTACTCATCAAGAGGACCGGGGCCAGAGCCCCGCTTGGGAATGGAGAGGGCGATGACCCGATGTCAAATGGCTCGGCGTCTTCGACTTGAGGTATGGAAGTGATTTATGTGACTGAGTTGGAGGTGTGGCTCTTGGTGGCTCAGGTGCGGGCGCTGGTCATTGAAGGCCTTGGGGTCAACCCCACGGAACTAGTATCCATCTCACGCATGCGATGGAATGTGGGCAATCGAGGAACGACAACGTGGAGGGTGGCCGTAATGGGGGCGGATTCCCACGAGGGCCAGCGGTCACTGTTACCAGAAGGAGTTGATGCGGCGTCTTCGTCGACGGGGGCCAAGTGAACGGTAACCACGCACGGAAGCGCCAAGCCGGGTGCCTGTACAATGGTTGTTGGGAAAGGAACGGCCGGGCATGGCAAGAACAAGGAGACCGTATCTTTGTTGGTGCCGGATGTTATGAGGCAGTGGTAGAATGCCAAGTCTCCACCATGTTCCTCACGGAGGACTATGCATACCGTGTGTTGTCCTGGGAGCAGTGCATACAAGAAAAACAGCGGCAGCAGAGCATGGAATAATTCGGAAGGCACGATCTTGGTCGGCTACTAGTGTGGAAAGGAGGGCCACTTTACGCGGGAGTGTCCATTGGGGAGAACAGCGAATCCACCGGAGACCCTCCCACCACCAAAAATGACCTAGGTGACGCCCCTAATGGGTTCCCACTTCCCTAATAGGCTCCCTAATTGGTTCCCTAATAGGTTCCTCAATAGGTTCTCTGGTAGGTTCCCTAATTGGCTCCCTAATTGGCTCCCTAATATGTTTCCTAATGGGCCCCGTAATAGGTTCCCTAATTGGCTTTTGGGTTTTGGGTTTCAGTTATAGTATGGTTCGAGCGGCAGGAACGACGCACAAGGGTCATGCCGAGCACGCAATCCAAACAGTGGTGGACGTGTTGGAGGCCCTGGTTGATGAGAGGATACAAATTGACGTAGCAGTGCCGCCAAGCTTTGAGGGGTGGTGAATAAAAGGGGCGAAGTCAGCTTGGTTTGCGGAAATGGCCCCAACGGATTGACAGCACCTGGTAGTGTGGCCGGCTTTGTGGAAGTCCAACGTCCCGGCAATCACGCAAGAATTCAAGGCACTATGGAAGACGCTTCACGTGCGTCAACGTCCGGCTCGTGAAGGACATCGACGAGGGATGTGCATGGTGTGGAGCGCAAGATCCAGTCTACCACTTCGTCAAAAGTTGTCCAATGGTCCAGTTGCTGTATGTGGCGTGTAGGGATGTGGCGACGCCGGTCGTACAAGGAGTGGATGTGGGCCGGTGGGTGGCGGACAACCCCCTGATATCCCTCAACCACCTAGCGGACTTGTGTCTGTGGTGGGGGCTGCACCGACTATGGACTTTGAGATGCCAAAAGGCGGTGCGCAGAATGGAGGTCTCGGCGCTCAACGTGGTCATGGCGCTCGAAACAACATACATGGAGGCCACACTATGGTTTGGCAATATGAAGCCCAAAGAAGCAGCACACACGGCTGAGATGTTGGCGGTGTGATTCTAGCAGCACGGGTAGAGCATGCCATGAGAGGATGCAGCGGTGAACCAAGCACGGCGATGGGCCGCGAAGATGCAATTCGCGGCGTTGGGCCAGCAAGAGGCACAAGAGCGGCGCATGAAACAACAAAGGAAAGAGAAGGCACGACGGCGAAAGCGAGAACGGCGGCACATACAGAGGGACACCTGGGTACAGGGGGGGGGGAATATCCGGATTTGTGGAGTACAACATTGTTCCTCGCTCCAAGAGACCTCACAGCCTGAATGAGGAGCGAGCCCCCAAGGGCTAACAACACCATGGAGGATCTGAGTCTGGTGCCCACCTTAGGGGTGCAAAGGCACAATTGCACGTCTCTCTCGCTGAATGATCATGTCGCCGAAGAACCCCCAAGGGGAGATCAAGAAATGTTAGAACACGGTTCGGCGTCTACCATGACATCTCAAGGGGATAGTGGCCTGGCACGACAGCAGGGCAACGACCACAAGCAGCCAACGGGCGCCAACGACGAAAGCCCAATGGAGTCGGATGACTGTTGGTCGCGTGTACACATATGAATGACAACAAGGATCGAAATGTTGCTAGGGGGCAGGCTTTCCTACAGGAGTTGTCCGGTGTGGAATCCGTACCCGAATTCTTGGGGGATGCAAAGGTTCATGCTTGGGTAGATGGATCCGAGGTCCGTGGGCAAGCAGGATTTGGAGTGTACTTCCCACATGGAGAGTTCCCAAACGTAAGCCAACCGTTGGTAGGTGCTCAAACAAACAATAGAGAAGGAGTTTAAGCAATTAGTTAGCAATACAACGGGTGTCAGAATCCCAGGAACTGTGTTTGTATAGTGGCTCAAAATGGTGTGTGGACATCTTTTCCAAATTGTGTACGTTTAAACGCAGGGGGTGGATGGTGTAGGGCAAGAAGCTTGTGAGACATCATGATATATCGGAAGAAATATACCAGACGTGTTAGGGCAGAACAACTCCCATCTCAATGACACACATCTATGGACATAACATGCTGGTGTACAATGAGGAGGCAGACGTCCTCGCAAAGGCGGGGGCAAAGGCGGGGGCTGCGTTGTCCAAGGTGCACAAGCCCAAGCGTGTCAGGGACATGCTGCAAGGCAATGGAGAGGCCATTTGACGAAAGCAGACCAGGGGCAGGGGAATCAAGAGACAGGCGGCAGTTGCAGGTGTCAGCCGACAGCATAGACAGCGACAGGCCACCACACATACGACAGAGGCGTAGGGAAATGTGCAGTGCGCCCCTTGATATACCAGACCCTGAGCCGGATTAAACACCAGACAGGTTGCCGAGGACACTGTACTCTGACCGACAAACCAACCTTAGTCTGCATGCAGGGCCAAGGCAGGGAGAAAAAACAATGGCATCAAGAGGTGCCAGGACAATTCCCAGAGAATTTCCGAAGGCATGAACTGATTGCGTGAAAAACCACCCCCGCGGGGGGCAATTGGCAATTGGCACACACACACACACACACACACACACACACACACACACACACCTCGTCATACACTCCCACATACTCATTTCGTTTTTGTTCGTTGAGGGGCAAAAGCACATGTTACATGTGAGAACCTCTGAGCCTTTTTTTTGGTGCCAACTCCTCCCCCTGCTCCTCAAGCTATGCTAAGCTTGGTACTCAGGAGGCAGAATGGCCGAGTGGGGCCAGTGCCAAGCGACCCACAATGTACGCCACGACCCCCGCACAAAACTGCACAAATGTAGACAGGCAGACACGGACAGTAGTCACAACGCTAGAAGTCATGGCACAACGCCCACAGGTCCAAGGCACTGCCAATGCCAAAGCCAAGGAGGCCATGGCACTATCGAAAGAACGGATGAAGGTGTGGACCGAACGACAAAGGGTCCAACGAAGTGCTTGCAACTTGAGGTTGGGAGGCATGCGTCAATCAACTATTCCGTCATCTACTTTGTGGGGTATGGAGTAATTTGCCGAATAAACGGGGAGCCCTGTGCGTTTGCGACATGGAAACGGTGCAGGTTGTTGAAGCCACGGCTCCGGCTTCACAGGGAACAATGAAGGCCATGTGGGGTCTGTCGTAAAGCCGAGTACAATTTTGAAACTGAGAAAACAAATTTTGTATGCGGTTTTACTCAGTTTTACCCCATTTTGGATTTTTTACTCAGTTTTTAAACCAAAAGCTGGTTTTCATTTTTTGAAAGATCAAAACCGAGAAAAAAGTTTTTTTAATTTGGTAAGTCCCTCAAATAATGTTTTTTCTCCATCAATTTCTGAAACAAAAAGATTAAAAAAAAAAGGTAAAAGAACATGCTTTTTGCTCGGTAGCAATATTTTTTTAATTGTACCTCCCCACTCTATGGACCACAAGACAAATGGGGTGATGTAGTCTTTTTGATTCCTCCCCACTTGGGGAATCTCAAGGCGTCAAGGGTTGTGTAGCCTTTGTTGATTCCTTGAGTGGGCAATCATCACCGGCAATGTAGTAATTTGTCGCTAGCACTTGCAAAGCGCCCCTCTAGTCCACCTTCATGAAGCAGGGCATCGCTGCGATGGTGAGGTGTGGCACACGTATCCCCCCCCCTAAAAAAAAAAACTGCATCTCCCCCACAACACAAATACAAAAACAAATACACAAATGCAAAGACGTGGCATTGGACACGAGTTGAATGCACCATACCAGCCTTGATGCAGCACACACACCCTCCTCGCTACACCTTTCTCTCCATGTTCACCCTCCTCTGGGCCCCCTCGGGAGGAACCTCCAAGTTTCTGTGGGGCGCATGTGTAGCGCTGCACTCTAAAACGGGCGTTCTGAAAAGGGCTTGTGGATAGATGTTTTAGTGTAGCATTAGATTGTTTCTCATGGGGGTGCAAGCACTGAGAGCAAGGGTCAAGGAGAGGGGCATTAAAGGGCCTCAAAACTGTGGACCTCCACTTCAGCCACACCTGCCTTCACACACGCCTGAGTGTTTGGTAAGACCAAGTAAGAACTGAAGTGAAACTAAATAAAATGTGCTAAAACTAAGTAAAAATGAAGCAAGACAGACGGTATAACCGAGCCACGGCCCATTGCACTAATGTGGTCCAGATGGTGGAGGCACACTTGGGAACCAGCAGAGTGCACAGTAGGCAGTACCACAATCTATCATTTGGTAGTTGCATGTTGCCATTGACAACATGTTGGGACAAGGCACAATGCAACATCAAAAGACATGCCGGATGGCAATTCGTCCCATCCCCTTTCCCTGCCAGCGCTGGCAGAGGCTCAACAGTGAGTTTTTCGAAGTCTGCAATGTCTGGAAAGGTAGGGGGGTGGGGGGGCAGCAGCCGATTTAGTTTTAATCCTCCAGTATTTGTTGCCCCCTGATGGGGGGGAGGGGGCTGGGCATGGACGGAGAGGTGAATTGGGGAGGAGAAAATCAGAAGGATCCATGCGATTGACCCCTTTGAGATCCCCTTTGAGACCCCCTGTGATGCACTCGTTCGAGGTGTGTTGAGGAAATCATCCAACTTGTTGGCGGTTGAAGCTGAGCGCCACAGGATAAGGTACATCTGTGGTAAGGGCTCTGTAGTTTCCTTGGCTGCCTTCAATTGGCCTCAGGAATGGAAGGAGGCTGTCCCACTTCTGGGCCCCCGGAAGGTCCTGTATCACAACCTGGCACAGCTGAAGATGGCACGCAAGCCCTCCATCCGTCGCCGCTCCAATGCTGAGGAAGCGGTGTGGCACACGCAGACCAAACTGCAGGTGACCCATGCGCTGCTAACCATGAATCCGAGAAAACCGGAGCCCACCTCTGCCGACAGTGCCGGTGATGAGCCCCGCAGTGGCGCACGGCGGGCCTCTGCTGTCCCGCCGCGAATGTCCAGCGCGCGCCACCTGCTCAGCCCCGACCCACCTTTGTCTGCAAAGCCCAGCTTCATCGCTACGCACGGGAGCTTCACAAGGGCGTTGGTGCGTGGGTTTACCCGCCGTCGCTCCTCCTCTGCATCCGAGCCTGCGGCCGACGGTCCACAAAGGTACCCGCTGAACAGAATTGTGTTGCCAGTGCCCCCCCCACCCCCCTCTAACATCACATCTGGACCCACAGACTTCAGAGCCCTCTGAATTGTAACCCCCCGTTGTTGTTGTTGGGGCACGCACCGGCAGCGAAAGCACAGCCACGCCCATGCATCATACGAGCCGATGTGCGAGAGCAGATGGCGGTGAAGAGGCCGAGGGAGCCCCCCCCCCCCCCTTATGCAGTGGCGCCGAGCAAGCGCACGTGCCCTTCGGGGCGCACGGTGGAGCGGCATGGCCGCGCAGGAACGGAATGCTCATGACCCGTCTCCAACACAGACGCTCTGGCCCAGGCGAGGGCTCATCTGCAGGAGGGCACCGGCAGCTCGGCCTCTATAGGGGAGAGCAAGGCAGAGCGTGTCCTCCGTAAGGCAGCTGGCCCACAGACCCATGCAGGCCTTCCTCTATAATATGGTGTTGCCCCCCCGTTGTTGCACACACACACACACACACACACACACACACACACACACACACAGGGGAATTTCTGTTGTGGTGCCACTCAGCAGCATACATCAATGTACTGCAAGCATCGGAATCGAGCAGCACACCACTGGAGCTAGAGCCATTCCAGTGAGAAAATATATTTTGCAAAAATATGCCCTGGAAAATGCATGAGGGAGGAGCTGCTCAATATGCCCCTATGGAACTCAACTTGCTCCACAGCTCATTTGAAATGCAGGAAAACCAGCACCGCACGTACTGATGCCCATATTGGCAGCAGCAGGGTTTCATAAGGCAAAGGACTGTGTCACGGCAGAGGTACAATTTTTTCTGAGTGTCATCAACCGCATCCCCTCCTCATTTTGAGCAGTGTACACCAGACCCATCAGATACATCGACGCGGCGGCACGAAAAGAACCACTGCCCGCCTTTTCATCCCCATGTAAAAGGAACGGAGGTTGTCAAGGGTTTTGTCGGTATGTGGTAAACATGCCGCTGTCGATGAGAGGTAGACAGACACAGTGTGGGCGGCCTTACACTCTCAGCGAATTCCTTTTGGTTAAAAGTGCTTGTCGTCACAGCGCTGTTGAGGAAGCACCCAGTAGTGCACGACTCATGCAGTTTGGGGTGCTACCTTTTGACACGTTCCCTGTTGTTATATGCACGTCTTCAAGCATTGTTTCTTTCTGCACGACACCCTGTCACTGGTGTGCTCGCTATGGGGGTTTGCACGCAATTTGACTAAAGGTGGAATGAGCTTTTGAGGTGTTGTTCATCTTCTCTCGATCACCACGGCGCCGGGCTGTCTTGTGTGGATTGCAGTGTATGCACGGTGGCTGCCGGACACCAACAGCAGTGCCGCAGCACCTGTTTGCAGTGATGCTAGGATGGAGGTCCCTGCCAGGGGCAACACTGGATGCCAGTGTGGTATAGGGCACGTGTGAGTGACATTTTTGAAAGTAAGGGGCAAATTAGATTTTCTTCTAAAGCGACCTAGGGAGCCAGCAAGGGCGCATGAGACTGGGCAGTGTGCATATTGTGAGGGTGTGATGCCCAGGGTGACGACCATCGTCAGATTATGGCCAAAGCGACCAATACCTACCACGCCCTAACCTTGTCACACACTGAACAAGCAGGTGGCCAGGAGCTCAGGGCTGAAAGGCGATAGGAGGCACAACTCATCATAGCCTGGCTGGTAGATCAGGGACAGGGGCAGGGTCTGGCCTGCAGGGCATTTGTCTCACAATAATGACACTGAGTTAGAGGCAGAGTACAGGGTGGCTCTCCATGACATGACGGTGATGCCTAGATTTGGTTGCTCCTGAGGCCTGCAAAAGAGCCTATATTGTGGTACAGGGATGAAGCCGTCGCCAGGGTACCCCGTGTTGCTGCATTGTCGGCCACTGCACGGCTGCCCACCGTGCAGCATTTGCTCCCGAACCACGGTAACATTGCCTGGGACCGGACGCGGCGGCTGTCATTGCGTGATGCTGAGGAGCACGGGGACGATGCACCGCCTGCCGTCGCGGCCTCAAGTTCTGTTTTCCCTGAACAGCCGAACCCGAACGTGCCGACTTCGGAGCAGCGCCCACACGCCCCACCCTCGCCGCTTGGCATGTGCTCATCAGACATGCAAGTGCCGGGTGCTAAGGATAGCATTAGCTCAGCTACCTCGCCGCGAAATCAGAAGGACACGGCGACATTTCTGTCAGCAAACCGCCCAGGGGAAAAGAAGGAGACAGTCATGATGATGCCGCACCACAGGTGTGTGTGTGTGTGTGTGCGTGCGTGTGTGTGCACGCGCGCGCAGACAGTAATTCAGCACCTGCAATTTTGCACTGACTGGCTGGCTAAGCGCTGCCGCTGGCGCGCAACTGAACTCATATGGAACGTGCACCACACACACTCACGTCTCGATAGGGCAGGAAAAGCGGCCAGCCAGGGTTTCATGCATGTTTCTCATGAGTCACTCACTGATGTAGTGGCACAAGAGCTGACTGAAAACAATGGCTGTTACGGGGCAGGAAAAGTCTGGAGGCGCACTACCTGTGTCCCAATGGCCGGGGCATTCTCCGCCCAGGGTGCAGACCTCCACTCTGTCTGGGCTGCATATGTTAACAGGAAATTTTTCCACCAGCTGGGCCGACTGGAGATTACATCCGAAGGGTGGCTGGTCTGGCATACACCAGAGCGCCGGGTGGCTCTGTTCCAATTCAGAGACAATATATTGATAGCCACAGACGCCCTTCCCCACAAGAGAGCCTCCTGTGTGGAGAGAGTGTGTTCCACCCTTAAGAGTAGCTGGGACCTGGAGGTAGAGTGTTCCTGTATCAATGGTCCTGTCACCAGGTGCACAGGAAGGTGCTGCACCTCGGTCACCAAGGCTGTTAGGGTTGTGATGGTATTGCTCGGGACAAACACCCACACAGATTTGCGGAACCGGCGGAGCTCAGTGCGAATTGGACTCTTAAACTGGGCCCACCCCTAATTAGCCCACTCCACTCGTACCAGTGATACTTGCCCTCCATTTTCACATGCATTTTAACGAATGCACTGCCGTGGGCAGGGATGTGGTTAGGCCAGATCCTGGGGACAGGTGGCTGTAGTTTCAGGGTACTGTCGGTCCGATGCCATGCGAGCCATGCATAAGGCAGTGGCTAGAGCATTACTCGTGCATGCCCCATGCCCACTAGGTCACCACCAAAGTACTCCATCACATTTCCTACAAACTGCCGGTGACGCGTTGCGTGGCAGTGAGGGCAGTGAGGGCACTGGGGGTATGGCTGAAACAACATTTATGGTGGTGTGACGACCTCTATTCTTCATGGATCTTACCCCAAACCTGACAAGACCTGACAGTGGACGGTGCCTGCATTAAAGTTTGGCAAACCTCAATGGACTCACAGTTGTGCAACACCCGTGAGCCGGCGGATGGTGCATCGCAGCAGGCTGCCGTTACTGCGGTCCACATGTGATGACTACCTCAGAGGCAAGTTCCAGATGGTATCGCAGACAGTGCAGGGGGCTGAAACGGTAGCACAATAGGCTCTAGCGGCGCTTAAACGGCCTATATGTCCTGTGCGGGGAGGCAAGGCATTGGTTCAAAGAATGCTAGCTTTATGATCTGGCCATCCATCATGTCAAAAACCCACAAGAGTGGGCTCCCAAAGCGGGTATGCAGCAGCTGTCCATGGCGGCTTGGTGCCTGCGGCACGGTACTTCTAGACACTCCACGGCCTCCTGTGACAGCACGAGTGCAGCAATCTTACTACTACCGGGTGATGCTCGAGCCCAATATGAGAATGTGTGCCTCCAGTGTAACATGGTGGGCCACTCAATGACTCAGTGCATGCGTCTCGCTCCAATCACATCCATAGAAAATGCTGCGGCAATCAAGGGGCTAAAAACAGAGACATCGTCGTTGCGAAAAGCCATCAGCAACATGCAGCAAGCCCAGAGTGATCTTCCCACGATTCAGTAGAAGCTAAGCATCTGAATGGTTGCGTCGGTTTGAGGCACAGTCCGATCCTTTCAAGCCCCTCCCCTATACCCTTGGTGCACAGATGGCCCCTCCCCTCAGCCCGGGTTCACCAATCTTGACAGCCCCTTCCCCGACTACTACACCCGAAGCCACTAGATCTCCTCCCAATACATGGAGCCCAGCGGCCCCTGCCTCCCGTACAACGGAATTCGATGTGGTCATGGCTCTTTTCACACTGGTGGACCCAATGATACTTCCGTGGACACACCTAGCAAGGATCAGGGGGCACGTTGCTGGTGTTGTGGCATGGCTTGTCTCCCATGCCCGCTCGCCCCAACGCCGGGCATTCACGTGCCCAATGCCCCCCTTCATGACACGACGGACAGATTTTGACTGTAGGGCGCAATGCTAGTGGTGGCATCATCGGCACCCAGGGCACTGCCGGAGAGCTGGCAGCAAGCTGCTACGGAGCCCCAAAGGAGATTGGCTTGTTGTGGATCACGGTCGGCGGAGGAGGGAACAACTGACCCGCCGATCGCACCGTGGATGTCGACGCGGCGGAAATTGCTGCAGAGGATCCACCCGGGAGTGGATTTGTTGGAGGGAGCAAACTCATGATCGAAGTGATGGCGATTAGTAGAAAACAACAAGACTGATAAATGGTCAGCCGGCTGCCAATAGCAGGTTCACACCCGTTGGGAACCGCAAAACAAGAACAAAGCAAGAAAAGCGGTTGGAGAAACTCCTCAGGAACTGTAGAGTAGTCCTAGACGTCTTTCAGTTTGCCAAAGAGTGCACAGTGTACGTGTAAGGTGCACCATTGCTCTCCACCCGACCGTAATAGATCCACGGAGGAGCTCGTGTTGTGTCTACCAAATGCCATGCAATTCGAACTGTGTTGGGTGCTGTCACCCAACTGCGCGCGCACACACAGTTGTCAACAAACAGATGAGCACAACGCCAGTCTGGATGTAAGTTCCTCGTCATTGGTCATCAAACAAGACACAGCATGTTGAACGCCAATAGGCGCCTTTTTGCGGGAAGCAGGCACATAGCGAGAATTCTGAAGTCACCCAGCCTTGCAAAGAAACAGCAGCACTGCACTGCCATGCTAGCAGCACAGGCATCTAGGCATCTGCAATCGGCAACCGAACCAGACGGCGCAGTGCAGCCAGGCCATGTGTGCACCATGCAACGAACACGTGTGACATCGTCAGTTCACACCGTTCCGGTGATGGAGTTTGGGCTCGTACAGTGCACCCGTTATGTGCCTTCTCCCGCGCACCGCCTTCCAAGGTTTGTGGTATCGTCAAATCAACAGGAGAATAGCAAACGTGAGTCACAGATCAAAGATCAAATAGTACACCATCATTGGTATACTAAACACACACATTGGACTCCCAGGGCCTTTTACATCGGCAATCCTCCTCCATGCACTCCCGGATGAGTGCCTGCACTGCCCCGAAATCTGAATTCCAGGCTCCGCACGAGACCACGGGCACCAAAAGAGGGGCGGGAGAAAGGGAAGAGGCAGACGACACCGCTCGCGGGTCACAACGTATAACCACAACATGCTCTGGTGACCCTTCGGGGCAGTCTAGCAATTGGATCAACTTGCCGCCGCCGGCTGCCGATATCTGGATATTTGGATCCTCCATGCCGGGGGCACAGGGGGGTGCAGCACTGCTGCGCCCGGCACCACGAGGGACACCCTCAACGGGTGCTCGAGGTGGGGCCTGCGCGACAGCGCACACTACTTGGGACGGGAGGAGTATGTGCCCCCCTTGCGCCCCCTCCCCCCCTCCCCGGGTGGGGGGGGGATGCAAAGATGGCCTCGCAGGGGTTGGGAGCCGAACCGACGTCCACAAGGCGCACGGGGGACCTACGCAAGGGCCATGGAGGGCTACACCCCTGCGGCGCGCGTTAGGAATAATTCCGACAGCAAACAAGGCAGGCAATTCTATGTTGTTGTATTTCCTACTTTTTCACACTCCACCCCTCTACACTAGGCAATACGCCCCTTCGGGACTCTTTTTTCTTTTTTGAGCCGCCCCCTCCCCTCGTTTACCCGTGTGTGTTGGGGCTCGGGGTTGGGGTGATGGGGAATGCCGGGTTACGTAGCCATTCCGCCCACGGTCCATTTCTTGCTCATTTTCACCACATCCACTCTTTTTCTACGTTGATTTCCCCACCATGGGGAAGGTAGGGGTGATGTAGCCAATCAGCCCAATTGTGGGCTTTCAACCTTCCGGTGCTATTGAGGAAACCAGGCCAATTCGTTAACCTTCGGGTGCTATTGAGGATAACCGGTTCACAGTTCTCTCCTCCACGTTGGAGGCCTCTTGAGTTGGGGATACGGACTCCCACGCTTCGGTTTGTTGTACACGTGCAGCATTTCATGAACAAGAGGAGCGTTAAGTATCAACCACAAGGTCCTTGGGGTCATTTTCCGAAGAACATCTTCCGGACGAAAGCATGTACAGTGGATTCTGACTCATCCTCATGCTCGTCCACCTCCTCGTCAAGTTCATCATCGCTCACCCCGAAGGATACCTCATGCAGCAATGATGCGATTGAGTCGGAGATCAATTACTCCCCGGATGACGAATAAAGTGGGAGTGGCCATGGAAGGCACCGAACCGACACCCACATGGCATTGGGCACCCCATGTGGTGTAAACTCGAAACGCGAAACGATACGAAGCGCGAAACGAAACAAAAGGCTCGTCGTGCGGGAATGGGCACCCCGTTCGGCGACGGGGAGTCGTTGCAAGCAACCTCTCCTTGGGGTATGGGGCAGAAGCAGCAATGGGGCTCTGCTGCTTCTCGCCGAGGGAGCAACGCCCCTCCTCCGCAACCACAGTAGAAGGGTGTGATTCCCTACCACGCTTTGCACATTGAGCCGGGGCCGTAGTCTCTCCATTGTAGAGAGCGATGGTGTCAACGGATCAATGTGCACCCCCCCTCCCCCCCAACCCCAACCCCCTCCCTGTATAGGCAGGTACTCCAATGGTCATGGAATGGTGTTTTTTCTTTCTTGTTGCAAGTTTCACTATTTCTGCATTTTAAGAGGATTATTCCTGCCCTACAGCGCGCAGGAGTAGCCCTCGTGGGAGGGTGGTAGGGGAAGATACCTAACCTTGGGGCCCCTGTCCTTGCGTCGCGCCCGGTCACCACGGGGGGGCGAGTCCCAGGGGCCAGG
Source organism: Eutreptiella sp. 'Long Island Sound 2002' (assembly GCA_964036045.1). NCBI lineage: Eukaryota > Euglenozoa > Euglenophyceae > Eutreptiales > Eutreptiaceae > Eutreptiella > Eutreptiella sp. 'Long Island Sound 2002'. Next base: position 8,114,923 of record OZ038378.1, read on the forward strand.
GCTTAGGCTAACCCCTAACCCTATCCCACAAGCCCTTCCCTGACCCAAGAGCGTCCAAGACAATAATAGCCACATGCCCGTGTGAATAGTGCAGAGCACGCGCATGCGCGCACACACACACAACAAACACACAACACACAACACATATGTGAACACACAGGCACACACATGCACATGCGCACACAACCCACACAAATGCCACGCCCTCTTTTCCTGTTGAGCCGTGTTTACTCTTGCCTTACATTTGCTCACCTCTCCAACCATGCACATAGCAATGACGACAGCATCTTGGAGGGAGCCAAGCTGCAGCATTTCAAGCGCTCCGCCTTCAGCAACCTGCCAGTTGTGGACTGCGGCTACATGCCGCACCAGTTGGCCAAGCTCTCCTGGGGTGCCCGCGCACTGTTCAAATTCTGTCGGTCATGTGCTATGTCGCTATTCTTCTTGGACACACTTTTCCATATGCTTCGTCCATATGACCTCATCTTCTGCGCCGGCATTGTTGTGGCCACGTACTTCTGTCAGCAATACCGACTGGAGCTCAACATCCAACCCACGCTGCTCCTGAACATCCTCATGTTCCCGCTCTCTTTCGCCGTGAACGCCGCGTACCAGCGCCGTGAGGCCGCACTGCAGCACTTTGGAAGCTTCAAGTCCCACACCCTGAACATCTATTTACTGCACCGCGGTTGGCAGTTTGAGCCTGACCTGCCCCTTGATTTCCTCGACTGCAGCCGCGTCTGCATCCAAAGAGCCTTCAGTGCGGCCCGCATGTACCTCATGTCGCGTGTGGAGAGCGAGAAACACGACCAGCTCAAGGTCTTCTACGACACGGTGTCGGAGATCACGCTGATGAACGACGTGCTCCGTCTGTCGGGCTTACCGCCGCCGCTCATCGCAGTGGCGGTCGGTGACCTCCGTGACAGTCTTGAAGCGTTCGAGCATTTGCGTTGCTTCAGTGACTACCGTACGCCATCCGGCATCCGGGCATTTATGCGGCTGTGCCAATACCTCATCCCGCTGCTGCTGACGCCCTACTTCGCCACCCTCACAAAAGACATGACGCACCCCGCGAGTATGCCCATGTCCCGGTCAGGGTTAGGGTTAGGGCTCCATGAAGGTGGCGAGGGCTTTGTTTTTCGTGTGACCTGCTTTGGTTGGTTGAGGTCGCCTGTGCCAGTCACAGGGCGTTTCGCCCGCATTTTGCGGCCCATTGGACGCGGTGCAACACTGTGCGCCTCCTGCGCGCCACCGCACCCTTCCCTTTATGGCATCCCCCAGCCCTTGGCAGACCCTGCCCCGGGCCCCGGGCCCCGGTGCGCCCCAACTGGCATACTCCTTCAGCCCTTCTGCCGCAACCCCCCCCCCCCATTGTGCGCACACATGAACGGCGCTACTGGACCGTTTGTCAGAAGAGGGGCTGTCTGCCTCTTTTCCTTTTCTTGTCTTGTCACGTCTCCGGTACATGGACGGCCTAAAGTCGCAGACCAAATCTGCTGCTGCAGACGGTGTCTACAGAGTACAGATTGGTATCCTGTTGGTATGCCCATGTGAACAGGTAACCTGCCAGCCCGACCCCCCCCCCCCCCGTGCGCCCCACCGCCGCCCCCCTCGCCCCACCGCAATCTGCCCCCTTCCGTGCGCCTCGTGGGCACGACCCTCACTGTGCGCTTTGTGAAACGGGGTGTTCCGACTGAAGTCTGCCATCGGGAGTGGAGGGGGGCAGGTGCAGTTTGTGGGTCCGAACGGGGGTTCAGTCCCGCTGCTCACCATCGCAGCATGTTGCCCCGGCGGCGTCCACGGCAGAGGCCTCATATGACATGCGTGAGTCCTTCGGTTCTGCAGACTGCCATGGGCTGAGCCACTACACCGATAGCTCAACGGCTCTTGAGGCTTTTCAGGTGCGTCGCTGACTGTCAGCACGGGTGACAACTTGCGTACCCCCCTGGCGTCTGGGAGCGCAGGGGAGGCGAGCACCGAGACCAGACACATGACAGGCATGACCCCTGTCAGCGCAACGGTCGTCTTAGTTTTGCGTGTGCCACAAGATGGGCACCGTACCCCAAGCCCCGCCCTGATCACCTCATCACCCTGTCCATTACTCTGTCGACCAGGTAATTACCTCGCGTTCATCGCTGCCGGATTCATCTCCCTCCCCTTCCTCCTGCTCATCAACATTCAACTGTCCCTCGAAAACCCCTTCTCGGGGGAGGATGATGATGACGCCGACCCCGACGACATCCGCTTAGATGAGCTGCAGCTGATGGGGTATATGAAGGAGGATGCTATGTTACAGGCTGAGATTCAGGCTGAGATTCAGGAGATCCAGCGCAACAAGGTTCCCCCACTTGAACCCAAACCTCTTTGTTCCACGAGGATAATTGCTCAGGGGCTGCACACTGCATGCAGAGTGACACCCCCCCCCCCACTGCAAGCCCAACAACGACAATAAAACAACAACAAACAAAGGAAACCAACAGCCACAACGATGATGACGACACCACAAGCAGCAGCGGCGGCAACAACCACAATTACAATAACAGCGGCAGCAAGAACAGCAGTAGCACCACCACCACCCCCAACAATGGCAGCAACAGCAGCAGCACAAGCAACAACAGCAGCAGCAGCAGCAGCAATGACAGCAGCAACAACATCAACAGCAACAACCCATTTGCTTGCTTGACCTTTGCCCCTCCCCGCTGGGGGTGGCGTTCTTTGTCTCCCTCCGGGTTGTGGTGGGGATGTCCCTCGTGCGTGTCCCTCCCAGTCAGGGTTATGGTTATCCATTGTTAATCGTCCCTCCCTCCTGGCCAGCGGTATGGTTACTCATCTCCCTCTGGGTTGGGGATAGGGCTATCCGCGCTCGCTCCCTCGCGGTCAGTGATAGGGGTTTTCCTCCCACGCGCCCTCCCAAATAGGAGAAGGGTTGCCACTCTCCCTCCAGGTTAGGGGTAGGGTTATCCGTCCTCCCTCCCGGTGAGGTGTAGGGCTGCCGGTCTCCCTCCCAGCCAAAGAGAAGGGGTTCGCAGTTTACCTCCCTCGTTGGCCCTTCAGTGAGCACTTACCTCCGGGCAAGTTGTGCACGCAGCGGGGGGGTCTGGGTGGCCCACTGTGCGGGTGCCGCGTCGGACGAGTGGATCCCATTCACCCTGGATCTGACCTGCCACACAATACCCTCAGGCAGATCAGTAGGAGGCAATGCAGATGCAGAAGCAAGAGGGTGAGCATCGACGGCGAGTGCCAGGGTTGATGGGGGCTGTGTTACAAAGTTGTGGCGTGGGGTCCCTCAGGGAGCATGGGTCGGTGTCGTCACAACTGCTATGGGGTCCTTGCAATGGCACGCGTGTAGTTCACAACAGGAGGGTATGTGTGTTCTGCCAGAGGAGCCGCACATACGGCGTACCCTCGGTGGCGGTTGCTTGTGTGTGTGTGTCACAATGTGATTGTGCGCTGTTGGTCGGCGGTCAGCGCTGAGGTGGAGATGCTGCTGCTGCTGCTGCCGCTGCTGTTGTGTGTCTTTGTTGTCAATTTTGTCGGTGGTGGTGGTGGTGGTGGTGTTGTAGCTTCCTGTGGTTGTTGTGGCTGAACAACAACGACACCAACACCAACAAAAGCAACAACAACAGCGGCAATGTGGTGTTGTGGTTACAATTAACATTGGTGTTGGTGTTGTTGCCACTGCCGTTGTCATCATTGTTCATGTTATTATTAATTTTGCTGGTGTGGCGGTTGCAGACGTAGTGATGATTGTTGCTGTCGCTGTTTGCCACTTTTCTTGCTGCTGCTGCTGTTGCTGCTGTTGTTGTTGTTGCAGCTGCTACTGTTGCTGCCCCGCCGCTTCTGCTGTTGTTATGGGTGGTGGCGGTGGTGCTGCTTTTGTTGGTGTTGTGGTTGCTTTTGTTGTTGGTGGTGGTGTTGCTACTGCTGTTGTTGCTGCTGTTGCTGTTGATGTTGTTGCTGTTGATGTTACGCTTAGCGCCCGCCCTTGGCGGATGGTTCTGGGGTATGGTTAGCCCAATACCGCCACACACGTGGCATGGCCACCCCAATGTAGGTGGTGTGTGAAGAGTCAGAAGTTAATGCGACCGACCACCTAGTTTGCCCATCGTTTCTCTGACAGCAGTAACAACAGCGGCAGTAGCAAGAAAAGCAGCAGCACTTTTAACAGTAAAGCGAAATATGAAGCTCGTGGATAGCGAGGAGGGAGATTCTTCAGCAACACAAAACTACCAGCAAAAAATGACTGAAATAAAACGGAATCCCAAGAGCCCAAAAAAAGTCAGGAAAAGGAGGTACACCAGAGGTAAGGGAGGGAAAACCCTAGGGCGCGCCAAGTAAATTTCTCCGAGGGCAGACAACAACGCGACAAAAAAGTGGCCGTGTTGTGCATTGTCAGCGTGTGTAGCAGCATCACTCTTAGCGGTTGGAGCTGGGATGTCTCACGGAGGAGAGCACCTGCCTTTCGCTCTCAAACACGCTTTTCAAGCACGAAATGCCCTTCCAAAATGACGAAAAAGAGGGGCGGCCCCTCTCTTTTGTACGCGGCCTGCACTGATCGAGTGCTAGACGTGCCACTTGGCGGTGCTGGAACAGTAGTTGTGCGGTTGTTGCCGGAGTAGTGCTGCTGGGTGCTGCGGTTGCCGGCGGTACTGGTGGTGGTGAACTGGGGGTTGTGCTGCTGTGTGAGTGGTGGTGATGGGAGTGCTGCTGCCGGTACTGGTCCTCCCCCTGGAGTGGGCGTGCTGGCATGGCGCTCCTGCTGCCAGAGGCTTCTCGAAATCATTCGCATCAATCTCCAGGACGGACGGGACGCCGCGTCGGAGTACAGTGAGGACGGCACCCCCGTCACAACTGCGGCACCAGGCACTGCCCCTCCGGCCAACCCGTCTCTCAAGACCTCCTGGGAATAGCCATTTCGGCTTCGAACGCGAACTGTGGCACGGGCATCGACGACTGTGGGGTCCGTCCTTTTGAGACTGACCTCCTGAACCGCATCGTGGGCAGCCTCCCATCCCGGCGTGCCGCGCGGCCACAGCACGGCCGCACTTCCTCGGGAGACACCTGAACACGCGACAGATGAGTCATTCCGGTCAAAGCGAGTTATCCTTTAGGACTCAGTACCGCATCCGGGCGAGGCCTGTGCATGCCGGGGCGGGTGCCCCCGCACCCTCACCGGGAAGATTACAAATCCGCCCGGCGCTCCCAAGTGCCCTCCAACCGCTTTGTAACCGCCAGCATTTGCCTCTCAACCGCTTTTCCAACGACCAGTGACCGCCTTGACTTAGATCTTGAGACCTCTCACCGGCCTCCCCCCCCATTCAAGCCCACAAACCGGCTGAATGTGGGGACCGGGCAGCCCTTGTCTTGTCTGGAGTTCTCTAATCGACGCTGCCGCACCTCCCCAATAGTGTTCCCTCGGAGGCCTGCACTGTACGTGCCCTCCTCACGACGACCGGAGTGGTGCACACTCGGGTGACGCCAAGCTGAAGCCCTGCCGCTGGGCGCCCCCCACCCCCGCGGGCGTAGGATCTGGCCAGGGCCCTCAGTCAAACCCGTCGGCAACCTCCGCCTTCCGCAGGAAAAGAGACGCATGTGCCTCTGCTTTCACGTGCACAGTGCGTACGGTGGCGGAGGGCCCTGGCGACCGCCTTGTCCTGGCCCGTTACTCAGCGCTGCTCTTCCACAGCAGTACTGCGGTGGCGTTTGCTTTCGGCCACCTCACCAAGCGCCATGCAGCGCCGGGCAGAGGTCCCCTCTTTGTCCCCTCTTAGTCCTTTGTGTGACCTGCTTGTTGATCGACGTTAGTTCTGGGGGGGCGTGGGTTTGGGGGGGGGGGGGCAGTGGCAGTGGCAGTGGCAGCCACGCGGGTGTTCTGGGATGACAAGAGGCGTATATCGTTTTTGGGCCCCTCTGAGGCCCCCACATATGTTCTGCAATGCATCCCCCTTTCACTCGTCTTGTCAAGAGGGCGTGGGGGTGGGGGCGTTTGTTCCGCTCGGCCCAAGTCCGAAGCACGGCCCCATGTAATATACGCTCGATATCCTCAATTGATGCCGTACCCTAATGCCCAATGCTCTGCACTCCGATGACCCCCTGTTGACCCCCGCACGTCTGCCCAGCGCCCCGAGACCCCCCCCCCCCCGGGGGGCTGAGCCAAGCCCTCGTGCCAATGCGTACCTCAGAGCGCACCCGTGTCACATCTGCCTCTCCCCCCACAAGTGCCGCACACATGCACGGCGCACGTGTGCGGCGGCCGCTGCAGACGACGTTCTGCAGACGCTGACCCTGAAGGCACCACGGCCGCCTTTCAATTCTGTGAGGGCTGTGCCTTGATCGCGGAATGTCATCGGCCCTACTCCTCGTCCTCAGTTGCTTCCCCCATGCCACGCACGCCACAGGCCCAATGTTGCCAGCATCGCATCTGTACCCCCCAGCCCCTCTTGGACGACATCGCTTTTGATCTAAACTACACAAGGTATTGCTTTCTCAGCCTTGGGACCACGGCGCTTGGCGGTTGCCTTTCTTGATAGCCCTAGTGCGCAGCGTGTCTGATGGGGTTTGGCAGGAGTTGCTGGTCGGCGGTTACATTTTCTTTGCTGTTCTTGCCCGGCCCTTCACCCCAACCTCATGAATGGGGTGGTCCTTGCGGTATATTTTAACAGCCGCCTATTGAAGACTTGGAGTTTCGAACAAGCTCTTCTTTCACTTCCAAGTGACAGCCTGCCCCCGGCGTGGCCATACCCGATCCAAGACGCGAGGATTTATGGCATGCCGCCAAAGGGTGCACACATATGCACCCAACTCAAACCGCAGGATAGACGTATGGTTCGGGCACGCCCTGCGATGCTGTCAAGGGCGCCCAGTCAGTTGAGTGACTGAAGTATGCTGCCCTGCTGTCCTGCGTCTCACTTTCGTAGGCCGCCGATTTCAGGCATCGTTGGGCATGGCACGGGGGGGACGGGGGTGCCCTGAGGGAGGTATTGAAGATGGGCCCAAACACGCAGAGCCATGTGCAGTGCTTGTGCGTAAAAGACTGAGGACGAGGGCTGCGGGAGTGCAGCGGAGCAGGACCTTTTTGTCCCCCTCGAGGCCCCTCCTCCAGTCGCAACGGTGAAGCTTTGTGGGCTGGGAAGGGGCGGGTGGAAAGGGCACGGGCAAGGCCAGAGGCAGGGGTCGTAGCAGGGGCAGGGGCGGTTGCCCCAGCTGGGCCAACATCCGGATGAAGAGCAAGCTCTGACCAGCCGAATGTTCCGCGGAACAGGCCCCCTCGCCTCTGGGCGCTGGAAAAAGGGAGGCAGAAAAGACGATGTCTACCAGCAAGAGAACTTCCCGAACGATGTGGAAACTCAAAAAGAAAGGGCGTCGCGACCTTCGAAGGTCAATACGGTCTTTGAGGCCTGACTGTGATCATAATAATCAAACTTCCCCTAAAATTACGGGAAGGACAGCGGGGCTGGTTTAGGGGGTGTTTTGCCAGAAAGGCTGATCCGGGGATCGGGGGGAGAATGCCATCGACGCGTGTCTTACCATTGGCAGCCGTTGCTGACCACGTCATGTCAAACGAACGGCTTATTTCCCGCGAATTACCAGTCTCCACGTTTTCCACGTTGATCTTTCCCCTCCTGCTGGGCTGACCCCAGCTGCCCTAATAGTTGCGCCGGGCATGGCAGGGAGCGGCAATCACGCAGTCAACATGGAGGTCAAAGTGGCTGTTGTAGCTGATCAACGGCAATCTATGGCGACTGCAGGCGGGATTTGAACACTCATGTGCGATGACAGGAAGAAAGCCCACTCGGGACCTTGTTTGAGCATGCGCAGTGGAAACCGCGAGCAACGTACCGCAGCAGCAGCAGCAGCAAAGGCAATGTTGCGCAAATGTGCAACGATTTGCTGGTTCTGCGACACAACTAACGAGAACGCCACCAAATACGTCCTCCTCTGCCAAGACGAAGGCAGCGGCAGCTTACACTACCAAACCGAAGGAGGCGAGCTTATTGCCTTGCCTATAGAGTGTTAACACTGACACATCATGTGAGTGACCCTTCATTTCTTTGTAGCACATACATGTCAAAGAATATTCACTCTTCGACTCTTTGTGACCCATCCTCTGGTGACACCACGTTGACATCAGACATCATCGACATGGCCAAAAAATGGTTGGATGCGTTGAGACACTTTCCCAACGCTGGATAAGCACAGTGTGTTGGATGGTACCCCCCCTCCCCCTTGCGCAAGCACGGCCTTGTCTAAGCACGGGGTGGGCGTTGAACCGCTGTTTTTAGGAATTTTTGGGACCACTGCTTTTGTGGTCCCAGATGTAACATGGGGTTTAAAACCATTCTACCACACATTGCCACCCGATGATGTTTGTTTTGATATGATTCTTCACTATTCCTGATATTCTCCTTCCACAGCCTATCATGGTCTGCATCTGAGGGCTCTCCTTGATGTGGGTAGTCATGTGTGTTTGCCATCATGTGTGCCACATGCACATGCAAGCACGGTCTTGTCTAAGCACGGGGTGGGCGTTGGGCCGCAGTTTTGCCTGGTTTTTTGGGACCGCTGCTGTGCTTGCGCAAGGGGGGGGCGGGGTACCGAGAAATGTGTGAAATCCCAATTCCAGTCCATTCATCTTACGTCACCAAAGAAGGTTGTTGCACACCTTCAAAGAAGGGTACGACGCGTGCTTTTACCCCCCAGCCAGACATGCTACAATAATTCAAACCGGCACCCTCCATACCAGAGGCATGGTCTACTTTCTTTTCGGTGAATTGCCCGCCTGTACAATTCCCCTTCCTCCATACAGCCGAGCGCCACAGGGGGTTTGTTCCCGGGATGGCCATCTCAAATGCTACGCACCGTGTGCATGCGGCGGAAGTAGTTCCTCAGTGATCATGCAGCAGCCCAGTGGGCATGGGGCTTTGCTCCGCGCCCACTGGGCTGCTTCACGGTCACAGAGATGCGCAAACCAACCCACACTAGCCCCAGAAACCCCATGCCCTTCATTTCGGGTCTGCAGGTTGCCGCCACCATCACTTGTATTCACTTTACAGATCAGCCAGCAGCTGTGCTTTTCCTTTGGGGGGAGGGGGGGGGCACAGCGCTGGTTTTGACAGGGACATTCAGTCAATTGTGACCGACTTATCAACCAATTTACGCACACATGCACATGAACACGCACGCACGCAGGAACCCACGCACTCACGCACCGACACACACACACGCACACCCGACGGGCGCCGGACAGGATGGCGCACATACTGTACGCTGCACTGAATTTGGTGGCGCCCCAGGCGACCACGGGGGCCCTGGACCCATGCGGGTCTCCCTCTTTAATATTGTTCTTCCCCGCCCCCCCCCCCACACACACACGGCCGCACACATGGTTTAGCGACGTTGGCCATGACTGCAAATCCTATCAAGGCATGTGGAACAGATGGGGAAATGTGTGCCCTTTGGACATGGACTGGCCCCTCCCCCACCACCCACACCACGCTACTCCAGCTTGGCATTGTGTTGGGCCCCTTGTAACCAATGTTCTGGTTGGCACTGAAGACATTTGGCACCCACAATCCTTTTCTACGTTGACGAAAGAGCATTGGGTTGCAGTCTCAAACAGAATGTTGCAATGTGCAGGAAAATATGACGCAGCCCTCTTTCCCATTACACCCGGCCCACACACATGTCGTCTTACATTCTTGATCACAAAGCGCTGTGGTCAGAAAAACGACCGTCAAGACAGGGTTGCCGACTCATGACAAGTCTATTCCCGGCCAATATGACGTGGCATGTCTCTGTGTTGTACTCTTTTGGTGGCAGGACTTCCAACAAGGCCTTGAAAATGAATACCAACAAGTGCAAGATGTATCCCTGCTCCCCAACAAACGAGGCAGCGCGGGAGGACTCCTTCAACTTCTGAAATAAACAAGGCCCGGGGTGGTGCGTACCAAAAAAACCTGTTGTTGTACCAGCAAATACCCCAATTTTACCAAAATTTACAAAAAAAACCCCACCCCATTTTTTTTACCAAAAAAACCCCCAGTAAGGTTTGGGGGGTTTTTTTGGTAAGGTTTGGGGTTTTTTGGCAAGAACTGGGGGGGGGGGGGGTTGGTGAGATTTTTGGGGTATTTTTTGGTAAACCCGTTTTGGGCGCTGGATTTTGGCCACAGACTTGAAACCCACAAATTTTTTCTGGACCCTTGAGTTGGGGATAGGGACTAATGAATCAACAAAATTGTGTATCCCCTCGAGTTGGGGTTATGGACTCCCATGCTTGTGGGGTTTTTGGGAAGAGTCTTGGTGGGGGTTTTGGGGTAAGAAATGGGGGGTTTAGGGGTAAACTTTGTTATCTCCTGGGGGGGGGGGGGTGGCAAAAATACGGGTTTTTTTTGGTAAGAATTGTTTTTTTTTTGGTCAAATGACAGGGGCGTTTGGTACACAATGGGGGGTTTTTTGGTACGAAAAATGGGGTTTTTTGGTACGAAAAATGGGGGTTTTTGGTATATTGCGGGGCGGGGGGGGGGGGGGTTGTACGCACCAAGGGCCAGGGGTGTGTATTTAAGGTTGAGCTTGAGAGCCAGGGATCGCAGGTGGAAGACAACCCATTGGACTCTGCAGCAGCGACCAGTGTCTCTTAGTTCTGTATCTTTGCCCTGGGAGATGGGCAGACATCACACAGAAGTCCTGTGTGGCGAAGCGTCACTTCTATTGGAGTGGGGCAGCACGGCTGTTGCATCCTCGTTCCACGGGTCACACGCAGGCATGGCTCATTCAAGTACACGATCCTGTCTGACCGTTGCTACCCTAAACCCCCTTGAAATCCCCCGCCTTTGCAATCCCCTCCCCCCTGGGGGGAGGGGAACTGTCATTTTGTCATTTGGTCATGTGCTTGGTTCTCCCTGTTGACCATCCGAATGCCCAAGTGGCTTGGGCACTCTTAGAGGCTGTGGTGATTGCTTCACCTGTGTCTCCCTATTCCTCAAACTCCTCATGTGTACTTTTTGAATGCTACAAGGACAATTTATTTCCCGGAATCCAAAAGGTGTGAAACTAAATGAGTTGGAGGACACTGTGTATTCGGGGCTGCGGATGACTCTGCCTCAGAGTCATCAGCAACCACTTCCACCTCAAGATCCACTTCCGGATCAGGCGATGCATCAGCGTTAGATAAAAGCCTCCTGAATTTGAACAACTGAAGCCACTGATGTTGCGGTGGTCTGGGCAAAGATTGCATGCGGTGTGTCCGGTGTTGGGCATGTGTTTCATCGGAACCTGTATTTTACACGAGATACAAGTGCGGAGAGGTGGATTCCCAGGGATCTGAAACCCCCAGAGCAACCTGTGCCTCCAAAACCTGCCCCAAAGCATTCCACCAACTAGCATGCTCCCGAACTGGCAGCACGGTCCTCTTTGCAGCTTCATCCAGTGCCTGTGATGCAAGTCGAACATCTGCAAAAAAGTGGTGTGGTCTCATGATATGAGATTCCACACTGTTCCAGTAGTTGGTGAGTGGGCACCTGAGAAATGAATTGGGGATATGGCATTTGCACCCAGTTTCACCCCTATCCACACATTTTGTGCTCATTTCCACCACATCCACTCCTTTCTACGTTGATTTCTCCCCACCATGGGGACCCCGAGAAGGCAGAGGTTATGCAGCCATATTGACACGTATTCCGTCGGATTCTGAAGAGAAGATGAAGAGTATGTGGCACGTTAGACATCTTACGTGCCATGTTGATGTGAAATGTCTGATGTGATTGTGTGATATTGTGTCGGTACAAAACATTCAGGTACAAGGAATTCCAACACACACAAGTTTCAGTAAAGTAAAACCCATCAGATGCAACATTTTTCAGTGAAAAAAACCCCAAAAAAAAATCCATCTCAGATGGGTTATTTTGCGGCCCCAAGGCTAAGGTAATTGGGGTTGCCTAATTTTGAGGGTGTTTGGAGGGGGCGTGCCAAAGGGGCTCTTTGCAGGAAATCTAGTCTAAAAGTAGCGCAGTGCAAGGATTCCCCCATGCAGTCTTAGGATGGTACCTTCACAAGGGTAATTGGATCTCGGAGCCTCACGAGTGTGCCAGCCATTGCACACTGATGTGCGCAATTTAACTCATTTGCAGAGGTGGAATGCAAACCGCTGACAAAGCGCGTCAGAGCCCAAAAAGAAATCGGGTCCATCGGGGACGCGGTTATTAAAGAGTGAATAAAAGACTACCAAGTTAAAGAGGAATATGAATGTATAACCCCTCTATGTGTTTCTTAGGCGGCTCAAGTTGCATGGTCAAAAACAACTGAAAAGGTGGGAAAAGGAAAGGTTTCGAAAGACATCAGATAATAATTATTTCAATGGATATGTGTAGCACGTCGTAAACCATTGTCACGAAATAAATATTGTCGTTGAAGTGACACAACCCATGGGTCCTCTACCGAAAATTATTGTTTTGTGTCCATTCTTTGCGCGAGGCCTCGCGCAAAGGCGAACATTTGTGTCAGATTAACATAGTGCAGCGCAGTGCATTAGGCAGGTTGTGGGAAAAGAGAGACATGGCGTCTGTATGCACGTAACTTTGTATCATTATCAGGATGGAGTGATAGAAATGGATATATTAATACATAAAGTGTCATTTTATTACACTTGGTGATTTTAAATGTATAGATGTTACTGAAGAAACTGTAGTTTCATGCGCGAGGCCTCGCGCATGGAATGGCGCGCGAGGAACAATAAATTTTCAGTGATGTTTGCGCAAGGCCTCGCGCAATGGAGGTCATGAATGCGCATAGAAACAAAAAATGAGCAGTTCCACCAACTACACAGCATGTACATTCCCTTTGATGCGGCGCTGCTGCATGGCCGGCCCTACGAGTCCCGCCGGCATCTCTAGTTTTCATTTTGTGGTCACCGCTGATTTCACTGCCCAATAGCGATGGTAGCGCGCCGCAACTGGCTACCACAGGTAACATTAACCGGTGAAATGTGGGACTACCAGACAATTACAGTAAACCGAAAATGGTGCACGCGACCAGCAAATCATTGAATAATTGGTCGCGCGAAAACTGTGTGACAGGTTGATGCTTCAAGCAGAAAACTTTTTCGAACGGCGGTATGTACCTCGTTGTATGATGAAATGGCGTGCACCGACACACTCATCTGCGGATCTCAAACTGTCGTTGACAATATGTACGAAGTTCTTGACACGGAGACAGAGAGGCGCCTCAATGATGATTTCCACGCACCGCGCATAGGCAACATGTTGCGTATTCCCATCTTTAGTTGGCCAACCAAAGCCAAGCTAGCGGGGGATCCTACGGTGTTCAACATTCGCTGGTTGATGATTGCGTCGCCAGATAGCTGGAGCAGAAAGGTATGATTTCGTCGTTGCGTCCTCTCTTTGCGCGAGGCCTCGCGCAATAACCCCTGTTCTCTCTTCACAGATTCCGAATTATCCGACGCTTGGCCCTACCCAAGTAAAGGAGATGGCAGACGCAAAATTTGGCGGGCCCCTTCCGATAACGCATGTCATGTGGTATTTCGATACTACCTCCATCACCTGAAGCGGACGCCGGGCTTCACGGCTGTTTTCGCGTTCATCGATCATCGACCAGACTTGGCGTGTAAGATTGCGTCCATCGAGCCTGATTCCCACATGTACCTTCTTGGTGTGTCCACAGACAGTGCCGCTGATTGGCTCAGCAGAGTGCAGAATCAGCTGAACCACGTCTTGCCACATGGCTCAAAGCTGGAAGAGTCTGTTGATCGGGATCAGTAGGCCAACTGGACAAACCGTGGAATTCCCCTTTGGGTTCGGGATGAGAAGTACGGTGCGGATGCGTGCGAACTGAAGGAAGAAGAGATCGTTGAGAAGGGTCAAGCTGCAGCCGCACAGGCCCCTGCAGCAAAGCGGAAGTTAACTAGTAAGGAACCTGCCCCAAAGAAGAAAAAGACTGCTTCTAAGCCCTAGGCAGCGAAATCGGTCACCGGTGAAGATACCGACGAGAGCGATGCAGATGAAGAGGAGGAGAGCGAAGAAGAAGAGGAGGAGGAGGAACTGCAAATCTCCCAAGGCAAGACAGCAAAGAAAGCGGCAGCGAGACCAGGGTCCGAGGAGAGCCGGGCCAGAGCTCCATTCAAGCAACCAGCTTGTCAGTCCGCACCAAGAGAACAATCCGCAAAGCCAGCTCCAAAGGGTAGGACGTCCGTGGCTAAATCTTTGGGTGCCAAGTTGGCGACTGCTGCAAAGAAAAAGTAATTTCTTCGTTTGTTGTGATATATTATGCGCGACGGCTCGCGCTAGACATTGTTCTTCGACGACCTTTTTGCTGTCACTTTGTGCGGCACATTTCACCCTGTGATGCATTTTCTTGTGTTGTTGTGTTCCAGTTTGCGCGAGGCCTCACGCAAAGATGGATGTCAAAGAAATGGTTCTTGTAGTGCTGTGTGCGACACGCATTTCAAAACCTGTCTATGGAAACAATTAAGAGTTGATCGGCATTTTCATACCAAAGCACAAATGTTAGAAGAAAATAAAAGTCGTGGTTTTCCAAAGATACGACAACAATAAAATCACCATGATATCGAATAAAAATACGAAAAGAAAAAATGCATGGAAAATGGCAAAAAAAAAATACGTGAAGCTGTTGCACGTTGACCTTTGTCCATTGTTTTGAAAACAAGACTGCGGCTTCACCCCTAGGGGAAAACCCGCAGGCTGCTTTTGAAACCAAAGAGCCATGCAGAACGATGACACATCCGTTGTATGAAAGCAAGAAGCAAAGACACAAAAGTTTTGCACCGTGGAAGTTTGCAATGATGTAGGCTCACACATGAAAATCTAAACAAAAAGAGCCAAAAGGGGGCTTCAGCCCCATGCCAACAAGTGTTCTTCAGGAGGCCGCACACGAGGCGCCCAATGGAAAAAAAATATTGAAAAATAGTCTTGGTATGTGCTCGCCGCCTGGGAAGGCGCCGTAGGTACAGTAACCTAGTAATCTTTAGCGTCTTTGAGGTCTGCAGTCTCCTCATGACAAGCGTGAGCATGTAAGGTGTTGAGAAGGTGTCGTTGGTGTTGTGGGTGGCGGTGTTGATGTCTTTGCGCTAGTGTGCTTCACTTCACGCACCTGGCAGTGATCAAGGGTCGTTGTTCGCCTAACGGATTTACTTTCAGTTTCTTTTGTGTCATGATCTTCATGCTTGTACCAGCATCTCTGCTTTCCAAAGCACCATCGGTCTTGAGAAGACATTGAGACCCAGAAAAATTGGACATCACTAGTAAGAAAAAGCCACTGCCATGTCTTTCTTGGAGGGCTTGATCCAGGCCAAGCCCCCCTTAAAACCCTTTTGTTGATGCTAAGACAAACTTAAGTGTTTTTATCTCTCTTTTGAAGCCTAAAGTACACTTTCTCAAAGTTACTAGGGTTGTAACCCTAGCCCCCCATGAAGTTCACCCCTACCACTCAACTGAGCGGAGGTACCTTCCTTCATGGAGGATATACCGAAATAAAATGGGCATTTTATGCTTTAGGCCTTGGAGGTTAAGCCTAGTGGTCTCCCACACCAAGACCCCTATACTCAATTGTTTCTACCACTTATTGTGGTCCTACTTTTTAACTGTTTCTGAATTCAGTTGCTTGGCCAAGTCATTTTCTGTGTTGGCCTGACATTTATGCCCCACATTCCTAACCAGCACCATTCCACCCAAAAGAGTGCACATGAAGTGCCTAATGTCATCTTGGAGGCCTGAGGCAGTCCAGTTTTCATATAAAATCTTTTGTATCATCCATTTGTGATTGAATCTTTGTGTATAAACCTGCATTGTCTATCTGCAGCCCTTCTGTGTTACACTGGATTCCAAAACCAATCATTGATTCGATCCACATCCTGTTCTTGCTCTACTTGGTGCTTTGGTTTGGGTTTTCAACTTCAAAACCTGCAGGATTTCATCAAAATATCTAGGGCATTAATCAAGGACATCTTTCTGGTAGCAGAGACAGTCCCTTGTGACCTTTTGAACCGACCCTGAGAAGAAGTGCAGCATACAAAGCTCAACAACAAGTTCATCATGTCCACGCCAAGTGTCAGGACCTGGCCCATCAGAACTGTCCAAGTGCAAATGGGCAGCATGGCCCACCCTATGAGTGAACCACCTTACCGAGCTCCACAACATCTCAGTGGCGCATCTGGGTCCCAAGGAGATCCAGAATGCAGAAGGGCGGAAGAAAATGCAACCCTTACCACCGGAGCCTTAGCGGCCCACGGTGGAGACAGCCTCTCTCATCTCCACAGGCGCGTAGCAGCTTCAGTCTCCCGATCCGCCTGCCCAGCACCATCCTCAACAGCGATTGATGGCCCTGAGGAGTATGAGGAACTGAGGAAGAAAATGGATGAATACATCCTCCATGAGGAGTACTACAAATCCATTCGTGGAGAAGATGGAGAGGAACCATTGGCAGTACACGGATCCAGACCACGTACAGACCTAGGGTCCTACTCGCACTCTGGCCCGCCGTCAGACAGAGCCGAGACAGCATCCCTGCCAAGACGACCGAGACCCGAGTATCCAAGAGCATGTTGTCCAACCCCAAGGGCTCCCGAAGTGGGCCCGACTCGAGTTGGGGAACAACATCATCCAAGGCCAACCTACGGTGCCCTGGATCATACGGCCGAACTGCTGGCCAAACTCCTGTCTGGATCAGAGGATCCAGATGTGACGGCCCTATCGGAGGCCATTAAGGCAAAACTGGGTATTGCAGAACCCTTACCCAAGCCAGAGTTGTCCTCCCTCTCTCCCGGACTGAGTACCCTGGGCGAAGATCTTAAGAGATCAAGGGTTTCAAGGCTGTTGCCTAAGGTCACCTGCCCCAGCCCCTTTCGCCCCCGTGCCAGGACAGTGCCCATGGCTGAACTACAGGACGTGCCTGTCACAGAGATTGAGAAAAGAGGGCTGTCAGCCCTGGCACCTCTTGCCGGCGCCTCGCCTTCAGGCCTAACTCCGGGGGGTGGGAAGAAGGGCAGACCTATTGCCCAGGCGAACATCCAGCTGGAACTGCCGGAGTTCGACCACAAAAATCTGCCCGAATGGGCAGAAGAATTTGCTGAGTTCCTTTTGCTGACTGGCCAATCCCATGTGGATGTGGCCACCAAATGCTCACTGCTGAAACGCTCATGCAAAAAGAAATTTTTGCAAAAACAGGTGAAACAGATTGTGAAAACCTGTTCCACCTGGGCAGAGGTACTCCTGAGGTGGGAGAAAACATTCCCAGTCTATGAGACTGACCTCAGTGTGCGCAAACAGATAGAGGAGCTACCTATGCTCCCTGAGTTTCCATCCGCTGCGCGAATTTCTGAATATGTGTGCAGCTTGGAGTACCTGTTTTCGCGAATGAACGTGGGCTCCTACGGAGCCACTGAGCCCCACCTGTGGCTCATGAGTAAGATCCCCCAACGTACGTGGGATGATTGCCGCTCTACCTCTGAGAGGAAGAGTAGGACCCACTGGTACGATGAACTGGTGGACCTCTTGATTGAGCTAGCTCTTGAGAGAGAGAATGACTCGCACTTGGAGAAATTCCTCAAGAAGCATTTGGGTCGAGGTGGTACCCCTACCCCCGAGCGTGGCAAAGGGAAAGGGCCTAAAAATCCCACTAACGCCAACCAGGGAGGTGGTAAGGGGAGGGGTAACCTACGTGCCATGAATGAGGTTAATCCTGATGCAGGTACACCCCCTCTGTTCTACTGCAAACCTGTCAATGACAAGGGGGGGCCTTGTTATGCCTCTGACTGCGATCACCGCAGTAGCTGTATGCTGCAGATGAAACGACAGCAGCATACCAAGGATGGGAAACCTGTGACCCATCAGGACCATTTCAGGTGTACCATCACCTGTGGCTATTGTGTCAAACGTCGTCACTACGAGGACAAATGCCACATAATGAAACGCGAGAGTGACAAACTCAAGCGTCAGGAGGCAGAACGCCAGAAGACCCAAACACCCGCCAGAAATCCCCCGAATGGGGATAAAGGTGGTAAAGGAGGTGGCAAGGGGGGTGGCAAAAATGGACCCCCTAACCCCCAGAGGCGCTCATCAGCGCCCGTTGCTACACCCACTCCTGCTGCTACACCCGCTCCTGCCGCAGGTGACCCCAAGAAGCGCCCCCAGGGGGATAACGCTACCCCTGAGGGGAATAACTCCAAGAAGAGGCCCTTGGCCTGGATGGCCAGGTCCCTCATTGCTGCAGGGGTGGATGTCAAGTTCCCTGATGAGGAGTAGGGGGGCGGCTCCGAAGATGAGGACTTGGTTTTCTGGATCCTCGTGAAAATCAGGGATCAAGTTTTTCGAGCGGTGCTTGACACCGGTGCAACACTTTCCATAGTGGCCCGGCGCCTGCTAAAGACTTTCAAGAAAACTAAGACCGTGGCCATAAGAGTAGGGGATGGGCGTACCATCCATTCCTGGGGGGGGGTCGAGGTGACTATATGTCTGGGCGACGAATCCGTGACCCAACACTGCAGAGTGCTGGACACCGACGCCTTTGACATCGTCATTGGCACCAACTTCCTACGAAGAAACCGCCAGGTAAAAATGCTGTCTCTCCAGCGCCCCTATTCTTTGCACTGCGACTTTGGCAGTGGGCTATTCTCCGTACCTTTGGAGCTGTCAGGACAAAAAGAGTCTGGGCTGCGCTACGCATCCAAGACTAACTATCGTACTGAAAACTACCAATTGGCCCGTCGCGTTCTTGAAAATGGACTGGCGGCCCTTCAGGTAAACCTGGATGAGATCCAGGTGGAATTGTTTGCGAGCCAACAACAGCACATCATGCAGTTGTACTGCTCGAAACAATTGAACAATGCTTTCCGTTTCTTCTGGAAAGCAATGGGCCTAGCGTATGCTAACCCTCCCTTCTCCCTGCTCGCGAAGGTTCTAACCAAAATCGCTTATGGGGGAGGAAGGGTTGTCATGTGCACCCCTGACTGGGGCTGCTCTGGTGAACATGCTTACTGGCGCCGTATGCTAGATCGAATGACCGTGGGAAGAGTGCAACTCCCCGACGGCCCCATCTATGTGCCTGACGACTCAGACACAGCTATGCAGGCCCCTGAGTGGGCCAGTTTCCTGTCCATCGTCGATGGATCTCTCAATCCTGTACCCCTGTGTGACCTAGACCAGGTGCTACTGAAAGAGGTCATGGCCGAAAATCGTGGCCTGACCCTTTTTGGTCTCAAAAATTGATCTCCTGAGCACCTATCTGCCACACTTACAGGGTGTGAGTCTCCCGAGGACTATCTGGAACCTGCAGCTGTAGAGGAGGATGCTGACGACCAACTGTCTGAGATCGCCAGCACTATCCCTCCTGTTGATCCCAGCTGTGTTGACCTAAAACATAGTGCCTTCCTAGCCCAGCTGTTGCTAGAGGAGGTAGATCTAGAGTCAACCTCTGAACTCGCTTCCCCTGTTGGGAAGCCAGTGCTACACATGCAGCCTATGCACACAGGTGAACCCGTGGCCCGGAGTGTTGATGCTCTGGCGCGGCCTGCTGCTAATAACATGCCATTGTCTGGGCATGACACTCAGGAACTCCGGCGGCTGTTGTACCTGAAGGCCGAAGGTATTGAGCGCCAAGAGCGGCTGCAATACCTCAGACAGACCTGGAAATCCTCCATCTGGTCTGATGAGGACGATGATTCCTATACGCTGTCTGATCCTGAGATACCGCTAGTGTATTCTCTGCACTATGGGCAGCAATGTCCCCCTGAGTGGGACGATGGTTCTGTGCCTGCCGAAACTGCTGATCGGCAGAAAAAGAAAGAACATGGAAAGAGCAACCTCCATGCTGAGGAGGATTTCCTTCAGAAACTCGAGAGTCTTAACCTTGACCCCCGCCTGAAGAAACTGCTGATAACCTATGAGGAGGTGTTCGGCGCCTTGCCGCCTCCCCTCTCTTGTAAAAAACTGGTCCAGATGGACCTAAAATTGAAACCTGAATTTGAAAAGACGCGAGTGAGGCGTCGTCCCTATCCTGCTCCACAGGAACAGGTTGAAGAAATTGAGCGCCAGATCCAGGAATGTATTGATGCTGGCCTCGTTGAAGAGTATAAGCAGGGGGACTACCCCCATCACTGCAGTCCCTGTTTCCTGGTTGCCAAACCAGGGTCGACTGCCCTACGACTGGTTGTAGACTATGGTAAGGTCAACAAGAAAACCCAGAACCACTCAGGGAGTATTCCTAACATGGAAAATACCCTGGAGCATATTGCCAAATGCAGGTACAAGACCAAAATGGACAAACGCTCTGGTTTCTGGCAAGTGGACCTAACCGCCGCAGCTCAGGAGCTGCTGGCTTTTATAACCCCTAAGGGCCGTGTCTTTAAGTGGAAGGTTATGCCTTTCGGGGTGGCTAATGCCCCAGCTCTCTTCCAGGAGCTTATGAACAAAATTTTGTACATACTGAGGCGCAGGCCTCTAGTACAGGAGTTGATCTCTCGGGGTGCAGAAATGGAGGCTCACATCGACGACCTGAGTTTGGGTACTAATACCAAAGAGGACCATGACCTTCTCCTCCGTGAATTTTTCATTGTCTGTCAAGAAAACCATCTCCGAATCAAACTCGAAAAATGTGAGTTTATGAAAGAGGAGATGGAGTATTTGGGTTTTGACGTGGGGTATGGCTGGTGGAAACCAGCCGCGTCTAAGATGCAGCCCCTACAGGACATGCAGATTCGCGATGACCCTAAGAAGGGTGTACACGATGTGAGAAGTTTTGTGGGCGCCGGTAAATTGTATCGGCGTCACATCCACAATTTTACTTACTCTTCTGCACCCCTCACTGACCTTATCAAGAAAACTACTCCCTGGAGGTGGACCGCCAGAGAGGAAGAGTGTTTCCAGGAGTTGAAGAAGAAGATTGCCTCCTCCAACTGCCTGGGAGTACCCCGCCCTGAGGGCGAGATAGTCCTGATCACTGATGCCAGTGATGTAGGGGGGGGGGGGTACGATCTACCAATGGCAGGAGCTTAACCCCGCTGAACTAACCCACTGCCATTATCGTACTAGTGGACTGAACCGTGATGGTTCGTTGAAACATGACTATCCTACCAGTGAGTGGCGACTGGTGCCACTGGGACACTGGAATTGGAAATGGAACCAAGCGCGTTCCAATTACAGCACCTATGACCAGGAACTCCTGGCCGGTATGTTGGTGCTTTCGTCACAATCCTGACTACTGGGATCTAACCCTATTGTCTGGCTATGTGACCAGGAGCCTGTGAAGTCTTTTCAGAAGGGCCCACCACCAGAGAAAGCTAAGCTAAAGCGGTGGTGGACTTACCTGAGCCAGTTCAGGCTGACAGTGCATCATATCCCCGGGATAAAGAATGAACTGTCCGACTATATATCGCGCAACAACTTCGATGCGCTTATTGGTGAGAGCTCTGAGGCGCTCGCCAGAGAGGCTTTCCAGCGTATGGATGTCCAGCTAGATCTGTCGATGCGCACTGCTGGAATCCTGGAGGGTTGGAGTCTAACCGACTATCAGTCAGAGTATGAAGAAATTCTCCAAACCTTCAGCACTGGTCTCGAACCCCGTGTCATTGACGGGCACCAGTGGTATAAAAACAATCAGTACCTCTTCTACGAGGACCGAATTGTGGTGCCTGAGGCACGACTGTATGGGTGCGTACAGTGGTCCCATCTCAGTTCTGGTCACACTGGCGCTAATCGCTCAGTGGACTTCTTCCGTGAGTGTTTCTACTCAAGTCTAACCCTGACTGAACTGAGGTCGCGTATGCAGACCATTGTGGATGCTTGTGGCTGTCATGCCAGCAAGCAGAGCGACAGTAGGGATAGGGGCCTGATCTCCAGCTTACCCATACCCTATTGTGCTAACTCTCTTCTCTACGTGGATTTCATCCACGGCCTACCACGCTTCGGCGGCTATGATAGTTGCCTAGTGGTCACCTGTGGCCTATCACGCTTCACCCGTGCGTTCCCTTGCAATAAGAAAATCACAGGTGAGCAGACTGTGAAAATGTTGGTCGAACAATGGTTCGAACCCTATGGAGCACCTAAGCAGGTGCACTCAGATGAGGATGTACGCATCCGCAGTGACACTGGGTGGTACCAACGAGTGCTAAATGCCCTCAACGTGGAGGTAACCACAGGTGTGCCCTATACCCACACGTCTAACCCTCTCTGTGAGAGACAGAACCGTGTGCTGGAGCAAAACTTAAGAATCCTGATGAAACAGGAGCGTACCAAGGACTGGGTTTGCCTGGTGCCCTGGGCAGTGCTGACCATGAACTCACAGCGGAGCTCCTCTACGGGTTTCACCCCCCACGAACTGTTCCATGGAGGACGACCTGCTTGGTTCTTCAAAACCGGCTTTCCTGAGGACTTCAAGAGCCCTGTGGGAGATTGGCTGGAACACAAGCAGTCTCTGGCTAACCAGGCTGGGACTAACCTGAGACACGTTCGTGACCGTGAACTGAGCCGACGGAACCGCCTACGGCGACCTGCCAGCTTCAAGGTTGGTGACCTTGTTTTGGTACACCATTCACGCCTACCCTCCTGGCCACGTAACTGCCTACAGGACCCTTACTTTGGACCCTATCGTATCATCAGCATAGATGGATCCAGGATCCCCGGCTGGCGCACCGGCGCCGACACCTCCCCTTGCGGGTCGGAGGACGTCACGCCCGGGTCCCGTGCGTGTTTGCGTGTGCTCGTCCTTCCTGGCCGGGTCGGGCGGGCCGGCCTCCCGGGCGCGTTCTGGTGCGCCTCACCTTTTCCTTTGGCCGCTTTGTCTTTGCGCTTTGCTGGGCCCCCTCCGGGCTGGGGTTGCCCCTGTTTTGGTCCTTTGTTTGCCCTCAACCCCCCCCTTTTGCTTTTGTTTTGTTGTTTTTTTTTTTCTCCTCTTCTGTGCGCCCCCGTTGTCTTTGGCTTTCTCTGGTTTGCGGCCCGTGGTGCCCTGGGACTTGGCGCTGTGTTCTGTTTGTTTTTCTCGGCCTCCCGCTGCCCGGCTCTCCGTGCGCTCTCGCCTTGTGTGTGTCTCCCGCTTGGCCGTTGGCTGCTCCCTGGTGGTTGCCGCCCCCCCCCCCTCCCCTTTTGTGTCTCGCGGTTGTCGTCGCTCCTGCTCGGTGTCTTGTTTTTTTTTTCTTTTTTCCTTCCTCTGTGCGCCCCCGTTGTCTCCGGCTTTCTCTGGTTTCCGGCCCTGGCTGCCCTGGGCCTCAGCGCTGTGTGTTGTTTGCTTTGTTGGCCTGCCGCTTCTCGGCTCTCCGTGCGCTCTCGCCTCTTTCGTGTTTCCCGCCTGGCCGTTGGGTGCTCCTTGGTGGTTGCCGCGCCCCCCCCCCCCCTTTGTGTCTCGCGGTTTTCGTCGCTGCCGCTCAGGTCTGTGTGCCGTGTGCTGTGCTGTGCTGAATGTCCCTGGGTGCGCTGCTGCGCCGCGCTGCTGCGCATTGTGCCGCCCGGTGTTGTGCTGTCGTGTGCTGTGTTGCTTTGTTGCGCTGGTTTGGTGCCGCTGCTTGTTGCGCCGTGCCCTCTGGCGCTGCCCGTCGCCCTGGGGCCCTGTGCTTTGCGGTGCTGTGTTGTGCGGTGTTCCCCCGCGCTGTGTGCTGTGTGCTGCGTGTGTTTTGTCGTGGCGTGGTGGTGCGTGCTGTTGTTTGCCGCTCTGCTTTGTGCTGTGTGTGTCCCGGGGTGCTGTGCTGTGCGTTCCCTGTCCTCTCCGCTCGGTGCGGTGCTGTGCTTCGCTGTGCTGGTGCGCTTGCGTTGTGTTGTTCGTCTGGTGTGTGCTGTTGCTGGCGCCTGGTGCTGTGGTGCGCTGCTGTGTGTTGTGCTGTTTCCTTTGGTGTGCTGTGGTGCGGTGCTGGGTCTGGTGGCCTGTGGTTGTCTGTTGGTGGCATGTTCCGGTGTCGGTGTCCCTGTCTGGCCGCGTGGTCTGCTTCCCTGTGGTTGGCGTGGTTTGCTGTGGTGCCCTGCTTCCCTGTGTCGTGTTCTGTGGTGCTGTGCTGTCGCGTGGTGCTGTGCTGTTGTTCTCTGCTGTCGTGTTGTGGTGCTGTTGGGGCTTGCTTTGCCCTCCTGTGGCCTGTCGTGCTGTGCTGTGTTGTGCTGTTGGTTGTCTGTGCTGTTTTTTGCCCGGTGGTGGTGTCTGCGTGCTGTGGTGCTCTTTCCCTCGTGCTGTGTGTTCCCTGTTTTCTCCGCTCTGTGCGCTGCGGTGCCTTGTTGTGCTGGCTGTGGTGCCTTGCTTCCCTGTGTCGTGTGCTGTGGCGCTGTGCTGTCGTGTGGTGCTGTGCTGTCGTGTTCTGCTGTCGTTTTGCGGTGCTGTTTGTGTGTGCTTTGCCCTCCTGTGGCCTGTCGTGCGGCGCCGTGCTGTGCTGTGTTGTGCTGTTGGTTGTCTGTGCTGTTTTTTGCCCGGTGGTGGCGTTTGTGCGCTGTGGTACCCTTTCCCTCCCTGCCGGCACGCACAAAAAACTTCAATTATCTTACGTGTCACCCCGCGTTGGTGGCGGTGTCGTGGCTGGCATGCCTTGCTGGTTGCGGTGTCCTGGACTTGACGCGGCGCACGTTCCACCTGCAGCGAAAGGGAGGCGAAAGCGTCGAGGGTGGGGCACGGGCGGGAGGGGAAGGTACATGGCAAATAAAAGAGGGCGTGAGGGACGAGTACAGGGGCGCGGCGTGCTTCGAAAAAAAGTTTTTCGTTTTTTACGCGTTGCTCGCGACGCAGTTTTCTTTACGTAGACGGCGTATTAGACGACGGCAGAGACGGCGTTATGTTCCTGTTAGCGTTACGGCGCTTACGACAGTAGGGATAGGGGCCTGATCTCCAGCTTACCCATACCCTATTGTGCTAACTCTCTTCTCTACGTGGATTTCATCCACGGCCTACCACGCTTCGGCGGCTATGATAGTTGCCTAGTGGTCACCTGTGGCCTATCACGCTTCACCCGTGTGTTCCCTTGCAAAAAGAAAATCACAGGTGAGCAGACTGTAAAAATGTTGGTCGAACAATGGTTCGAACCCTATGGAGCACCTAAGCAGGTACACTCAGATGAGGATGTACGCATCCGCAGTGACACTGGGTGGTACAGACGAGTGCTAAATGCCCTCAACGTGGAGGTAACCACAGGTGTGCCCTATACCCACACGTCTAACCCTCTCTGTGAGAGACAGAACCGTGTGCTGGAGCAAAACTTAAGAATCCTGATGAAACAGGAGCGTACCAAGGACTGGGTTTGCCTGGTGCCGTGGGCAGTGCTGACCATGAAGTCACAGCGGAGCTCCTCTGCGGGTTTCACCCCCCACGAACTGTTCCATGGAGGACGACCTGCTTGGTTCTTCAAAACCCGCTTTCCTGAGGACTTCAAGAGCCCTGTGGGAGATTGGCTGGAACACAAGCAGTCTCTGGCTAACCAGGCTGGGACTAACCTGAGACACGTTCGTGACCGTGAACTGAGCCGACGGAACCGCCTACGGCGACCTGCCAGCTTCAAGGTTGGTGACCTTGTTTTGGTACACCATTCACGCCTACCCTCCTGGCCACGTAACTGCCTACAGGACCCTTACTTTGGACCCTATCGTATCATCAGCATAGATGGATCCAGGATCCCCGGCTGGCGCACCGGCGCCGACACCTCCCCTTGCGGGTCGGAGCACGTCACGCCCGGGTCCCGTGCGTGTTTGCGTGTGCTCGTCCTTCCTGGCCGGGTCGGGCGGGCCGGCCTCCCGGGCGCGTTCTGGTGCGCCTCACCTTTTCCTTTGGCCGCTTTGTCTTTGCGCTTTGCTGGGCCCCCTCCGGGCTGGGGTTGCCCCTGTTTTGGTCCTTTGTTTGCCCTCACCCCCCCCCTTTTGCTTTTGTTTTGTTGTTGTTTTTTTTTCTCCTCTTCTGTGCGCCCCCATTGTCTTTGGCTTTCTCTGGTTTGCAGCCCGTGGTGCCCTGGGACTCGGCGCTGTGTTCTGTTTGTTTTTCTCGGCCTCCCGCTGCCCGGCTCTCCGTGCGCTCTCGCCTTGTGTGTGTCTCCCGCTTGGCCGTTGGCTGCTCCCTGGTGGTTGCCGCCCCCCCCCCCCCCCTTCCCTCTTGTGTCTCGCGGTTGTCGTCGCTCCTGCTCGGTGTCTTGTTTTTTTTTTCTTTTTTCCTTCCTCTGTGCGCCCCCGTTGTCTCCGGCTTTCTCTGGTTTCCGGCCCCGGGTGCCCTGGGCCTCAGCGCTGTGTGTTGTTTGCTTTGTTGGCCTGCCGCTTCTCGGCTCTCCGTGCGCTCTCGCCTCTTTCGTGTTTCCCGCCTGGCCGTTGGGTGCTCCTTGGTGGTTGCCGCGCCCCCCCCCCCCCCCTTTGTGTCTCGCGGTTTTCGTCGCTGCCGCTCGGGTCTGTGTGCCGTGTGCTGTGCTGTGCTGAATGTCCCTGGGTGCGCTGCTGCGCCGCGCTGCTGCGCATTGTGCCGCCCGGTGTTGTGCTGTCGTGTGCTGTGTTGCTTTGTTGCGCTGGTTTGGTGCCGCTGCTTGTTGCGCCGTGCCCTCTGGCGCTGCCCGTCGCCCTGGGGCCCTGTGCTTTGCGGTGCTGTGTTGTGCGGTGTTCCCCCGCGCTGTGTGCTGTGTGCTGCGTGTGTTTTGTCGTGGCGTGGTGGTGCGTGCTGTTGTTTGCCGCTCTGCTTTGTGCTGTGTGTGTCCCGGGGTGCTGTGCTGTGCGTTCCCTGTCCTCTCAGCTCGGTGCGGTGCTGTGCTTCGCTGTGCTGGTGCGCTTGCGTTGTGTTGTTCGTCTGGTGTGTGCTGTTGCTGGCGCCTGGTGCTGTGGTGCGCTGCTGTGAGTTGTGCTGTTTCCTTTGGTGTGCTGTGGTGCGGTGCTGGGTCTGGTGGCCTGTGGTTGTCTGTTGGTGGCATGTTCCGGTGTCGGTGTCCCTGTCTGGCCGCGTGGTCTGCTTCCCTGTGGTTGGCGTGGTTTGCTGTGGTGCCCTGCTTCCCTGTGTCGTGTTCTGTGGTGCTGTGCTGTCGCGTGGTGCTGTGCTGTTGTTCTCTGCTGTCGTGTTGTGGTGCTGTTGGGGCTTGCTTTGCCCTCCTGTGGCCTGTCGTGCTGTGCTGTGTTGTGCTGTTGGTTGTCTGTGCTGTTTTTTGCCCGGTGGTGGTGTCTGCGTGCTGTGCTGCTCTTTCCCTCGTGCTGTGTGTTCCCTGTTTTCTCCGCTCTGTGCGCTGCGGTGCCTTGTTGTGCTGGCTGTGGTGCCTTGCTTCCCTGTGTCGTGTGCTGTGGCGCTGTGCTGTCGTGTGGTGCTGTGCTGTCGTGTTCTGCTGTCGTTTTGCGGTGCTGTTTGTGTGTGCTTTGCCCTCCTGTGGCCTGTCGTGCGGCGCCGTGCTGTGCTGTGTTGTGCTGTTGGTTGTCTGTGCTGTTTTTTGCCCGGTGGTGGCGTTTGTGCGCTGTGGTACCCTTTCCCTCCCTGCCGGCACGCACAAAAAACTTCAATTATCTTACGTGTCACCCCGCGTTGGTGGCGCTGTCGTGGCTGGCATGCCTTGCTGGTTGCGGTGTCCTGGACTTGACGCGGCGCACGTTCCACCTGCAGCGAAAGGGACGCGAAAGCGTCGAGGGTGGGGCACGGGCGGGAGGGGAAGGTACATGGCGAATAAAAGAGGGCGTGAGGGACGAGTACAGGGGCGCGGCGTGCTTCGAAAAAAAGTTTTTCGTTTTTTACGCGTTGCTCGCGACGCAGTTTTCTTTACGTAGACGGCGTATTAGACGACGGCAGAGACGGCGTTATGTTCCTGTTAGCGTTACGGCGCTTACGACAGTAGGGATAGGGGCCTGATCTCCAGCTTACCCATACCCTATTGTGCTAACTCTCTTCTCTACGTGGATTTCATCCACGGCCTACCACGCTTCGGCGGCTATGATAGTTGCCTAGTGGTCACCTGTGGCCTATCACGCTTCACCTGTGTGTTCCCTTGCAATAAGAAAATCACAGGTGAGCAGACTGTGAAAATGTTGGTCGAACAATGGTTCGAACCCTATGGAGCACCTAAGCAGGTGCACTCAGATGAGGATGTACGCATCCGCAGTGACACTGGGTGGTACAGACGAGTGCTAAATGCCCTCAACGTGGAGGTAACCACAGGTGTGCCCTATACCCACACGTCTAACCCTCTGTGTGAGAGACAGAACCGTGTGCTGGAGCAAAACTTAAGAATCCTGATGAAACAGGAGCGTACCAAGGACTGGGTTTGCCTGGTGCCGTGGGCAGTGCTGACCATGAAGTCACAGTGGAGCTCCTCTGCGGGTTTCACCCCCCACGAACTGTTCCATGGAGGACGACCTGCTCCGTTCTTCAAAACCCGCTTTCATGAGGACTTCAAGAGCCCTGTGGGAGATTGGCTGGAACACAAGCAGTCTCTGGCTAACCAGGCTGGGACTAACCTGAGACACGTTCGTGACCGTGAACTGAGCCGACGGAACCGCCTACGGCGACCTGCCAGCTTCAAGGTTGGTGACCTTGTTTTGGTACACCATTCACGCCTACCCTCCTGGCCACGTAACTGCCTACAGGACCCTTACTTTGGACCCTATTGTATCATCAGGATAGATGGATCCAGGATCCATGTCAGGTGCAGTCCAAGTCTAGGTGGTGAACTGCTGTGTGCACCTAAGCAGTTGAGGCACTATCACTCCCCTGACGACTTGTCTTGGGATGAGTGGCGCCTCAGCGACAGTGAGGTCGAGCGTATAGACCTAGAGAACGCTGCCAGTCCAGAGGAGGCAGACGAACTCAAAGAGATGACTGCCGATGAGATGGCAGTCGATGGTTACTACGTGGTTGCAGGTATTGCTCGCCACGAGTATGAACAGGGCTGGAAATTCCTAACCCTGTGGGATGGCTATGGGTTATGTGAGGCGACTTGGGAACCTATGTCAGCCTTCATACAACCAGATGGGAGTATCAACCCCATCCTCCGCACCTACCTCGCTGAGAACAACGAGGGGCAGCTCCTAACCCCTGCTGAGACTATGTCCCAGCGTAAGAAGCGAAACCAATTTCCCTGTGTCAGTCTACTGACAGGTCCCTTGACTCACCAACATATTGCCCTGAACCAGGTCAAATGAGATGGCTGAATGCCATGTGTCACAAGTCACTACATAAGCCCCAAGAATGTGTTCACTCCCAAGCCTCTAAATCCTAGCCCAATAGGGGAGGTGGCGTGTCATGGCCTAGAGTGGCACTCAGGACCATGCCCTACCCTGACATAACCTTGGTTGGACTTGGAGTCGAATGGGCTTAGAGAAATGACCTATGAGTTTGAACTCATAACATGCCAAAAAACTGCCAATTCACACCATATTGGCCATATATCACATATATGCTCAAAATTGAAGTTACCACTTATCCGAAGGCTCACAGCATGAATGGAATCGAAGTCTAATATTCATGGAGGATATAGACCAAAGGTCAATGCCCATGTACATCCCCATTTTACCCTCGAAACCCCTTCGGATATGGTCGCCACGCACTGCCCAAGTCAGCCCATGATCTTGAGACCAAATCTTGTATTCCTTCGTGCGCCAAGCCAAATGGAGTACGCGATCCGGCATATGGTGGTGTTCAACTCCAAAGCATATGCCAACATATGAACAACATACCATGGTTCGACTCTCCATAGGCTTCTTGCTGATTGCCGACCAGGTAAGTACACAAAATGCAAAAATGAGCAAAAATTGAGGTCAAAAACATGAAAATATGACCAAATACAAAGTTGACATGATAGTATATCTCTATGCTCACCCATGATATCCGCTCATGATTCAATACACAAATGATTAGAACCATTTGCGAACACTTCCCCCACTTGGATCCCCAATCGGGCGCATGGAGATACCTTCGCCGCTAATATCTACATGCCCCATGAAAATGGGAGTGCACCCATGGATCTCTTTGTCAAACATACCATGAGCAATACATACGCGGTAGACTTGGTCTAGCGCTTTGAATTCCACAATTGGGACATGGGCAAAGCCCTTGTCACGTATGGCTCCCCATCTCTTCGGCCACACGAAGATATATAACATGGGCGTGAGCATATCAAACATATACCATGCATACAACACATACCCTCAAAATATGGCTCCCACCATGATATGCCATGTCCCTCAATTGACATAACTTCACGTTAAAAATACGTAGGAACCCAAGGAAAGTTGCTATGCAACCCCAACACTCATGCGGCACACTCGAAAGTCGCATTAAAATATTCGGTTGCACGGTCCGAGAGTTATATATCACTTTATACCCTCTTGACCCTTTTCCCTTGCTACACCGGGCATGTGTCCGCACCAAAGGCGTTTGATGCTTCCTAAATTAAGTTGAGACTAAGGCGCTTGCAACCCAACCTTCCTTATTCTCTTTCCTCACACTCGTGCGTAGATATGGTCCTTCAAAGTGGTCCCACGATTCACTTTTGTTTCCCTTATATCTCCAAGTCAAATGGGTAGCAAGTATAAGGGAAACCTGATTCGGGCATAGGGAAAGGAGTATGACCACTCGAAGAAGTCCAAATCAAGTGCGGCGATGTCGAAGTCGAAAATCCGATTTCGACATCGCGAAAAATTCGGATTAAAATTTCGAGTGCTTATTTAGAGAATTGCGGAAGCAACGAACCCTTTGCTGATGAAATCTGACCCTTCAACGGAATATCCGCCAAAATATCTGGAAATAACAGTTAACCAATCGGTTAACGCAAAATCGCGAGCCAACTGACAGTCGCCGATACATTGACTATCAGAACGAAAGGCTGAAAAATTACGGAAACATTATGATAAAAAAACCCTGTTGATTCCCGATATTCTGATACATAAATCTCCGCTGGCGGTGCCTCGGTTCTGAATATGGCCGCTCAGAGCCGGAATGGCCAAACCTATCACACTATCACATCAGGTTAGGTCAGGTGGATGGGAGAGTATGATATCAGCCAATGGCGGCTTGCCGGCACATAGATACACACCCCAAGTGACCCCAAGATGGCCACGGGGGTCCGAACCGGCTTCACCCCCCTTCTCAGAGCGTTGTATCCGCTCGGAAACCAATGAAGAGAGGACGGGAGGACCCCAATGGGCTCCAACCCCCCCCTCCATGTCCCAAGGACACATGGAGGCCCCACACACGTCGTAGGCGTCCCCCATGCCCCAAGGGAGGGGTGAGGACACTGATAATCAGCGCCCTACGCCATATCCGGTCTCCTCTTGATCTACAACATGGACCAAGGGGATCAAAGATAGAAAAACGTCGTCGGTCGACCTAAATAAGTATACCACAATGAAATATATATGTGGAGATCGAGTGAAGGGGGTATATGGCCACTCAAGGGCGAAAAATCCCCGGATGAACGCCTTCACTTGTCTCCCCATTCACAGAAACAAACAAAATGCCAATAGGGGATCCATTACGGTGCTACAGCAGCAACCAAATGGACCAACACGTCCTTGACATCCAAAGAAATACCCTTTTTCTTTAGGTAGTCCATCCAGACCGTGGTATACCTCGGCACGAAACTGCTCGGAGGCTCCCACGAGTCCCTGGATGCGGCGAATCCCTTCCAACGGACTTTGTAAAGCCTCCCCCCAGGCGTCCCCGGGTCCGGCTTGTCCGCCAGGATCTTCTCCGCGGTGAAATCGTCGTCCTCACCCTCATCGTCCGAGTCCACATCGCCGGCCGTGAACTCGAAGGTGACGGGACGTCCGCTGGGGTCTGGTGCTCGGGGACGAAGCTGGGAGTGGTCGCGGTCCAGGATCTTGTTATCCCCCACACGAACCGCATACACATCCTGCCCGACCTTCCGCACAATTACCCCCGGCACATACCAGGACGCCTGCCGATGCCTGGACAGGATATCCTTGTGGTGCCGCTCCACCCACACGGTGTCTTGGAGAGCATACTTCTGGACCTTTCCCTGCTTGAAGTACTTGGCCCTCTTGTCATGCTCGTCCTGAAGTGCCTTGCACACCTTGGCCGCCGTGTCGTCCGCCTCAGACATCATAGCGTTCGCATCCCGGGCCACTTTGCCATGGTTCATCCACGGGAGAGTGCGTGACACTCGATCCCGTAGGAACAGGATGCGATGGGGCGACAGTCCAGTGGGTCCCGGAAGGTCGTGATACGCTTGGAGCACCCTCCACAGCGAGTTATACCAGTTCCGGCCCGGTTCGTCAATGTGCAGCTGGCGGAACTTCTCGAACATCTGCCGCCCGGCCACCTCAGCACGGCCATTCGACCGGCTGTGGTACGCCACGGTCTTGGCGTGCCGAATCCCCATGTGCTTGCACATCGTCTTGAACCACGTCCCCACGAATTGACTGCCCTGATCGCTGCAGATGACAGCTGGGACATCGAAAATCGTCAGCCAATGCCTGATCATGGCATTAGCGACGGTCTTGGCCTGCAGCCCCACTCCATGCTTGTCCTTCTTGTCCTTCTTCTTGGACATCTTGCCCGGGACTGCCACGATATACCCGCTGTGCCTGTCCACCGCCAGGATGACACAGTCGTAGGTCTCTCCGTCCACGGTGACCTCAGGCATGGCGAACACATCCATGGCCACGGGCCGCATAGGGGCCTCCGGTATAGCCGTATCCACCGGGTTGCCCGCTGTGGAGTGGTTGGGGCTCTTCGTGGCCCGACACACGGCACAATCGCTGCAGTACCTATCCAGGATGGCGTAGTACCCCGGAGGGAACTTGAAACGCCACTCCAGGTCCTGCTGCATCTTGTCTCGGCCAGGGTGCATGAGCTGGGCGTTGTGCCAATGGTCAATGAGCTCCTCCACTCGGTTCTCGGGCACCAGCAGCTTGTCCTTGAGGAACAACTTGTCGCCATCCTCGGTCAAGCCCTCGGGCCATTCGTCGTCCGACGGGGCGCTCACGGCATTCCAGTACTTGCTCCAGTGCTCGGATGCCGCGTAGTCATCCGACCAGTCCTCTGTGAGCACCGACCTGACTAGCTCTACAGGGGCCACCATCCATTGCTCGAGGGTTTCCTCTCGAATAGCTTGGACGCGGGCACCCCGGAACTTGGCCAGGTCCGTACGGTTTGCCATCACCACAAAGCACTTGACTCCCTCCTGCTCCATGACCTTCTCCATCTCGATGATGCGCTTGGCCTCCTCGGTCTCCTCGGCGTCCCCATGGCTGGATATGTCCATCCAAGCCTTGCCCGCGGGGTACGCCCACCGACTGAGGCAATCTGCCACAGTGTTGTTCTTCCCCGGGACGTACACGACGCTGAGGTCGAACTTGGCGAACGTCTCATGCCACCGGGCCCTCCTTGCCGCCGGTCCCGAGGGGGTGTCGACGTGCTCCTTGTGCCAGCTCTGCAAGGACTGATGGTCCGTGCAAACCACTACCAGTTGCAATCCGATGTGGCCAGACCACTTCCTGAGCGCACAAACAATGGCGTACGTCTCCTTCTCCCTCGCAGTCCAGGTGCGGCGTTGGCCCTCGGCCAGGATCCGGCTCCAGAACGCCACGGGTACATGTGACCCGTCGTCTCGGACTGCTCGAGGACTGCCCCCACAGCATAGTCCGAGGCGTCCGTCCGTAGCACGAATCCCTTGTCTGGGTCCACCAGGAATAGCCCCAACTGCCCCAGGAGTTGCTCCTTCAGGCGGTTGAACGCATCCTCAGCCTCAGGGGTCCAGGCAAGCTTCTTCTTGCTCCCCTTCCGGCCATCGAACTTGCCCACCTGCAACATCTTGTGCAACGGCCCCGAGAATTCTGCATACATCCGGACATAGCCCGAATAGTAATTGCAGAACCCCATGAAGGATCGGAGTTCGCTGATGGTCTGGGGCTTCTCCCAGTGGTGCAGGGACGCCAGCTTCCCAGGCATGGGACGGCGTTGCCCGTGACCAACCACGTGACCCGCGAACTCCACTTCCTTCACGAAGAGTGAGGCTTTGGTGGGCTTGCACACCATGTTGTGCTTGTCCAACTCGCTGAGCACTCGGCGCAGATCCTTCTCATGCGCGTCGATGAGCTCGTCCTCAGTCATGTTCTCCGTGCCGGACCCGATGATGATGTCATCCACGAAGGGATCGGCACAGTCCCGGACAGGACCGAGTACGTCCTCCATCATGCGCTGGAAAGCGGCGTTGCCATTCTTGGCACCCATAGGCACCACTTTCCACTGCATGGGCCCCAGCGGCGTCGACATCGCTGTGAAGGGCCTGGAGTCCGGGTGTAGCGGCATCTGGTGGTAACCGTGTTTCAGGTCCAACACCGTGAAAATCCGCTTTTTCTGCTGCTTTTGGAGGATGGAGTCGATCAGGGGAAGCGAGTACGAGTCGTGCTCGGTCTGCTCGTTCAAACCTCTGTAATCAACCACCAACCTCCACTCGCCCTTCTCCTTCTTGGGCACGATGAAGGCTGGGCTGGCCCACTCACTGTCGGAGGGTTCGATCCATCCCCGCTCAATGAACTCGGCCAACAGCTTCTTCATGGCCTCGGCCCGATCGCCCTGAAGTTGGTACTCCCGATGACGATAGATCTTCGGGTTGGGCTTCAGCTTGATCTTCGCTGTACCAAACCTCCCACGATCTGGAGGGTTCTTGTTGGCGACGCCACTGAATAGCCGCGGATAGGCCTTGATCAGCCTCTCCTTCAGCTCGGCGACCTTCGGGTTCTCCTGGGCCTCTTCAGCCGCTTGCTTCGGTATCGATACAACCGACCGCACTGCGGTATAGGCCTCCTCTGGGTCCGATTCCGACTTCTCCTCGTCCGATATGCCGTCTTCATCGTCGTGGGGAGCTCTTCCCACCGATAATCTTCGGAAATTTGCGGCATCGGGCTGGTGACTGTCGCTATCAGCACCCATTCTTGGAAAATCCCATGTTGGTGGATCTGACCCAACCGGACCATCGTATTGGTCCGCGATGTGATCCATGACCCTCGCCACGAACTCGTCCTTCTCGTACTTGCCGGTGACCAACATCTTGTCATCCCACCAATGCGGAGATGTGACCATGGCCCGCCTCTTCTTGGCTGCCACACGGTCGTGCATCCCCATCCGCATGTAGTTGACGACGTCGTCGATCTCGGCGTGGGACAGGACGTCAATGCCATCCATTGCCTGATCCGTCCCCTTCTTGGGCTCAAACATGACCTTCATGGGCACCGCCTCCACCCTACGGATGAATGCTTCATCACCCGTGGGCTGGGCTTGCGCCCCATCCACCAGGAAAGCCTTGGTACCCCACGCTTGACCCGGGGAGGGCATTGATACACCCTTGGCGTCGATGAACAACTCCTCCTCTGGCCCGAATGACATCTCGTTCAGGGTGATGGAGTCCAGCGTCGACCTGAGACCCTCCAGCGGACATGGGGTGGATCCTACGCCGGTTATGACCAGGATCCCCTTCGCCCTATCCGCGATGATCTTCTCCACCGTACGTCTGGTGTTGTCTAGGGAGCCATGCCAATACATGGGCCCCCACTCCTTCAAACCCCAATGCCTATGCCAGGCTGAGTCTCCTCGATGCCAATGCCTCCTACACTTCCGCAAAAGTGGGGCATCCCGGGAAGCGAAGACGTCCGTCTCGGGCGCTTCAGCTCCCAGCGTCTGAATCATCCTGGCGTACACTTGCGGCGCCATTCCATACTCCGTGAGCTGAACTCCACGGTCTCCTCTGGACTTGGCACCCACAGCTTGCACCGCTTGGACGATCCGATCCTCTTCCTCAGCATTCCATTGGGATGATCCGCATGCATAGTCCGTGGATAGCCATGTTAGGCATTCGTCATCCTCCCGGACCAGCGTTGCACGATGGGGAAGGGCTCCAATGGCGTTTGCCACCATGAAGTCATACCCCATGATCATATCCCAATCGGTAATGTCGGCCACATAGAAGTTCCCGGATAGAGTGCTTCTCTTCGCCTGATCAGGGCGGTTCAAGCGCTCATGCTCCCAGAATTCCATACTGATTGTGGCCTCATGGGTGCCCCCACCCATGATCTCTCCGTTGGCGACCTTCAGGCGTACCGGTCTCCGGCTGGGCTGCAGGAGTTCCTCCTTGAACAACCCTCTCCGGACCAGGCTCACCTGGGCACCCGTATCCACCAACACATCCACCACCTTCTCCTCTCCTCCGCACCGTACTCGCACTTTCAAGTGCAACTGCCGCTCGTCGCCATGAGGTGTATGGACGACTCTCACGGCATGCAACTCTAGCACGTCCGGGTGCATCAGGACTTCAAGGGTATGGTCACGGATGGTGTAGATCTTGGGTTGGTCCTGCCCGTCCACGGGGCTCTCCGTGGTCGCTCCTTCCTTCTTGCCATGTCCCGTACCCACATGTACCTCCCTTGGCAGGGCGCTCCAGGGGTTGGGAGTGGCGAAACTCAGTGGTTTTGGCTCTTCCGGAGCCTTCTTCGGCACCCGATGTGCCTTCGCTTTCTCTGGGATTCCACTGATTTTCGGAGGAGAGACCTCCGAGGTCCCACTCCCGTGGGGGCTCCTCTAGACTTGGCTTCCCGCAGCCCCTTCCGGCTGCGATCCGCCAGGACTTTGTCCACCACGTTGCTGGGCTTTGAGTTCCTCCAACGTCCTCAACATGTCCTCAGCAACCTCCTCGATCGACCTCACGCGTCGGTCTTGGCCAGGTCCACCACCATAACCTCTTCCTTTGCCTTTCCCTTGGCCTTTGCCTTGGCCTTTTCCCCCGTCTCCGCCCTTCGCCTTCCAATCGGCAATCCGCTGCTCCTTGGGCTTCATCTCGGGGTGGTCGGCGAAGTAGGCCTTCTTGTCTTCCTCATACACCTTGCATTGACGGTGGTCATGTGCAGGGCTGTTTCCCTTGCCATAACAGACCCAGCACCCGTCATGCTGAGACCTGTACTCCCGGAACGAGAGCGGTGGGTTCTCGATCCTCCTTGGCTCTTTGCCCTTCTTGGGTCCCACCTGGTTCCATTTGGACCGATCCTGCCCATGGTTCTTCACGTTGTGCGCCACAAACGCGAAGAAATGGGCCTCCTCGTGATCCTCCCGGGACCAGTGGTCTTGGCCACTTCCACTACCATCCTCCGCAGAGTTGGCCGTGTCCTCCTGGATCTCCCGTTGATGGCGGTCTTCTCGGTGTCCTCGTTGTCCACGACCGTGTCGATCCTGCACGTGGGCCTCGTTCTTCGCATTGAGCTTGAACTCCACCGTGATGTACTTCACGATCTCGTCCAGGCTCATGCGGGCGAAGATGACCTGCATCCTCAGCGGCTCCCCGCGCCTCCACTCCACGTTGTTGAGGCGCAGCAACCTTTGCCCCATGGAGTCTCCGAATACCTCCACGTACACGGCGTTCTTCAGGCCCAACATCCGGTTGGGTTCGCCCAGGTTCCTCCTGGATACTCCATGATACCCGCATGGGTATCCTCCGCCGCCATAATCCGCACCGCCACCCGCTTCTTGGCGCGCTTCTTCTCCTCGTCCTCCACTCGTCGCTTCCAGTTGCCGGGGAGGATGT
This sequence comes from Eutreptiella sp. 'Long Island Sound 2002', assembly GCA_964036045.1. NCBI lineage: Eukaryota > Euglenozoa > Euglenophyceae > Eutreptiales > Eutreptiaceae > Eutreptiella > Eutreptiella sp. 'Long Island Sound 2002'. The sequence goes on from OZ038378.1 coordinate 8,152,385, forward strand.
CCTTCAGCAAGTGGCGGATCTCACTGGCCTCGTTCCAGTCTTCCACCAACTTGAGGCATCTGCGGTACTTCCGCAGATACCGGTTCCACTCCCGGACCCGCAACTCACCGCGGTCCAGCGGCAGTTGAATGGACCACAGGTCCTCCAGCTTCTGGTTAGGAGCGTCCACCCGCTCCTCATCCTCCAACCACTGGAGGCAGGCCTGCTCCGTCCTGATCAGTCCTTCCCGGATCTGATCCCGCAGCTCCTCCCTCAATGTCCTGCGCCAGGCGGTGTGGGAATGTCCGGCATACCCACTTATCCCGCGGCGCTCCCCGCATCTCGCCGACGACCTCCTCGGCGAAATCCTCCCAATCCAGGATGAAGTCATCCAGGTTGGAGGGGTTACCATCGTAGTAGGGGATTTTGATTCCCCTGAGGTCGTCGATCCTGATGGCGTCTCCGACGTCTCCAGCCACCACTCCACCGAGACGGATACCACCTGTGGCCGGGGGGTGTGAGTACACTCCCCGTACATCCCTCTCCTCCATGGAGTGCGGTCCAGTTGGGCCTGAACCCGTGGGGTTTGGAATGCGGGAAGGACTTGCTCCATCGGCCGTCCATATCCCCGTATTGGGGTCCTTCGCCCACAGGTTTCCGCTTGGATGGCCTCAACCATGTCCGCCGGCGCTTCCCATGGTTCGCCCCTGCATGGTCTGGTTCTGGATCTCCTCTTCCGCATAAACTGCATAGGTAGTCGTACTTCGCGGTAGATCCTGGGCAGCATGGGACATCTGCACTGTCAGGCTCCTCGGGTCCGTGGCTACGTGCCCTTCCCGCATGGACCCAGCCGGTGCCGTGTGTTCCCCGAGCATTGTGGACTCGCTGAATAGGGGAACAAACCGCAACGCACCCGGGTCAACACGCGGAGGCGCGTATGGTGCCTCTGTAGGGCCGCCCATGGGTTTCTCCATGGCGCTCCTGAGGGTCTTAACCCGCTCCACCAGCTCTACCGCGGCCGGCTTTGCCGGGAGCTCCGGACCCGAGGCGAGGGGCTGTCGCTCCTCTAGCCTTTTCAGGCGTCCCGACATGTCCTCCACTAAGTGGAGGAGGCTGTCCACCACTTGCTGCTGCTTCTGCAGGGCCAGCTCCAGATTCTCCCGGTACCGGGCCTGATCCGCTCGCAGCTCCTCCATGTGGTTCTCCGCGGCCGACTGGTCGTCCAGGATCCCCGCGACGTCCTCCTCTAGAGCGTCCTTGGCGTTGTCCAGGCGGTCAAGATGACGCACGATGGCGTCCATCCCCATCTTCGGGTACTTGCCCATGAGGAAGGACACGTGCTCACAGTGGCACGCAGCGTGCTTTCCGCCGGATTCAGCGCATCCCGCGGTTCCCGGCACCTCAGACTCATCACCCATAGGTGTATCGCCTATGGCGTCCGTCTCTGGTCCCGTGTGCCGGGGCACAGGTGCCGTCCGGGCCCTGGCTGGCCTCTCCAAGCCCTCGGCGTCGTGCTGCAGGGCGGGCTCGGGGGCCGTATGTGCCCTGGCGATCGGCGCGGACATCTCCGGCTCCGAAGGTGGCTCGTAGGCTGTCCGATAGCCCTCGGAGTGCCCTTCGGATTCCCACAGCCTGACCGGGCTGGGGTCCGTGTCCATAGCCCCGGCGTCCCTTGCCACGGACTTGGGTGACCGGCGCTTCCGGTAGCGCCGGGCCCGTCCTCCACTGCTGCCTGAATGGCAAGCCTCATCCGAGTCCTCCGCGGCGGAGCGGAGGTTGCATGCCTTACGGCAGCGACGCTCACACATGGAGACCAGGTCCTCCATGTCACGTCCTCCTCTTCCCGACTGTCGTACTTCTCTTCGGGCTTCAACTTCCGGAGTTCGCCATGCTCTTGAACGTCTCCGCTCTTCTATGGCTCCAATCTCCGGCGTGGTCTCCACCGAGTCCACAATACGCACCCGGGGCGTACTTGGGCAGGGCTCATAAGGGCCCAAGTCCCCGGGTCGGCGGTTGGTAGGGGCAGCAGGTAAGCCTCTGCTACCATAAAGAAGGTCCCTACCAGGACCGGCCCCCGCTGTACCCCTTCCGCCTTTAACCCCTGCTGATTTACTCCGGATCAACGATTGCATTCCTCAATTTCCAGGGTCCAAATCCAAAAATATAGAAAATAAAATCCTCCTCCAACCCTGAATAGCAACCAGATCCCACAAATACAGCAATAACCCAATTCACAATCCAAATCAGGCTGCGGGCTTTCGTTCAGCACACCGGTATTCCCACGGTGGCGGGCATGTACAAGAATTGCACCAAGGAAGAAAGCCCTGAAATTGGCATATGAACACAAATGAAGCAAAGTTGGGGAAAGAGGTAAACATACACATTCACAGCCATAAACCCCTCATTCCCTGGACTCAAGACCTTCCCTTGACTCACCAACATATTGCCCTGAACCAGGTCAAATGAGATGGCTGAATGCCATGTGTCACAAGTCACTACATAAGCCCCAAGAATGTGTTCACTCCCAAGCCTCTAAATCCTAGCCCAATAGGGGAGGTGGCGTGTCATGGCCTAGAGTGGCACTCAGGACCATGCCCTACCCTGACATAACCTTGGTTGGACTTGGAGTCGAATGGGCTTAGAGAAATGACCTATGAGTTTGAACTCATAACATGCCAAAAAACTGCCAATTCACACCATATTGGCCATATATCACATATATGCTCAAAATTGAAGTTACCACTTATCCGAAGGCTCACAGCATGAATGGAATCGAAGTCTAATTTTCATGGAGGATATAGACCAAAGGTCAATGCCCATGTACATCCCCATTTTACCCTCGAAACCCCTTCGGATATGGTCGCCACGCACTGCCCAAGTCAGCCCATGATCTTGAGACCAAATCTTGTATTCCTTCGTGCGCCAAGCCAAATGGAGTACGCGATCCGGCATATGGTGGTGTTCAACTCCAAAGCATATGCCAACATATGAACAACTGTAACAACAACATACCATGGTTCGACTCTCCATAGGCTTCTTGCTGATTGCCGACCAGGTAAGTACACAAAATGCAAAAATGAGCAAAAATTGAGGTCAAAAACATGAAAATATGACCAAATACAAAGTTGACATGATAGTATATCTCTATGCTCACCCATGATATCCGCTCATGATTCAATACACAAATGATTGGAACCATTTGCGAACACTTCCCCCACTTGGATCCCCAATCGGGCGCATGGAGATACCTTCGCCGCTAATATCTACATGCTCCATGAAAATGGGAGTGCACCCATGGATCTCTTTGTCAAACATACCATGAGCAATACATACGCGGTAGACTTGGTCTAGCGCTTTGAATTCCACAATTGGGACATGGGCAAAGCCCTTGTCACGTATGGCTCCCCATCTCTTCGGCCACACGAAGATATATAACATGGGCGTGAGCATATCAAACATATACCATGCATACAACACATACCCTCAAAATATGGCTCCCACCATGATATGCCATGTCCCTCAATTGACATAACTTCACGTTAAAAATACGTAGGAACCCAAGGAAAGTTGCTATGCAACCCCAACACTCATGCGGCACACTCGAAAGTCGCATTAAAATATTCGGTTGCACGGTCCGAGAGTTATATATCACTTTATACCCTCTTGACCCTTTTCCCTTGCTACACCGGGCATGTGTCCGCACCAAAGGCGTTTGATGCTTCCTAAATTAAGTTGAGACTAAGGCGCTTGCAACCCAACCTTCCTTATTCTCTTTCCTCACACTCGTGCGTAGATATGGTCCTTCAAAGTGGTCCCACGATTCACTTTTGTTTCCCTTATATCTCCAAGTCAAATGGGTAGCAAGTATAAGGGAAACCTGATTCGGGCATAGGGAAAGGAGTATGACCACTCGAAGAAGTCCAAATCAAGTGCGGCGATGTCGAAGTCGAAAATCCGATTTCGACATCGCGAAAAATTCGGATTAAAATTTCGAGTGCTTATTTAGAGAATTGCGGAAGCAACGAACCCTTTGCTGATGAAATCTGACCCTTCAACGGAATATCCGCCAAAATATCTGGAAATAACAGTTAACCAATCGGTTAACGCAAAATCGCGAGCCAACTGACAGTCGCCGATACATTGACTATCAGAACGAAAGGCTGAAAAATTACGGAAACATTATGATAAAAAAACCCTGTTGATTCCCGATATTCTGATATATAAGTCTCCGCTGGCGGTGCCTCGGTTCTGAATATGGCCGCTCAGAGCCGGAATGGCCAAACCTATCACACTATCACATCAGGTTAGGTCAGGTGGATGGGAGAGTATGATATCAGCCAATGGCGGCTTGCCGGCACATAGATACACACCCCAAGTGACCCCAAGATGGCCACGGGGGTCCGAACCGGCTTCACTGAGCACTGCACTGACCCTGTCTGTGCCCTGCAGACCCATGCCTTGCTGCCCATATGTTGCATGGGGACTGCCCTAATGTAATGACCTTGGGGAGCCAACGAAGAACGGTGGCTTACTACACCGGGGGGGAATGACAAGCAAGGTGTTATTGCAGCAGACCAGTGCACTGCCCGCATCGCAGGTCGCGCATGCGCATTGTAGATAAATCGAGATCGCACTGTGTTGTAAATAGCGCATGTTTTATTATAAAACATTATCGCTTGTTTTAGGCACCAAATGTCCTGTTTGTTAAATCAGCTGTGATTACGGAGTTGTTCTGCATGGTGCCGCCTGAGGGATTTGGGATCTCAGGGTTAACTTCAAGTCGTGGTACGTTACAATTTAACAAACTTGACCAGAACGATTTCGTTAGGCTGCATTGAGACACGGGACGGAAATGCCGCGCCGCCGCTGTAAGATCAAGTCCGTTGACGAGATCAAGAGCTTGGACAGTTCCAGTGTGCGCCGGCTGTGCAGTTCGTCAGTGCCCGAGCGACGGGAGGAAGCGCTTCGTGAGGTTCTTCGTCGTGCGGCGCAGTGGGACATGGAGTGTCAGGACTACGCACGCAAACTGCGCGTGTGGCAGCCGCAAAATGTGCTTCGGTGCCTTGAGGGTGAGCCTAGGGCTGTGGGGTTTGTGCCTCCCTGCCGTGAATTTTGTGTTCCTTCGTTCATGCCTGACACTATGCTGGAGGACGAACTGGTGGCAGTGACGATGTGTTCAGGCAGTGCGTTCCCAACGAACGACGGTCCAGGCGACCTTGAAGGTAATCAGGCATCTGCGGACGTGCCCGCTGTGATCAACCTCGACTGCATTTTGGAGCAAGCTCTGGTGGAGTTTCAAAGCAAATCAGTCCAGGTCGCCAAGGACTTTCGAAGTTCGTCAGGGAGGACGAATTTTGCTGTCGCGGCTGCCATTTCACCCGCTGCAGCTGTTATGGCGGCTGGCAGGCCCAAACGCCGAGCTCGTGGTGGCAGAAAATGGCGCCAGCCAACGACGCTGTCAACGACTTCGTGAGTCCGAACTGAGGAGCGCCAGGAGCGAAGCAGTCGACATCAGTGCTTTTGCACAAGTTCAAGGTTGTGTCTGTGCAGTGCGTGTGTTCGGGCGCGCTTGCACAGTGGAGGGCCACGTAGGTGGCAGTCTCCCACTGCATACACTGGTTTCAGACCCAGCCTGGCCTCCCTACTTGCCATGTCAGCGACCACGGTCGTTTGTGAGACCAACATGGGTGCGTCGCCACTGTTTTTTTTGTTTTCGCCGGTTTGGCCTGAATCTGGCTCAAATGAGTTGCATGACAAAATTGCGTTTGACACCAAGCACCTGTGGCTCTGAAAAAACACTGTCGCTGTGCTTTTAGGCATGCACTGATATGCAGCCTTGTTTTTGTTTTTAGATTCTGAATATCAGAGTCCAGTTTTCAAGGGTGCCAGCGCGGTGAGGACTATGAGGAGGGAGCAGGACTAGCTCAGCTCTGGAGTCCCACTGTGCAGGTAGTTTGTGTATGCGCTCAGCGAGTTTTTGCTGTTCGCTGCTGCTTGTTGGTGCCAACAGCCTTTTTGCTCCGAGGGCTATGCTCCGAGGGTGTACTTTGCATTTTGCTGTTGCCCTGCATTGCTCTGCCTGCGGCTTGTTGCATGCTTCGGCAGCTTACTGTGCAGTGTTCGCTGGGATTTGCAATGTGTGTGTACTTTGCACTCTGCTGTTACATACGTTGCGCTGCATGCACGTTGTCTATATTATGTTTATAGTTCACTGATTTCTTTTGTTTGACTCTCTGCAGATCGGCAGATCAGAATTGGGGGGCCATCAAGCCACCAAGGCAGGCCAATCCCCCCCTGAAGCCCCAGCCAAGCACCATCCCCCTTCGAGATGCTCAGAAGTTAAGTTGGCGCACAAGTTTTAAGATAAGTCTGATATATGGGGCTTAAGCCCCTTGGAGGACCAGCAGCTTTGTTCAGTAGGTTAAGGGTTTTTATACCCTGTGGGTCAGTCCAGTGAGGATTGTTTCACTGTTTTCTTTGTGTCCTTTGTGCTGCTATGCTTGTTTTGTATTTTTCTAATCTGTCTTTTTTTTTTTACATGACCAAATTTCTGAGCAGGGGTTTTCTTTTTGGTGCAAGACAATTGGCAGTGGGCAGTAAATAGTTGCTAATTTCCTGTATGGGGTCAGCAGGTAAAAAGGAACGCTGCCCCACCTAACCAATGGGTGGCCACCATTGGGGGATGGGCAGAGGGGCCTGGCAAGCCTCCTTTCTAGGTTGACGCCACAGGATGCAAATAGCTATTTTGTTTGTGTACTAAACACACAAAGAGCCCCTGACACCAGGTGGGGTTCCATCGTTGGGCACCGGGGTGTTCTAGAAATTTTTGTGTGCTTGGTATTTTTTTTCTGAGTGCCTGTTTTTTTTGTGTACATTATTGCTCTGTTTTTGGCATGCAGTGCACTGGCTGCCACTGGTTGTGTGTGTCAGCCAGCCCCTGGTCCCCTTGGACTGTCTTGGGTGGGCGTGCAGCAGACCAGTGCACTGCCCGCATCGCAGGTCGCGCATGCGCATTGTAGATAAATCGAGATCGCACTGTGTTGTAAATAGCGCATGTTTTATTATAAAACATTATCGCTTGTTTTAGGCACCAAATGTCCTGTTTGTTAAATCAGCTGTGATTACGGAGTTGTCCTGCATGGTGCCGCCTGAGGGATTTGGGATCTCAGGGTTAACGTCAAGTTGTGGTACGTTACAGTTATGAGGCAAGGTGTGCCTTCCCTCCTTGGGGACAAGCGAGCCCACAGTTAGGACCCCTGACTGGTACAGACCCATGGGGTTCTACCCTTCCTTACAGGGTTTACCATACCCCTATGTGTGCTACGTATGTCTGTGTGTGTCTCACTTCTCTCCCGGGCGTGGCTCCCGGAGACCGGGCTTCGCTGACGTCGGACCGAAGGTCCTAATCAGGTACTATTACCACTCCTATGGCGCCCAATTTCTGTGCTGGCGCCTATCCTTGGGGGAAGACGGCAAAAGCCCTACCTACTAGAGGGGAGGGGTGGCCAAGTGTGCTAAGGGCATACAAAACGCCCATTTTTGCTACAGGCCAAAAGCTAACGCACTCCCCTGCCCACGAGGAAAAGCACGCGGGACAGGAGACACCACTACACTACACTCACTAACGCCAGCACCGGCCTTCGAAGGCAGGGTGAGCACTCATCACTTGCACTCAACTCCTGCCAGGCCTGTTGACTCTAACCCCTACACACGCTACTTGGTGTTGCTGTCAAAGATGTCTCGGGTCCTAATGACCCTCCTGTGAAGAAGACAAGAGAACACAGCGCTGCTAAGCAACTGTGGCCTAGCAGGGACGTCACAACACGTTTCCCTGCTAGGGCTTGGAGGGAAGGGGTGCTCTTGTTGCGTGCACAGCGCGGATGTCGAAGGAGTCGAACTGCCCACGCCACTCCTGGCTGAGGCGCAGTCAATTGATTGTGTGATCAGCGCCACTGTTTTGCTTGGGCAGAAAAATGGGTAGCCGCCGAAGGCAGCTGCTGCGTGCACCAATCACCCTGAACCTCTCCCACCTGTACAACAGATGCAAATGAAGGGGTGTTTGCGGCTGAGGAACAAAGCCACACTCCACGTATTATACGCTTCTCAGTGTGACCTATAATACACTGTCCTCAAACACGCCCTGTCAAGCAAGCAAGCGTTAAGAACTCCTCAGGTTCTCTTAAAGAACGTACCGAGGAGCCCCTGGGTAACCTAAACAAGGTTTACCGTGCGCATTTCGCGTGGCCTACCCTTTAATGCATCGTGTGCACGCATGTAGGGAAGGGAGGCAGGACCATAACCACTGACTCAACCAAGAGGTGAGCTCCTCCTCGGCTAACCTACCTTACTCACCATACATCGTGTGAATGCCGAAGTGAAGCGAACGCAAAGCAACCCTATTGCGAGTTTTAAACAAGCCTAAGCGTTTTAAGCAACCCTACTTTAACGCTACGGCTACACACAAGCAAACACTTTCCTTTCCTTACCTGTGAAGAGAAATCAAGGATGAACTGGGGTACAGGGAAAGCGTCACAGCGTGTGAATGCCTCAATTAGGCACATGCATCGCCAGCACAGCGCATATTCTAACCCTACGTGCGCGCTGCGCCCTCCATTCGCATCACATACCTTTCATTCCAATTTTGACCTGTGCAGAGCACGAGAGAGGAACACCCGAACCCCCAACAAAAACAGCGTTGACAACCCTAACGTTTTGACGAAGCAACCAACACGAACGCAATGCATGCGTGTGAGATGACACTGGCATACCTGAGAGGTGGGTTGTCCACCTGCTCTGTGGTGTGGGTTGAATTTGAATACTTTTCACTGAAGTTTATAAAAATTTTGATGCAACTGTGCAAAAATTTCCTTTACAACTTTAAAAACTACGGCTCATACCTTCTTTTTCAAAAGCCGTTTACGCTTGCGCAACCTTGTTTTTGAAGTCCGCTTCCTTTGCGCTTGTCTGCGACTTTGAGTTATGTGTAAAAATGACGATTTCCCGCGTGGTTTCGTCGATTTTTGACGATTTCACTTGCTTCAAATCGCAACCCCTCCCGCTAAACCGCAGGAATCACTCCCTGTTGGTTACATTTTCTATTTTTTCCAGCTCCTGGAGATTTGTGTCCTCCATTAGGAGTATTGCTCCGCCCTGGCCCTTGGTCAGGACATTTACTAAAATGTTGTTTATGCAGCGATAGCCGTCCGCATTAGAGCGTTCGACTGTACCCTAGTGGGCAAGCATATGTGCTCTAGGGAGGGAGTCCTGGGTTCAAACCCCACTACCCCCAATTTTTTTCCAAAAGTTTTCGTCGCACGCTGGCGACTTTTGAGGAATGCCCCATGGAAGGGACATCATTCACGGTACATTACACTGTTTTTCAGGGGTACCTACAGTGTGATAGGTTTCTATGAACTGATGAGGATGTTTTTGGTGAGTTTAATGCATTTTCTGAGGTAATTTACGGAATATTTGAGCCTTTTTCTTGGGTCCTACTAGCTTAGCTAACTAGTACTCCAGGGGGGAGTAAGAAAAAGTCACTGCCATGTCTTTCTTGGAGGGCTTGATCCAGGCCAAGCCCCCCTTAAAACCCTTTTGTTGATGCTAAGACAAACTTAAGTGTTTTTATCTCTCTGGTGAAGCCTAAAGTACACTTTCTCAAAGTTACTAGGGTTGTAGCCCTAGCCCCCCATGAAGTTCACCCCTACCACTCAACTGAGCGGAGGTACCTTCCTTCATGGGGGATATACCGAAATAAAATAGGCATTTTATGCTTTAGGCCTTGGAGGTTAAGCCTAGTGGTCTCCCACCCCAAGACCCCTATACTCAATTGTTTCTACCACTCATTGTGGTCCTACCTTTTAACTGTTTCTGAATTCAGTTGCTTGGCCAAGTCATTTTCTGTGTTGGCCTGACATTTATGCCCCACATTCCTAACCAGCACCATTTCACCCAAAAGAGTGCACATGAAGTGCGTAATGCTATCTTGGAGGCCTGAGGCAGTCCAATTTTCATATAAAATCTTTTGTATCATCCATTTGTGATTGAATCTTTTTGTATAAACCTGCATTGTCTATCTGCAGCCCTTCTGTGTTACACTGGATTCCAAAACCAATCATTGATTCGATCCACATCCTGTTCTTGCTCTACTTGCTGCTTTGGTTTGGGTTTTCAACTTCAAAACCTGCAGAATTTCATCAAAAAATCTAGGGCATTAATCAAGGACATCTTTCTTTACTCTTAGAAACAACATGTGGAAAAAGTCTACATTGTAGGCTAGAAAACTTGTGAACTGCGATCCATCAGGAATTTGTTTAGTGTGGATGATTGATACTCTTAGACTCTTGAGGGTTTGCAAATTGCACTGTTTGAAAACAAAAAGCATGGCCGGTCTTGGCATAGTCGATGAGGTTGTGGTCGCATCGCATTTAATGATGGGGTCGAAGGACATGCCTTGTCAATGATGAAACCTGACAATGTTAGGTCATTCAAGATGTTGTTGGAGAATTATATGCGCGACCTGCACAACCCGACTGGGATGGGGTTGTGTTTAGGTTGCATGGTGAATGCATATCTCAACGGGCTAGACTGCAATATTATTTGTAATACAGCCTTTGCACTTGCTTGCCTTGCCCCGGCCCTTCAAGTATGGCGTATTTGGCTTGGCATTACATATTCAGAATCATGTCACCTTCGAAGCGCTGTTCGCTAAAGTGATCCCTCATGGTAGCATCAAAGTGTGTGTGGTCCAATTGGAATAATGCCCAAAAGAAGAGGCGGTACATGCAAACGGCCTCCAGTGGAAAAAGTTTCCGTGTAAAAAACTTGTGGAGTATTTTTTTTCTTCCTCCTTTGATTTTTTTGTTTCCATTCCTTAGCAATACTTCCTAACTAAAAATGTTGCAGAAAAAATAGTTTCTGATACAAAAAATCCTTTGCACAAGTTTCTAACAAGTTACATTTGCCAAAAGCTAATTTTGTTAAAACAGTTTTCATTTAAAAGAGCTCTTCTTTTCAGAGAAATAAGGTTCACAATTGGTGGTTGTTTTTTTCAAAATAACCGATTATTTTCAATTCTTTATTACAAAATAACCAACTTTTCCGATTTTCTGGCATGGCAATCATCAGTTTTGTGTGATTTCTGTTTTTGTTTTTCAGATTACCAATCATTGCCCAAAACACCTGGTTTATCACAAGACAGACAAAGCACGCAAAGCAGAAAAATGAACAGCCAGAGCAACATTTAATTTGGGAATGTACACACATGCGACTCTTTTTTCTGAACATATGTCAGCCCCTAGTGTATGGATAATATTGGTTTTTTGCCAATTGATAATTTGGACGAATAATTGATTTCAATGAGTTGTCAAAATACCCGCTTGTGCTGATTATTCTCCAAATAACCTCGGACAATTGGCGATAATTGGTTTGTTCGATTAGTTCGTAAAACCAATTGCGAACCTGAATCCAAAACATTATCAGATTGGCTATTTGCAATACCTCACTTGCAGTCTTTCATCGCACATGTACCCGTTCATACCTCTGCCTGCGCGTGCCCGAAGGCCTCTGCACATGAGCAGGAGCACTAGTGTATACTGGATTGCATGGCCGGACGGAATGACAGTGTGGGGCCATGCTTGGCACTAAACTCCGTTGCGGCAATCTAAGACGAGCATGGATTAGTGTGCTTGCTCGGCGTGCTGTAGCCTGCGCGCACCCTGCCTTGTGTTACCTTTGTGAAACTGCAGTGAGTTTCGAGTACAAACGTTATGCTGTTTCCTTTGCCCCTCAGCAGCAACAAGCAGGGGTCAACAACAAGATTGCTTTTTGCACTTTGCATCCCCGTGTTACCCCTGGGGTGCTTGGGGCAAGATCAGATTGTTTTCTTTTTTTTTTTTCAATGACCATGTTTTCTTTTTGGTACACTATCATGCATCTGGGGGTGCCCAGTCTAGGTGCCAGTGGGAGTGGCCCTAGAATAGGAGTGGTGGTCCCTCTCCGGAACATGTGGTCACCCACAAGTCCACCACATCTTGATTTAACACGAGCTATAACTTAGCAAGACAGTCAAGTACCTCCGGGTCCTCAACTAGCTCACATTTTGAAGATCGTGTGTACCTCCTATTTACCTAGTATTAGCTAACCATTCAGAGTTTTGTTTGGCATCCAGAGGGTTTGTTCAGCAGGGAGGAAAATTGGAGAGATAGGAGGGAATGGGGGGGGGAAGGTGGGGAAATGTGGGTAAATGGGGCGGAGGTGGAGTGAAAATGGGGATGACATGCATGAAATGGGCAGATACTCAACCACCACCACCTTCGCCAATCAGCACAAACGCAATCCCCTTGAGCAGCTGCAGAGGAGAACCAGTGGCAAACAATTGGCTGCATGAAGATTTGCAGGTCCACAACCGCACACTCAATGCAGCTGATGCTCTGGTTATGGAGAACGGGTTAGACAAAGCCTTGAGGATAGCTCATTAGACGTTGCAATGCCAGTGGAAGCACGCGCATGCCCACATTCCATGGGCCTGCCGGGCTGATGCAGAGAATGCACTGCACGAAATTAATTGTGTAGTGATTGTCGAACCCAAAGGGTGTCAGACATTCAGGTTGGTCCAGAGCGGGGTGCGCAATGCCCCCCACGCAGGGTAGCAACCGAAGCCCTGCTCAGGCCCCGGCAGACAGAAGTGTGGGTGGTCAACTTTTTCTTATGTGCAGTGGAGTTGAATATACTTTGAGTTCCGGGCATTTTCGGCGTTGGGACATGGATAGTGAAGGACAAGAAGTCAGCAGCAAAACAAATTTCCGGCGCCAAATCTGTGGCTGATGCCAGCAACGACCGAAACCATGCAGGGAGCATGAACCCTGCTTGTGGAGCTCAGGTGTGGGTTAGAGTCTGGAGTTCGTCGGCCGCAAGGGATTGTCTCATGCTGATGGTGGTGCTTATCTCTATATATCTGCCTATGTGGATTTTGATGCCAATGTGCCGATGCCAAGACTGATGGAATCCAATCATTGATCATTGAGACTAAGCATACCTACCTCCAGTGCCCCCCAGGAGGTTACAACAGCGCCAGTGCCAGGCCCAGGAGGGAGATGACAATGGGAACAATTTACTTAAAGGGGGTGTGCCAGGGAAAATTGCAAAACTGCAAAATTGCAAAATTTTTCGTTGGAAAAAATGTTTGGTGGAAAAATTTTTGAAGCTTTTTTGTTGATGTCCAAGTGCCTAAAACAGCAATTTCAGGGGTTTCCAGAGGCCCATGGCCCTGGCCACTTGGGCCTAGCAGCCAATAAGTGGATCCCAATGGGTCCTAGAGTACGCGTACTGTAGTCACCAAATGATGACCCAAACCTGTCACAGAGCCCAAAGAAGGCTTTTGAGAAAACTCAAATTTTCGAATTTTCAAGTGCCACTGAGCAGCCCAAGAAGAGCATAAGCACTCAAAGCCCCCACTCCCACAATGATGGCCTAAAATTTTTTCTGGCTCAAAGACGAAAAATTCCGAAAAATTCGTCATTTTGAGCAAATCCATTGGGTGGTTGGAAAAATTTTTTGGACCCCACCCCATGCTCCACCCTAAAAAAAGTAGTGGGTAGTCGGTTTGTGGGGTTGGCAGGCCCAAAGTTCCACAAAAAACCTTTTGGGAATATTTTTGTCTCAAAACATGATGTTTTTACATGAAGCAACATTTACTATTTTAACCCCTCAGGGTATGCTACACGAATACCCCCCAAAATGGCCCATGTCCACTTTGTGTGCCTGCACTTGATCTAACACCCTCTTTGAGGTGATTTGGTACAAAATTCGCAGACTGCGGCACAACAAGCATAGACTGTGAATGGTTGTTGTTGTATCCTGTGGGCCTTTGGTTGGTTGCTGGTCTTTTGGGGGAGCTTCTGGAAAATTGCAGTCATTTCTTGGATCCTTTTGGATGCTTACTGTTTTTTTGTGGAGGCTTTGGGATGCATGGTTTTATTTCCTCCATTGTTTGCCTTGAGTGCGCATGCCAACAGCGCTAAAAATGACACCTAGAAAAATGGCTACAGAATTTGGCCCAGTTGTGTTGTGCCAAATTTTGCCATTCCAAACTTCACCCATTCCAAATACCCCCCACCCCCAGGTATGAGGTATGCAGCTCGTTCACTCCCTGCTTCGGGGACCTTGATACCGCAGGGGTTATGGAGCCACTTCATGCCTACATCTGGCATGGCATTGTGATGATTTCCATTGATCAATGCGCATTTCATTCAATTTTAGAGAGTTCTGCATTTGGAGGCTGTTGCCCCCCTATGTGGACCATGGGAACATGTTCAGGGTTACCAAAGTGGGGAGGGCATGGCTACACAATCACTGCGGCATTGGGGCCCCCAAGGCGGGGAAATTTTGCACAGTGTGTGGGATAGCAGTGGTTGGGGCCGTTTAGGCCTAAAAAGATGCCCGCCACGCGCTCGAAATCCTGCGACCTGACAGGGCGTTATCGGGGGGGGGGGGGCGTACATGTTAAATATCCCAAAGCACAGGCTGTTGCAGGGAATGTGGCCCTGGGGCAGGAGCATCGTTTGCTGATGAAACTTGATAAATAAAAATGTTTTAGGGCTTGAATGCATTACACATTTTGGAAGCGTCCAACAAGCAAACTTCATCCTATGTGCCCTGTACTTGACGGCGCAGGTCTCAGCGTGGCAGTGGGTTGCACTGGGCTCGCTGTACCTCAGAGCAAGGCCACTTGAATGGCACATGCGTTGTGCCAAGAAACATACAGTTGCAGTCAAGATGCACCCACTCTGCAACGCACCGTAAATCCTAATTCTTTGGGGGCTGAATGCCGTCTCTCCAATCCTCGAAAGCCAGCGCATACACTGCCTTTGCTGTGCCCTTCTCAAACTTGTCCTCGTACATCTCGCGCCGCTTTTCAAGGTCCTTTTCACATGAATTCTGTTCCAGGTCCTGCAGGACATCCCCATGCTCTGCCGCCCACGCAGTTGCACGTTCCGCGTGCTCATCCCAGAACACCCAGAGCTTTTGCTCTGCTTCACGGAAGCGCTTCGCCTCATTCTCCCCATTGTATGTCAAATATTTTGAGCCACCCTACAAGACAGCACCAGCAGCAGGGATGCAGTGCAGCGGTCAAGCAGGGCGGGGAGATTGCGGGACGCGGTGTCATGGGCCACACGAAAATACAGCAGGAGGGGGCATGTGGTGGAGTGGGCCACCATGCAGCAAAGCGACAGTGAGAATGTGCAGTGCTGTGTTGGCAGGTCATCATACTCTAGGGAGAGTCGGTATCATGGCAAACATTCTAAGTTTGCAGGCTTGATTTCTTCCACAACGTCTGAGGAGAACAGGGCAGAGCCATTCAGGATCATAGCACCAGGTTCCTGGCTGCCGGCCCGGGTGTTCTCTGGGCCCCTCTCCCTCACAACCTCCCAGCTGCATCCCAGCAGCTGGAAGTTCACAGCAATCACAAGACCTCACACATGATGGGAAAGCTATGGTGACCACTACCATCCGCTACCTCAGACATGAACAGTGGACCAGTGGACCTGGCTTACAACCTCCCCTGGTCCCCCAAGGAGGTAAGGGGTTTGCGGAAACATTACCTCGTAGTTTTGGAAGTTCAAGAGCAAACAAGCAGCAGCCTGCAGCAGTAGCGGTCAGCACTGAATCAGAAATGGGAATGTTCCATGGGGAGCATTTCAGTTTGGTTTAAGAAACCAACAGCCTGAGCCGAGGGTTCTGGAGGTGGGCTGCAACTCATATTGACACCAGGAGCGTTCCGACATACTTTGCCATAACATGGGGGCTGCATAGGAGGGGGAAGGGGCTGCCGGAAGAGCAATGGTTGGTTCTCATTGACTGAGTGCCCCCGGCCATCGGCACTTTCAGCCGTTAGTCCAAGGGGGGCTGCTGGAAGGGGGAAGGAGGCCATAAAGTCCCAGGAAATGTGCTGATTGGTCCTGGGGGGGGGGGGGGGATGTCTGCACCACATCAGCGTTCGAACAAGTGTCTCCAAAGATGTCCAGCAAGACGCTGTTGGGTGCCCCCACAGATTGTCCATGGTGTTTGGACAAGTCGGGGGGCAGAAAAAAATTATCTTTGAGGGTATGTTTGCCCGGCGCACCCAACATCCAAATGAATTTTCCGGCCATCTATCATAATCCTTTACCCCCAAACATCACCCCCTCCTCCAGCCCAGGAACCCTAAGAACAAGCACATTGTATGCCTGTTGGCAATCAAATAACTTCCCATTTTTTCGCCCAACAAATGGGACGATCACATGCACCCTACGCTTGTAGGCCCCATCGTGGCCACCCACCTCAAAATGAAAGAATCCCCCTCTTGTGCGTGACGGACCACTCAAGTGGCCACACCGATGAGTGGCAGTCCTTAACCCCAACTCGAAGGGCCACACCAAAGTGTGGGAAAACTTTGCCCGGCGCGCCTGGCGTGTGCCCGGCGTGCTAACGTACTCTCTTTTGGGCACTTTACACCAATTATGGCACTTGATAAATTTTGGCTGTTTTTGCCCAAGGGCCTGGGGGAGGGGGTTTGGGGGGGGGGGGGGGTACAGTGGGTAGGGGAACAGGTGGGGAGGGATTCACTGAGCAACGTGCTCCCTGCAGCTGGTGTCTGCTGTGTTCTGGTGTGTGGACAGGCAAACATTACTAGGATGGTCCCTATCATTGAAAAAAAAAAATTTGACTGTGGACCACTGTTACTGAACCACCAGGCACATTCCATTACTCACTGGACACAGTTGTGAGATTTCCGTGCCCACCTGTGATTCCAAACTAACTCGCCCCTGGTCAGACACCAGTGTGGAAACACACCTTATCAGCACAATCCACTTGCCATGAGGCAACCCTGGCCACATGAAACAGGCGTAGCGCTTGCTCCCATGTATCCTTTTCCGCCTCTGGGATCATGTGGTGGGCTAGCACGTACCAGTCGCGCACCTTGCGATAAGCATCCCAACGGCGCTGCGTATTTACACTATCTTGAAAGGCAGGAGTGCTGAACCACGCTGCATCCCAGACAAGTTTGCACCACTTTGGCGTACAGGAGGCATTGCGGACCACGACAGAGGCCAGGGAAAGCATTCACAGATGCAGCATGCAATACCTGCACGAAAAGTGGGAAAGGGGGATGCATCAGGCAGAAGAGACACCACTTCAGTCTAAAAAAAAAAAAAGCAATGCACACTGGCACCAAAAAAAAAAATTGACGAAGCTGCATGCAATAGTTTTGCAACAGTACGAGTCAATCTGGGGATCAAAGTACACTCTCAGAACATACCATAGCTTCTTCCCCTGTACAGGACAGGGGTCGAGGTTGACAAAGAAGGAGCTACTTATATTCCTACCTTGAGTATACCTGCAGAGCAACCTGGGGTCGCCACGACTCTGTTTGGCCCTCATGTTTTCTTTGCTCCGGGCATGTGCATGGGGAGTCCGGTGATGCCCTGGTTCGCCCTGTTATTTTCCTAGTGGTACATGTCCGTTTGGCTGGTGGCGGGGAGCAGGCCGTGTTGTGTGGTGCTTCCGCAATGCATACTTGCACAAAATGTGTAGCTTCTCTGCCCCAAACCCAACTCAATTTTCCAAACCCGTTGAAAAAGCAAAATGCCACATAAATAAAATTTGTTGAACCAGAAGAGAAACATTTCCATATGAAGAGCAGACTACGACAGGGCTTTTGGCATTTTTACACTCCCCCAAAAGAGAGTAGGGCATTAGTTGGAGTCCTTGATGAAGCCATGTAGAACAATGGGGTGTGCATCCTGCACAGTACTTTCATCACAGTTTCCCAAAGGCCCTGAAAAGGAGATTACCCCCAAAAGTAGCCTCTAGCAATGAAATGTGTGCATGTGTTGCCAAATGGTGGCCAATAAGATTACCACACACAGCCACATACCAAGGAAATAAAGTGCAACACGACGCCAAAATTCCAAAATTTTTGAATGATGAGAACCTTCCAGTTTGTTAAGCTGTGATGGCCCATTACTAGGACCCACCACAAGAAGCATACACAACATTAGCTCTGTGGGTATGCGAATCAATGCATTCAGCAGCCACTCAGGCACCACCACCCAAAATGGTGGACAGCATGGGTGATGTAGCCACTTTGAATGCTCTCTGTCTTGGAGACCCTCATATGGCATGGGTTATGCAGCCACTTTGAATTTTCTCCACTTTGGAGACTCTGATATAGCAGAGGTTATGTTATTCTGGTGTGCATTCTCTTGCGGGGACATTTGTACACAGGGTGCACAGGGCAAATATTTTGCAACATGCCCATTTTTGGCCTTTCACGTTCTCTACCTTGAGGAAGCGGGGCCTTACACAGGCACGGCGATGTAGCAACCATCCACTTGCATGTTGGATGCCCTTGAGTCGGTGGTGGCTCAGCCTCCAGTGTAACTTGTGGTATCTAGCATATGAGGAAACAATGTGATGATCCGCAATGCATAACAATGGTATGGGGATACAACCCTACCAAACCCATGCCGAATACTTGCACCGTACTTGCAGTGCACTATACCGCAGCAGGCAACCCCCTAAATGTAAAAGACACCACAAAAATTGTTCCCGTGTTGGCATGGGTTGTGGTTGCATGTATTCAAAATTGACCAGCATCAATGCATTTTTCTCCAACAACATGAACTTGGCTTCCCCGTGTTGCTCACGGGTGCCCCTATCTTTGGCGCATTTGCTTGGTCAAAAAAAGAGGCAACTGTTATGTGAAGGAGAACTGTAGCAGTGCCAAATGGTATGCAGCAATTGACCCCTATGACAGCCGCACATGGCCCGATGGCCCGGTTTGAATGACCCAATTTCCTGATTAGAACAAAGATTATTGGTTGGGTGCTTTAGGGGCTACACCTACACACCACACGTGCGCAGTTGCAACATTTTGTTCAAGACCAATCCACAGGTCCATTGACCCGACTTTCATCCAAACTTTTTTTTGTTCCGGCACTGTTTAACTCCATGAGTTCAGAGAGTACTATCGACAAATAGAGCGCTGTTAGGCGCAAATGCCTAGAATATGTACAGCTGCTACAACCACACCAACCTCGTGCAAGTGATACCCATCCAAAATGGACGCCTGTAGGGACCGGATAACCTATGATCAGCTGTCATGTAGCGCAGATGTGGTCTGCCACAGGCACATGGTGCTTCATTGACCTTCATTGCTTGTGAGCTGCATTTCCCATGGTTCATCGTGTTGGGGGTCACCAGTCAGCTGCATAGCGCAAGGACAGTCAGGGCTAGAGGGTTGCATGCCTGCGTTTTCGTCGGGTAGCCGGGGATTCCACAAACATTTAGGGTACAGCTACCTGTGAACAGCAGCCCACTCCATGGTGAGGTAATCCAAGTACTGGGCGTGTTCCTGGAGCCAGATTCCCACTTGAGCAGCGATTGTCTAAAGGGTCTCGTGGTGCCATCGTCGCATGGTGCGATGCATGCTTGTGCAGTGCACTAGCACTACGTCGCACATGCCCAACGTGCATCACTGGTCGCGCTCACAAAGGCATGTGGATACCATGGACATCCACGTTCCATATCTTTGGCCGTGCAAGCCCCATAGGGGAGTCACTCCCTTTGAAGAACCATGACATGGCTCATTTTTTGTTGAATGGTTGGAATCAGCTGTGTGATTTTTAATTAGAATCTATGCCGAATACATCTCAGCACTATTGTTGGCCCTCCAAAAATGTAAATCTTCATATGCGGAGTGCATGCAAGGACCTTTTTTTTGGAACAAAGTGCAGAGCCCCTCCACATCATGCTTGCGAAGGAAGCAAGAAAGGTCATAGCAGTAAGCATGAGCAATGAGCCTTTCCTTGATATGCCGCAAATCTTACCCAAGGTGAAATTCACAACCTTCGCCCCTGGACATCCATTCGCCATTGACCCGTATGGGCAGGTTTGATGCAAACCTCACCCCAGCCAAGCCGTCAAATCCACCTCCCCTGCTCTTACTTCGCTTAACCTGTCGCACAGCGTCCAGGACTTTAATCTGCCTTTGCCCCTGCTCTTACTTTGGCGCACAGGCACAGCTAGGAATCCCACACGGGGCACAAACATGGCCATGAAGCCTCCAACCAACAGGGTGCAAGAAAGGTAGGACCAAATGGCCCACAACACCAAAACCAATGAAGCCCATGCCATGCAACGTAGCCATGTTGCCCCTGAACAATTCTACCAAGCCACTTTGCAATGAAGAAACATCACCATCAGCAATCATCAAGCTGCCAAGCACATGAGTCTCAACAACACAATCAGGCACACCACTTGTTGGGCCAAGAGAGCTTTGGGGGCAACGGGCTATCATTAGCGGCTAAATCTTGAACAAGCTAAGGCCACCGCCATCCACTGCCCATGGGTCAATACATGACCCTACATTGGGTGGGGGCCCTCTCGTGACAAATAGCGTTGCATGGGGGTCACAGACCCTGCCTTACCTTCAAACAGGAGACATTCTTGTTCCTTGGGAATTGCTGCTTGGTCACTGGACTAGGCCAAGCGCGTACCCCTTGTGCCCTTTGCCAGACCCCTGTCTTCCTGATGGCTCTTTCATTGCATGTGGAGCTATTTTTCATCTACCATCCCCCTTCCGCTGTAAACCAGGGATCACCCATTGGGATGACTGGTCTTCAGTGGGCCAAATCATACCTTTGTGGCTGAACAGCAAGCAGGGCGAGCCCACTTTGTCGCTTTGCCAGAACTGCCGGAACTAAGTTGCCAAATTGTGTTGATTGATCACCAACCATCATTGGCAAAGTGCCATTCTGGATAGCACATTTGGGGGAAGGCAGCCCAAGAGCTATCTTGTTCCTCTCAAGGATAGTCCTGGACCACCTGGCCAGCATGTTTTTGGTCCACTATCGATACAGGTACCACCCGTGGAAGGGCTGTCCTCAAGGGCCATCCGCAGTAAAAAAGGACAAGCGACTCCTGGCCTGGTCGTGCAGAGAACTGGATGACTTTTTGTTTTATTTGTTCATCTGCTGTTGGGCTCCCCCACACTTGAATCCTTAGGAAACGTGCCAAATGTGACCCAAATCCATGGCAGAAAGTGCACACAAAATGCAGTTATGAATGCTTCATTGTCGTTGCGTCTGGGCCAACATCGTGCGAATCGAAGAATGGCTCCGATCTTTCCACACCAGAGCCAATCTACTGACCGAAATGAGCTGGACTCCGTGATGTCGTACAAATTGAGAGGGGCATAAATGAGACATCATATGCCTTTTGGACATTGAATATGCCTTTTGGACATTGAATGCGGTCTTCAAAGCATGTGTTCCAAAATGGATGGCAGTAAAAATCCTGACTTAAAGTCAGCGGCTGCACGGTGCAAGCACGGCGCAACGGGCAAGCAGATCCATCGCAAAGCCATGGACCATATTGACCTAATGATAGAACGCCAAATCCTGTGTATGTATCCTGTATGTGTTGGCCAGAAGGCCAGCATATACAGGATACACCCACCTTGAAATATGATGACCATCTGATTTCAGATATGTACAAGTGCTGCAACATGCAGGTTCCAGTGTGCGGAGGAGGCACTGCACGTGCACGTGCAGGGAACAACAGCCAAAAGGGAACAGAAGCCACAAATTTGCTGCAGTTTCTTGCTTGCCAACTCATGCTTTGTGGCGATTAATGGCGTGTCCTGCGTGAACTCAACTTCTGACCGTTCGGCTTCATCATCAAAGGAGGTTTAGTGGAGGCCAAAACCGAATACTTTGCCGTCCATTTTGCCGTCCATAGCATCCAGTTGAGACATCATGCCTCCCATACCTCCCATGCTGCTCATGCCGCCCATATGAGGCTGGCCCATGCCACCCATATGAGGCTGGCCCATGCCACCCATATGAGGCTGGCCCATGCCACCCATATGAGGCTGGCCCATGCCCATTGGCTGGCCCATGCCCATTTGTGGTTGGCCATAGCCCATGGCACCCATGCCGCTCATGCCACCCATTTGTGGCTGGCCATAGCCCATGCCACCCATGTGTGGCTGGCCATAGCCCATCGGTTGGCCCATGCCCATCGGCTGATAGCCCATACCACCCATGCCGCCTGAAAAGGAGACACAAAGACGGAGCCTGATGCATACCTCAAAATTCCCCCCCGCAGTAGCCACAAGAGTTACCCTGCTAACCCCCCCAGGGGGAGAGCGCCGCATCCACATTACAATTTGTGAGCATTCCCTAAAACAAATGTGACATGGATGCACGGGCATCTGTTCACGGGATGCGGTCTCTGCTTCCACGAGAAATGGCCCCTCCAACCGAAGTCCCACCATATGGCCAGGGGGCATTACCGGTAAAAAAAAAAAAAAGCACTGTGTGGGCATGCTTGTACACGTGGCCAGAAATAATGCAGGGTGCAGCACAGCATGGCATGGTGTGCAAGGCGGACAAAAAAACACACTGGGCAGCGGGGCGTGCAGCAGAGATGGTTCCCTCCCGCAGGAAACTCCGCACACAAAAATCGGACCCCCGTTGTCGAAAAATCCAGGATCTTTCGCAAGTACCACAGCTGTAACCCCAACATCTGCAGCCAAAACATTCTCTCTTGTCAGCGGCCACGGCAGCCCAGAGGCATATTTCTTGTCAGAAAAGAGAGACGAAGACTCTATGCTAGTACCCCCCCCCTTTGTAATAGCTACGCCAAAGTACGGAATTAATACGGTCCCTACGCCTACTGTAGCTATTACAAGGGCGTAGCTTGCGCACGACACATACAACTACCGACATACACGTGAGAGAATGCATCGTATGAGTGTACCTTAACCTCCGCCCATGTTCCCAAAGGCATGCAAACACAAGAAAGTGTTTGAGACATGAAAATTCAGGTTCACACCCATGTTCTCACAAGCTATGAAGCATGAGAAGCCTACAAATGTTCAGATTGGAAACCCTTCTTGCGATCATACACCATGCGGAACAACTGCACATGCTCACCACTTGAAGATGCCTTTGAAGATGTCTTTGCCCGAGGTTTGGGGGCTGGTTTGTGTGTGACCACCTGCCCACCCTTCATGTACTCCAACACTGCAAACAGGTCCCCCTTCTCCGATGGCCCTTTCATTGTGGCATCCACACGCTCACCGGTGGAACGTGTGAAAATCACTGGACGCCCAGGTTGAAAAAGAGAAGATTGCATGGTGAGCTGGTGCAAGAAAGGGGGATATAGTACACAAATATCCCCCAAATCAGAGCTATGTGGGTTCAAGTGGGCAAACACTCACAACAAATGTGTCCATGACCCTATGTAGCTAGCAAATTTGTCACCAAACCCATGTGTTATGCGGCTGCACTACATTTGTACCGAATTAAAATTAGGTACCAAATTAATACGGTCCCTATGCCTACTGTAGCTATTACAAGGGCGTAGCTATTACAAAGGGGGGGGGGGGTACTCAAACGTGTGTTCGTCAGGCTTCAAAATGTGTCGCCCAACTTTGGTGCAGCTTCAGCACTGCTGGTTTGGACGGGCTGCAATTTCAGGGGATCCATGCACAGGAAAGCACAGGCCCCCGCCAAGTGGGCACCAGTTGATATTCACCTGTGAACACCCGGGGGCAAATACGTGACATCAGTTTATTCGTCATCATTGAAAAAGTAACATATGGGGGCACGTTGATGTGCTCATGTTTGTGCCGCAACAATATTCCCTGATGCTGGTGTCCCTCCCCTGTACACGCGTGGTCGAGATTTTGGATGAAAGTGTGGTCAATGGACCGATGAATCGGTCCTGAACACAGTGCAAACCAGCAGCCTGAGACCCAAGCATGCAAAACATTTTTGAATGGCAACCAGCATTGGCCTCGGGCGCAGGAACCACACACAACACCTCTGTAGAGCATGTGCATTTCTCTGTGCCAGTGTACCCCCCGACCAAAGGACCCCCGGAGATTCCTCAGCAACCATCCAACATTGCATGAGACGGTACCTGGTGCCAAGCCGGGGACACTGTGGCCAAAGATTTTGCCGTCGACCGTGCCATCCATGGCATCAGCCATATGAGCATATTGCATTGCTTGGTTCACGTGGTGCATGGTATAAATGTGAAAGACCTGCAAACAGAAAATCAAAGCATCAATCTCATTTCTGTGGAACAGTGCCCTGTAGCTTCAAACACAAGGCAACTCCTCACCTCAAACCCCAGGCACTACCACCAGCACCAATGGACGCCTCTTTGATGACAGGGTTGCATGCAGGCCAGCGGCTGCCATCAACCGCCAGCAATTACTGGCCAATCACTTGCAAATACATCCCTATCACCGTTACTGCACAATCTGGTTCATAAGCGGGGTGTATTTCGTCCCAAAAAGTAGCCTGCTGGAGTTCTACCATCTGCCAAGGAAAAGACAAACGCCTGTCACAGAGGCTGTGACTGGCGAACGATTTTTGCTGGAAATGTTGTTTTCTGAATGCTATCCTTGCCTTTTTTGTTTTTCATGCATAGGAGGGTGGCCAGGGGTCCAGGGCTGGGTAGAGGTAGCTGTCAATTCCTTGAGGGTTGCTTTTGCATGCAGGAACCAACATCATCAAGAAACGCCAAAATAAAAAAAGAAAAAACACCACCCTTGGACTCCCAACCACAAAAAACACTAAAAACACCAAAAAAAAAAATACACCCACGCACCCACGCACATGGGGGGGCCTGAGAACATTGAAAAAAAAAGAGTGTTTTTTTGCCAAAAAACAGGCGGCCAGTCCAGCAATTAGCACATCCTTGCTGCTGTCCAGTATCATGCAGCGCTGTTCTTTGGTTGTTTGGCTTCACGATGGCTGAGGGCAGGGAGCGTATGAGCTGGACACTGCCCCAAACCCTGGACCAAACAGTGGGCCTGGATCTCTACAAATGGGCTGTGTTGATGAAACATATCCCGCAAGCCTCAGCAGCAGAGGAACTCACGGAAAATTTAGGCGAATGAGGAACTGGCAATGGCTATCAGTGTGCCAATGCTAACTAGCCAGAAGGCTCAGTAGAAGCAGGGCCGAGAAAACCCAAAGGTCGTGACCAAAAGGACAAAATAGTATGTATAATGTTACGGTTTTGTCTTACCATCTGCCTCCGGCTTGGGAGCGGAAGTTGCGTATGGACGGGCGCGAGATGCTCATTGAACGCAACACTAAGCACACGAGTCAGGACTCGAACCCATCTCCCTAGGCCATGAAGCGGGGTGTGTAGCCGCTATATTATGATGATGTTGGTTCATAAAAGGGCTCAATCGGTTGGATGACCGCAGGTTCCTACCTCAGGCAAGTACGACTGCCGCCTGCTTGGGAGCAGTGCCCAACCGACAGGCAAAAGAGCCTCGCCGACCACCAGAACAAGTGCCGCGTACCGGGTTTCAAACCCATTCGTCCCCGGGCAGGGGTTGAGGTGCGTTACCACTACACTATACTTGAAAATGCTCGGAACTCCTGTTTCCGCATGTTACCTCACGACAGTAAGATCATGCCCAGTCTACAAGCAAAAAGAGTCGGTTGATCATGCACCATCAGGCTCTCTTTTCCATTCCCTAACTTTCAATATCTTGGACTAGTGTTGCAGTCCCGGAGTTCAAGGGGGGGGCACGACACTGGGCCCACACCTTACTTGTGGCGCCATCATTGGTCTTTACATTGTTCTGTGCGTTAGCAGAGCCTAATTTCAATGTCTTTCTTCAATTTTGGATTTCCATGGTGGAGACAATTGGCCATGTTTGGCAATGGTCGCCACCCCGGGCATCACACCGTCAAAAACTGCAGATCAGTTCTGTTTGTGAGTGTTCATGAACTACAATTCATTGTATGTACAGTATCCATCTTCTTCTGTCGGCCACAGGCACTCCCGCCTCCTTTGATATTGTACATTCGGCACAACGGGTGCATTGTGTCATTGCACAGTGCAGGCATATTTCGTATATGTGCACTCCCTTGGTTCCACACTCATGTGTACACACAAGGGGCTGCATCACCTGCCATCAGTTCTATGTGGTGTAAAAGTTCCTGGTGCAACCGCGGCAGAATTTGGGTTTGTCCCCGAAACATGTAAAACATCTCCCCATCTACCCCTGCTTAGCCACAGATGACTCGCTGCCCTTGAGGAGTGGGGACTATGAGTGCCACCTCCCAATTAAATGTGTGTCTTTGAGTTGAGTCCTTTTGGATTCAACAAACTGCGGCACTCTCCACCGCGCGTTGCTGTACCACCCACACCACCAATACTAGGATTGAATACGGCTCCTGGCAAGTCATCTGCTATGGCCACCGGATATGTTGACAATGTTAAAGCGAGAAGGGGGGGGGGGGTTCTCCAACAAGCTCTTGCATCCACCAATGTAGGCCTCATCAAAGGTTCATAGTACTACGCGTAACTTGTTGGTTTCGCTGCCACCGTGCCACAACGGGATGTGTTGAAAATCCCCGTCCTCTTCAACACATATTTTTTTTTTTGACTGACTCCAAAAGTTCAAAGAGTACTCAAGACTGTGCTTGGGAAAGTGGGTGTCTCCAGCATATGATACAGTGGATCCCCGCAAAGCGGGGCACATGGCAAAGACCCAGAGTTCACATGCGTATAACAGAGGGCTCTCTGTTGCGGTAGGCAAAACCGCCACGCCATATGGCAAGCCTATAATGCGTAAGATTTAAGGGGGTTAAACATGCTGCATCACGTGTGTGCCATTCCCCACAGGTCTTCAAGAGTGACAAGCTTTCGTCGCTTTGTAGGGGCCATGTCTGGTGGCGGGCGTTGGCCCAGGATGCCGGGTCTTGTGCGGCAGTGGCGTTTAGGCAGAGGGGGCTCCACCCAGTGGGCCGCGCGCTCGGATGCCCACAACTGGCTCATCACCGAAAAGAGCTGGACCCTTCGGTCATGCCGCTGGTAGTGCTGGTCTGCGGAGGTGGTCCACACTCTAGCACGCCGCAGGAGGGTGTGCCAGTGCCGTGATTGCCGCACCAGATCCTCTAGCATGTCGCGGTATGAAACCATCAGTGAGGCCCCGAGAACGGCACGTTGATGCAGAAACAAGCTCTAATTAAACACTATCCAAAGGCCATTTGACTAGTGACTAGTAACTTGTTTATTTTGGTGAAAATTTGTTGTTTTTTTACCGTTTTTTTAAACAAATTGTTTGCAAAAATGATCATTCTGCAGCTGCTTGCCTCCTTATACCCATTCCTTCCATTGCAGGTTCATAGGACACAACTTTGTTCTATGTGGCTGGTACCATTGAGGTCTGTATAATTCTCTACTACATGTTTAGATATGTCTGTATGTCTTCAATTTTGGTACAAAACAAATCCCATGCTGTTTATTTTTGGATGTTCCCAATCCTTGTTTATTTATGGGACCTTCATTCAAATGTTTAATTTTGGGACCTTCATTCAAATGTTTATTTTTGGGACCTTCATTCAACTGAAATGATTTTTCCGTTGTGCCTTGTTTTTTTTTCCCCGCTGTTTGCGCTTGCATCTGCATAATAATCTTGGCTCATCCCTTCCTGTAATCCATACCCTGCACATGAAACAAGAGCACAACATAAACATGTGGAACATCTTTGTATTTGTTTATGTGCGCGGGCTCCACTGCCCCACTGCGGTTGCTTTAGAAGTCCGGTGGCCACTCACTCCCCTCCCGCTCCCTGACAGCCCTGCTGTTGTGCTCCTGCCCGAGGCAGAAGCGCCTCTCCCCCTCACCCTCCTCTTCCTCCTGCCCCTCCTCCCCTTCACCACCCTCGTCCCTCTCGTCCTCCTCCTCGTCTTGTTCGTCATCGTCCACATTGATAACGTTCCGAGTTTCCGGTCTTTGGTCCAAGGCGTCATTGTCCTCTGGCGCCACGCATTGACTCGCCGGGGGGCCTGAGAAGCAAAGGCAGACCCACAGTCCCGGGATGTGCAGCAGCATATTGCATACTAGAGATGCTGCACACTACTCACACTGCTGCACACATACGCAAACAAACCTGCAGGCTCCGCCGCCTTTTGATGATCATCGGAGTCCTCCAGATGGTACGCCAGCATCTGCTCATAACATTCTTGGTGTCGAAATGGTTGGGAAATAAAGCGAAGCACCTCCCTAGCCGAGAAGGGTGAACAATAACTTGGGATAATTGTGCCTCCATTGAGTGACACGGGCTCGGCATCCCCTTCCAGATGACTGAGGGGACCAGCGCGGTGCACAATCCTGTACACGGTCCTGAATAGGGCCAGGATGCCCTGTAGCACATGAGGGGGCAAGGTTTGAATGACCGACGTCACCCGACCACCTGATTGCCACAAGGCCAAGGACACAGCGTGTGAGCCCGACCGTTGGTGATACTTAAGGGAGCACAACATGAAGTTTGAAGTACCTTGCACGAAGGGAACAGAGTGGCCAAGTTGAGGGTACTGTTGACATGCAATGCACCACATCTTGTCCGTAGTAGCCTCATACCTTAGCCAAGACCGGGTAAGAAGCCACTCCCTTTTGAACTGCCGTTTCTTGGGGGAGGGGGGGACTGTGGTGCACCCTGGACACCCTGGACACCCTGGACACACGCGGAAATGACACGTGTGGCATTCCACATCAGGCGTGGACACTTCCTGTCCACAGGCACGGCAGGTGCACGAGAAGCAATGCACGGTTGATCCAACCATGGTCATGCACGCCTCATCCACCACCTTGTGGCACCTCTGACAAGAATACTTGGTGCCACAAATGTTTGCACCACAACATGCACACCTTACCGGAACAAGAAGAAAAGGACTTAGGGAGGGGGTGGCACGTGAGGACGACGGAGGTGGGGCAGCCGATGCGCCTGAAGTAGACGCCGGCTTCTTGAGGGTGAAGGCCCAGCCATCACGCGTGCCATCCGACTTGGCGGCGCGCATGACTTGGGTGTGGGCCAACTTCGTCAATGACCCACCGTCGGGGGAGTGCAGGTACCGGAGGGCAGCCGCGGCATTGCTGAAATGCATCCAATCGGCACCCTCGGGAGCGACCGGACCGAGGCGGCGCATCCATACATCACCACCCATCCCGAGATGCGAGATAGGAAAAGAGGGTCTGAAGGGTGAACAAACAAGAAGACGAGAGATGATAATTCTTCTAGCACAATGGACAAACATAGGAAACACCAAAGTTCAGGCTTTGTCTATCTATTTGAGGTAATGCGCACGGACATGCGGTGAATTAGAAGCGAGAACTTTGTTTATTTTGCGTTGAAGCTTGTTGTTCTAATGTGGATGTACAAATGCAATCCGTCACAAAGTGTCAAGAGGCACATTTCCCTAACCTCTTTGTTGTAAGCGAACGAGATGGCGTTTATGATTATTTAAATTCTATTGCCTTCGGCAGTGCACCTCGAAGAGAGGTTGACAGTCAGCCAATCAGTCCCTGAGCCAGCAAGCAGGCAGTCAGACAGATACACACAGTTTGGGTTTTTTGTCAGTGGCAGATGCGGTCCCAAGCAGCAGGGAGGCCCTTCGCCGCAGTCCATGCTGTGGCTGAGTGGTAATGCAGCCCACCGGCATTCATGTGGTCGGCGGTTCGAACCCCAGTATGCCCACTTAGGCGCCGCCGCCGGCGGCGGCGCTAAAAGTCAGCAGATCAGGATTCGAACCGACGCCTGCACATCTGGTATCGGCTGTGTTACCATTGGACCGCTGGCCGTGTTACTAGCACGGTGCGTCCCCACTGCTTGTAGCCTATTAAGCAAAAACTTTTGACCCCCCCCCCCACCCCCCCCAACCCCCCCCCACCCCCCCTCAAAAAAGTGATATCCAGTTTTAGGGGGTAGAGGCCTCAAAATCAAAAAATCCATTGGGGGATGCTCTTATTGGGCAAAATAATGATTTTACAAGGGGTTGGACATCCAATATCATGCCTTGGGGTATGCTACGCGAATGACCCCAAAAAAGGGGGGTATATGACGCCCGCGCCTGCGCTTGATCTAACAACCTCTCTTCGAGGTGATTTAAATGACACCTACCGGAAATGACAACTTGCAAGCGAATGGCACAACAAGGCAACCCAAAACCTTCCCCAATGCATGCAACAATATGTGAAAACACCAATAAACATCAATAAACATCGATAAACAGCGATTCTCGCCCCAAAACGGGCGTTTTTTGAAAAATAAACGCATAAACGCGTTTATTTTGAATTTGACTAGCGACCAGAATAGCAGTTAATTAGAGTCTGTGCAGAAACCAAGGCTGGGCCAGATACTGCATTGCCGAAGCTACGTGTTGCGCCCCTGGGTCCGCGGCAGTGGGACAGAGGCACTGGTCGAGATATTTTACCGCCCATGACCTGGTGTAGTACGATTGCGGCCGGTACCATGTGCGTGCAGCTCTACGGTGGGACGTCTCTTGAGAGGCGCGGCCATCCTGCCGCTGTGTTCTCTCCCGGGGCCCTGTATACCCTACTTGATTGCGGAGGATAGAGTCCGTGGGGTTCGGTCGTACAGCTCCTGAGCGCAGCTTTGTGTACCATGCCGGCACTGCCGTGGAGGGCGTGGGCGGCACCTGTGGGTCACAGGGGGGCATGGTGAGTTGGCCGCGCAGTTGGCATACGCCATGTAGGGCGTGGTACTGGTGCCAGGCCACACGCTCCCTGAGGTCTACGCGCATTGTTCGGGGGATGTGGTCCCATAGGGACTGTGGTATGCGAAGGCAGGAAACATGGTGTAGGTCTGCCGCTGACGCCCTGTTCCACCATTCCGTCACCGTATCTTGCCATGGTCCCCAGGTGCTAAGCCACATGTTGCGAAATGCGACTTTCCAACGCATGCAGTGGATGAGTCGTTTGTGGACAGTGGTACCGTGGTGGAGGGGACATATGGGGCATTTGGGGTTGGTATGGTCCCACGGCGCGCCCGTCGACGATGGGATCCCATCCCATCGTACCTGACCCCAAAGCCATTTAACCCAGAGCATACGTCGGTCCCCGCGCATCGGCAGCCAGGATACCCAGTGCGCACCGTCGAAAGTGACAACGCGCCTCCGGTGGAGGATCCATTTCCGCGCCGGAGTGGGGGCGGGCCCGCCGCACATTGCAATATCTTCGGGGCGCTGGGGGTCGTAATCCGGCACAGGCGCGTGGCCATCTTGGCGAGCAGGTCTACTTCCCCATTGCGTCGAATTTGTTCGCGTTCTTGCGCGTTACGGGCCTCCGTCTCAAGGCGGTGGCTGGGGATCCACTCCGCGGCGACGCGTTTGTGCTACACTTGGTCACACACTTTGTGGCGGATGTCAGCGTCAGAACATTCGTGCGTGGGTCGGTGGTGTGCGCATTTTGTGACGGCCATGTTGTCGATGTATTGAGTGTCACCGTCAGATGCAATGGCTGCGCCGATGGCTGCTCCGTACATTTCAGCCCTGTAGGACTGCTGTGGGCCCGCCACCC
This sequence comes from Eutreptiella sp. 'Long Island Sound 2002', assembly GCA_964036045.1. Taxonomy (NCBI): domain Eukaryota; phylum Euglenozoa; class Euglenophyceae; order Eutreptiales; family Eutreptiaceae; genus Eutreptiella; species Eutreptiella sp. 'Long Island Sound 2002'. Next base: position 8,183,768 of record OZ038378.1, read on the forward strand.
GGGCGAGGATGCGAAGAGGCCCTTTTGTTACTGCTGCGCCTGCCGCTTGGTATTCCGAGCCCGCAATCTGAACTGTTTGAAAGCTGCCATCGGAGTATAGGGACGTTCCGGTTGGCGGTTGCTTGTTTGAGTAGCACGGTATTCCCGCGATGTTGACAGGGTGGTATCCCGCAGGTACCGTGCCTGCCGAGGGGTCTTCGTGGTACCGGTGTGGGGCAATGTAGTGGCGCGTGCCCCTGCCACAGGTTGGCCTCAAACCATGCTGCACACGGGGGTTCAGTGGGGGTAGTTGAGCTCCAAAAGGAATGTTGTGAGTCACGTGACGGCACTGAAGCATTGAAGAACATGGGTACTAATACGCAAGGTGCCCAGGGAGGGTCAACACTTGCTCCCTCTGGCCATAGAGGTCAGGGGGTTTCGAACCTCCGACTCGTGACTCAGTACTCCACTCTGCCGGCATGGCACCCTGATCCCACGCCTCACACAAATGTCGGTACAAAACCCATTGGAAGGTTTCCATTGTGTGATGTGTGGCGAAATTCCGTCCATGCCCAGGAAGTTTGTCCAAGGCTGTTGTGCCACTGCTAGACCTCCAATGTACTGGAAAGCAGCCATTGCAGCAGTTATGGACTGATGAGCAGCAATCCTTACCACTGACATCCATCACTGCAGCTTGGCACTTGTAAAAGACGCACATGCCACATACATGACTTGAAGAAAAGGTTGGGAGTGGTGGTGGTCAGGATGGAGGGGGCAAGAAGGTGTGGCACAAGGCCTTACAACGGTTACCAGCAAGGACAAGAGGAGGAGGGGTGATGCGATCGAAAGGAGCACGGTAAAGCCTGCCCTCTGCATTCCTCACCCGAACCAATGCTTTCGAAGGCAGATACCATAAACAGTGCAAGGGCCAAAGGTCATACCCATCCAACGCCGCCTCGCATGACCAAACATGCAACACAATACCCCAGTGCTTCCATGCAACCCTCACATCCCATTACTCCGTGCAACACTCCATCACACGGTCACAGTGCAACACAATGTCGATGTGCGCTGACGTCCAACTCAGAGCGGAGGCAACAGGGCCGCCAGGGAACAGCAGTCCTCCACAGGAGGGGATGTTCAGCCAAGGGAAATCCCCTCTCCTTCTGGTGGTATGAAGAAATGAAGTTTGCAACGTCAGACAAGAAATGCAGTGCGAACATGTGCGATGGGTCTGGAGCAAATCTGGCTCCAAATGACGGTGGGAGGTCTTAGAGTCGCCACGGCTGTAGTGAGGGTCTAAAGCACTGTGGGGCATTGTTGATTGTTGTTGAGGGTTGTTCAGGGATGTGGACGGTTTCTGTTGCCATAGAGGAACGGTCAGGGCCGTTGGCGTGTTGAGGAATGGCGAGGGTCAACAGGGGTGAGCTGATCGACACAAGTGCCAGTTTGAATGGAACTCGTGTCCTGGTATTAGACCCCTATGAGGCTCACTGAAGAAATGTTGAATTGGATTGAATATGGTGCATTCCGTGAGTTATCAAGGGGATTCTAGGCCGGTCTGAACAAAGGGTCAACAAGGACTAGACATGAGACACTGTACATGGGAGCACGTTTAGACGTCAGCTCAACAAAAAAAAAAGGCTGCTGCTGACCTATACTGCTCTCTCTTCTGAACTTCCTCAACCTCCTCACGACTCGCCGTTCTCATTAGTCACAGCAACAGGCAACAGAGACCACAGCAAAAAATTACGGCATAAATTGATGAGTACACGATCCACTGCACCATACACGACGTGGTCTGCGATTGCAGTTCTGATTGCATGGTGTACGGAGTGTACTCAGACACCCAGTTGATAAAAAGCCTCTTGTACCCGCGATCAGAGGCAGGGAATAATTTGGCTGCCGTGGTATATTGCCCATACTCCTCCGACTCCATCATTGCATACACCGACCGCGAGCGGTAGACTTGCGCAAATCCCCCAGGTCTGTAATTCCATCCGCAATTCTGCTGAGCAGCTGCTCCACAATCTCCAGTGGTGGAGTAGCATATGGCAACTGGGATGATACCCTCGCAGTGGTCGGCGACCGGACTTTTGTAATATCTGCCCGCGTCCGTAACCGTCTTCAACTTCACTGGGGCTGCACAAAATGTGTAGCGCTTCCCCTCCGCCACAAGAACCTGCATCTTGACGCTGGTGCGGTCGATCGTCCAATCGGGATCCGTAAAGCGAATCCATTCAATATCGTCATTCCAACGCTTCGGTGAAATAGTGGGGCCTGGGCTCTTCCAACAATTCGCCTCAGCAATGTAGGGCATGATTGCCCGTTGGCACATAAAGGGCATGGTGTTGGTACACGAATTGACCTGGAATCCGTCCAGAGAAGCAGATGCACACCCAGCTTCGTGCTCATCTTGCGCCTTTTTCCATGGTCTGTATGCAGAAGGCAGCAGGGAGGGATAAACCCACTTGGCTTGAGTACTTGCAGCCGTCACACCACCTCCTGTTCCTGTGCTAAGCCCAGTCCAAAAGTTCGAAACGCTGGCATTCAGTGCTACTTGTCCCAAATAATTGAGCGCCCCGGGGGTTGTGATTGCCACAAGTTCCGCCTTTAGACCGTCGCAATGATCAGTCGCGCTGTGCCAACTGCTCGGCTCCGTGAACAACTTGTAGCACTGATTGTCGTAACTGACCCAACCGACGCCACAATCGGTTTGGTAGATCAAATCTCGTGACACGGCCACCTTGCGGAAACGAAGTCACAAGAGCCATCATAAACGAAACAATACAGAGTAGGAGTCCAAGACCCGAGTTGTCTTCGTCCATGGTACCCATAATTATCGCCACGGCACAAATCCAAACGGCTGCCATACCAAAGTTGATAAGGAATGACCATCCCCATACTTCGAACAAGCCAACCATGTAACAAAGCCCAAGTTGTGTAAAGAACAAGATTGGACAAAGTATAATGCAAGGGGAAATCCGAGGCATGGTAGCTGCAACCAAAACGAAAAAAAATAGACACTCAGAAAATCCCCGTCCTCTTCAACACATATTTCTTCAAGGCGTCGGTAGACAATAACCTTGAACCTCTGTGCCACTTGCTATGGACGAAGCTCTTTAGGCGTCACGATCCACACCCTCTTCCCCGTCGCGTCATGACGCGGGGGATAAAGGGATCTGTGTGTGGACGAGCTCAGAGAGTGGAATATCGATAGTTTCCCACCACTCTCCCCAGGCAAGGTACTTTAGCTTGTACCCTATGTTGTTTGTGAGATCTCTCAGTCCCCTAAACTAGTGAAATCAAACCTCACTTTCTTTTTGTATGGAGATTGTTCTTGAATGTAAGAATGTAAGAATCGAAAAACTTATAAGGGATGCACTCAGCATCCGAACTTGTGTGGTTGTAGAATAAGCGGAATGCATGCCTAAGCCCCCCCCCCCCCCCGTTAGTACACTCCTCCTCATCTCCTGTGCTTGCCCGTACGTCAAAGAACTCCTCCTCATTGGAGTAGGTGAGTGCTCGGCTTGGGTCGAGTTCCCCATCAATCACCATCTCACACAGCCGGGACCCGGCTATGCAAGAGAGTGGTGAGGTAATGTCCAGCGCAGCGCAGCTGGCGTAAAAGTGACGTGCTAAGTGACTGTCCTGTTAGCTGGGCGTGGCGGCGTGGGATTGTGGCTTAATGGTACTGTTAGAGTAGTCACGGTATTGCTGTTCCAAACTTCGAGGACAGTATCTCTGTCTCTCTCTCTCTCTCTCTCTCTCTCTCTCTCTCTCTCTCTCTCTCTCTCTCTCTCTCTCTCTCTCTCTAAATTGGCGAAAAAGTTAGCTCGGTCATTGCCCTCTATCCCAACGTGGGAGGGCACCCAAAGCAACTTGAAAGTGGCCTCTCAACATGGTAACGCTTGCAGCACAACCTTCCAAAGATCTGCAGGCGCTAACACTCTAGAACGCAGAACCCAGTGTGTCTCATCCCACCGATGCATGCAACATGTGAGACCTTTGTAAACGTATTCAGAATCCATTTCAATGACCATGTTTTGTGTAGCCAATTGTATGGCTCGCAAGACTGCATAGAGTTGTGCACTGTTGTTTGTTTGAGGCTCATAAATGGGCACGTGATCACGCAACTCCCAGTTCTTTCCGTGCACACCAAACCCCACAACTGGTCCTCATTGTGAGGCGTTGGACAAGCCATCAGTGTATACAGGTTCAAAATTGTCCTCCCTAAGGAGGCGAAGTTGGGCAACCTGTATCGCAATTTGTTCCTGTTTCTTCTTAGAAACTTTTGGCTCTTTTGCGGATCTCACCCGCTTTACTGCAATCGGCTGCAATAGGCTGTGCTTGTGCAGGTGTGACCAATCCTGTGGATGAAAACTGAAGCAATGATCTGTGTGCTTGTGCTTCTCCTGACTAGTGTCTGACCAGTGGCCGATACGAGCTAGTCGGAGTAACAACCTTGGTGTGTTCGAAAACTAGTATTAAGTGGGCAAATTCATTGTTGTGTATTGGCCCTTATGCTCATCTATTTGGATGTGCACATGCCCGTAGTACCTGTGTAGCACATCATGCACATATATTCTCTTTTGCCACATAGGCACAAATTGATAGTACTGAGTTTTTCCTACAATTGGGGTCAAGGTTCAATTGGCATTTGCTACGCAAGATGCTGCAAAGCAAGTGTTCACCGATGCACACTTTTGACTTGGACGCTGCTGGCATCCTTATCAAAAATGAACAAACACTACAATAAAGATGGTGACACTGATTCCACACTGTAAATCTGCGGTATCCAGCAAGGGTTCGGTGCACAGTCCGGACCGGGATACCATGTGACACTCAAGAGAGCTAGCCTGAAAGGTCCACAAGACCCCTTGTGACAGTGGAACCAATGGACAATCTCAACGAACTATGCTGCTCATACCCGGTCACTGTTTAGTGGGCTAAGGCACTGGGTGCCCCAGCTCTATTCTCCGGGGTGCACCAAACAGAACCCATATGAGACTCCCAGCCCAATATCCTACCTGGAGACTGTGACTGGCAACCCCTACTTCTTGCGCTTGGTGTGGCTGTGGCAGGAGCTGCCCCATCTGGGTGGCACCTTCTCCAGGGGGGTGGTGGGTTTTGTGGGAGGAGGGAAGAAGTTTTTGGACCCCCACCCCCCCTCGCGGTTTTAATTATTGTAAAGATGCCCTGCACCCCAGCCATGAAATTGAGCTACCTGGTCAGGGGGTAAAGACCTAATTAGGGTGAGCTTAGCAAGGTGTGTACCTTGGTGGACTTACCTTGATTAAGACGGCCACCTACCATGAGCTACTGGATTGTCACCACTCAAAGGCACATGCCTTCAAAGAAGGAGTGGGAAAGAGGGAAGGAGGGATGATTGGTGTGTGACCCGGCACGGGGTGGTGGGACCTAGTTAAAGTGAGCTGAGCGAAGGAGTGGGTGGAACCTTCGGTAGATTAATCATGTTTAACACAGCCACCCACCAAGAGCTGGTTGCAACCACTCAAAGGCATATAACTTCAAAAAGGAGAGGGGATGAAAGGTGATGCAAATTGGTGTGAGAAACGAAGCACACTGCCAGCGAGAACCTACTGCATTGGGGGCAGGATGCAAACGGGTAAAAAGTAAAGGAGGTGCGGCTGCATGGTGGGATGGTGACAACTACCAAGGACAATCATTGAAAAGGCAAATGAACAGCACATGCACAACGCCACAAGGGAGGCCTAAAACCCACGCTTCCAAACTGGACGGTCTGATCAGCTGGTGGTGCTTGGACACAGATGATGCCAACGCAATGGAGAGGGGTGCATAGGGCAAACACACACAAGGCACTGGTCAACAAAGCAGAATTAACTGTCAGAAGTGCTACTTGTGGGTTCCCTGGTTGTCTGGTTCACATCACACCGCTATGCCCCCTTGGAATTGTCTCTGGGCTTGGAAAGAGCTGACACTTCTGTATCGCGTCCCAACCTGTTGGTCCCGTGCGACTGGAGGCCATGGCTCATCATCCACAACTGCCAAACCACTCCTGAAATACCCCCCACACCCACTTTGCCAGTCCCTGTTCATCATCTCACCGAATCCAAAACAGAGGTTGACCCTAAAGTTGGCTCAGGAAAACTCAAATTCAAGAAAGTAGCCCCGAACCCCCCTTCCCCCTCCTCCTCCAAATATCTCCTGACAAAAGAGGCCTTCCCTGTGCACCCATACCATGGTATGCGTCCCCGGTGTTACGCATTCAGTCATTCTTTGTTTTAATCTCCGTGACCAACCCAGGCTTGCAATCAGGTCATCAGGTTTTGCTGACTATGTTTGTTCCCCAGCCAACGCAATTAGGCTTTACCCACGGCCCCCCAACACACAGTATGGTCCAGGAGCCCCGGCCAGGAAGCAATCAACACATGCTGGCTTATAATGGGGAGGCATGGACTTTTACAAAGACAGTGCCAGCCAGGATATCCCCAGTCCCCATGGTGTATGAACTAGCAGGAGGGAACACAGGAAAATGGGAAAACACAGGAAAATGGGTGGCAGAATGAGAGAAAGCGTAAATAATGAGCCCTGGTACCAGCATTTCTTCACAGGGGTATTTCATGCCAGGGCCACAAAGGGCGATCCACTGTGTTCCAGCACAAAACCATGCATTTGGCAATTGTCATGCCGAGCTGAACCTGAACCCAACCACATGAACACTGAAATGTCCTGTCCATGATGAGGCGCTGTTCTTCTTTGAGTTTTAAATTTTCGCAGAACATGCACTCATCGGGTGATATGCCCCCAACCTTGTTACACAACTCCACCACATGATGTCATGTACCCCCCGCCCCCCTTGCAATCTCTGGCGTTAGCGCGCGACGGTCTCCCGGGTGGAGGGGGGAGACGGTCGCCAAGTGACGGTCTCCCAGAGGGAGGGGGAGATTGCAAGGGCACTGGGTTCTTCTCCGCGGTTTTCTCCAAAATAGGAAGCAGCCATTCACAGAATTGGTCCTCCACATCTGGGGTCTAAAATAGCAACACAACACACCCATACAACGCCTTTGGAGAGAGAATACCACAGAACACACACAGGTGCTTGATTTGAAGTAATGGTAAAGCAATGCAAGGCCATGTGTAAGGCAGATGGGCAACACAAAATAGCACAATACATGTTAACTAGAAAAATATGGAAGTGACGGTCTCCCGGGTGGGGGGGGGGGATTGCAAGGGGTGGGAGATTGCAAGGGGGGGGGTGGATTTCGCAGGGTGGGAAACAAAATGAATAGCAGTGCTGCAAATACATGCCAACATTTGAAATCCAATTGGTTGAGTGATCAGTTACATTTTGCCACACGGTGACAGATTCCATGTGCTGCAGTGCAGCTGGGAATGATACTAACTTTGTACTGTTGCCCTGCAAGTGTTGGTGCGACATCATCCGATTCGCTCAGAGGCCAGCACGGATCACGGCACAAGGTCGCATCCTTTCACATCTCACGGGGTAGTAGGATACTGGAAGTTTTCGCTCGCCTCACAGACCCAGAAAATGCCCGAGTCAGTGAAGCCAGCAACACTGGCAAATCCCCTGCAACAAACGCAGCCACCGTGAATTCGCCCGTTTCATTGAGCATGTTCAGAGGGGTGCAGGTGGGGGGACGGACGGATGCCGTCATGTGTACTTGCTGGCTGTTCAGTGGCCTGCCCCCAAGGGCCACCTAGGCCCCTCCCCCTTCAAAGAAAAAAGTGGCCCTGGTCTATCGGACCTCCTTGTGCAATGTTTCGTCTGTATGCTGCTTCTGTTCTTTTGCGTTGTTGTTGTCATCACCTGCAAGCCCTGTGCTGCAGCTGGGTTGATTACAGTGCCGCCTCCTCTTGTTACAGGGGCCCCTGTATTGTTTTGTTGTGCCACGTTGGGTGCCGCGTTGGACAGATTGCTGGAAGTGCTCACACATGGCTGCAAGCTTTTGCTGCAGGTTTTGCACAGGGATGTTGCGTGCGGACATCTGCTTTGGAATACACATGCGCCGCGAGAAGGACAACTAGGACGAATGAAAATCTGTGCGGAAAAGCCTGCGTCCCGTGACAATTGCAGATTTCCAGGCACGGCCACCTGAACCTTAATATCCTACCATCAATCCTTTCCAAGTTTTCCCAAGGTGGATGGGGTGAGTGAAGGCTCTAAATCGAAATGGGTTGGAGTTTTGAAAGGGTAGAAGAGGGGACTACCCGACGCAGCTGTCTTGGCCAGTTCCACGCCGAACTGTCGCCCAACAAAGATGTTGGTGCCACACCATCACTGGATGTAATGGCTTGATGCCAGGATTTCAGGGAATGGGTCAGACCTATGCGTTGTTTTTTGTGCTCAGGCTGCAACCAGCCATGTGATCTGCCAAATTGGGTTAATGCTAACCATGAAGAGCTTCGTGACGGGTGTGAGTATGGTCTGACTATGACCTCCAATATGACGCCCGAAGAAACACCTGATTTGGAATTTGAGCATTGTGGGGCACCTCCATAACGACTCAGTCGCCACGACGCGGATTGCCTGAGGTGTCATCGCCAACTTTGAATACGAGATCGAAAAGGGGGGGGTTAGATCGAAAAAGGGGGGGGGATTTCCCTCGCGGTTTTCTGTGTTCCCATGCCGGTCGTGCGGAAGGCGAGGCCTTCATGTCCAAAGTGCGACACCCAGCAGCACGGCATCACAACGGTTCAAAGCGGAGAGCGGAGCCCTGGATCTCAAATCTGCTCCCCCTCAAGAAGAGGCGTAAAGATTGAGCAGTTGCGAAAACATCTTGCAGTCTCAAAATGTTTGGCAGGTGAGGTTCGGTTGCACTGTTGGGAGGGGCGTCTGGTTGCACCCAACACCCTGTGTTTACCCCTTCCCCAAGGGAAAAGATAGCCTGCAGTTTTCAAAAATGGCCCACATTGCGCTTCTGCAATGATCTGTTGTTTGTCCCGAACATACGTCAGCGTTCGACCTACGCTGCGGGTATTGTGCTCAACATTTGCTGGTGCACCTTTTTTGCGTGCAACTTGGCCACGGCCATGCACTCCTTCATACTGTCCTTTTTAATAGGCGTCCCCCCAGGTTTATACATCCCACACAACTGCCCAAGGTTGTTGTAGACCACGGAATACCACCCCGTGAGCTCTTGCTCCTCCTTATGCGTGCAATCATGCAAGATGGCGTTGTCAAATAACCCAAAGGTCAGGGAAACAGGGTAGTTGCTAACGGTTGGCTTCCATTTTTTCAGGTCGTGCCGAGGGACCACTTTTCCGCTTTCATCCGGTTGATAGATAGGGAATTCCGCAGTCCGCAACGTAGCCAACATCGCAATCATCGACGTATCCATTACGTTGCCGTCGTTGCTCATGCAAGCAATGTCAATATTCAAGACCAACGCGAAACTGGCATCAGCCACGAAAAATTGCTTTAGATCCAAAACCCTTGTACTTAAAAGGATCTTGAGAAGGAAAGCGGATATAGTCTGCTCTTTTTCGCGCACTCGTTGAGCCTCAACGCCCGTGGCTGCGTGGCCCGCCAAGCTGACGGTGACTTGTATCCTGCCTTCCCCCGGGTCGACGGGAGACGCAGGACCAGGCTCTACGCTGCAGCCCGCCAACATCCGCGTGGACCCGATGCCAACAATGACTGACCCGCTAGTGGACGACAGGGGACTGGGCGTAATATGCACGGGCCGGATTTGGTTGAGGCGTCGCCCATCAGGCCGTTGATTGGTGGCTACAAACCTCCGAAGCAACTCCTTGAAATGCATGGCAGCAAATATCTGCATCTCATCGTTTCCAAAATTCATTGCGACAGAGAAATACCTTGCGCAAGAAAGGCACGCACGTCTGGGAATTTCCACTAACTGTAGTGGCACAGGGCTAACAGTGACGTTGTGGCTATAAATGGCTGATATCAAGAAAAAAGCAAGGCAATCCCAGCAATTACAACCACCAGTACAAGAATCATCAGAGTTCCCTGACGCAGTCCAAAGCTCCCCTGCTCGTCCCCCTCCTGCGTTTGACTTCTTGTGACACATGACCACGGTATTGTATGAAACTTGAATCCCAGAAATTCCCAACAAAAACTTGTGAGTACTTATTCTTAAGGGCTTCCACCTGTTGAAAATTGCAACAATACAAGTCACCGTTTGACTGAATTTGCTTGGTTGGTCCGCAATTACAACGCATATCCGGACCTTGCAACAAGAGCCGCAGTTTGAGCTATCGTGAGGGTCCGATTTTCTTCAAAATTTGTGTGATCCAAATCTAAAAAAACCAAAATCAGCCTGGCTCCCTCGCAAAAAGTATTATTGCACGTGCGACAGCTAGGAGCTTCCCTCGACGGTCAACCCCTCAACAAGCAAATAACATGGTGTTGGTCCGGGCCGGCAACATAGCTGCGGTTAATGTCACGGTGCCAACACTGTTTTTTTTCCACATCCACTGTACCGGCCTTCACCACAATACTGTAGTAATCAATCGAAATAGAGAATAATAACTCCGTCGAGAAGCATTTCCTCTTTTCCTTTCCCTTATTTTTTAATAATGTAGCCCGGACTGCTTGGATGTTTTCCTTATCTTTTAATGCTGGACATCATCGGAGGATGTATTTTTAATACCCTTGCGCTGTGCTCAGCGATTGCTTAGGCCGCTGCGCACGCTGATCGCTGCTGAAAATGGAAAAAAAAAGTGCATAACAACCCTACTTACCGTGCAAATACCAGGAATCGAACCAATGTCTGCCAAGTCGTACCCGAGCGCGCTAGCCGCTGGGGTACTCCCTCTCAGCAGGGTGCGCGCAAATCATTTGTATAATTCCTGGGTTTATCCAGGCAGGAGCCGTGCCGGCAGCAACGCCGAACAGCTTTTCTGTAAATCGGATTTCTGTACTTTTTAATTGGCAGAATTTCAATTCCTGTAAATTTTTTTCTGTATTTTTAATGAAAGCCGCCGCTGCCAAATTCTTGATCTGTATTTCGATTGATTACTACAGTAAAGGTGGTAACATTCACGACCGGACACTTCCAACCCAAAAGAGTCTCCAATTGGGGTATGAGGACCTCCCTTGCGAAACTGTACATTGCACCCCCCTCCGGTGGAGTCATTGTGCGGCGGGTGTCACTGTCCCCTGCACGAGTCTCGGCGGGCCAATCCTCATTAAAAATATTGAGCCCCGCATCTGCCCTAAGTTCTCCATACTCATCCTGAAGCTTGTCCATCCAATTGACAGAAATGAAGCCAGATTGGAAAGCATGGCCCCATTGGGGCAATTCCTTGAGGTCGTCGACATGACGATGATCGACGACGTCAACGGGGATGGAGACACGATGGTGTTCAACACCAAAAAGGGGGGTGGTGGTGAGGGGGAAGAAAACGGAGGGGTGAAATCCCCTACCCTTGTACCAGTTAGGGAGGGTGTGGCCCTCCAAATCGGCATGCCAGGACCATGGCGATTGGGAGTGGAGGGAGTAGAGGGGGGCGGTGTCCTCCCAATGCCCCCGCTGCACTTGCTGGGCCTTGCACTCCCATTTGCGCCAGCCAGCAGCCACGTCCCCCGAGACATGAATCCTTGGAGAGCCATCCTGCATCTCCCATTCCCTCAAATACAAACTCATCCCCCTATTGGGCCCCCCACAGCTTTTTTTAACATGGTCCACGACAGCGCGGGCATCCGAATCATGGAGCCGCAACACAATAGCTTGCAGATTAGGGTTATTGTCAAACAACGACAACAAAGGGTCAGTGAGGCTGTGGGGTTGGGCAACGCTGGGGTGCGTTACCTTCACCAGGGCCACAGGGGTGTCCAAGGTGGACCAAGCACAATTCTCAAGAGAAGGCCAAGACACGGTGCGTGTGCTGTCGGGGCTGTAAACACCTCTGTGCACTGTGCGGAGAGCTACGGCATCGGCCCACTTCTTCAACAAGGCATGAGTGCCCGCATCAGTCATGGTGGCAGAAAAAGAGGGCCTGGGAGAGCAAGAAGCAACATAATATGGATTGGAATGGACACATATGGAGACATACATTGCAATCTTGAGTGAAGTATGAGCCTAGATTGGTTTCAAGTGGTGTGCAATTGTTGGGCAAAGGCAAAGAATGCAACAAGATGGGCACAAAAGGCACAACAGTGGAATTTTTCAACTTGAAACAACCACGTGGTGCAAACAAATACCCCCAGTATACGGCCGTATATTCTAAGTATACGGCCGTATACTCCAGAGTATACGGCCGTATACTGAGGTATTGGAGCCTTGAGTATACGGCCGTATACCCCAAGAGCCCGAAATGGGGTATTTTCAAACACAACATTGATCATCACAATGGGCAAACTAGAGGTATTCCCCAACCCACCTATGCATGCATTGTGCATTATACTTTCGTACCCACCTGTACATGCCACATACCCCTTTCTCCTAAAACCCCCTTTTTTACCCGTATACTCCCAGGTATCTTGGTATGCCAGGTTATGCTCACCATAAAGAGCGTACTAACTCACCCTAGCCGCAGTAAGAAAAAGTGCTTTTCCAATGCTTTGAGGCATACTCTAGTTGTATTAGAGATGCACTGAGCACACAGGCATTTCTATCTCAGTATTGGCACAACCAAAAGTGGTGATACACTTTCTGAGTGTCTATTTTTTTTCGATTGACCGTCAGCATTTTGTTGATGGATCCACCAGTAGTCCAGGCTATTCGGTGATTGGTGAAAATCCTGGGCTGTTCAAGTTCTGCAGCCTTTCCCGCAGTTTTCAAATCATCACCTCAATTCCCGAGTCCAAACCTATGCTGGCAACCTTTCAATTGTCGCCTTTTCGTTCATCCCGAGAAGACCATGAATTTCACCCTATTTGGAAGCTCCAAAGCCGCCGACGATGGCCTTTCAACGCTATTTAACTATTCCCCGTCAAACCTCTTTCAAAAACACCAAGCCTCAAATTCGCCGTTACAAACACGCTTTCCGCCACGCCAATTTGAAGCCGTTGAAGGCAAAATATTTGACACACGCCAACGCATCTTCGTTCCCGAAGTTTACCGCCGTCTACAAGACTACTCCGAGTTCTACTTGGATGTGGAAGGCACCGATATTCAATCCGCCTTTGTTGGGAGCAACTGCACGGAAATTATAGACCGAGGCAGGGTCTCTTCCTTTGCGCACAATAACTACAACAAGCTTGAAAAGCTTTTGTTCAAGCACAAGCGTTTCTACCTAAAGCCGTATGAGTTGGACTATTCCCAAACCGAAGCCAAGAAGTCTCCGCCTACCGCCACCCCGTGGGCTAAACAATTAAGAACCGTGCTAGATAAAGCCAAAGAAGAGAACAAAGGTCTCAAAGGATGTTTCGTTATTCCGGCGTGGGACGCTCAAGTGGTTGCCGCCACCTTTCGCATGCTAGGCTCAACTTCCGCCCTTTTTCCTCTCCTTCCTTACATTTCTAGCGTGATATGTATGCACGGAGCACAACTTCGGGACGCCTACAAGGTCAAAAAGGACGGCAAAGACTCCTACGAGTTCCGCACGAGCGGCCATCAAACGATGCCGTATGTTGCCTTACTCCTAAACACCTCTTCCTTTGACGGGCGCCGATATGAAGACATCAATTTTAAGTTTGAACCCTCCCGCATTGCCGCCAAGCACGCCCATCCAACGGTGGGTGACCTCCGGTTGCACAAAACGCTACGTTTTGAGGTGAGCATAAAGTTCCTTGACCACATTGAGCCTTTGCCGCCGGAGGAGAGAGACAAGTCTCAACCAAAACAACGCAAAATTGGAGATGCCCGTGCATTCATGAAGTCAATGAATGAAATGTTTGTCCCCGCGCTAGCAAACGTATCGGTGAACACCAAGAATGCTTACTACCCGTATGGCCACATAGTTCCTTCCGAGAGCCCGCATTGGGCCTACTACCGGTTTGATTGGGAACTCCCATCCCGCTTTGCCGACGAGCTCATGTTTAAAGTCCGCGAGTGCGCCCAATTCCTCACCGGGGAACTCCTTGCAATGGACATGCACGCTTTGCCGACTACAAAAGTGTATCGAGCCGTGATCGCTAGAGACCGCAAGGAAAGAAACAAAGACCTACAAGCCCAGGAAATGCTCACCATGATGATCGCCAACCTGCCCGGAGGACGGGGCGCCTCACCGCCCTTAGGAGCGATGTTCCGGTCTAAAGACTCCTTGGTCGTGGCGATTGACACCACACACGCGCCGTGCGACGTCATGAAAACCGGGGTCCAAACGCTAGCTATCCGCTTCTTCCACTCATGCGGCATCGTTCTCTTTCACGGCATAGATGGGCAATTGGTGCGGTTTTCGTCACGATCCGACGGCAATACGAGGTCCGCGCCTTCGGGCGCCCCCGAGCGAGCCCACGTAACGCCAGCCCCGCCCTCATACGACTCGTCTAAGGCCCCGAAGACCGCCGTGCTCCTAGTGGCCCCAAGATCGGCGCATGCTCTCGACTTGCGCGTCCAAGCGGGGTTCCTTGGCCCGTACGTGTCGTTCGAACCCACGCGACCTCCCTACGAGCACCAACAATCCCACCTCGTGGTCTACGAAAAGGAGGAATCCGCGCTGCTAGCGCATGATTTCAAATATGGAGACGCTGCCTTTGCCCCACTACACCGCAACCTCCTCGCCCTCGAGAAGATACTCCCCGCTCAAGACCCGGATGTGGCCGAGCACGAGCAACCCATCGTGCAACGCCTCCAAGCGGGCGCCGCCTTGGGGTCCGAGGCCTTCGTGTCCCAGCTTGTCTCCGCCCTTCGTGATAGGCCCGTGACGGGGCTGACTGAGCGCATCAGCGAGTGGAACGCGGCACCGGACGACGCCGACGCCGCTACGCCAACGCCGGGACCGAACCGCATCGAAGAGATGTCCGAGACCAGCGTCCCGCTGCTTGCTCCGCTGGGAGGCGAGGCGACCACCCTCCTACCCCCCGACCACGATGCCCCCATCCCCGCCTCGGAGATACAAATCGACCCCCGCCTCCCTACTGGTTTTTATTACATCTGCGACGTATTCTCCGAGAGCCAAGAGGAAACGGTAAAAAAGGTTCTCTACGACAACACGTGGGAGAAATACCACGGGCGCTCAGTCCTACACCTCGGCCACGCATGCCTCGGCCCGAGCAAAGTCACCGCCACATCCCACATCCCGGAACAGTTTTCCTCTATCATCCAAACCTACAATGCCGCGCTGGAGCGACTAGGCCTCTCGCACCCCCCCCCCCCCCACCAAATCACGGGCACAATGTATCTCCCGGGAGAGGGCATCGGCTACCACAGGGACGACCCCTTGCTAGGCGACCCGGTGTCCATTTTTGGTTCCCAGTCGGACACCACAATGTTCTTTAAAAACCCCTCCAAGGGGGACTCTTTCCGCATCCGCCTCTTTGCCCGCTCTCTCCTGGTCCTCACGGGGGCCGCACGCCATGAGTGGCACCACGGGATACCCCGACGGAGGGAAGACGAAGTGTTTGGGCTAACTGTCCCGCGTACCATCCCTCGGCTCGCTCTAATCCTCCGCCACATCCCACAGGCAAGCTAACCCACGAAAGCCAGAGGGCCGGATACCCGCCTCACGCGCTCTCCAGCCCCCTCTGCCTGAAAACACAAGGGTCAAGATTCAGTGAATCACCAGCCCAGTCACGGCTTCCTCCGTCACCGGCAATGGGCTAGACGAAGAACTCGCCTCGGCCGGAATACCAGCCGACCAAATTCAGCATTTCCGTTGCCTTAGCCAGCCCAGCCAGCCCGACTCCCCGGCACCCCCCCAGCCCCCCCCTATCCCGCCCCCCCCGAAGTCCGGTCCGCGCCTACGGAAGGGGTACCAACGGCCTCACCGCCCCCCCATACCCCTCCCCTCAGAACTACGTTTTCTGTCCCACAACTTGCAGAAGAAACCTATAGTGAGCAGCCAAATTCTCCGACACCTCAAGAACGACTTCAACATCCTCTTCCTCCAAGAAATCAATCACGCCCCCATCCTTCCCCACGTATACGCCTACGGTTCGGGCACTAAAGCCACCATTGTCTCGAACATCAGCCAGGACAAACACTCCAGAGGCGAGCACGGGTCCGTTTTGGTTTGCTCCCCCCGGCTCGCCCGTTTCGCTACCCCCGTCCCCCGACTCGATACGGAAGGGCTACTGGCGGCAGCCGTTCTCACCCTCACGGGGGCCCCGCCCACCTTGTTGGTCTCGGTATACGCCCCGAGCGTGGACGTCCACCGGTCAAAAATTGAAAGCATCCTACGGCCACTCATGCATCAGTATCCCAACCACGTCCTAGGCGGAGACACCAAATGCATAATGTGCCCTGAGCTGGACGGAGCGAACCTCCAAACGGACAACGAGTGGCCATGGCTCCGCAGGCAGGTCACGAGCGACCCGCCACGCCTCATCGATACCTTCCGGCACTTTCACCCGACCGAGCGGTCTTTCTCTCGATACCCCAACCCGTACAGGGCAAGCAGCAGCCGACTCGACCATATTTTGCTCTCCCCGGCGGCCCCCTGGCGCGATGGTGCGAGTCTACCCTCCCCCACTTTGAGTCTTTATCCTCGGCAGACATAGAGCTCTTCACAGATGTGGTGCTGCAAGAAGTAGCGACCAGCTACCACAATATCACCACACCATCACACCCCACCTCCTCGGCTCTGATTAAGAAAATAAAAGCATCCCTGCAAACCCTGCCCCCCCCCAACCATCCCAACTTCCCCGCTTACATGGACACGCTCAACAAACTCGTCAAGGAGTGGGAAACCAAGGTGAACAAGGCCGCAACCACCAAAATCCATCGCTGCCTTGTGAGGAAAACTAGGATCAAGCGCACCATCAACGAGGCGCTCAACCCCGTGGAACGCGGTCAAATAACACTGAAGCGCCCGGGCGCCACACAGCTCGTCTCCACCCCTAAAGAAGTGAGCTCTATTTTTTCTTCCACACTCCTCACCCTGGGGGGCAGCCTCAATTACGCACTGCCGAGCACGCTAGTGGATCCCCTGCTCGCACACTCCCCGACCTGCCCCAAACCCACAAAACACAGCCCTCTCCCTGACATTACCTGGGAATCATTCCGCAACACGCTCAGAAGGTCAAAGCCCAACAAGGCGGGTGGGCGGGACTTCACAAACAACTACACTTTGCACATCTCCCCCCCCCCTGTCGAACAATTCATTTGGAGGGTATGTAACCACTACCTCCACCAACCGTTGCCCGAGAACTGGCTCGAAGCCAACATTATCTTGCTTTTCAAGAAAGGTGACGTGACGAACCCTGTAAATTACAGGCCTATAGCTGTAATGTGTAGTACTGAATGCCGACAGATCGCTGTAGAATACTGACAGATGGCCGCTGATTGCAGACAGATCGTCGCGCCTGAGGGTCGCGCTACAGGAATGTAAGTCGCGACGACCAGAGATTGTCAGGAATGAAGAGAGAAGAAAGGAATTACAGGTAAATTTGGAATCTTTTAATAGTCAGCGAGTTGCATGGATCGTTCCGATTCCAGTGCTGCTTCACTGACAGGTGCGAGAAGCAAATGAGATTCCAGGGTACATGGAGTGAAACACCTCCTTTCCCCTATGTACTTCACTTGCAATGTCATTTTGTCATGTGGTCATTCAAACATGATGTGCATATGAATTTAGATTCATTGACATATGACATTTGTGGCAAGAATAATCGTTTGGGGAAGACTCGCTTTCGTATAGAATAAATATTATGGATGGCATGTTTTCATAAGTGAGTTCGCTTCTCCTTTGCGTTAAGAGAGAAGGCTTGATTGTATTTTGCACATGTGTGTGCTCCTTTGTTGTGCAGGATCGTGTATTTACAATATTTTATCAATTGAATTCATCAAATTCAATTCAATTCAAATCAAGTCAATTCAAGTCGATTCAATTCAACTCCGAGTTCATCCCTAAACTAATTGGGAAGTGGAGCTCCTTCAAACACGGATCGTGGGACTCATTCAAGTACGCTTTCAGTCATTTTGTTGGCTTGTTGAGTGTCAGGGGTCTCGATTGAGGTTGGAGTTATTTTCAATTTTTATTGTAAAAGGAGATTTATTTTTATTTCAAAATGGAGCCCATTAGCGATAGTGAAGCTACAATGGAACGTGTTAGTAAAGATAGCACAAGTACATTACATGGTAGCAGTTCGTTTGGTTCTGCGCCACATCAAATTGCGCAAACTCCGCGCAAGTCATTTCCTCAAGTTAAAAAATCCGGTTTGGGTGAAGATGAGGATTTTGAACGATTTTTGGAGTCGGTGACCCCAACCCCCGTGAAGTCGTCGTCCGTTGGTTTGTCGGTTGTCATTCCCCATCACATGACATGGACAAGGACGAAGAAGAGATGGTGAATCGTCGTGTGAGCTTTGGGATGAATGCGAAGTCCAAGGAAGAGAAAAGAATGGACTATCCAACACAAAAGAAAAGACAGCGCGAGCATGATGTTCATGACACGGTGTTCATGACGGGAGACATGGAGACCATGATCTCCAAGATCATCAAGAAAATGATGATGCGGAAACCGAAGTCAACATCAACGAGGACATCGGCGCCGGGCATACATATAGAGGAGGTCACATCAAGTATGCGGGTTTGGGAAGCAAGTATGCGGGCGTTGGAGACAAGGATACAAACCATTGAGACGGCGACGGTTGAGGAAATGAAAGGAGATTTGCGGCAAATTCGGGACCAATTGAAGACAACGAATATCGATGAGGAGCGTTTGAATACGATAAAGATGACACATGAGAAATTCGGGGAGTGGAAGGAAGAAATGGAAAGGAAGATGAATTCGGTGAAACAAGAGGTGGATCAGCTCAGAGGAATCAACACAAGCCCGAGGAGCATGCAAGAAGTGGCGGAGCTCAATGACCGAGTCGGGTTGATGAAGCGAAGAGTTGAAGGTATTGATCAAGAATTCAAAAGGGATTTCGAGCGTGTGGAAACGGAATACAAGGAAGGGAATGCACACATCGCTCGTGAGGTTCAAGAACTTCGAAATTCCGTGAACACTAGGATCAACCAGGTTTGTGAACAAATTCAATACGAGAAGTTGGGTCATCAAAAGCTACACGGAGAGACATCCAATAAGACCAAGGATTCATTGGGAAAAATACAACGTCAGATGGAAGTGATGACACGCAAAGTGGAGGAAAGTGCGAAGGCGTATGAAGTGCAAGTTCAAATGCAACGACAGGAGGAGTGGCTTAAAGAATTGGATACAATTACCGACAACATGAAGGAGCACTTTACCAAGGATAATGCTAAGTTGGAGGAATGGATCTTGCAAGTCGAACGGCGTGTAGATCAACGACCACATGTGTCCGTGGAGGAGAGTAAAACAAGGCGGGGCGATGAGGCCTTGGAAGAGCAACGGGTGAGCCGAATGCAGAATCTGGCAGATCAAGTGAGAAAGACGGAGAAGACCTTTCATCAATCTGTGGGAGAGCAACAAAAGGTGCAAAAGGAAGTTACTCGTGCATGTTCGGAGGTCCAGGCCATGGAGAAACGGATGCAAGCCCAGGTGACGGAGATAACTACCCTAGTGGCGGAGACGGTGCGGGACCATGGAAACAAGATGCATGAGATGTCCGTGGCGAGTGAGGACTTGATGGCCAGAGTGGAAAGCCAGGAGAGGGTGGCGACCCGGGTGCTTGAAAATGCACAGGATCTCATGCCCAAGATGCAGGATTTGGCGAAGGAGTGCAGAGCAGCAGTACTCACGATACGAGAGCAGGACACACGACCCAAGGAGACTGGACACCAGCAGATGTTCACCAAGGAAAATGTGCGGAAGTTCGAAGAGCAATTGCACAGCATTACGGAGAATGGAGGCAAGCTGGAGAAGGAAATTCAAGGAGTGCAGCAGAAACTGGTACACGTCCAGGAGGTGATTCAATCTGAGCAAGCGGAGGTTGCACAGGTACGTGAACAAATCAGGAAAATGCAACAGGGGTGTTCGGACAGATTCGAGGACAATGCCAAAAGAATTGACAGCACCGCGCAGCAAGGACAGACCGAGATGCTGGAGATACGACAGCGGGTGCAGGGACAAATTCAAGAGGCACAGAGGCAGATGCAAACTTCCTGGGACCTGAAGCTGACCGAGGTACAACGAGGGATGAAGGAACAGATGGGATCACAATATGAACAGGTACTGAAGGAGTTCACTGCCACAGGTTCCTTCACTCCATACGCACAAAACTGCAGCGGGTTGACGAAATGTTGGCGCAAGCTGCAGCCAGTCCCAAACACGGTCCGAGCCCGGGCGTTGGAGACACTCGAGGGGCTGACGAAGTGCGGAAGGAGTTTGTGGAGGTGCTGGAGAGGAGAAATGAGCATACGAAGTGGAACTTCGATCAACTGAAGGAGCACATCAGGGCTGGTGAAGAGGAGTTGCAGCGAAATATGGATCTGCTGGCAGACAAGGTGCAGCAAGTATGTACTTCTGAGGGCCGCAGAGAGGTAGATAAAGAAGCCGGTTGGGAAGAACATTCGGGTCGACACAACCAAGGCCGTCATGCGAGTCGCAACACAAAAAGGACAGTGCAAGAGCCGCCTGATTGGTGGGTACCAGGACCTGTTGAACCTGAGCGGGCATCAGTCCCTGGATATCGCCAGGATGATGATATCCGGTGGTTGCAAACAGAACCCTACTTTAAAGATGGAGGGTTCGTACCAACTTTGGCGTTGGATACAGCTGCCGCGAGAAGTGGACGACGCACACGGATAACACCGATGGGAGTTGGAACAGGTATTGCATTCCAGGAAGTGCAGTTGCCTCCTGGGACGGACCAACATCAGGCAACAGCAGCTGAGCCCACGTTGTTGGGAAAAGAAGTTGGTCCTTATGGAGATCATGCAAACTCATGGATGGACCCCACTACCAAGGAAATTATGAAGAAGAGAGCTAAAATACCGTCATGGGATGGAAAAGAGGAGACCAAAAAGGAGTGGCTCAAGCAGTATGGACAGTGGAGACGTTCGCATGCGTCCAGGTACACCGAGCACATGCAGTGTGAGATGTTGCTGGCAGCACTGACGAATGACGAAAAACGCCAGGATGATACAGAACGGTTTGTCGATGAGCAGCTGGGTTATGCACAGTTGTTCGAGGTTGTTACGGGTGAAAAGATGGATGATATCTATACACCGACCCGTGAGTGGCAGGACGAAAACTTGCCAGAAGGACCGCTTACCAGTGCCAAGTTCGCCAAGTGGATGACGAGCTGGAGCCGAAAAGGAAAGCAGGTACCAGGAGGTGTGACAATGGAAGCGGCGAAGATACAAATGATGACAGAGTTAGCGTTGTATGTCACACGAAACCCGGATGATAGGACAATGGGAAAGGCCTATGATCGGCTGTGGCAGGCGGAAAGTGAAAGCGATTTCAGCCACAGTTATTTGGAGGTGTTCTTGACTATTATGCCGCAGTTGCGCACTCAGGAACGCAGAAAGAAAGCTGAAGGCCAACTGCTACGTCATCTGCAGGAGACACAAGTCAATTGGGTTGGACGAAGAGGTTCCGACCGAGTTAAACCTGAACGAGCCGGAAGAGATCGTACCAGTTCTTCGGCGGAGAGACGCAGATCGTTTTCTGGAGGGAGCCAGAAGTCGATGACTGATACAAGGGAGAGAAACCGATCACGAGAACACGGCCGGGATCGGGAGAATAGCCGAGGGCGTGGTGAACGTTCAGGCAGTTCGGGATACAGGGATCGCGGCAATAGTAGGGACAAGGACAGAGGTGGACGTTATGGTGAACGACGGTCGAGTACTACGAGCAAGTCCGATAGGAGGGATGGCCGTGAACGGTCCAAATCTCCTGCTTTCACCACGCAGAGGGGTCCCAGTCCAGCCAGATCCAGTGCGAGCACCAGTACGAGACTGTCTAAGGAGGCCTTGGATGCATTGGGTAAATCAATATGCTATTACTGTAAAAAGCCTGGGCACATTTCCAAGGAGTGCCCGCAGCTCAAGGATGTGGTATGCCACAACTGTGGGCAGAAAGGACACCAATCTGCCTACTGTCCGCAGCAAAAACGGGGACGAAGCCCTGGCCGTGGGTCTAAAGATGGAAGGAGCGGCAGTAATTCAAGTGGCAGATCCAAGTCGGCCGAGAAACGAGGAGAATGTCACAATTGTGGCAAGACGGGACATTGGGCTGCAGAATGTCCGCATCCCAAGAAGCAATAGAGGCCCGGCAAGTATCGTTGTCGACATCCGCCGAAAGGGTGGTATAATTGGCGGCAACCAACAAGCGCCCTGATGCCAGAGCCTGCGCAGATCCAGCAACGTAAAGCAATTCGGCTGGATGTCAGCGCGGTACTGCAGAAAATTCGCGAACGGCCGGCTGAAATCAGCACGTTGAACTTCGACGATACAGTGGTCGAAGTGCTTCGACCACCACGCAAGTGGAGAAGGAAAAGTGGAAAAGAACCACTTGAATTGGTGGTGCAAGCAAAGCTGCAGTTCCCCGATGATGTAGGGGTGGCAGACATGGCGGTCCCTACATTGGTTGATACAGGGTGTCAGGTTCTGATTTTGGCTGGTTTTGAGCTTTTTTCTACTGCGGTGCTGCAGAAGGCGCCCCAGCCCATTGTTTTAGTCCACGCTGGGCGGTCCACTATTTCTGGTGGGCAAATGGGCGTTTTTGTAACTCTCTCTATACCAGTGATTACTCCCGACGGTATCAGGATTTTCAAGTGTATCAATGCATTTGTACATGTTGCTGACATCGGGCCCCGTCTCATTGTAGGCTACCCGTTTTTGTTACAATACGGGTTGGCGGTGGTGCCTGGTCAGCCGGGTTTGGTTCAGATTCCAGATAGGCTGATTAGACGCAAACCCACGCGCCGTTACCAGCATGTGCATGACGTCATTGGTGCATGCTCAGCGAGTATGACTGCATCTGTGTCACAGGAATCAATTCCGCAGACAAGATGTCAGAATATACAAGCCGAGACTCCAGGTATCATGTTCACGCCCGACCAGACATCAGGTACTGTGTCACAGCAAGGGAGCAGGGAGGAACAGAAAGTCACTCGGCAGAGGGAGTCGAGGGTACATTTTTCTGAAGTGCCCATATTTTATTTTATTTCTGAATGCCTGACGCCCGGTTGTGACAAGCAGGGTTACACCATGCACACCACGAGACATTTTAGAGTTCGTTTCAGGTGCCCTGAGTGTGACCCTGTGAAGCACGAGAAGTCTTATCTGGAAAATAAGGCCAGTGAGATGGGGCAACGAGTCCGCAGGATTAACGAAACTTGTAGGAAGGGGGTACAGCAGATGTCCATCACTGTGCCCCCCTTGAGTCAGGAGTCGGCAGAGCGAGCCGGTACGACACCAGATTCACCTCGTATGGAGCCCCCCCTTTCCCCCCCTCTGGCACCACGGAATCCAGACACTTTTGAGTCACCACGGGACTGCTCAAGTTGGATCCCACAGGGTCAGAATTTTGTGAATAGCGCTGCGTTGCCGGCATTGTTGAGTCAGTACACCAGTTCAGTACGCCTCAAGGTCCGCAGGTTGACAGAGAGGGCTGTAATGCCTACCAGGGCCACACCTGGAAGTGCGGCCTATGACATATATGCTGCAGGTCCGACCACGGTGCCGGCACGGGGCCAGGCGCTAGTGGATACAGACCTAGCCATGGAACTGCCTCGTCATGTCTATGGTCAGATTAAGAGCAGGTCGGGTCTGACAACTAGGGATAGGGTTACAGTGCAGGCTGGCACCATTGATCAGGACTACAGGGGCCATGTCATAGTGGTCATGGTCAACGATAGTGATCAAAATTTTCCGGTGCGTCAGGGGGACAGGATAGCACAGATGGTGCTGGAGTTGCACCTCACTCCCGAGGTACAACAGGTGATAGAACTGGACAGCACCACACGAGGGGAGGCTGGATTTGGAAGCACTGGTGTGTCAGGCCAGCCTCCAGGAGTGCAGATGGACCAGAATACCCCCCCTGATTCCCCACCCACCTCCCTTAACCCCGACAGTGTGTCGGCATACCATGCGCCACACACAAATTTACAGCATATTTTCTCTGTCGTTTTGAGGTGTTTTTATTGGTTGTGTGTGGAGAAGAGTGAGAAGGGTTCGGGTGGTGTGAAGAGCAGCGGCTCAAGTGTCTGTAGGACACCAGAGCCTGTGACGCCTAATGGGGCGCACACGGTGCCCCCTCTGCCTAAGGTGGAGGAGATGGCAATGGCCTTTATGTGCCTAATGTCAAGCCTGCAGAGAAGGCGAGATAGTCAGTATTTCCCGCAGACTGAGGGTGTTTACCCTCCAGTTCCTGAACAGAATTCCCAGGTCCTGGTTCCCAGGACTGGTGGTTCGTCTCCTGAAGCTACGTCTTCGGTTGCAGCGAAGCATGCAGAATGTGCCGAGCGGCTGCTACATGCTGTTTTGAGTGACGAAGTGGTTCCTGAGTTTACCGCCATGGATGCAGGGTCCAGGGGGCAGACAGAATCAGGAGGGTGGGATAGGGACTGCAGCCCAATTCCATACGCGCCTGATGAGTTTATGGGGAAGTGGGGATTCCCTAGGGTCGAAACAAATGCGGCCCTGGTGGATCCACGTGAATATGCAATGCGAGAAGTTTGCCACTTCCAGGCTCTTGATCTGTGGGCAGACCCTGAGGGTTTTGCCGGTACAGGGTACAATGTACAGCGGGTGACTGCAGGACAGAGTTGGTTGCGTGGGAAGGGTGATTCAGATGCGAAGACAGACAGCATGCACCTTCGTTTGTTGAGGGAGTCTCGTGTTCGACAGGATGGATCTGTGTTGCATGTTTTGAAGCAGGCAAGGCGCCGTAAATTGCGAGTGTTACGACAGGAGGTAGCCCCTGTTTCGCTTCGGCTAGATGTCTTTAGGAGAATAGATGAGTGGATGCGGTCAATTGGAGATGATTTCATTTTTACAGTGGATGTCTTTTCATCCAAGAACATGGCCAAACTGCCACGGTTTTGGAATTCCATGCGTGATGGGCTTCATCAGCCATGGAAGGGGGAAGTGTTATGGCTACATCCCCCTGCAGAAAGATGGGCGGAGTGTGTACCGAAAACTTTGGTGGATGAGGCCCGGGGGGTGGCTGTCATGCCAACACGCAAGGAACACGGATGGTGGTGGGCCATGGGTGAAGTGGCGTTGGACTGGGTTGATATACCGGTCGGATCACCGCTCCTGGTTGACAGCCAGGGCGAAATTTTACACACGCGGGAGCCCATGCGTCTTGTCCTGTTTGATGCATTTGGGCATAAGGACGGTCAGGATAACGATCCTGAGGACACAGACACGCAGCCACAGAACAAGCAGAAGGGGGATAGCATGGATGACTGGGATTTACCCCCTGAGTCTGTCCCAGGGAAACCTTCGTTTTTTAAACAGGACCCCCCCCCAGATTACCACCCTACCCTTATGATGGACAGAACGGAGTCCGACAGATCAGCAGACAGTTACAGTATACAGGGCATCGAGTCAGAGTTTTGTTATTCCTCTGACTCATCCTTGTCCTCTCAGAATGATCTCCAGCGGATTCCCCGGCAGATGAAGAGACGATGGATTAGGACGAAGCAGAAATCCCAGACCACACGGTCAGAAGAGGATTCAGGTACGGAAGACACTCCAGGCCCATCTGATATTTCTGTGTGCAGTCAGCCTGAATCTGTAAATAATAATTCCACTGGGCAGAATGCAGTATTGCGTACGCGCAAATGGAGGCGCAGACTGCAGTATTGCTCAGAGTTCAAGCATAGAGTTGGTAGTGGTAAGCGGGAGAAGAGAGGTGTGCAAGTGGTCGGAGACCTTCAACAAGGTCTGGATACTTATCAAACAGGCTCTGCACATCGACAGTTCTCCCGCAGCATTAATTCAGTGATTCAGGCGGATGAGGACTGGCCTGAGGGTGAATATTACAGACAGAAATTAATGCAGGGTTTTGCGAAAACAGTTTTTACTACCAAGCATGTGGACGAGATAGACGCAGCAGCTCAGGCAGCGCGTGGTCCACATGCGAAGGTGCAGTTAAAATTGTTACAGGAACACCCTGGGCCGCGGGCAGCTAAGCCCATTCGCGCAGTAGGTCTTAGGGAGCAAGTTTTGTTGGAAAAGTTGGAGGATTTCCGCAAACGCGGTATGCTGAGGAAAGCAGAAGGGGATCCGCAGTGGGTATCCCGTTGTTTTTTGGTACCAAAACCAGGCACCAACAAATGGCGCCTAGTCATCGATTATAGGTACTTAAATTCTTGTCTGGAGGGGAAAAATTTCCCTTTACCCATAATCGAAGATCAGCTTGCCAATCAGCAAGGCAACTTCATTTTTTCGCTGATCGATTTGGAGGACGGGTTCCACCAAATGCATCTTGAGGAGGAATCTAAGCACTTGACGGCTTTTTGCACTCCTTTTGGTGTATTTGAGTGGAACGTCCTCCCAATGGGAGTAAAAGTGGGGCCTGCAGCATTTCAGGAAATGGTGCAGCATGTTACACGTAAATGCCCTGCTTCCAGACCGTATATCGACGAGATTTTATCGTCGTCAGGCAAAAGCCAATTACCCACACAACAACGGGACATACCACTGCACGTAAAAATGGAGGATCCTGTAATCCGTGGGGAATATATTAAACAACATTATCAGGATTTAGTTGCCCTTTTTCAGGCACTGGAGGAGGCTAAACTCACGGTGAAACCCTCCAAGTGCCATTTATCTAAACGTGTTGTACAGTACGTGGGGCATGTCCTGAAGGGAGGTAAACGGTACCCCAGCCCAGCCAAAACAGAAGCCCTGGACAAGTGGGATCATACCACTATAAATACAGCAAAAAAACTGAAGGGCTTTCTGGGCTTGGTTGGGTGGTACCAAATATATATTCCAGATTTCGCGAAACACGCGGCCCCCCTGATGGAATCCCTTAAAGGGAAATATCAGTACGAGGCGCCAGACCCCCATGCCCCCAAGAACGACGTTAACCTCCCCGCTAAACGTAAGCGCATGAAACTCACACCTAAGGAAGCTAAAATAACCTGGACCCAGGCTATGATTGATGGCTTCACGCATCTCAAGTCTGCGCTGAGCCAGAAAATCAGCCTATATTTGCCACAGCCTGACCAATCCTGGCGCATACGCTGTGATGCCTGCGACTATGCGGTCGGAGGGGCATTGGAGCAGCGTCAGGATGATGGCAATTGGCATCCAGTGGCCTTTTATTCCCGTAAACTGCAGGGGGAAAAGGCTAATGGCCTTACAAAAAAACGCGATACGGGCCAGTATGCCTGGACCCCCCGGGAAAAAGAAACGTATGCCATTGTGTGCTGTCTGCTGAAGTTTCAATCCTGGATAGGTTCCCAGGAAGTAACGGTGCAGACGGACCACAGTGCCATCGTGAAATGGTACAAAGAGGATCTTTGTACCATTTCGGGGCCAATGGGTCGCAGGGGGAGGTGGCATGAGTTTTTAAGCCGATTCAATCTTTTTATCGAATATCGGCCGGGGGAGGATAATGAAGGGGCAGATGCCCTTTCTAGATGGGCGTATCCTGCGGGGGAAGCACAGGATACAAATTTTCATGGGGGCGATGCGGATTTGCTGGGGTGGACTGAGGCAGAGCGTGCTGAAAGGGACAGGGTAAGGTCAGCGTTACAGGACAAGTATCCTGATGATTTCGCTGCAGTGCATCCTGATACGGAGCATTATTCAGACGTGTGTCACTTGACTGATTGCTATAGGACGCACATGCGGCGTGTGCATTCACTTCAGGTTCAGTACCTCGAAAGCAAAAGGTCAAAAGCATACGTCAGTCAGGATGGCCGGATGCATGAGACACTTACAGGTCTGTTTCAGCATGTAGTGCCTGGTGTGTGTACAGGGAATGAGCAGTGTGCTCACGACGATTTGACTGGTCCAGGTTTCTCAGTCAGCGAGCGACAGAAAGGTCAGAGCAAACTGTCGCGCCCCATGCGACGACAGTTGAGATTCCTTCGTGCCCAGACTGCAGTGGCGTCGGGTGGTAATTCTTTACAGGATCTCAGCTGGCACATGCCTGGGGCAGTAAACCTGGCAGTCAACAGTGCCCAGACTATTAAAATCCCCCCAGCGGTGAAAATTTTGAACGAGGACTGGTCAGACCATTATATGGTTGACCCTTTTTTTGCTCCGCATTGGCCTGAGATTAAACGTGAGAGTTTCTGGACCATAGGGGACACCGATTATGTGATTTCACTGAGCATTAAAAGGCCATAGCCTATGTTAGTCGGAGAACAACCTCCATAACACTCACCAGTGATTGGGCACTGGAAGAGTTTAAAAAAGGGTTTTCTATGGAAGGCCGTTTGCTCATGGTAAGTTAGTACCCCCCGCGACTGTTTTCTATTTTTCCCAGAGGAGATACCCACTTTGGTGGGGCTGACTGCCCACAGAAGCCAGCGGACAGAAAGGGGAGCCCATCCTTTACTATTTTTTTCCGGAGCACTGGCACTGTAGGCCGACCTGGCAGTGGGTTAAGGGACACGTAACCCCAGGAAGGGCAGTGCTACCTCTGAACCCGGACTCTCCCTGCCTGTGCTTCTTTGCAGTATGTCTGTGTTGGGTTTTGATGCTTTGTGTTTGACAGGTTGAGTGCAGACTACCATTTATCTGGTGACGTTGTGATGACAGCGCTGCAGATATGCTCTTCTTTCCCTTGTGTAATATAGCATGTAGTGCTTGTTTGAACGAACCGCGATCCGTCCTCCACATTGAGTAGTTTTTCAGCCATTATCATGGCTTAGGAAGGGGGTGTAATGTGTAGTACTGAATGCCGACAGATCGCTGTAGAATACTGACAGATGGCCGCTGATTGCAGACAGATCGTCGCGCCTGAGGGTCGCGCTACAGGAATGTAAGTCGCGACGACCAGAGATTGTCAGGAATGAAGAGAGAAGAAAGGAATTACAGGTAAATTTGGAATCTTTTAATAGTCAGCGAGTTGCATGGATCGTTCCGATTCCAGTGCTGCTTCACTGACAGGTGCGAGAAGCAAATGAGATTCCAGGGTACATGGAGTGAAACACCTCCTTTCCCCTATGTACTTCACTTGCAATGTCATTTTGTCATGTGGTCATTCAAACATGATGTGCATATGAATTTAGATTCATTGACATATGACATTTGTGGCAAGAATAATCGTTTGGGGAAGACTCGCTTTCGTATAGAATAAATATTATGCATGGCATGTTTTCATAAGTGAGTTCGCTTCTCCTTTGCGTTAAGAGAGAAGGCTTGATTGTATTTTGCACATGTGTGTGCTCCTTTGTTGTGCAGGATCGTGTATTTACAATATTTTATCAATTGAATTCATCAAATTCAATTCAATTCAAATCAAGTCAATTCAAGTCGATTCAATTCAACTCCGAGTTCATCCCTAAACTAATTGGGAAGTGGAGCTCCTTCAAACACGGATCGTGGGACTCATTCAAGTACGCTTTCAGTCATTTTGTTGTCTTGTTGAGTGTCAGGGGTCTCGATTGAGGTTGGAGTTATTTTCAATTTTTATTGTAAAAGGAGATTTATTTTTATTTCAAAATGGAGCCCATTAGCGATAGTGAAGCTACAATGGAACGTGTTAGTAAAGATAGCACAAGTACATTACAATAGCCCTGCTGAACAGCGTTTACAAAATATTTGCGACACACGCCAACCGTGAGCTACTGACTGCGGCCATCGAACACTCCATCATACACCCCACCCAGTTCGGCGGGCTTCCCAACCCCAGATGCCAAGACCACATTTTCAACCTCTTATCCACGTTTCGGGAATCAGTCGGTAGCTACAGCCTCTACATTGATTTCAATAAGGCTTTCAACTCCGTCCCCCACACCACCCTCTTCACAGTCCTGTCCCGCCTGAACTTTCCCACGCACCTTGTAGACCTCATCCAATCCTTGTACCGTGCCCCCCGTGACTTCCCGGTGGTGTCAGGGCACACCCACTCCTCCCACCTGCAAACCAGAGGTGTTCGGCAGGGATGCCCCATGTCACCCATCCTTTTCTGCCTTTACCTGAATGTCCTCCTCTTTGCCCTGCCGTCTCACGTCACGGCACCCCCCTCCCCACACGAGTCGGGCCACGCCTTCGTTGACGACCTCCTCTATCGATCAGAGGATGGGGACCGCATACAACAAATTTTGAATTTCTTCGACACAGTCGCCAGGGAGTGGGGCCTGGACTTAAACCTCAGCAAAACCGAAATCCATGCTATGGGAACAGCCCCCCCCAGAACTTTCACCTCCCCCTCGGGCACCCCCCTGTCAACAACCGACCAGAAGACGGGGCAACCACACAACTGCTACAAATATCTAGGGGTGTACATCTTCACCGCCAACCACAAGGCACAAACGCTGGAATTGGCCAAGTCGGAAATACGCTCCTTTTTCACAACCCTCCAACCCCTCCGGCTCACCCTTTCGGAATACATTCTCTTAGTAAACGTCCAACTCATCCCTATTCTTTCCTACCGCCTCATGGCACACCCCCTGGCCCTGAACGAGTTGGGAGCCCTCCAGGCTATGATCTGGCAAAATATTGCACATGACCCCTCTCGAACAAGGCCAACAGGATTTCCCGCCTCGTCTCTCCTAAGGACCGCTACACCCCCCCGCCACCAGGGAGGCTTAGGACTCCGCCAGTTCACTTTTTCCATTTGCATGGCCCTGGTGAACGCCGCAATCAGGTACCTCAACGGGGACGGCCCAGCCTCAACAAACGAATCCTTTTTCGAAGCGATGCTCTCCACCACACGCAACCCAATCCAAGACACCGTCATGGACGCGTGCCACACCATAGGCCTCCAGTACCACAGCACCGGCCTCTGGGCCTCCTGCCCCCCCTCCCTCTTCCTCCCGAAAGAGAAAGTCCAAGTCCGGTTCCTAGCCACCAAACCAGCACCACAAGACAGCAAGTTCGGCAACAGGTTGAAACGAACACCCCAAGACCTAGGTTTCCACCTAGGAACAGTCACGACAGTGCACACAGAATCGGCCACACTCCAGTTTTCGGACGGCACCACCCACACCATCAAAGACCCCGGTCTCCGCCGCAACGAAAAAGAGTACACCTTTCAAAACCCAGCCATTTCTGTCCGCCCCCAACTGGAGGGGCACCACGAACTGCTTACCCCTCCCCTTCTCCACCCCCAAGAGTACATCCTCAACCCCCCCCCCCGGGCCACACGGCGGAGTTCTGCTCGACTCGTCGCTGCATGGCGAGCTGTACCGGCTCCCAGATGAACCTCACTCCCTTGACCCCGATGACCTCGAAGAATGGGGTTGTGAAGCAGCTCTTGCCCTCCTCCTCACATCGTCCCCCGGCACGACATGGGTGTACTTGGATGGCTCAGCGGGCGCCTTGGGCTACAGGTCTGCAGCCACCCTTTTTTTCCCCAATGGCCCCAGATGGGTGCTGTGCCAAACGTCCCCATACCAGTCCTCGGAGGGATCGGAGTTCTGGGCGGCTATTATGTTCCTACGGTGGGCCCTTGCATCTCACCCGCACCTCACCTTTGCCGTGCTAGGGGACAACCTCCACGTTATCACTGTTCTCTCCCCGAGCACCCCCCCAGACCTCCCGTCACGCTCGCCAGCCGGCACGTGGGAATCCTCTCTTCAGTCCATCCAGGCCTCCCTACGCCCAGGGATGATCCAGGGTTGGGGGTGGATCAAAGGGCACGCTGGGTTTGTGGGGAATGAGATCTCGGATGCTTACTCAAAGTGGGCCGCCCACGTGATGGTCTGGGTCCCCTCCCTCCTTCCCCCCCCCCCCGATAGGGTGCATATCCAGAGGCCCCCTCCCCGTCATACACAAACTGACTACCACCTCAATCAAGCACCTCCTCCCTTGCCACAAACACGAAAACATCCACGCACCGTCCAGCTTCCATTTTTACAACCACACTTCATGGTTCCAAGGCCTCCCCTTCAAATGGTCCTCCGGAAACTTCAACATGGCGCCTTTTGCTTTCCACGACGACTTGCGCCCTCGCCATTGCCACGCTTGCCCCGACCCGCACCCAATGGATGTTATCTCTTTCGTCTCACACTGCCCAACGTGCGAACACCTGGTGCAAACCTACATTCAGTGCTGGTGCCCCCCCTTCACCACGGTGGTGTCCCAGTGGTGGTCCGCGACCACACACGTCGGGGAGAGGCGTAATTTCGTTCGGGGGCTTGTCCCCATGTCCCTGTACACCAAACTCACAACCCCCCCCTCCGGCCGACGAAAACCAGCACACTGTCATGACTCAAAACTCGCCCTGCAGGCTCGTGTTCCCCTGCTCCTTAATGCCCTATACCGCACGCTGGAATGGCTAAACGAAACCCCCCCCCCCAGCCC
This sequence comes from Eutreptiella sp. 'Long Island Sound 2002', assembly GCA_964036045.1. Classification (NCBI taxonomy): domain Eukaryota; phylum Euglenozoa; class Euglenophyceae; order Eutreptiales; family Eutreptiaceae; genus Eutreptiella; species Eutreptiella sp. 'Long Island Sound 2002'. The sequence continues at coordinate 8,216,131 of OZ038378.1, forward strand.
CGCTCACCCCACCCACGGGCCCAAACTCATGGGGACACCCCTGGTCGCCTTACAGCACGTCACACACCGCCCTACAGCGCCCCCCCCCCCCCGCCTACCACCCTCTTCCCCCCCCTCCCGGACAAAGTGGCGCACAAGCCTGCAAAGCGCCCCCGTCCCCCATCCCCTTTGGCGCACGCCAAAGCTCGGAAACACGCCCGCCAGCCCCCGAGACCTGTCCGACCTCTATCGCTGAAACGCAAAACCGCAAGCCAACCTCAGCCAGAGCCCCCGCCCCCCAAACGGCCGCTCACGATCCGGAACATGTTCAACCTCCCCCCCCCCCCCTCGACCAGCGACCCCCCTCGCCGCCTCCGCCCCTTTTTCCGCTTCTTCCCCCCGCATAACAAGGTACTTCGCACCAGCCCCCCCCCCCTCCCGCGAGCACAAACTCACAACCGTCCTCATCTTCGTCCAACGTGTCATCTCTTTGAAAAAGCCACACTTACACGTCTCTCTCACGCCAGCCCTCAACAGCCCTAACACGGCGCAACCAATCAGTACTACCACACTGGCACTCACCAGTCACTTCTGCAAATGAATCCCTCCCCCAAGCCACCCCCCGTGCTCAAGCCGTCATGCTCTAACCCCCAAACCGCAACCGTACAGCCTTCGGGAATCAGGCAGAGACCCCGGCTCTGCGTTTGTCTATAACGGGGCTGCCAGGTCTCATTGAGATAAGGCAGAGGAGCACAGCAACGTGCAGCGGTACTCAGCCCGCGATTGAACTTGGTTTCGGGCTCCCGCCCCTCCCTGAAAAAACTTGGCGCGCAAGAGCCTTTCTCCCCGGCCTGGCCAGCCACAAAAGGCGCCGTTCAGTGCAAAAAACCAAAAGTGGTGATAACACATTTTGACCTATGGAACCAAACACCCAATCAGGATATGGAGTGGACCCCTTAATCCCCTATCAATGTGAGGCAATTCATCTTTTTCTGAGTCGACTGAGAACTGACATATCCAGGGCAGAGCCGATGAATTTATCTATGTTTTCTCATGAATTCTTAGCTGTCCTAGTGGTATGCACCCTAGGGGGCTGGGCACCTCTTTTTGAGAGGTCCTGGGTTCAATTCCCGGTCAGCCTAGCTAAGTAGGAAGATCCCATGTAACATGGCAGTGACCTCATTGCCACATGCCCTGCCACCTCAGCACACATGGGACCCAAAACAAAGAGTGCACATCTCCTGAGACGGCACTATGGAGATTGAGTGACCATGGGGCAGTTTTCCAACTCTTTTTCCAAAACATTTCAGGTATCTTTGTGAATATGCAATCGGATGTGCCTTGAGTTGCAGTTTCTGTGAATACTCTTTCATCTTTCACTGTTTACACTGCAGCCCTTCATGCTTTGACCCTGATTCTCTTCTACTTGCTTATCTCTGGCTTGGGCTATCCTGGATTGATTGTATTTCAGCAACTAAAACATTTTACTCATCAAAAACAAGCAGCAGGAAACCCTACACCAGCAGCAAGCAGCAGGAGAGGCACAAACACAGTGTTGAAATCACTATAAAACCTTCTGGTAGCAAGAGGCAGACTGTCTCTGCGTACCAGCAGCAACCCCGTGCCGTACAACCAGTGTGCCGAGATCAGTCATATATAAGCAGAAGGGCGAACGAAGATGGACACAAGGAAAGAGGACACTGACGTGAAGACAGCGCCTGAGGCACCAGCAAGGCCAGCACCTGATGAACCTGGACCTGGACCTAGCGCTGTACCTTCAGAGCCCTTACATGGGCCAGTGGACGTGGCGGAGGATTCGTTGGAAGGACTCCAGTCGGCCTTCCGGGCCCTCTCAGTCGAGGAGGTGGTCACTCATCCTGTGAAGAGGAAGAGAGAGAGCGAGAAGGATGCTGGAGAAGGCATAGCAGACGAAGGAGAAGACCAAGGGCAAGACCTGACGAATGGTCCTACCTTCGAAAGCGCACCAAGCGCTTCTGGCCTCCTGAACTAGTCCAAGTCCTCCGTGATGTCTTGTCCTAGAATTACTCCAATGCTTACCCAAAGCCAAACAGATCAGTGGACGAGCACCAAAGCCATTTCGAACATAACAGGAACCTATGCAGTGACAGAAAATCGTTGTATTTTGGAATGAAACTTCCACAATCGAAACTGCACTGCATGGCGCTAAATCTCATGATCATCGCTAAATAACACGAAATGCTCAGGCGACTTCTGTTGCTGCATGCTGGCGGCTACACTCCCCTCCCAAGCCCAAAAAAATCCCTTTTTGGGGCTGAAAAACTGGATACCAGCCCCAGCAGGCCTATGGCTCTATGATTTGGGAACTGCCTGAGGGAGTTGTCACAGCCATCTGCTGAGCCTATCTGTACCCAGAGGGGGAGGGCACCGAGTTTCAAGAACTACAAACCTGTCATCTCATTGCCCTGGCATTGAATCACAGCACTGTCCTGTAACTCTGACTGCCTCCCTGTGCACAGTAGGGGGGGGGGGGGGCGACGTCAGTACAGTATACCACCGGTTCCACTGGTTTTTTTTGTTTTTGTTTTTGACATTGGGGATCCATTGTTTCTCAGAAGTTTACTGTCCAACATTCAGTGGGCTCCAGGCAAGGGCTCGAACATACAAATGCGAATCTCTGTGCATCACAACGCAATGTCTTCAAACAAACAGACATGAATGCTAATATACAAAGCCCATTCACTGAAGTCATATATGAGTTAGATTACTTCTGAGATTCGTTCTCTGGATCCTTCATTTGTCTTTATTTATGCTGATTGGACTCCTGAGAAGCAGTCCAGAGTGATGTTTCATTCGTGAAACCCGAAAAATGGCGGCATACCATGAAACTGACATCGATCACTGAGCTGTCTGCATTGAATCGAATTCATTGCACCTGAAAGAGAGGAGTACAAATAAACAGGGTGAGGGGGATGCATCATACATTCAAGACATACTAACTACATCATCAACTGTGAGATGGAGCCCCTTCTTTTGATTGAAGGCATGCCAGTCTTTGTTGAGTTCATTCATGAAGCTACTGGCAGGCTCCCATGTGGGACGTGTATGACCTTGCCAATTCACTTTCCACCCACGAACACCATTGGGGTAAACCCTGGTAGCCAAAAATTTCTCTGGCACCCAGTGCTGTACCACAGGGGGGGCGACATCCTCCTTGGAAAAGTAATTGAAAGGATGTGCAGAATCTGTTGCACCATACGGATGCATGTAATGCTTCGATCTGCTGGTAGACAATGTCTGATCCCCTTGAGGGGTATTCAGCACCACTCTCGAAGTAGAAGTGACCCTCTCCACCTCACAGGGACCCTGCCACAGCCTATCTAACTTAGATTGGCCTGGGAGGTTCTTCACCCACAGCTTGTCCCCTGGAAGCAAGTTCAGGGTCGGGAATTTCTGAAGAAACTTATTCCGCTCTGCGGCATGAATCTTTTTCAATTTTTTCTGCACCTCCCTTCGTTCCTTCTCCAAACGGGAGAAAAATGTCAGGGCGTCTTCCGCACAGTCATCCTGGACCGGTGGACAGTCCCCAAAACCAATGGGGTCACGCCCAAACACCAGTCTGTGAGGGCTGTAGGGACTGTGAATGCCAGGCAGGTCATTCACTGCCCACACTGCCAGCGGTAGCGCATTCACCCACAGCGCCTTTCGCTGCTCCAAATACAGGCGGAGCGAATTTACTACCGCCTTGACTGCATTTTCGGCCCTCCCATTACTCGAAGGCCTATATATAACACGTGGGTCTCAATCCCCATTTTCGCACACAAACTGTGAAAGAAATCACTGGTAATGACATTGTCATTGTCACTCATGATTTCTTTCGGCACGCCAGTGAAGAACAAGCAGCGTTGCAAAAACAAATCTGCCGCTGCTTTGGCATCCAGGCCCTGGGCCCTGCATGGCACCGCAGTCAAATAACCTGTCAGCCTGTCTACAATTACCATACACTGGTCATACACCTGTCCGACCGAAGTAACCTCCGGCAGTGATACAAAATCAATGGCAAGCGATGCAAAGGGATACTGGGGGACAGGGAAAAAACGAGATTCATCAAAGCGTGCTGGGCCTGTTTTACACGTTTGACAAAGAGGACATCGTTTAACTAATTCAATGACCTTTTTCTTCAAAACAATCGGCCGGAAGGTCAAATAAAATTCTCTGCGGACCAACTCTATCAGTTTGTCCCTACCTGGATGGACATACTGATGCATGGCAGCCAGAACCTTATCCGTTAATGAAAACAGAACCACGATCTTGCCATGGTGTCGCAGCTTCCCCTGAAAAAGCGAAAAACCTTCAACGGCCTGACCCTGTGACAATTTGTCAAAAATGGTGGAAAAATTGCGGTCACTCTGGTATTCATTGTCCCACTTGCCAAACAAACATTTAGTGAGTGGCTCCTGCGTCAGCGCTGCAAGCTGAAACGGGTCCAGCCCACTCTCAGCACAACATAAATTATGGATGATGCGCTCAACGCGCTTCTCGTGATTCACAGAATCCCCACTGGAGCTCTGCAGGGGTGATTGACTGTCACTGAACAACGACCGCAAGCGGGTATCCATCTGATGTCTCATTGTAGCTTCCCTGAGCTCTGTCGAGACGTCCTGATCCTGAACCTGAGGCACCACCTGTTCACTGTGTACCTGACGCAATAACCTCGCCCTGTCCTCCAAAAGACGTTCCCTTCGATTTGTGATAACCCACTTCTGACGTCCGTCATTCTGTGAGAGGAGCCGCAGTGATTTGGAGCCCCGCTCCAACTCTTGCATACAATCAGCGAAAAGTGGATGCTCACGCAAGGCCTGATTTTCCTGCTCCCTGACCTCCACCTCAGTCCTTTCCCATGCAGCCGCATCATTTTCTGACCCATGTATGCTACTATCAGGGGCCGCAGTGTTGGCAGGGTACGCCCAACGGGAGAGCACGTCAGGAACAATTTGCCCCGCACCCGGAGAGTACCTCACCTCCACTAGGGGATATCTCGATAGAAATTCATGCCAACGACCGCGACGGCCAAGTGGAACACTGACCGTCAACAAATCGTTGTGGTACCACTTCTCCAGCGTACGGTGGTCAGTCAGAATTTCTACCTCATTTCCCATCGCTATCCATGACTAATACTTATGCAAGGTGGAGACGATGCCATACATCTCCTTTTCTCGCGTACTCCACCCCCTTTGTCCCCGCGCGGTACCATCACCTTGATCCCCTGCCAACTTTCTGGAATAGAATGCTACGGGCCTGAGCTGATTTTTGCAGTCATACTGCTCCAGAACTGCTCCTACCGCATAGTCACTCGCATCAACCCTTATAATAAATTTTTTGTTGACATCCGCAATATCTAGGATCACATCCTCACTCATGCCACGTTTGATTTGGGAGAAAGCACGCTTCATCTCCCTTGTCCAAACAATCTTATGTCGCTGTGAGGAGCGTCCCTTATCCTTTGCGGTCGGTTCTGGTAATTTCCGCAGGGCCTCAGACAAAATCCCGGCACATTTTGCGTAATTACGCATATAAATTGCGTACCATTGGGTTAAACCCAAAAAACTTTTCAAGTGTTTGGGAGTCCGTATGTCCTCCCATCGCCATTTCTCAATGGCTGCCCGTTTTTCAGGGCTGGACATTCTCTGTCCATTACACAAAATATGCCCGCAGAATTTGACCTTTCGGACAAAAAGGTGCATCTTGGTCTTCTTCACTGTCAGTTTGTATTTTCTAAACAGTGTGAAGACCTCCCGTAACTGTATATCATGTTGTTTATATACTGTATCATCCACTTGTCCTGTATCAATATTTGGGGGTGTGCCCTTTAAAACATCATCGATGTAGGGCTTCAGTTCAATGGAATCCAAACAATAGGAAACCATTCTCTGATATTGGGAGGGGGAAGTTTTTAAGCCCATTGGCAAAACCTGCCATTCAAACACCCCCCAGGGCGTCGTAAAACTTGTCAGATGCCTACTGTCTGGCGACAGTGGCATCTGGTGGAACCCATCTTCTAAATCGAAAATGCTCCACAGGGCATTCTTCCCCTCCTCCACTATGCGATCCTCTCTTATTGGGATCGGATATGTAATATTGTCTATGTTGTCAATCAGGTGCCTGTAATCTATCATGAGCCTCCATTTTCCCCCCGGCTTAGGAACCACAAAGGCTCTGGCAATCCACAGAGGATTACCTTCCGCTTCTTTGATCATCCCCTGATCAGAAAATTTATCAAGCAGTGCCTTAAAGGCAGCTGCTCGTACCCCCAGGCACCGGAATGGCTGCACTGACTTGGGCTCAGCACCCTGTTTCAGTGTTATAGTGGCCTCCGTATAAGGACCACGTATCTTATTTTCGATATCCTCAGGAGTCAGGGACTTGAATTTCAGGACGTCCTCAAACTCCTTTTCCAAAGCCTCCCTGTAACCTGAACAATTGGGATCGGTCATGTCCGCCTCAATCACAGAGCGAATAGACCGTCCATGGATGCCGGCTCGCAACTGCCCTGGTGGCTTATCCTGCAGGATCACTGACCTGACCTTTCGGCATTATTTTGTACGCCCTGGCGAACCTGTCTCAGGGCCTTCATCAGAACTGGACACAGCATCAGTATTAAACTGGGACAGGCGATCACGCTCTGTCCTGGTAAGCAATCTGCGCCGCATCCTGCGGGGCAGGTGTCTCAAATCAGAACATGAGGCTGCAGCCTCCTGACACTGTTGTAGACCAGCGATTACTTCGGGCTCTGCTGTACCCACAGGACCCTGTATGGACTGTTGCACACCTTGGTTTTCAGATTCAGACGGCGCTTCGGATGTGATCGCTTGCTCTCCACTGCAGTCGATGTCACTGCAAGAGGGGGAGCACACACCAGCAGTTTTGCCGTGTCCCTTACCTGACTGACGGGACAAGCGTCGTTTCATTTGCCTACATTGCTGTCGTTCCCCAGGCGCTACTCCCCTTCGAGACTCGTCAAGGGAGTGCGCCTCTGCAGACTGTGTATTTACGGATTGGACACCTGGTTCATCAGGGTCCTGCAGTTCCTCAGGTGGGGGCGTGGTAGGGGTCATGTGGCAGGGGGGGGGGGGTCCCCGCTCTCTGGATCACCTGAGAAATCATCCTCCTGGACTCCCGCCCATCTGTCCATCCCTGCACCCATGTCCAGGGCAGCCAACACATCAAACAACACGACACGGGTCGCCCATCGTGGCTTAGCCCCCTGATATATAGGCATCTCTGGGGGGCAATCCCACCAGTCAATCGCCACCTCGCCAACACTCCAAAAGTGTGGCATGTTTTTCCACACGGGGAGCAGAAGAATGCCCTTGGCTCCATCTAGCAGTATCTTTTCTACCGTGTCCTTTAGCTCTTCAGGCCGCGGGTACAAAAATAAACATTTGCCAGTCCATGGCTGACTCGTGGCACGATCTCCATTCTGTGCAAACACGTCAAAAAAATCTGTCACCACCTGTGGGTCCTCACCATTCGTCTTGTGTGCCCACTGTATAAACTGACGCCGTTGTAAGTGCGGCTAACCCCCATCTGCTCAGATTTTCGCAGATCTGCCCCAGATTGGCTACATTTTGGCCATTTTCTCTGCTTCGGCGGAATCGCCGCCCCGCAGCTCAGTCTCAGGATCAGACCTATATATTTCTGATGTGCCGGATCTGATTCCGCGGTCCATTCATCGTAAATCCGCCGCGTTTTGATCATTTACCCGGAATCGCCAATCGCCGCTGACGCGCGCGCGCGAGCCAAATGGGCCAAATATTTTTCACAATCGGATTTTGATAAATCTTTTCAGATAGATATGGACACTCAGATGTACTTAGGAATATCCGCATCAATTTTCTTCATAGACTGGGATTTTTTGCCGGATAACAATCAGCATGGATCTTGCTTCCGTTGTCGCCGCTCTTGCCTCCGTTGGTGTCCGTGTATCCGGTTCTGCCCCCAACAGCAGCGTTCGGGTCGACTCCTCGCGTGCCTGCCCCCCTGGTCTTGCCGGCCCTGAGCCCTCCGGCACCATCCACGACCTAGGGCAGCACTTTCATGGTAGCAGAGGCTACCTGAATGCTGCTTCAGTGACACCCCATCCACAGCCCGCTCCCCAGTACGGCCCCGTAGACCCCGCCGCTTCTGGAGAAGTAACGATTACGATACCATGGTGCTGTGCGAACGAGGCCTTGAGAGGAATGCCTTGCGCAAGTCCAAGCTGCCCAAGAAGGGCGCACATCAGCAGCTGTGGGGACCCAGATTACCATCATCCCAGTCGAAACTGGCCATCGAGCAGCTGGAATCCGCCGGCCTACGACGATGGCAATGCTCCGGTGGAGCTTACGGAGCTGGCAGGTACCAACCTTCCTTACGGATGTCCAACATTTGAGACCATGGACGCCGATCTGAACGACATTGAGATGGGCGGTCCAGGTGAGGTACCTAGCTATAATCGACCAGCCTCTTGGGCACACTGGGACGACCATTTGTCCCCAGAAGTGACCCGTAACCTTGAGGCCCTTGAGGCCCTTTGTTACTTAGCCTCGTCTAAGCTGATCGAACAAGAAAGAATCGCCTCTGATTTTTTAACGGAATATTTTTTCCTCCTTCAGAACGAAATTAATACCAGGATGTTGTGGCGTTCTCAAGAAGATGACTCTTTTGCCATTTTTTTGCAGATCTGGGAGGCAAGCCCCTTTCCGAAGGAGAAGGTCCGGGCACCTGTTCCCGGGCCCTCCGCCCCTCATCCCCCTGTTTCCATCCGCGACGATCTAGCCGCCGCGGTTGAGGAAGGAATTTTAGAGGCGGCCAGGCAGGCAAGCCTGGAAATTAGGGCTGAAGGAGCTCCCCAAGTGGACTCCTGGCTGCGGACCACCGAGATCAGCGGTCCGACAGCCTGCTCAGGCCCTTCAGGACACGGCATGTACTGTCCTGCCGACTGCTCCTGCAGATTCCAGCGAGATGCTGAGCTCCAACAGCTCAAAGATCAAATGCACCTCATCATTCAAACGCTGGGAATAAAAAATCTTTTCAAGACGCACATGCGGTCCGAGGGCGCCTCATCGGTGGGACAAGCAACAGAGCCATCGGAGGAGGCGACAGAAATTTTTTCAATTGCTCCTTCGGTGGACTCCAGGACCACCGATGCAAGGATCAGCAGGACCAAGCTAAAGGAAAGGGTTAAAATCTCTCGTTCTGAGAGTAGGACGGCGAAGGCTAGGACTGAGGCTCAGAATGCCAAGCGAACTGCCTCCCGTACTGCCCCTCCTGCTGCTGATTCCAATACCTTAGCCCAGCTGTTGCTCGCCCAGACCCTCGCCGGAGCTGGTGTGGCGAATGATGCCGCCAAGGTGTCTGCCATTACGGCCGGTGTTGGGCCGGATTCGCTTCTTAACCCTACTTCCTTGCGACTTCGTCAGGTTGCCAAGCAACCGAAGTATAATGGGAACCCCCGACGTTGGCCTCAGTTTCAACGGGAATTTAAACTGTGGGTTAAGACTCAAAAACTCCAAGATGATCAGTTCCTGATGGCCCTCTTGGATTGCCTTGAGGGACCGCCGGCCAACACTTGGCTCAGGACTTGGAGTGATCGCGAGGATACAAGTTCCCCCCTTACCTTTGATGAGGTGTGGGAACAGTTGGAGGTACGTGGATCCCGGCTGCCAGAGGACCACTACCACCAAATTTTGAAGAATTTTCCTTCATTCTCGCGATTAATCTTGCACGAAGTGCAAGACAAAAAACAGCGCTTCTGGAATTTAGTGGAAGAAGCTGAACATTCAGGCGAAAAATGTTCTAGTGCCGCGCTGAAAAGTCTGATTTTTGACAAGATCCCCTCAGAAACTGCCGCCACCCTTCGGAACAAACAGTCCGAAGAAAAGGTCAAGACCTGGTGGGCGGAGGTGGAAGGCTTCGATGCCTCTGCCAACAAGTTTTCCGTCAGGGAGGCACTTCAAAAGTGCTCCCCCACGTCCTTTTCTAAGGTGAAATTCACCGAAGAGACGTGGAAAATAAAGTTTCATGAGCACGAGGATCGGGACTTGTTTGTCCAAGTCCTCAACAGGGGAGTCAGCTTCCATGGCCATCGCCTGAGGGCCAAAAACTGGGTGTTTTCGTACAACCCGAAGGAACTCTGGGAGGAGGTTGAGCGGCTCGCCGACGCCGCCAGCCAGAATTTCCATGAGGGTCTTGGGGGAAACAAGAATACCCAGCAAAACACCCAAAATGGGGCCCAAAAGGGCAACAAAAAGGTGAATGACACCTGGAATGTTCAGCAGCACTGTAGCATCTGCCTTCTTTTAGGTTCTACGATCCGAGCTAAGTCGCATTCTACTGATAATCACCGATGGTCTCCTTACGATCACAAGGTGATTGGTGAAAATATCAGTAATTCGCAGAATTCAGACAGGAATGACAGACAGGTGCACGGTGGGAAGGCTGAAAAAGGGAATCCGACCCCCTCCGGTGGAACCAAAAATCCTGGAGGCCCTGGCGGGTCCCAAGGCACAGGAAATCGGACTCCATCCGGCTCCGGTGGGCAGCCGAACGGCCAGAAAAATCCCAATAGCAACGCCGGAGGCGGAAATCGAAATCCAGGCCAAACCCCTCAATCCGGTGCAAACAAGCGAAATGCTCTAGGATTCCAGGGTAAAGGTAAGGGAAATCCTTCGGGAACCCCTTTCTCTGGTAAGGGCAGAGGGCGTGGCGAGGGTGGAGGTCCATCATCCGGCGGCCGTGGCCGTGGACGTGGAAAGGGCAACCATCGTGTGGATCAGGTCTCAGGTGCAGATCAGGTGTCCGATGCGGACCGAGATTATGAATTAAATGCCTTGAATCCAGCAGATGATCCGCTCCAAGATGAGTGGGTCGACGAATCAGGGTGTGTCCATAATGTTAACGCAGCCACTGGAGGTCAGAACGCCTAGGGGAGCCACGAAAATCGCCCCTCCCCAGGCGATTTCAGGCATGATCCCCAGATTCCATCTCGACCATTACTTGATGTAGGGTCGCTTGTCTCCTCTCCCCTGGATCCGGCAGCGGATCCTTCTGTTGTAGTGGACAAGGTTGCTGTACAGTCCAAGCACAGGGCCCGTCAGTTTGTCACAAAGCTGTGGGTCTCTGATTGCAAGGGCAATTTCCACCTCGCCACTTGTTTGTGTGACAATGGATCGGAGGTAAATGTCCAATCCAATTCTTTTTTGCCTGACGACTGCGTGTTTGATTCGCCTCATCCTGTTACCCTCGAGGGAGTTTCTGGACATTCTCTCGCAGGTGGGCAACGCGGTTGTTATATATCAACTCATTTGGTCGCTCAAGACCTTTGGGAAGATGGCAATGTGGAGGAAGTTATCCTTAAGGATGACTACTTGTATCGTGCCGACATAAAGTATGACCTTTACTTGGGCCATCCTTGGCTTCGCAAGAACAGGGTGGCGCCCGTAGGTCATCGGCGTTGTTTTTTGCTGGAGTCAGGTCCCTTGGAGCGTCCTGAATTTCGTTTTTTGCACGCAGGGTTTAAAATTGCAGAAGAATTTTTGAAGCAAAAAGTTACACCAAAATTTGGCGAAGATGTCACCATTGCAGAGGTGAATGGGAGTGCCGATTACTCCCGAGAGTTAGAATGTCTTCGTAGGGACTCCCAGCCACGACGCCCTTCTCGCTGGCACTCTTCATCCTCCAGAGTTGTCGACAAATGGCGCGATACAATTTGTGAATATTTTTATGAACACCATTCCTTTTGGCCACAGTGTGATGCCTTTGCTAACCGCGAGAACAAGCGCTTTGACAAGCACTTTCGCGACGCTTGGACCTATAAATGGGACAAGAAGTTATGGATTAATCCTCCGTTTCACTTAATCCAGCAGGTCATCCACAAAATCAAGCAAGATAAAACCCAGGCGATTTTAGTTGTGCCCTTGTGGGACGACAAGCCTTGGTTTCAGGAATTGCAAGACATTTGTGTAGATTACATCGAACTTCCCAGGAAGATTAAGCTGTATGCCAGGGACGACACAGGTCCCCTGCCACAGCGGCCCTGGAGTTCGCTTGCATTCCTGGTGGATGGAAAGCTTTCTGACTCTGATTCTGCTGATTCTAGTACTGATTCCTGTGTTGGGTCTGAATCTGAGGTTGAGCGTGGTACTGATGATGAATCTATTTTTTCTGATTTTTGTCCGTCAGATGCCCAAGGTGATCCAACGTCAAATGGATCCGCCTCGTCTCCCTCTTCCCCAATACGATCTACATCCAAAAGAATCTACGGCGCACGGACGACAAAAAAACTTTCTTCGCGCCGCAAATTCAGAGTTTTTTATGAAAAACCCCGTGTGGAAGCTTTCATAGATCCTTTCGAGGAGCTGGATCACGAAGAGAATCTCTGGAATGTCGACACTCGACCCACCTATCTTCAAGAGGCAGTTGATACGGACCTTTTTAGGGACATCCGTAAGAAGATTCTTCCTGCCAAGGCCGAAGAATTCGCCAAAGTTTTTTCGACAGTAACTCCTGGCGATCAGGTGGACACTGAGTTGTGTTCCAAGAAAAGAGACAAGATTTTTGAGGAACGGAAGGACACAACCCTTTCGGGGAAGTTGATCAAAAACCCCCCTGTCCGTGGGCAGTTCGGTGAAGCCTTCATCGAGCTTCGTGAAGGGTACAAGGCGAAGAAACAGCGTCCTTATGAGAACCATGGACAGAAACATGAGATACTCAGAAAAATAATCGAGAGAAATCTCAGGGAATTTGGTTGGCTTGAGGGTTGTATGACCAGCGAGTGGTGCTGTGCACCCTTCACAGTCCCGAAGCCGCCGCCTGCAGACCAGAACACTATTGATGGTTGGCGAATGGTTGTTGATTTTCGCAACCTCAACGCCGAAACCAAGGCGGATTCACACCCCCTGCCCCTCATTGAGGAGGAAATCGCCAAGAGGGCAAGAGGTCGTTTGTTTTCTGTGCTGGATCTCCGTCACGGCTTTCACCAAATGCCGTTGAGGAAGGACAGCCGACCTCTCACCTGTATGTGCACGCCATGTGGCCCAGTCCAGTGGACGGTCATGCCCATGGGCCTCAAGAACGCCCCTTCGTTTTTTCAAAGAATGATGGAGGATGTGCTTTTTACAGCTCATCCTGAGCTTCGTGCCTTCGTGAGTGTGTACATAGATGACATAATCATCGCGACAGAGGGGGAGGGACTGACCGAAGCCGAGCTGGTGGCCCTACATGAAAAGCAGCTGAACCAGGTTTTGGACATTCTTGATGCCAATCAGCTGATTTGTGGGCCAAAGAAGGGAAAACTATTTTTAAAATCAGTCGAATTTTGTGGTTCTCTCCTAGAGAATGGCACCCGACGACCCAGTCCAGGGAAGCTCGTCGCTATTCAGAAGTGGAAGCGCCCTGAGACGATCACGGAATTGAGAGGATTCCTGGGTTGTTGCAATTCTTACCACACTTTTGTGCCGAATTATGCCAAATTTGCTGCCCCCCTCACTGAACGATTGAAGGTAGGGAGAGATGCGGGCAAGGCAGGTTCAAAGGTTCGTGTCAAGTGGACTGACGAGTGCGAGGAGGCCTTCCATCACTTGAAGGCGGCCCTCTGCGAAGTCGCCACGTTGCATGTGCCGAAATTCGACCGACCCTTCTACATAAGAACCGACGCTTCTAGGTACGCGATCGGAGCTGTCCTTGAACAGGTTGATGAAGCCACAGGTGATCATTACCCTCTTGCATTTTGGTCTCGGAAGCTAGCTCCACGCCAGATGCAATGGTCACCGCGTGAGCAGGAGACTTATGCCATAATCTGCGCTCTGAAGCAGTACCAATCGTGGGTTGGCACCAATCGAGTCGAGATCCTGACGGATCATCGATCTCTGGAGTATTGGGCCACCGAACACATTGATACTATCGCGAGCCCAGCTGGTCGACGGGCCAGATGGCATGAATTTCTCAGTCTGTTTGACCTCCATGTGTCGTATTTGCCCCGAAAACACAACACGGTAGCGGATGCTCTGAGCCGATGGGCTTACCCCGCTTCAGAGGGGCTGCAAAGTACCAACATCCATGGTACGGAGCAGGACCGCCACGTCGTAATCGAGTGGGATCAAGAAGAAAAAAAGCTCATTCGACGTGAATGCATGCAATGCTCTGTTAAACAGCACGCATTACCGTGTCATGATATCACGGCCTTCTCAGATCCGGCGCATGCCCATGAGATTATCACCAAATCACTGAAAGTCGTGGAGAAAGTCACCGATCCCTCCTCAGGGAGTGTGAAACGGTTCGAGTATACCCGACCTGTAAGTGGATTTCGGTTGATTCAGGGCATTAAGCGTCGAGATCCGGCCAAAACTCCACCCCTGCCGAAAGATTCCCTTATCATCCGTGACTGGACGAACGATTATCTGCATGATTCCATGTTTAAAGAGGTCTTTGAGAATCTCAAATCCAAAGATGCTCACAAGGATGGAATTTATTCAGAATATTTGTTGGATGGGGGGAAGCTGTGGATGGAGGGTAAATTGTGCGTACCAGACGCCCTGGCCCCCCGAGTGTTAAACTGGTGGCACAAATGGGAGTCCCCCCACGCACATGGCCGTAGATTATGGTCGATGATTAAACATCGGTTGTTCGGCTCAAGGCTATATACTCATTGTATGAAAGTAGCCGCCGGATGTGCCCAATGTGCTGTCTCGACGCCCCCCAGCGCGAAGAAGCACGGCCATCTGAGGCCACACCCTATTCCGGAGCGCCTCCTTAACAGAGTCAGCAGTGATTTTTTCCATCTTGGTGAACTCGACGACGAAGAGTGCCATTGGACCAACAAAAAGGTCAATGGAGTGCTCCTTATACAATGCCGTCATTCTGGCTACATTCAGGTGTTGCCTTGCAACGTCGAGTCAATGACTGGCAAAGCTGCCGCCAAATGGTGCGCGCAGACCTGGATGGGAGGTTGGGACGTCCCATCCGAGGTGGTTACGGACTCAGGCAAAGAGTACACCTCCGAATGGTGGAAGGAATTATGTGCTCGCCTTGGAATCCACCACCTGAGATGTGAAATCCACTCACATCGAGCGCTGCCTGGCGAAAGAGCCGGCCGCTCTATTATAAATATGCTTCGTAAGGAGCTCGCCAGTGAGAAAGACTTCCATTGGCTTGAAGTTCTCTTCGCATTGCTTCGCCGTTACCACAACACGCCATTGTACCATGGCCTTTCTCCAAATGAAATTGTCTTTGGACGAAAGAAGTGTTGGTGGAACATGCCGTTGAATAATCCTCGTCCTTGTAAAGATGCTTCGTTGTTTTTGGACGAAATCCAACGAGCAGAAAAAACTGTCTCGAAATTAATCGATAAGCATCAAGCTGACTGGCTTTGGGTCCAGAATCAAGGCCGAAAAAACCCCCACAATTTTGAAGTCGATGATCGAGTTTGGCTTCGAAAATCCGAAACCACCCTGGACGGAGATGATAAGCTTCTTTCCTTGTGGGAGGGGCCATTCGCTGTTACAGCGCGTCTAGGTGAGAACAGGTGGAGGATTCGTGTGGATGTCAGCAGGGAAATTGAAGTTTCGGGCGATCGCCTCAAGAGAGAGATCCCCTCCCCCAAGGATCGGGTTAAACCCCTTTTTTGGACTTCGAAATTTTTGTCCGATCGGGTCATCGAAGGGGGGAAGTACGAACTCAAGAGGATTTTAGAGGCAAGACGTGACGAAAAGGGCGAATGGGAATTTCTATGTGAGTGGAGGGGCTTTGATTCCAGTCACAACAACTGGGAACCAGCCCATTCTTTTGTCCATGGGTACACCAAGGGGTTCATCGACTTCCTCAAGAAGCACCCCGAAATTGGCGTACTCCTGACAGACTGTCTGTCGAAACCCGACAGACAGGTGGAGAGCAACGGAAAAAGACCTGTGGTGAATCGAGATCCAGCCTTTTACGGCCCTCAGCAGCCACCTTCCAGGGCTGATCGCCGATCTCCCCTCCTGCGGTCAGGCCAGCCCAGGAGCCAAATGAGGACCAAGCTTCGAGTTCGGCCGCTGATTTACAGCGCCCAAGCCGTACGAGGGCGGCACCAGACAGGTTGGTGGTCACATGTATTCGTGCTTGGCCGAATTGACAAAAGCCCCAGCCTCGCCCCGTCGACCACTTATTCCAATGTGAGTGTTCTGACGACTTGAAAAAACCACATTCTGCTCAATCCACTGTTCATTCTTCCTGATTACGACATGATGTGGAGAACTGCGAATGTTTGATAATTTGACGTCAATCAACTTTTCTTTGGTCTCCGTTCGGCAGACAAGGCGTAGATACGCTGCCGAAAGCCACGGAGTGTGCTGCCGTGTCCAGAAAAAACCAAACTGAGGCTTAATTCAGGCAGATCCGGGGTAATCTTGTCTCTGTTGGTCTGTGCATCTTTGGAATTTGGCTACTCGTGCAGATGGAAGCAAATGTACATAGTAAAAACGCTGGCCAGCGACATTCACCCCTACAGGCACCCCCTGTAGTAGAACTCAGATCTTACCTTCATTTGCCGTGATGCTGAAGCCAAAGTCCAGATTCAGATCCAGATTCCTTGAATTTACCTTGAATTCCTCAGGTTTGTCCATCATTCTGCCACTGTTGCGCAAAACCCCGACGTCAATTGTTCAGACAACCTTCATATAGGAGCTCGAGGGACTTCTAACAGCAACCTCTGAGGTCCGTAAGCTTCGGTGTATTTTTGGCACACGCCAATGTGAGCTCAATCCGACCTGAAACTGTCGAAAATGGTGAATCCAAGTGTCTTGTGGGACTCAATCGAAAGATGGGCCTTGTCCAAGTCGATTGACACCGCCGCCACTGTAAATAAAGGACTATTCGGTGTCTCTCAGTTATATACTGTCAGTAAAGCGCCTTCAGCGAACCTTCGGCGCGTTACATGCCAAGGATCCAGGGCCATCATGTCCCATCATGATGCATCATCACATGATCCACATTTTCATGGAATCTGTTGGATGCTCGCGAACCAACGTGCCGGAAAGCACAATTCAGCTGAATAAACGACAATATATATTAACTCTAGTCTAAACGAAGGTGTTAGTAGTTTCAGTTCTAGACATTCCGCTTCATTTCACCTTCATCTTAGGGAATTTGCTCATTTTAGGACAGTTTAGGTTGATTTCCTTGTCATCTCCTCTCATTCCTCGAAGATCTGTTTACGGCTTTGCCTAACTTCGTTGACGCTGATGTTTTTCTGTTCACTTAGGGGTTGCAGACTACATTTGTATTTGTTTTCCCTCTCTGTGATTGTTTCATCTCCTTCATCTCTGCTCAAATTGATTCTCAGTCTTGCTGAATCTTGTGATCATCCACCAGATGCGCCAAATCTGAGGCACATGCTGCACTTTTCAGAACGAGAAAAGCGGGAGTAACACGATGTAGAGTACGTGGAGGACACCGTAGCGTGCCCGCGACAGCTAAACTGTGCCAGAGCGCCGAGATGTCACTCCATTTCTTGATTCTCCCACTCAATCCACCAATAATCTACCTCATTCACAACCAGGGCATGGTTTGGTATCGATTCTCGATACGTTTACATGCTTTTTAGCCCTTAACCTAATGTTTTACTGCCCGGAGGACTGTTCGTCACTCCTCATTCTGTCTCATTTCAGGTTCATCCATCCTGATTCAGTGCCAATTCAGCCCAAATCAGGTCAGATCAAGCAGATTTCGCCCCATCCAGGCTACATTTCTATTTTTTTCTGGGACTTACCCGCACTACGTTCTTCGTTGACGTAGAGACACACCCCAGTGTGTTTTTGGAGGGGGAGTGTAAGTGCGGCTAACCCCCATCTGCTCAGATTTTCGCAGATCTGCCCCAGATTGGCTACATTTTGGCCATTTTCTCTGCTTCGGCGGAATCGCCGCCCCGCAGCTCAGTCTCAGGATCAGACCTATAAATTTCTGATGTGCCGGATCTGATTCCGCGGTCCATTCATCGTAAATCCGCCGCGTTCCGATCATTTACCCGGAATCGCCCATCGCCGCTGACGCGCGCGCGCGAGCCAAATGGGCCAAATATTTTTTCACAATCGGATTTTTATAAATCTTTTCAGATAGATATGGACACTCAGATGTACTTAGGAATATCCGCATCAATTTTCTTCATAGACTGGGATTTTTTGCCCGATAACAATCAGCATGGATCTTGCTTCCGTTGTCGCCGCTCTTGCCTCCGTTGGTGTCCGTGTATCCGGTTCTGCCCCAAACAGCAGCGTTCGGGTCGACTCCTCGCGTGCCTGCCCCCCTGGTCTTGCCGGCCCTGAGCCCTCCGGCACCATCCACGACCTAGGGCAGCACTTTCAGCCGTGCTGAGGGTAGGAGCGACAAGCGATTTTTAACTTTCTTCCTATGCGCTGAGCGCCTGATTTGCAGTCGTTCACTTGCCGTGGTAGGGGCTGCAAAAACCCGTGAAAGCTTCGACACCTGAGCATTTGGACACCCGGCCGGCGTGTCCTCGGGCGCGAGGGTCTCCGAGTTCTGGTCACCCCACACCCTTGTGAGTCCCCAACCTCCTGCAAAGCAATCGGGTGGTATCTGAAATCCTGACTTCTGTTGGACTCCGCGGACGGTTCTCTCGTCTGAATTGGCGGGAGGCACCCTGCAGTTACAAGCAGGCAATTGCACCTCACCAATCTCCAGCTCTTCTGAGTCCGTCAATATTTTGTGTGAATGCACTTGATCATGTGTCAGGCCATGACATACACGTATCATGCATATAGGACGCCAGGCCTGCTCATTTTCCCCTTTGTGACAGCACGTGCACGCACTGTGCGCCGCCACTTGGTTCGCCGAGCATCCCACGCCCCTTTGCACCTGCTCAACGCCGGTGCTCCCAAACCCTGCAGCCCCTCGGCCTGACGGAGGTAATTCAGCAAACTCCTGTGTTTCAGGTTGGGCTACAGGTTTAAAAAGAAGTTGCGCAATGCGGTCTCCCACTGAGACCATATATTTCTCGGTACCGTTATTCACCAAAAGAACACCAATAATCCCTCGGAAATCAGAATCAATGACGCCAGCCGCGACGTCAATACACTTATTCTTAGCAAGGCCCGACCTGGGCTGCAGCTAAGCATAGAACCCTGCTGGTATTGACAATGCGATATCCAGCTGCACCACACGCCGACAGCCAGGCCGAATTTCTGAAGGATGTGCTGCATACACATCGAAACCCGCTGGCCCTGCTGGTCCATGCGTGGGTATCTGCCCATGCTTCGTGAGCATCTGAACCTGCACCTGTAGGTCGCCCACAGCACTCTGGTCAGACTGTCCAGCGATCTGAGTTTCGCCAACCGGCTGACACCTGCCCTCACCATGGACACACGGGTCGCAGAACCCAGGCTGCACGCTCCGGAGGACGAGCGGCCGGGGGAGGGACAGCGCCTGACACCAGGCGCCCCTCACAACGGTGGAAGGCACCCCCCCCGGGGACGCCCTTCCGCCACCCGCACAGCGAACAACGCCGGCCCGCAAGGGCGCACGCTGTGGGGCCGGTGCTGGGTCCACACGCCCGCATCGACCGCACCCGGGACACACGGGTCGCGGAACCCTGGCTGCACGCTCCGGAGGACGAGCGGCCGGGGGAGGGACAGCGCCTGACACCAGGCGCCCCTCACAACGGTGGAAGGCACCCCCCCCCGGGGACGCCCTTCCGCCACCCCCACAGCGAGCAGTGTCGGCCTGCAAGGGCGCACGCTGTGGGGCCGGTGCCGGGTCCACACGCCCGCATCGACCGCACCCGGGACACACGGGCTGCGGAACCCTGGCTGCCCGCTCCGGAGGACGAGCGGCCGGGGGAGGGACAGCGCCTGACACCAGGCGCCCCTCACAACGGTGGAAGGCACCCCCCCCGGGGACGCCCTTCCGCCACCCCCACAGCGAGCAACGCCGGCCCGCAAGGGCGCACGCTGTGGGGCCGGTGCTGGGTCCACACGCCCGCATCGACCGCACCCGGGACACACGGGTCGCGGAACCCTGACTGCCCGCTCCGGAGGACGAGCGGCCGGGGGAGGGACAGCGCCTGACACCAGGCGCCCCCCACAACGGTGGAAGGCACCCCCCCCGGGGACGCCCTTCCGCCACCCCCACAGCGAGCAACGCCGGCCCGCAAGGGCGCACGCTGTGGGGCCGGTGCTGGGCCCACACGCCCGCATCGACCGCACCCGGGACACACGGGTCGCGGAACCCTGGCTGCCCGCTCCGGAGGACGGGCGACCGGGAGAGGGACAGCGCCTAACACCGGACGCCCCTCGCAACGCTGGAAAGCGCCCCCCCGGGGATGCCCATCCACCACCCGCACACCGAGCAACGCACCAGCGCACCAACGCACCAGCCACGGGACATCCGCACCCCACCCCCTGCTCTTAGACACAGCGACACAGCAATGGCGGAACCCGCGGCACCACACAAGACACGCCCCCGATCTCCGACGGTGGACGAAGCACACGAGGTCATCAGGGCGCTGGGACTCAGAGACGGCGAAGGAGACCCCCCACAAGGGGACGCGGGCACGGACTCCGACCTGGAGGCATTGCCGGAGCCCCCCACTGGAGACGCGCCCGCGGAACCTGCGCCGCCGGCGGGCAGCGTAGCCGCGATCTGCCCCGCGTGGAAACGGGGCCACTGCACCGGCGAAGGCTGGTGCCCCAAACAGCACCCCCAGCCCGGCCCCGATGACGGAGCGTTGCCCGAGGTGAAACCCGCGGCCGCACGCGCCGCCCTACGCTACGGGGTGGCGCAGGGCTGGATCCTGGATGAGACCGCGCGCGGCAGCGTGAACATCCAGGAGGCCGTCGACCGAGTCACCCACGCGGGACAGGCGGCAGTGGCCTTGCACACCCGGGGCCGCCACGGTCGACCCGCAGAGGGGATCATTGTGGATCCCTCGGGAATGGTGCTGGTCCTGGCGGCGGACATGGTCCGAGGGGTGCTCCACGCGTCCCGCGTGCGGCGGGCGTGCCCACAGTGGACCATCCAGGTGTACACCCCCCCGCGGGCGTGGCCCTTTTCCACATGGGCGGTGCTCGCCGTCATGTGGCACCTGGCACCAGAGGACGCCCCCAAAGGGACCGCGGAGGACATCGCCCGGGACCTCCACACCTGGTCGGCCGACCAGGAATACCCCTGGCGCAGGCCCTGGGGCGGCCTCCCGGTGGCACCAGCGGCAGAGGGGCTCAGCCTCGCGGCAACCCTCCAACGGCACCCCGACAAGCAGGCTCGCCACTTCCTGCAGACGGGCACGGTCCCGGCCACCCCGCCAGACTCCGAGTGGCGATGGGACGCAGGGGTGGCGCAACCGCTGCCGGGCCCCTGGACCCTCCCGTTGTGGTACTTGCCCATGGGCACCTTGGCCCACGCCACCCAGGCCGTCAAGGGGGCTTTCCCGCAGCCGCTCCTCCTCGGCGTGGCCCTGCTCCGCAGCCTGCAGGCGGGGGCCGCCTGGGTACGGTGGAAGGAAGGGAAGGGGCGCTCGAGCCCCTATTTCCCCATGGTCCAAGGCCAGGCGCTGACCTAGGCCGAGGGCATGGGGACCGTGGAATGGGGGGCGATCCTGCCCGGCACGGCGTGCAGGTGGATCACGGCGGCCGCCCCACAGCCCATGCGATCGCCGCCGGCGTGCCACCGCCTCCTACGGATGGTCCCCTCTCTGGCCCCCCAGCACGCCTTTACAAGGGACGTGTGGAAGGCCGTACTGAGCCACATCAGGGAGTGGCTAACGAACCCGGGTACGCGGTACCCGCCGGGACCAGCGCTCGAACAGCTCACGGCCCCCGGACCCGGGGTCCTCCACGCCCTACACAGGGCATCGGCCCTCACAAAGCAGCTCAACGACGAAGTGCTGGACCTGGCGCTGGAGCCGCTGCGGGTGCTCTACCCGCAAGCACACATCCCACCCGCGGGCACGTCCAACCGCCTAGGCCGCCTGGGGTTGCAGCGCCGCGTCGAGGCCGCGCACCCAGGAGGCGTGGTGGAACAGTGGCTAACAATCCGCAATCCGTCCACCGCGGAGGGCCACTGGTACCTGCACCAACTCCTCTTCCAGCCACGGGCAGCCCCGGAACACCGCCGGCAAAAACCGTACCACACGCACCCGCAGCGCCGAGGCGCGCAAAACTACCCGCAGCCAATCCCGCCAGCCCTCCCGCCGGGGCAAGGCCCGGAGGCGCTACAGCGGGGCCCCCCGCTCGACACCGCCACCACGGTACAGCAAAGGGGAGGCGACGACGCGAGTGGTGCCGAACCGGACTGCACGAACTGCGGAGCGGTGGCCTGGATGGCAGCCTGCAGGCACCTCACCCGAGATACCACGGGACTCCGGCAGTACAGACCCACGGACCGCACGGCGCTGGCGTCCGCGGTCGCGGCCGTCACCATGGGTCCAGTGGCGGCGTGGCTGGCGCAACTGCTGCCCCACGTCCCCTGCCGCGACACGCGGCCCCGACGGCCGGCCGCGACGCACGAGCCGACGGCACCCCTCACGGCGGAGCAACTATACGTCGTCGTGGCGGCGTTGCTAGCAGACGGCGGGGCGAGCTTCGTCCACCACCACGGCCCGGCGCAAATTGCGGGATGCATACAAGGGCCTCAGCGCGATGCACCAGACCCGTGGCATGCCACACTCCGCGGGCGCACCCGCGTCTGGGGTGCGGGCGATGGCGCACCCCCGCCCGGGCCTAAGCAGGGGGAGGCACTGGTACTGCAGACGGCAGGCTACCAAGCCATCATACACGGCCACGCCGGAGGGTACCGGTCGCACGTCCTGGCCGGAGGCCGATCGACGGTCTGGCACAGCACCGCCAGGCAGGGGGCTTTCCCGCCCCTGCCCCACATCGACTGGCGACAGGGGCCCACCCAGGCCTACTATATGTCAGCGGACGCCTGGCCGCTGGCGGTCCTGCTACACACTGTCAGCGCCCCCAACAAGAGGCAGGAACGGGTTGGGTCAACCCCCCCAGACTGGTGTGGAGCCCCGACCAGGAGGAGCATCTACGGGCCGCGTGGCAGGGAGACGCCATCAGGGCCACGGATGTCCCGGACCTCCACGCGGGGCCAATCACGCACGCCCGCCCAGCGGCTACCCTGGCGGTGGCCCAACGGGGACAGCAGAACCCACAGTGGGTGGTCTGCATGTTCAGCCCGGCGGACGCGCACATCGTCGTCTGCGACCCCGAACGCCTGCCGGGGCCCGAAGCCGTGATCCGCGTGGCAGACTGCACCCGCATGATCATCAAGGCGCTGCGGGAGGGCGAACACCACGCCCTCCTGCTCCAGGTCAGGCTGAAGGTGTAAGTGCGGCTAACCCCCATCTGCTCAGATTTTCACTGATCTAACCCAGATTGGCTACATTTTGGTCATTTTCTCTGCTTCGGCGGAATCGCCGCCTCGCAGCTCAGCCTCAGGATCAGACCTATATATTTCTGAGATGCCGGATCTGATTCCGCGGTCCATTCTCCGTAAATCCGCCGCGTTCCGATCATTTGCCTGGAATCACCATTTGCCGCTGACGCGCGCTCGCGGGCCAGATCGGCGAAATATTTTTTCACAATCGGATTTATTTAAATCTTTTCAGTTAGATATGGACACTCAGATGTGCATAGTAAAATCCGCATCAATTTTCTTCATAGACTGGGATTTTCTGCCGGATAACACTCAACATGGATCTTGCTTCAGTTGTTGCTGCTCTTGCCTCCGTTGGTGTCCGAGTCTCCGGTTCTACCCCCAACAGCAGCGTTCAGGTCGACTCCTCGCGTGCCTGCCCCACTGGTCTTGCCGGCCCTGAGCCCTCCGGCACCATCAACGACCCAGGGCAGCACTTTCATGGTAGCAGAGGCTACCTGAATGTTGTTCCTTTGGTGTCCCAACCACAGCTAGCTCCCCAGTACGGCCCCGTAGACCCCGCCGCTTCCGGAGAAGTAACGATTACGTTGCCCTGGTGCTGTGCGAACGAGGCCTTGAGAGGAATGCCTTGCGCAAGCCCAAGCTGCCCAAGAAGGGCGCAAATCAGCAGCTGTGGAGACCCAAATTACCATCCCAATCCCAGTCGAAATTGGCCATCAAGCAGCTGGAATCTGCCAGCCTACGCCGATGGCAACGCTCCGGTGGAGCTTACGGACCTGGCAGGTACCAATACTCCTTACCAATGTCCACATTTTGAGACCATCGACGCCGATCTGAACGACATTGAGATGGGTGGTCCAGGTGAGGTACCTAGCTATAATCGACCAGCCTCTTGGGCACAATGGGACGACCATTTGTCTTCAGAAGTGACCCATAACCTTGAGGCGCTTGAGGCCCTTTGTCTATTAGCCACGTCTAAGCTGATAGGACAAGAAAGAATCGCCTCTGATTTTTTAATGGAATATTTTTTCCTTCTTCAAGAAGAAATTAATACCAGGATGTGGTGGCGTTCTCAAGAAGATGACTCTTTTGCCATTTTTTTGCAGATCTGGGAGGCAAGTCCCTTCCCGAAGGAGAAGACCAAGGCACCTGTTGCCGGGCCCTCCGCCCCTCATCCCCCTGTTTCCATCCGCGACGATCTAGCCGCCGCGGTTGAGGAAGGAATTTTAGAGGCGGCCAGGCAGGCAAGCCTGGAAATTAGGGCTGAAGGAGCTCCCCAAGTGGACTCCTGGCTGCGGACCACCGAGATCAGCGGTCCGACAGCTTGCTCAGGCCCTTCAGGACACGGTATGTACTGTCCTGCCGATCGCTCCTGTAGATTCCAGCGAGATTCTGAGCTCCAATTGCTCAAAGATCAAATGCAACTCATCATTCAAACGCTGGGAATAAAAGATCTTTTTAAGACGCACATGCGGTCAGAGGGCGCATCATCGGTGGAACAAGTAACAGAACCGTCGGAGGAGGCGACAGAAAGTTTTTCAATTGCTCCTTCGGTGGACTCCAAGACCACCGATGCAAGGATCAGCAGGACCAAGCTAAAGGAAAGGGTTACAATCTCTCGATCTCAGAGTAGGACGGCGAAGGCTAGGACTGAGGCTCAGAATGCCAAGCGAACTGCCTCCCGTACTGCCCCTCCTGCTGCTGATTCCAATGCCTTAGCCCAGCTGTTGCTCGCCCAGACCCTCGCCGGAGCTGGTGTGGCGAATGATGCCGCCAAGGTGTCTGCCATTACAGCCGGTGTTGGGCTGGATTCGCTCCTTAATCCTACTTCATTGCGACTTCGTCAGGTTGCCAAGCAACCGAAGTATAATGGAAACCCCCGACGTTGGCCTCAGTTCCAACGGGAATTTAAATTGTGGGTTAAGACTCAAAACCTCCAAGATGATCAGTTCCTGATGGCCCTCTTGGACTGCCTTGAGGGAGCGCCGGCCAACACTTGGCTCAGGACCTGGAGTGATCGTGAGGATTCAAGTTCCCCCCTTACCTTTGATGAGGTGTGGGAACAGTTGGAGGTACGTGGATCCCGGCTGCCAGAGGACCATTACCACCAAATGTTGAAGAATTTTCCTTCATTCTCGCGATTAATCTTGCACGAAGTGCAAGACAAAAGACAGCGCTTCTGGAATTTAGTGGAAGAATCCCAACATTCAGGCGAAAAATTTTCTAGTGCCGAGCTGAAAAATCTGATTTTTGACAAGATCCCCTCAGAAACCGCCGCCACCCTTCGGAACAAACAGTCCGAAGAAAAGGTCAAGACCTGGTGGGCGGTGGTCGAAGGCTTCGATGCCTCGGCCAACCGGTTTACCGTCAGGGAGGCACTTCAAAAGTGCTCCCCCACGTCGTTTTCCAAGGTGAAATTCACTGAAAACACGTGGAAAATCAAGTTCAATGAACATGAGGATTGGGACTTGTTTGTCCAAGTCCTCAACAAGGGAGTAAGCTTCCATGGCCATCGCCTGAAGGCCAAGAACTGGGTGTTTTCATTCACCCCGAAGGAACTCTGGGAAGAGGTTGAGCGACTCGCTGACGCCGCCAATCAGAATTTCCATGAGGGTCTTGGGGAGAACAAGAATACCCAGCAAAACACCCAAAATGGGGCCCAAAAGGGCAACAAAAAGGTGAATGACACCCGCAATGTTCAGGATCACTGTAGCATCTGCCTTCTTCTAGGTTCTACGAACCGAGCTAAGACGCATTCTACTGGTAATCACCGATGGTCTCCTTACGATCACAAGGTGATTGGTGAAAATATCAGTAATCCGCAGAATTCAGACAGGAATGACAGACAGGTGCATGGTGGGAAGGCTGGAAAAGGGAATCCGACCCCCTCCGGTGGAAACAAAAATACTGGAGGCCCTGGCGGGTCCCAAGGCACAGGAAATCGGACTCCATCCGGCTCCGGTGGGCAGCCGAACGGCCAGAAAAACCCCAATAGCAACGCCGGAGGCAGAAATCGAAATCCAGGCCAAACCCCTCAATCCGGTACAAACAAGGGAAATGCTCCAGGATTCCAGGGTAAAGGTAAGGGAAATCCTTCGGGAACCCCTTTCTCTGGTAAGGGCAGAGGGCGTGGCGACGGTGGAGGTCCATCATCCGGCGGCCGTGGCCGTGGACGTGGAAAGGGCAACCATCGTGTGGATCAGGTCTCAGGTGCAGATCAGGTGTCCGATGCGGACCGAGATTACGCTGAAAATGCCTTGAATCCAGCAGATGATCCGTTCCAGGATGAGTGGGTCGACGAATCAGGGTGTGTCCACAACGTTAACGCAACAACTGTAGGGTCAGAACGCCTAGGGGAGCCACGAAAATCGCCCCTCCCCAGGCGATTTCAGGCATGATCCCCAGATTCCATCTCGACCATTACTTGATGTAGGGTCGCTTGTCTCCTCTCCCCTGGATCCGGCAGTGGATCCTTCTGTTGTAGTGGACGAGGTTGGTGTACAGTCCAAGCACAGGGCCCGTCAGTTTGTCACAAAGCTGTGGGTCTCTGATTGCAAGGGAAATTTCCACCTCGCCACTTGTTTGTGTGACAATGGATCAGAGGTAAATCTCCAATCCAATTCTTTCTTACCCGACGACTGCGTGTTTGAGTCGCCTCATCCTGTTACCCTCGAGGGAGTTTCTGGACATTCTCTCGCAGGTGGGCAACGCGGTTGTTATATATCAACTCATTTGGTCGCTCAAGACCTTTGGGAAGAAGGTAATGTGGAGGAAGTTGTCCTTAAGGATGACTACTTTTATCTTGCCGACATAAAGTATGACCTTTACTTGGGCCATCCTTGGCTTCGCAAGAACAGGGTGGCGCCCGTAGGTCATCGGCGTTGTTTTTTGCTGGAGTCAGGTCCCTTGGAGCGTCCTGAATTTCGTTTTTTGCACGCAGGGTTTAAAAGTGCGGAAGAATTTTTGAAGCAAAAAGTTACACCAAAATTTGGCGAAGATGTCACCATTGCAGAGGTGAATGGGAGTGCCGATTACTCCCGAGAGTTAGAATGTCTTCGTAGGGACTCCCAGCCACGACGCCCTTCGCGCTGGCACTCTTCATCCTACAGAGTTGTCGACAAATGGCGCGATACAATTTGTGAATATTTTTATGAACACCATTCCTTTTGGCCACAGTATGATGCCTTTGCTAACCGCGAGAACAAGCGCTTTGACAAGCATTTTCGCGACGCTTGGACCCATAAACGGGACAAGAAGTTATGGATTAATCCTCCGTTTCACTTAATCCAGCAGGTCATCCACAAAATCAAGCAAGATAAAACCCAGGCGATTTTAGTTGTGCCCTTGTGGGACGACAAGCCTTGGTTTCAGGAATTACAAGACATTTGTGTGGATTACATCGAACTTCCCAGGAAGATTAAGCTGTATGCCAGGGACGACACAGGTCCCCTGCCACAGCGGTCCTGGAGTTCGCTTGCATTCCTGGTGGATGGAAAGCTTTCTGACTCTAATTCTGCTGATTCTGGTACTGATTCCTGTGTTGGGTCTGAATCTGAGGTTGAGCGTGGTACTGATGATGAATCTATTTTTTCTGATTTTTGTTTGTCAGATACCCAAGGTGATCCAACGTCAAATGGATCCGCCTCGTCTCCCTCTTCCCCAATACGATCGACATCGAAAAGGATCTTCAGTGCACGGGCGAAGAAAAATTTTAAATCACGCCGCAAATTCAGAGTTTTTTATGAAAAACCCCGTGTGGAAGCTTTCCTAGATCCTTTCGAGGAGCTGGATCACGAAGAGAATCTCTGCAATGTCGACACTCGACCCACCTATCTTCAAGAGGCAGTTGATACGGACCTGTTTAGGGACATCCGTAAGAAGATTCTTCCTGCCAAGGCCGAAGAAATCGCCAAAGTTTTTTCGACAGTAATTCCGGGCGATCAGGTGGACACTGAGTTGTGTTCCAAGTCAAGAGAAAAGATTTTTGAGGAACGGAAGGACACAACCCTTTCGGGGAAGTTGATCAAAGATCCTCCTGTCCGTGGGCAGTTCGGTGAAGCCTTCATCGAGCTTCGTGAAGGGTACAAGGCAAAGAAACAGCGTCCTTATGAGAACCATGGACATAAACATGAGATCCTCAGAAAAATAATCGAGAGAAATCTCAGGGAATTTGGTTGGCTTGAGGGTTGTATGACCAGCGAATGGTGCTGTGCACCCTTCACAGTCCCGAAGCCGCCGCCTGCAGACCAGAACACTATTGATGTTTGGCGAATGGTTGTTGATTTTCGCAATCTCAACGCCGAAACCAAGGCGGATTCACACCCCCTGCCCCTCATTGAGGAGGAAATCGCCAAGAGGGCAAGAGGTCGTTTGTTTTCTGTGCTGGATCTCCGTCACGGCTTTCACCAAATGCCGTTGAGGAAGGACAGCCGACCTCTCACCTGTATGTGCACGCCATGTGGCCCAGTCCAGTGGACGGTCATGCCCATGGGCCTCAAGAACGCCCCTTCGTTTTTTCAAAGAAGGATGGAGGATGTGCTGTTTACAGCCCATCCTGAGCTTCGTGCCTTCGTGAGTGTGTACATAGATGACATAATCATCGCGACGGAGGGGGAGGGACTGACCGAAGCCGAGCTGGTGGCCCTACATGAAAAGCAGCTGAACCAAGTTTTGGACATTCTTGATGCCAATCAGCTGATTTGTGGTCCAAAGAAGGGAAAATTATTTTTAAAATCAGTCGAATTTTGTGGTTCTCTCCTAGAGAATGGCACCCGACGACCCAGTCCAGGGAAGCTCGTCGCTATTCAGAAGTGGAAGCGCCCTGAGACGATCACGGAGTTGAGAGGATTCCTGGGTTGTTGCAATTTTTACCACACTTTTGTGCCGAATTATGCCAAATTTGCTGCCCCCCTCACTGAATTATTGAAGGTAGGGAGAGATGCAGGCAAGGCAGGTTCAAAGGTTCGTGTCAAGTGGACTGACGAGTGCGAGGAGGCCTTCCATCACTTGAAGGCGGCCCTCTGCGAAGTCGCCACGTTGCATGTGCCGCAATTTGACCGACCCTTCTACATAAGAACCGACGCTTCTAGGTACGCGATCGGAGCTGTCCTTGAACAGGTTGATGAAGCCACAGGTGATCATTACCCTCTTGCATTTTGGTCTCGGAAGCTAGCCCCACGCCAAATGCAATGGTCGCCACGTGAGCAAGAAACCTACGCCATAATCTGTGCTTTAAAAAAGTACCAATCGTGGGTTGGCACCAATCGAGTCGAGGTCCTGACAGATCATCGATCTCTGGAGTATTGGGCCACCGAACACATTGATACTGTCGCGAGCCCAGCTGGTCGACGGGCCAGATGGCATGAATTTCTCTCTCTGTTTGACCTCCATGTGTCGTACTTGCCTGGAAAACACAACACGGTAGCGGATGCTCTGAGCCGATGGGCTTACCCCGCTTCAGAGGGGCTGCAAAGTACCAACATCCATGGTACGGAGCAGGACCGCCATGTCATAATCGAATGGGATCAGGAAGAAAAAAAGCTCATTCGACGTGCATGCATGCAATGCGCTGTTAAACAGCACGCATTACCGTGTCACGACATCAAGGCCTTCTCAGATCCGGCGCATGCTCATGAGATCTGCACCAAAACACTGAAAGTCGTGGAGAAAGTCACCGATCCCTCCTCAGGGAGTGTGAAACGGTTTGACTATGCCCGACGAGTAAGTCGATTTCGGTTGATCCAGGGCATTAAGCGTCGAGATCCGGCCAAAACTCCACCCCTGCCGAAAGATTCCCTTATCATCCGTGACTGGACGTCCGATTATCTGCAGGATCCCATGTTTAAAGAGGTCTTTGAGAATCTCAAATCCAAAGATGCTCACAAGGATTGGATTTTTTCTGAATATTCGTTGGATGGGGGGAAGCTGTGGATGGAGGGTAAATTGTGCGTACCAGACGCTCTGGCCCCCCGAGTGTTAAACTGGTGGCACAAATGGGAGTCCCCCCACGCACATGGCCGTAGATTATGGTCGATGATTAAACATAGGTTGTTTGGCTCAAGGCTATATACTCATTGCATGAAAGTAGCCGCCGGATGTGCCCAATGTGCTGTCTCGACGCCCCCCAGCGCGAAGAAGCACGGCCATCTGAAGCCACATCCTATTCCGGAGCGCCTCTTTAACAGAGTCACCAGTGATTTCTTCTATCTCGGTGAACTCGATGACGAAGAGTGCCATTGGACGAATAAAAAAGTCAATGGTGTGCTCCTTATTCACTGCCGTCATTCCGGCTACATTCAAGTGTTGCCTTGCAACATTGAGTCGATGACTGGCAAGGCTGCCGCCAAATGGTGCGCGCAGACCTGGATGGGAGGTTGGGACGTCCCATCCGAGGTGGTTACGGACTCAGGCAAAGAGTACACCTCCGAATGGTGGAGGGAATTATGTGCTCGCCTTGGAATCCACCACCTGCGATGTGAAATCCACTCGAATTGAGCGCTGCCTGGCGAAAGAGCCGGCCGCTCAATTACAAATATGCTTCGTAAGGAGCTCGCGAGTGAAAAGGATTTCCATTGGATGGAAGTTCTCTTCGCATTGCTTCGCCGTTACCACAACACGCCTTTGTACCATGGCCTTTCTCCAAATGAAATTGTCTTTGGACGAAAGAAGTGTTGGTGGAACATGCCGTTGAATAATCCTCGCCCTTGTAAAGATGCTTCGTTGTTTTTGGACGACGTCCAACGAGCAGATAAAACTGTCTCGAAATTAATCGATAAGCATCAAGCTGACTGGCTTTGGGTCCAGAATCAAGGCCGAAAAAACCCCCACAATTTTGAAGTCGATGATCGAGTTTGGCTTCGAAAATCCGAAACCACCCTGGACGGAGATGATAAGCTTCTTTCCTTGTGGGAGGGGCCATTCGCTGTTACAGCGCGTCTTGGTGAGAACAGGTGGAGGATTCGTGTGGATGTCAGCAGGGAAATTGACGTTTCGGGCGATCGCCTCAAGAGAGAGATCCCCTCGCCCAAGGATCGGGTTAAACCCCTTTTTTGGACTTCGAAAATTTTGTCCGATCGGGTCATCGAAGGGGGGAAGTACGAACTCAAGAGGATTGTTGAAGCAAGACGTGACGCCAAGGGCAAATGGGAATTTCTATGTGAGTGGAGGGGCTTTGATTCCAGTCACAACAACTGGGAACCAGCCCATTCTTTTGTCCATGGGTACACCAAGGGGTTCATCGACTTCCTCAAGAAGCACCCCGAAATTGGAGTACTCCTGACAGACTGTTTGTCGAAACCAGACAGACAAGTGGAGAGCGACGGAAAAAGACCTGTGGTGAATCGAGATCCAGCCTTTTACGGCCCTCAGCAGCCACATTCCAGGGCTGATCCGTCGATCCCCCCTCCTGCGGTCAGGCCAGCCCAGGAGCCAAATGAGGACCAAGCTTTGAGTTCGGCCGCTGATTTGCAGCGCCCAAGCCGTACGAGGGCCCGACCAGACAGGTTGGTGGTCACATGTATTCGTGCTTGGCCGAATTCAACTTGAAAAAACCACATTCTGCTCAATCCACTGTTCATTCTTCCTGATTATGTCATGATGTGGAGAACTGCAAATGTTTGATAATTTGACGTCAATCAACTTTTCTTTGGTCTCCGTTCGGCAGACAAGGCGTAGATACGCTACCGAAAGCCACGGAGTGTGCTGCCGTGTTCAGAAAAAACCAAACTCAGGCTTAATTCAGGCAGATCCGGGGTAATCTTGTCTCTGTTGGTCTGTGCATCTTTGGAATTTGGCTACTCGTGCAGATGGAAGCAAATGTACATAGTAAAAACGCTGGCCAGCGACATTCACCCCTACAGGCACCCCCTGTAGTACTGGCTGCACCAGATGCGACGCCAGGAACTCAGATCTTACCTTCATTTGCCGTGATGCGGAAGCCAAAGTCCAGATTCAGATCCAGGATCCTCAAATTTGTCTTGAATTCCTCAGGTTTGTCCATCATTCTGCCACTGTTGCACGAAACCCAGACGTCAATTGTTCAGACAACCTTCAGATAGGAGCTCTAGGGACTTCTAACAGCAACCTCTGAAGTCCGTAAGCTTCACTGTATTTTTGGCACACGCCAATGTGAGCTCAATCTGACCTGGAACTGTCGAAAATGGTGAATCCAAGTGTCTTGTGGGACTCAATCGAAAGATGGGCCTTGTCCAAGTCGATTGACACCGCCGCCACTGTAAATACGGTGTCTCTCAGTTATATACTGTCAGTAAAGCGCCTTCAGCGAACCTTCGGCGCGTTACATGCCAAGGATCCAGGGCTATCATGTCCCATCATGATGCATCATCACATGATCCACATTTTGATGGAATCTGTTGGATGCTCGCGAACCAACGTGCCGGAAAGCACAATTGAGCTGAATAAACGACAATATATATTAACTTTAGTCTAAACGAAGGTATTGATAGTTTCAGTTTTAGACATTCCGCTTCATTTCACCTTCATCTTAGGGAATTTGCTGATTTTAGGACAATTTAGGTTGATTTCCTTGTCATCTCCTCTCATTCCTCGAAGATCTGTCGACGGCTTTGCCTAACTTCGTTGACGCTTATGATTTTCTGTGCACTTAGGGTCTGTAGACTACATGTGTATTTGTTTTCCCTCTCTGTGATTGCTTCATCTCCTTCATCTCTGCCCAAATTAGTTCCCAATCTTGCTGAATCTTGTGATCATCCACCAGATGCGCCAAATCTGAAGCACATGCTGCACTTTTCAGAACGAGAAAAGCGGGAGTAACACGATGTAGAGTTTGGCGAGGACACCGTAGCGTGCCCGCGACAGCGAAACTGTGCCAGAGCGCTGAGATGTCACTCCATTTCTTGATTCCCCCACTCAATCCACCAATAATCTACCTCATTCTTAACCAAAGTATGGTTTGGTATCGATTCTCGATACGTTTACATGCTTTTTAGCCCTTAACCTAAGGTTTTACTGCACGGAGGACTGTTCGTCACTCCTCATTCCGTCTCATTTCAGGTTCATCCATCCTGATTCAGTGCCAATTCAGCCCAAATCAGGTCAGATCAAGCAGATTTCGCCCCATCGAGGCTACATTTCTATCTTTTTCTGGGACTTACCCGCACTACGTTCTTCGTTGACGTAACGACACACCCCAGTGTGTTTTTGGAGGGGGAGTGTAAGTGCGGCTAACCCCCATCTGCTCAGATTTTCACTGATCTAACCCAGATTGGCTACATTTTGGTCATTTTCTCTGCTTCGGCGGAATCGCCGCCTCGCAGCTCAGTCTCAGGATCAGACCTATATATTTCTGAGATGCCGGATCTGATTCCGCGGTCCATTCTCCGTAAATCCGCCGCGTTCCGATCATTTGCCTGGAATCGCCATTTGCCGCTGACGCGCGCTCCCGGGCCAGATCGGCCAAATATTTTTCACAATCGGATTTATTTAAATCTTTTCAGTTAGATATGGACACTCAGATGTGCATAGTAAAATCCGCATCAATTTTCTTCATAGACTGGGATTTTCTGCCGGATAACACTCAACATGGATCTTGCTTCAGTTGTTGCTGCTCTTGCCTCCGTTGGTGTCCGAGTCTCCGGTTCTACCCCCAACAGCAGCGTTCAGGTCGACTCCTCGCGTGCCTGCCCCACTGGTCTTGCCGGCCCTGAGCCCTCCGGCACCATCAACGACCCAGGGCAGCACTTTCAGAAGGACAACGCCCGGGCGGCGAGGCCGGGAGTGTGGCCGGCAGCGGGGCACCCCGCCGACCTGGAGCTCCAGCTGGCGGTCCCGACCACGGTGTACCACTGGCTCCAGGCCTTCCACGACCTACGATGGAGGGGCAAACCCGACCGCCAAATCGGCTCCACGCACTGGCAAACGTGGCTGCAAGCAGACGCGCAGCGCGATGCCGCCCGAGGCCTCGGGCCCGCGCCCGCGACGCGAGCCCTTGATGCGGCGGCCCCGGGCCGGACGCTGGCACCACACACGGTGCCGCTGGCCAACTTGCCCTTTGAACCAGCGGCGGAGGGCGCAATTCGGAAGTCGGTGCAGCTCCCCCCGGCGCGAGGGGCCACGGAGCCGACGAAATGCCCCCTGTGTGCGGACAAGTACTACACCAGCGGGGCAATGCTGGAACACCTGGCGTGGCACGCGGTGCACGTTGCGGCCCCGGCGGACGACAAGGAGGCGGCCGCCAACATCCTGCAGGGGAGAGCACGGAGGTCCCCGTGGCACGCCCCGTACACCCGGCGCCCCCCGCCCCAGGCAGCCGACCACGCAGATGGAGGTGAGGAGGCAACCGGAGCGGCCCCGGGGGCCGGCGGTGCGGCCCCACCAGGGTCCATGTCCATCCCC
This sequence comes from Eutreptiella sp. 'Long Island Sound 2002', assembly GCA_964036045.1. NCBI lineage: Eukaryota > Euglenozoa > Euglenophyceae > Eutreptiales > Eutreptiaceae > Eutreptiella > Eutreptiella sp. 'Long Island Sound 2002'. The sequence goes on from OZ038378.1 coordinate 8,250,871, forward strand.
GCGGGGCTGGGCCCCCTGGCCCCCCTGGCTCCCCCGGTCCCCCGGGCCCCCCTGTGGGCCCCGCTGGGAACGGGCTCAGCGGATGCGGCGCACCCAGATGCCCTGGCGGCACCAGCGAACCCGGCGGCGATGCCGATGCGGGATAGCTGACTCCAGGAGGACACGACGGGCGACGCCCTGTGGCTCCTCTCGTGGAACCTGCGCAACGGCCTCGTGCCGCCAGACCGGTCCCTCCGGGACACACTCCGGCGGCGCCGGGGGCCGGCGGCCTGCACCGACAAGGAGCACCTCATCACCGGCATGCTGCCCCAGGAGGGGGGCTTTGCCATCATGCTCCAGGAAACGGGGATCGCCACCAGGGCGCAGGAGATGCACGTGGCCGCGGCGCTCCGGGACAAGGGGTACACCGCCTACTTCAGCAGCCGGCTGGCGGAGACGGGGGCCACCTCCACCTCGAGAGGGGGGGGCCTCCTCACCGCGGTCAGCAGCAAGTACGTGGCGGAGCACGAGGTGCTCAGCTTCACGGAAATTGTCCCCGGGAAGGCCGCGGCACTGGAGATCCGCACGGACGGGGGAGGCCTCACCCTCATCAACGTCCACGGGCCGCAAGCAGGCTGCTCCCCGTGGGCGGGACGGGCGGCGTTCTGGGCCGACATACAAATGTATGCCACGGCACGCAGCCTCGGCGGGAGGCACCCGGTGGTCATCGCCGGCGACACCAACATCTACATGGATGTCCCCGCCAACTCGGCCACGGAGCATTTCCGAGCGGGCTGGGAAGCCTGCGGCTTCCGAAGAGCCGCGGCAGGCGGCGAGGAGGACATGACCCCCACGCTCCACCCGTCCCAGCACAGGGTGGTCACCTTCCTGGTCAACGAGCCCCTCCTGCCGTGGTCCCTGCGGGAAAGCGTCTGGGCTCGCGGCATGGCACACCCCCAGGTGGTCGGCTCGGACCACCTCCCGGTCCGCCTGGCCCTGCCGGGTCTCCTCAGCGCAGCGGGACGCGCGGCGATGCCCACCCCCTACAGCCACACGGAGGGCCGCCTCCTCCCGTACGACGCCGAGGACACACCCGTCCAACACTGCCTGTGGGCGGCGGTCACCGCCGCGCAGGATGAACCCTCCCTGGCGCCCTGGCTGGGTCCCGCAGAGCAGCACGACTACGGGTCCATGCCCGCGGCCGCGGTGGACAAGGTGTTCGAACACCTCCACGCGACGCATGACGCCCTGGCGCGCGTGGTGGGACGCCGGCAGCCGTCTCTGGCGGGAACGGACCCGGCGGAGGGGGACCTCCCGGAGAGCGGATAGCAGCTCCAGGCAGCGGTCCTCCGCTATGACACCCTGGCAGCGCGCGCCCCGGCAGCGTACCAGGCGGACGCGGCCAGGCATGGCATCCGGTCCGAGGCGGCGCTCCGGCTCACGGAGGAACTGCAGGGTGTGTCGCCCGGGTTCCGCCCGACCACGCAGGGCCAGCTACAGGAGGAGCTGGAGAGGCAAGCAGCCGCCCTCGAGGAGGACATTCGCCAGCTCCGCGCCCTCCTGGCGGCAGACCGCAAGCGCGCCATCAAGGACTTCTGGCGCCGCCACGCCCCGGACATCGCCCAGCGATGGAAAGCCGTGCGGGGAGCCATAGAGGTAGAGGCCCCAGGCCCGTCAGGCCTCTGGAACGTGCGGGTTCCCAACACCCAAACGCTCCTCACGGAGGCCCACGACGTGATGTTCGCAGTTCGCGCCTTCTGGCGAGAACTGTATGACAAACGCCCGGTGGACCTCCCGGGTTTCCAGGCGGTCCTCGGCCGCCACGTCCCCCGGGTCCCTGAGGGGGCCTGGACACAGGTCCAGCAGTACTCCATGCAGGACCTGAAGTCCGCCCTGGACAAGGCCGATGGCAAGGCCCCAGGTCCTAACCACGTGGAGGCCCGCTTCATCAAGGCCCTCCCGGCACCCGTCCAGTGGCTCCTGGTCCATTCCTACCGGGCCATCCTCCGCGGCGCCCCGCCGCCGATGCACTGGAGGGACGCGCACATCTGGCTCAGCCCCAAGGTACCGGGCTCTGCCAGACTGGACGACTACAGGCCCATAGCCCTGGGCCAGCTGGACATGAAGCTGCTCACGGGCCCCCTCACCCAGCGCATCACGGAGGTGCTCACACGGCACGGAGTGGTCAGCGACTGGCAGCAGGGGGCCCTCCCTGGCTCCAACACAGGCCCCCCGCTGTTCATGGCGCAGCGGCAGCTCCAGCGGGGAAGGCCCCACTACGTCTTCTCCTTCGACGCCCGCAAGGCCTTCGACACCGCCCCACACGGCGCCCTCCACCTCATCCTGCGCCACCTCTCCGTGCCGCCGGACGTCATTGACCTCCTGCTCTTCCTCCACACGTGCGCCAGGCTGCGCATCGTCACAGCACACGGGCTAACGCAGCCCGTCTACATGCTACGCGGCGTCCGGCAGGTCAACCCCGAGAGCCCCCTGCTGTACGCGCTCCTCCTGGAGCCCCTGCTCAGGGCACAGGGGCACCGCCTGCGCCCGCCGGGAGGGGCCGAGCACGGCCTCATCCAGGCCTATATCGACGACCTGCTGGTGGTGGCCCACACGCTGCAGCACTTCGTCGAGGGCGTGGAGGCGGTGGCCGCGTACCTGAGGATGATGGGCATGGAGCTCAACCCCCGCAAGTGCGCCATGGCCACCACGGAGGGGGTCCCGGGCCTGCAGCTGCGCCTCTGCCCCCACCTGGAAAACCCGTGGTACTGGGTACCAGCGGCGGACTCCGTCCCCTACCTGGGACTCCAGCTGCAGCCGGACGGGGAGTTCTCCCTGCAGCGCAAGCACCGGCTACGCCTGGCGGCAGTGCGCCACTGGTGCCTTAACACCCTCGCGCCACCGAAAGTGGTGCAGGACGTCATCCTGGCGATCCTCGGAGGGGTGACGCAGTACGTCGCCCCTTTCATCGCCGAAGACTCCGACACTGCACGCCACCTGGACCACATCACGGTCCAGGTCGCGAAGGACAGGGCACGGTACGCCTTCGACGCCTCGCGGGACAGCCTGCAGGATGACCGGACCCTGGGGCTCACACGGCTGCCCACGCGGTGCCAGCAGGCAGCGGTGGCCCTCGTGAGTACACTCGTCCACCACCGCGCAACCTCCGTGCGCGCCGAGGTCACCAAGATGTTCTGGGAGATAGCCGGCGCGCACGGAATATGTCCCGAGGTGCACTACCCCGTCCCGGAGTTCGCAACTCTGGCGGGAGGCGACTGGGTCCACCGCATACCCCGGGCCCTGGCCGCCCTGGGAGTGGGGATGTACAACCCCATCGCGTGCCCCAGGGCGGCTCATGTCCAACTACAGTCCCCGCCGGGCAAAATTGTCACGCTGCGCACCGCCAAGCTGCGACACCGCGACACGTGCCGCCTGACGGTGCCACACACAACGCCGTGGCATGGGCACCACGGGCCACGCCACCCCTTCCCCGACAACGACGATCCGTGGCCGACGGCGGTGCGGGAGTGCCTCAACCAATGCGCCGATGAACACCTCCATTACTGCCGCCGTGAGCAGGAGCCCACCAACCACCCCGGGTGGCGCGACGCCCTGGCCCACCTCTTCCACACCACCGGCACACGGGACCCCCGCCTGAGACTCGTCCACCCCACGAGGGCTAAGCAGGACGCCCACACCGGCCCACGGGTGACCCCGGACGGCCTGCACCTCCACGTCAGGGGCTACCGCCGCCGGGACGGCCTGTCCCCCCCCACGCGGGGGGCGGCGTACCACCCGCCAGCGGCCCTCATGTACATCCTCCGCGACGTACTCGCGGAAAGCGAGCACCAAGAGCCTAACGCGGACGTGGCGTGGCCAGAGCCCTTACGCCCCCGGCCCCACGCGCCGACGCCGTTGTGGCTTGTGACCACGGACGACCAATGCACCCAAGCGGCGGGACAAGCGCAGCTCCGGGCCGAGTGGGTAATAGTGCAAGTGGGGGCAGGCCAGCCCAAACCCCGTGGGCTCCCCCGTGGCACCGCCCTACTGGTGGCTACGGGGGTGCCGCACGACCCACACATGGCGGTGCACGCGCTGGAGGACCGTCCGGAGGACACGGGACACCTGGTGGTGCACCAGCGCGGGGGCCCGGCGTGGCTCAAGGAACATGTGACGGCGCTACGGTCCTGGGCAAGCACGGTCGCCGGAGCGGAGATCCGGCTGCACGACCACCCGGCGATCAGCCCAGGCGACACCAGGGCACTGAGCGTGGACCAACTGACCCCCAGCGACCCCGACGTCCGGTGGCACTCCGCCGACCTCAACGCGGCGTGGCTCAGCCCCACCGGATACTACTGGATCCCGGAGGCCTGGGGACACACCTCCTCTGACGCGTCCGGGGGCGGACCCTGCAAACACGCCACCAGCGTCGCTCTCGCCGCCGACCTCACCCGCACGTGGGCGGTGGCCATCTTGGGCACGGTGCCCGGCGGGGAGGGGGTGGCCGCCTCCCTCCCCCTACATTACGGTGCACACAGACCATGGGTCCACACGGTGGACGCCGAAGTCATCCTCCACCTCCTGCGGCACGCAGATCGCGAGCGAACCACGGGAGTCCCCGCGGGCGCAGCGAAGGTGGTCAACCAGATGCCCCTGAGGTGGCTCCGGGACGGGCTGTGCGCGCGGGGGCAACACGCCGGGCACCCGTTTTGGTACGTCCGAGCCACCTCGCACCACAGTGACGCCCTCCTGCACAAGGCGGACTGGGCGGCGTCCCAGGACACCGTCTTGCAGAATACGCCCCCGGACCCTGGCCATGCCCAACTCATTGTCGCCGGCCGTGACGGCCATCTCGATCTACGGCCCCCCACGATGCGGGTGCTCGGCGAGGTCGCGCAACGGGCGCAGACGGACCATGCGCTGACGCACCGGGGACACACACCTTTGGGCGCGGCCCACGCCACGGCCTACGTCCACGCCCGGGACCTCACCGCGGCGTCCACCAACCGCCGGGCGCTGCGGGCCCGAGACGGCCACACGCCGGTGCAGCGCAGGCTCCGCGTCCGGAAGGAGCGGCTCTCCGGCGTCACCATCGTCCCACAACCGTGCCTCTTCTGCGGCGGCCCGGAAGAGACCCCGGTGCACATGCACGTGGGTTGCACCCACTCACGGCTCCTCTGGCCCCACTACCGCCAGGCGGTACACGAGGCGGCCCGCCACCTCCCACCTGGGGACAAGGCCCTGTGGGTGGCCTCGTGGCGCTCCGCAGGCGCCACATGGACGGAGGTGTTCTGCTCCGGACTGGTGCCGAGGACGCGGAGGCGCAGCTCCGCGCCATAACCCGATACGACCCGCCGGGAGGGACCTCAGTGGACGATTTCCTCCACCACATGCTCCGGCTGGGGGACTTCGCGTGGGAGCTTCGCAACCACCGGCTGGAGCAACTCCTCCACGAGCCCCTAAGCGCGGCGGCCCGGGCGCACCGGTGGCTCACTGCGGCGGAGGGCGACCACCCTCCCCCTCCCCCGCGCCCTGACAAGGACTTCGTAGCCTCCCTCCGTGTTGTGAATGGCACTCTGGAGTGCCCGCCCCAAGAGAGCCCCCACCCGTACCAGGACCTGCCGGGGGGGTTCTCGAGGCACCTACAAGACGCCCTCTTCCCACCGTGGATCATCGGGCGCGGCTCCATGACCGCATGGGAGGCGCGCATCTTGGGGGAGGAGTGGGCGCGGGAGTGGGGCCGGTGGTGCGCCGCCACGCGCGCCCCGGAGACCCCTGCGCAACGATACGCCGCCATCCCGCTCCGGTGGTGGGGGCCGGACACCCGGCCAAGACCCACCATGATCCGCGGGGCGGGGCCTGACCACCCGTTGGACGCGGCGACGGGGGAATGGCTGCAGGCGGCCCCGGGGCCGCAAACGGGATGGACTGGGGACGTATCCTCACTCGTCAGGACGCCCGTCCCGCCCCGCATCGTCCTTCACGCCGCCAACGTGCTCCAGGCCACGGAGATACGCACGTGGGGACACGCTGCGGCCACCGTCCGGTGGCACCCCCCAGAGGACGGGGCCACCCAACTCACCGTGGCGCACTTCAAAGCTGGGGGGCCGGTATACGACGACGCCCTGTCCCGGCTGGGCGACACCCAGGGGCCCTTGCTCCTCATGCTCCCCACCGGCATTGCAGCCGCGCTGCGCCAGGAGCTAGACGGCTGCGAAGGGCTGCGAGTGGGGTGGGAGGCAGTCGCGGACGGCACCCTGCTGGCCCTCCTCCACAGGGACACCGCGAACGGGTGCCAATGGGACGCGCTGACGCTCCACCTCACCGGGCGCCACGTGTACATGGCGAGCCCCCCCCAGGGGCACCCCCGCCCGACGTGGGACGACCTCATCGCCGCCTTCCACGACCACGGAATCCTCCCCGGCGACACGTGGCAGGAGGTCCAGCGGAAGACGCTTGGCAAGGACTACCGGCGCCGCGTCCACGCCCGCCTGCTGGAGATCCGGGACCCCCTCCGACAGAGGTGGGACGACCTCTGGCTCCGCCATCTCGACCCTTGGTTGCCGCCCTCCCACCTCCCACACACCTGCCGACTCTGCGGAGAATGTGACACGGTGTCCTCCGCAGCATCGACAGGCGCCAACAGGTGCGCGCGGTGCACCCAGGTAGCCGCCTGCCCCTGGCCCGAACCTCCCGCAGGCCCGCGCAGGCGCACAGAGGAGGAGGCCTTGCGCCGGCGCATCGAGGGGGCACACACCCCCTCGCACGAACAAGCGGGCCCCGCGGGCGCTGCCCTTCTGTGGATCCACGTGCACCTGCAGGACCCCACATCCGTTGCGCACCTGTCGCACGTGTTCGCCCCCTAACCCCCACCCGCCGCCGCCCTTTGCAGAGCCCGCAGCACCATGCCACGCCGACGGGGGGATGGGCCGGGGCACACCAGGGCCCGCCGCAGAGCGCAGGAGGCGGCCGTCCGGGGCCTGGTGGCGGACGCGGTGGCGGAGGCAAAAGAAGCACACGCTGCCGCACGGTGCGAACTGGAGGGCAGTGCGAGGGCCTTCCTCAACGAGACCGCCCTCCCGGCCGTCCGCGCCCTGAACGGAGCGGGGGCCCCTACGCTGCTCCCGGCAATGCACCGGATCGTGAACGCCATCCGGCCGGGGCTCATCAGCCCGGAAGTGGCCCTCTACGGGCACTGGATGGAGTGGCGCGAGTCCAATCGGTCGGGCCGGCCCCTGTCCATGGGGGACACCCTCCGGCTGACGGGGGCGGGGTCTGCCATGTCCCTCCGCAGTAGCGCCCCAGCCCTGCTGCACGCCCTCAGGACGCGCTACCCCGGGGACGCGGCCCCGTACCTGAACCAGGCGCGGGCCACGTACCCGGGGGGAGTGTCCGAGCTGGATGCGGCGCTCCACCTTCTACACCCGCCGGACGAGGACCTGGAGGTGGGCGAGGTCACGGTGTTCGTGGGAGGCGCGGACGAGGCGTCCGCCCGCCCCCGGCCGACCAACCCGGTGTATGACGGCACCGGGCCTACCCCCCCGTACGCCGTCGTCTACGAGGCGTTCCCCAGGGAGCCCACTTGGTGCCCCGCCCTCCCACCGGCGACGCACGCGCCCCGCGGCTGGGCTAACCCAGACCTGTCCCCCCCCCTCTCCAGGACCAGGGGTGCCCACCACAGGGGGCAGGTCCTCTGGCAAGAGTGCCCTGGCACCCCCCTCCTCCTCCTCGTCGTCGCGACCCGCGGGGGCCCGGGGCGGATCCTGGGGATCACCCCCAGCCACCTCTATGGGGCCACACCCGTACCCCGCCCCCCCCTCCCGGCGCCCGCGGCGCGGGACGGAGTACACACCTTCCTGCGCACACAGGAGGTCACCGCCGTTACGGGGATCCACCTGGTGCGGCTGCCCCCGACACCGCTCGACGACCCCCGGGGGCCCAGGGCCCTGGGCCCCGCCCCAGACTGGGAGCTGTGGCGCGACGCGTGGGCCGCGTGGCTCCCCCGCCTCCCCTCCCAATGCCGGTGGATGGCCGCGGGCCCCCGGCCGTGCGGGGCTGACGCCACAGCCGGCCCCCCACCCCCTCCCCCCCTCCCCTCCGCAGAGCACCACACGGCACTGCCCACGGCACGGCACTGATGCACCAGGAGGTAGTGGGAAGGGCGCGCCTGCCAACACGCATGCCTACCAGAGTAACAGTGATGGCAGACTCCGATGGGTCCCTCCAGCGGGACGACCGCCACCACCGCCGGTCCCGCTCCCGCTCCCCCGTCTCCTCCCCGGAGTGGACGGGGGAGACCCTCGCGGAGCGCGAGGAGCGGAGGCTGGCGGAGGCGGCGGTGGTCGGGCCGCCGCCGCCGGCCCGGGAACCTGGGCCAGCCGAGACGGCCGCCCCCGCCGCGCAAGCGGCCAGCCCCGCCGCCCCGCCCCGCCCAGACGCGCAGGAGGCGGAGACCGCGGCGAGCCACGCCGCGGCCCCGGCCGCGGCCCCCGGCACGCCGCCGACAAGGGGGGCAGCCCCGGCGCAAGAGCCGGACGCATCGCCGAGGGCTGCCGCAGCCGCACAGGAGAGCAAGAAGGGCGCGCGAGGGGTTGCGATGGACCCCGCACGGGCCGTGGGCGCCTCGCCGGCGGCCACCGCGGCAGCGGGGGAGCCCGAGGAGGGCGTGCGAGGGTTTGCGACCGCGGCCACGGGCGCCTCGTCGGCGGCCGCCACGGCAGCGAAGGAGAGTGAGGAGGGCGCGCGAGGGGCTGTGGCCGCGACCCCGGCGGGCCGCGACGCCGCCTCGGCCGGCCACGCCGCGGCCCCCAGCACGCCGCGCAAGCGAGGGAAGAACCCCGCACGGGCCGCGGACGCCTCGCCGGCGGCCGCCGCAGCAGCAGCAGTGGGCAGGGAGAGCGCGAAGTACCGCGCCCACGCCAACCCCGCCCACACCCACACCAGCCCCCCCAAGCCGTACCCCCCCAAGCCCTTCCCCCCGGGGCGGGAGCGGCACGTCCGCCCCCCGACGCGCGAGCGCTCGCCGCCGGGCGTCACGCTGCCGCAACTGCAAAGGCAGCGGGACGCCCGGCGAGTGGTCCAGGAAGGGCGCAGCGGCCGGGGGGAGGGGAGCAGCGGACGGCGCGACAGGCAGGGGGCAGGGGAGGGGTCAGGGCACGGGAAGGGCGCGCAGGGGCGTGGGCAGGGAGTCCAGGTGCAGGGGGCGGGGCGAGGGGAGGTGGGAGAGCGAGCGGGCCAGGGCGTGGTGGACGGGAGGCGGGACCCGCGACACGGGCAGGGGGCCGGGGAGGGGCCAGGGCACGGGAAGGGCGCTCAGGGGCGCGGGAAGGGTACCCAGGTGCAGGGGGCAGGACGAGGGGGGATGGGAGAGCGAGCGGGCCAGGGCGTGGGGGACGAGAGGCGGGACCCGCGACACGGGCATGGGACTGGAAAGGGGCCCAAGGGCAAGGGCAAGGGCGCCGCGGGCCCCAAGGGACAGGCGGGACGGGGCATGGGAGCCCATGGAGGAGGGCGGGGCGAAGGGAGGGGGGCAGAGGGCGGAGCGCCCCCGCAGCCGGACGTGCAGCCGGTGAGGTGCATCCCCCCCGGCATCCAACAGATGCCGGCACACCACACCCACCACCACCACCACCACCACCACCACCACCTCTACAACATCGACCCTGACGCCGGCGAGCTCGTCCCCCCCCAACCCCCACGACACCAGCACCAGCAAGCCCCCCCCGCGCCGAGGGCGGAGCCGGCGCGGATGGCCTCGGCGGAGGGGGGACGGGGCGCGGCATCGGCGCCGCAGGCGCAGGGGCAGCGAGGGGGGCCGGCACAGGGGCGGAGGAGGGCCGGCCATGGGACCGGGACTGGGGCGCGGTCCCAGACCCGCTGGGGGGGGGAGACCCTCCCCCTGGTGGGGGAAGTGTACGGGTGGTTGTGCTGGGCCAACCAGGGGACCTCCAGGAGGTCGCGGAACCGGCCTTTCGATGCCGTGCTCCTCCGGAGGGACGGAGGAAACCGAGAGGCACCCCCGGGGGGGTGGGCGGCCCCAGAGGACCACGAGAGGGTCCTCAGGTCAGTGATCCGGGCGGCGTGGCCCGACAGGGAGCCGACGTGGCCGGCCTTCCTGGAAGGGGGAGCGGTGCTCCGCATCACGGATGCGGACGCCAATAACTGGCTCTCCCGGGCTTTGCGTAGCGCCCTCGCCCACTGGCGCTACCGCCGGCACAACGCGCCGCCGCCGCAGCCCCAGCCCCCGCACAAGCGGCGGCGCAGGTGAAGGCCCAGACGGCGGGTACGGGAGGGTTGGGGGGGGGGGATGGGCCCCCCGACCCACGCCCCCCCCACGGTATGGCACGACGTACGAGGGCGCGCCACCCCCCGCGGGAGGGAGTGCGGAGACAACGAGCGCGGGGAGGAACCTGCTGCCCCGCAACCCGCTAACCAGTGACCGCTAACCCTCACGGCCACCCCCGACCGACCAGCGCCGCGCGACAACGGCCGGGGGATGAGGGGCCCCGGCGAGGGCCTGCGCGAGCATCCGGCTCTCGATAGGGGGGGCGGGAGAAGGGCGCGACCCCCTGGCCGATGGCTGGCCCCCGGGACCAGGACCGCCATGCCGCCCCCGCCCCTCCCCCCCGGCCGACGAGAGGCATCGCCAGGGGGCCAAAGGCCCCCCCCCAACCCACCCCCCCCCCCGCACAGACCCGAGGGCGGGTGGGGGGGCGGCCCCCCCACCCCCCCCCCCCCCCCGCACCCACCACAGCAGGGGAGCCACAGGCGCGGCCCTCCGCCCCCCCAGGGCCGGGGGGGCGCCCCCCCCTCAGGAGGAACGGCGGCGCGATGAGGGCAACGGCGGCTGGACCTGCTTCCGCGAACCCACACCGGCGTGCCGGAGCAACGCGCACAACGGAACAGGAAGGAGGCCGCGCCCCACATGACCCTCCCGTAACCACAGCCCACTCCGAGGTGACAGAGGAGGGGTTTCAAGTCAAATGGGGCCCCCAGGGGGGCGGTCCACGGGCCGCCCCTCACCCCCCCCACCCCGGGGCGGCACTTCAGCCCCGACCGCACGCGCGCGCCGGAAGGGAGCGCGCCGGCGACACGGAGAGAGCCAGAAAGGAGTACCACAGGCCGCCGCCCGGAACGAGAGCAGGGAGGCCGCGGCGCGACACCCCCCCGCCCCGCCCCCCCACCGGCCCGGCAGCCGCGGGGGCCCCGGCCCCCACCCCCCGAGGCAGAGGGGATGGACCCCCCCCGCCCGAGAGGGGAGCCGGAGTGTGACCCGCCCCCCCGCCCCAGCCGCCGGCTCAAATGGGGGCCGCGAAGAACAAGTGGGCCCATGCCTGCGCACCGGGGCGCCGCGCAGATCGTGCCCAGAGAAGCCGGGTGGGCGCGAACCGGAATGGTATGGGGGGCCACGCCCCCCATGGACAGCACGACGCCAGTGACGCCCGCTTTGTTGCCTACCCAGGGAAAGCGGCGCGCCACCTCCCGCGGGAGGGAGTGCGGAGACAACAAGCGCGGAGGGAAACCTGCTGCCCCGCAACCCGCTAACCACTGACCGCTAACCCTCACGGCCACCCCCGGCCGGCCAGCGCCGCGCGACAACGGCCGGGGGATGAGGGGCCCCAGAGAGGGACTGCGTGAGAATCCGGCTCTCGGTAGACGGGGGCGGGGGAAGGGCTCGAACCGCCTGCTCGATGGCTGGCCCCCGGGGCCAGGACTGCCAAGCCGCCCCCCCCCCCCCCTTGGCCGACAGGAGGCATCGCCAGGGGACCAAAGCCCCCCCCCCACCCCCCCCCCCCCACACAGGCCCGAGAGCGGGCGGGGGGGCGGCCCCCCCACCCCCCCCCGCCCCCCCCGCACCCACCCCAGCTGGGGAGCCACAGGCGCGGCCCTCCGCCCCCCCAGGGCCGGGGGGGCGCCCCCACCCACAGGAGGAACGGCGACACGGTAAGGGCAACGGCGGCTGGACCTGCTCCCGCGAACCCACACCGGCGTGCCGGAGCAGCGCGCACAACGGAACACGAAGGAGGCCGCGCCCCGCATGACCCTCCCGTAACCACAGCCCACTCTGAGGGGACAGAGGGGGGGTTTGCAGGTCAGCTGGGGCCCCCAGGGGAGCGGTCCACGGGCCGCCCCTCACCCCCCCCCACCCCGGGGCGGCACTTCAGCCTCGACCGCACGCGCGCGCCGGAAGGGAGCGCGCCAGCGGCACGGAGAGAGCCAGAAAGGGGTACCGCAGGCCGCCGCCCGGAACGAGAGCAGGGAGGCCGCGGCGCGACACCCCCCCCGAGGCAGGGGGGATGGGCCCCCCCCACCCGAGAGGGGAGCCGGAGTGTGACCCGCCCCCCCGCTCAGGCCGCCGGCCCACATGGGGGCCGCGAAGAACAAGCGGGCCCACGCCTGCGCACCGGGACGCCGCACAGATCGTACCCAGAGAAGCCGGGTGAGCACGAACCGGAGTGGTATGGGGGGCCACGCCCCCCATGGACAGCACAACGCCAGTGACGCCCGCTTTGTTGCCTGCCCAGGGAAGGCAGAGGGACGGAAAGAGGCAGAGCGACCCCCCGCCCTACAGTCAGTCGGCGATCCGGCGGTGCTACTGTCCGCCTCTTACCCCTATGCACGTCAGTCAGCGATCCGACGGTGCCGCACTCCACCCAGCCCCCTCCCCCCCTGTCCCGACCCCGTGCACGTGGACAGGGGCCTCCCGGCACGCGCAACACGCTTCACAACGCACAGCCCCACCCTCTGGACTGGATTCATAGCCGACGACACCCCTAAGTCGCGTAAGAGACTCCCGCGGCCAAGTAGTGAGAGCGTCGGTCTTCAATCGTCCAGTGCGGGGGTTCGATCCCAGGCGTTGGTGCTCCTGGGATCCCTGCACGTAGAGCTCTCTAGTTGGCGACGTGGGAACCACCCTCCCCTCCAGCAAATCGCGCCACCACCGATACCGGTGGATCGGGTGGAGGTCTCGTTCATTTTACCCCCCACCCTAGAAAAACAAAACACATGGGAGCCACCCACCCCTGCAGCAGTGCGCACCGTCACCTGTACTCGAACAGGTTGACGGGAGGCCTCGTCCGGTATTCGAAGGGATCGGTGGGAGACCACCGATCACGGGGTTCGAACCAGCTCCTTCGCGGCGCGCGCCTGGTGCGCTACCTCCGGGGCGGCTGCCTTCTGAGATACACTGGCACCCGGGTCACAGATCAAACGCGCCCACAACCCCCTCCCCCTGTGCTAAGAGTAAGCCCGCGGTAGGGGTGCTCTGCTGGGCCATGAACCGGAACATTGGTGCACCACTCCAGCCACGGTCACCCCAACCCCCCCACGCATCCCGCAGGGCGAAGTTCCGTGCGCATCGGGCTCGTCATGGGAATCCGGCGGACCGGCGCCTGGACACCAAGTCGACACCTCTCTCCCCCCCCACAGGAACAGAGCGGGGCCCCCACAACCGCACGCCCGCGCCCACAACGCAGACCCCGACAGCCCACCCAGTGGACGGGCAGTCGGGGGAAGAGGAGTGCAAGACCCCGAACGCCCCACGCAACGGTCGAAGGCACCCCCCCCGGGGACGCCCTGCCGCCGCCCCCACAACCCCAAGCCAAGTAGGGGGGAACCGGGACCGGACCGCCCCCCCCCAAGCACGCCAGGCGGAGCACGGGACCGGGGCAGGACACGCGGAGGGGCACGGACCACATGGAACAGCCCTACCAGCGCCCAGTGCCGGGACCACGCGAGATGCGCGCGCCACACCACCCAGCGGGGAGCGGACACCGCGAGAGCGCGAGCGCACATACACGAAAAGGACACGCGGGGACCACCAGAAGGGCAACCGGACCGAGCGCGCGGAACGCACAGACCGCATGGAATGGCGTACCAGCGAGCGAGGATAAGGGACACCCGGACGGGACGGCCCGCCACACGCAGCGCGGAACACGCGGGGCGGGAAGGGGGAAGAAGGGGAGACACAACACCAGGTACCGGCCCGAACCCCCCCGAACCGGCCGCGAGCGCCGCGCACACACAGACGGGACACTGCACCCGCCAAGGCAGTAGTGGCGCACAGCGCCACGCCCCAACCCCTAGGCTAGGCAGCCTCCGCGCCAGCCCAAGGGGGTCCCACTGGCGACAAGCCAGTAGCACGGGCCCGGCGGCGCCGGCGCCCCGGGCGACCACGCATTAGGGGGGCGACGCAGTGGGTAAGCGCCCGCGGCCACGGCTGCGAATTGATGCACTGACCGGGGAGTGGCGAAACGGGGACGCCGGGGAAGGACGGGGCTCCGAGCTCTGTGAACCCGGGGGACTCCGCCACCAGGCAGGAGGTGCGTCTTGGAGGGCCCCCCACTAGGGCCCGGTGGGGAGGATTTCACCTGGCCCGACCAGGTGGCCCCCCGGCGCCGAAAGGCGTCTAGTACCCGCAAAATCAAACCTCAAACCTCAAACCCCTGCCCTCACCATGGGGAGGGGTGTATCCTGTGCCGAAGTGTGCAAACAGAGACCTTGGTCGGACTGGTGTCCACGCGACCGGTCACTGAATGGTTCCTTCGACTCGCGTTCCATCTTCCGTAGCTGAAAGGAAGCTACAGAGCCATTGACACACTGCACCCTCTGGTATATCATTCTTGAGGGCTGCACGTCAATACACTCCATCGGCAGAACACAGTGTTTCACTGTGTCCACAGTGAGCCCATACGCCACTAAAAAGGGATGACCCAGGATCAACTCAGGGGTAACGTCCGCTGAGTAAATCCACGCATCCGTGCACACACACTGCAGAGGACCCAGATAATGACACACAGGCAAAGAAATATTCACTTGCGCGCCCTCGGTCCCGCCTGGCACCGGTTGTGACCCCACAGCACTGAGGGCACGGGACCTCCTGGCTGGTCTCAGTGAACCCTCAGGGAAAGCACTGCGCTTCCCCACAGCAAAAACCTCACAACCCGTGTCAATTAATGCACGTATGCGTTTAACGCCATATTCACCAAAGTCCACGTCCACTTCTATCCACAGCTCACGTCTTTCCCCTGATTTTACCCGTCTCTCAAAACGGCGGCGCAATCTCAGGATGCCCTCTCTGCAGTCAACCAATTTAATTTGTGACTGCTGCGCCAAATCACCCGGGAACTGAGCCTCAAGCAGGGACTTACATTTAGCAGAGATTGCCCCATGATCTCCAGGCCCTTACGGGCTTTTCTTATCTTTAGACTTTCGCCATTGCTGCCTCAACTCTGCATGTGCTGTAAAGCAAGACGCCTCGGTATGATTAGTCTTGCCACAGTGCTTACACGGGGGGTATGGCCCCTTCTTGTCCTCGGGTGTATTCTTCTCCCATTTACCCTGCGCCGTGTCCTTACGGAAGGGATTCTGCTCACATTTCACACCCAGGTGATCCCCACCACACCAAATGCACTTTTGGTCCTTTAAACGCTGCATAATCGTCTTGTGTGGAACTTGTTTTTGTTCCTTCCAACTTTTTGGCCAATGTGTTTTATTCACTATCCAACACGATCCATTGTGCGCCTTACCACACGTGGTGCATCTGGGGGGTTCGGATTGTGAGCGTCCCTTACCACCTTGCTGTCGCGGTCCTCCTTTCCCACTCCCACGATCATCATTGTTCACTGGTCCCCGACCCCTGAGGTTCCCAATAGTTTCATCATCGATGTTTTCTGTCCCAACGCCAGACCCATATCGCTTAGCCAATACCTCCGCACGCCTACGCAACACCAATTTATGGAGAATGAATGAATGTGCTTCTTGAAAGGTGGACTGACCATACATGGCTTCCACCTCCAACAACTCACTCACGTCTTTCTGAAAGCATTTAGCCCTGGCCAGAGCATCCCCATAGGTCTTCTTGGCCGTTTGGGCAGAAATCGTACCAACACGATTAAACAGAACCTGAAACTTCAAAAACCATCTCCTATATGGCATGGGGAGTCGATTGGGTGGGGTAGAATCTTTCCATTCTTGCTCAAGGACATGAGGATTTTGCAACTCGGCAGCCTCTTCCTTGAGCATTGCCCAAATATGGTCATACCCCCACCCCAATTCCGCGACACAATCCCAGAAAGCCGCCGCATCCTCACTCGGCAAGGCCGAGAGGAGCGCGAGTGTGCGGAGTTGGGGGGTAAGGGAGACCGACCAATATTTCAACCAATAGTCCCAGTGTCGTTCAAAATGAAAAAATGTAGCGTAATCTCCATCAAACGTAGGTCTCTTAATAAAACGTTGAATGTCTTTCTTAGTGTCTCGATCCAGCAACTCAAAGTCGTTATCCATATCCCCCCGATCACTTGAGAACAATCCCCTTATGTGGGCTTCTGTTCCTGTACTGGTGGGGTTGTCCTCATTCTCCGGTCGTGCCTCGGGGTGCACTGAAAAAAATCGGTGCAAATCATGAAAACGAACTCGTTTCTAACCAATCAACCCGGCCCCTTCCCTTTTAGGTCGTTGTTGATCTGCCAGTGGCCCGGGAGAGAATTTACCCCCGAACACATTGCGTGACCCTTCAGGGTGGGAACTATTTGATACAAAATCAGACGCTTTCATGCCGCCCGACTCAAAACGAAGGAGGCATACCAATGCGATGAACGAAGTCACCGAATCAGCTTACCTTCTCCATGTCGGACCCTTGTTTCACCTCGTCACTCGGTTGATTAATGAATTCCTTCTTTACTTCCTTCGGTCCAGCGCCCGATTCTGTGGACGAAGGCCAATGTGAAGGAAGGGACAATTGTCCATGTGAATCATGGGACTCATGCACCTCATGAGACCCAAAACCATCGACTAATTGCCGGAACTCTAATAATTCAATTTGAGCCGATTGCAACATTTGTTGCACCTCTTCAATATCACCTTCTAACTTAGTCAAACGATCATCATCCATCGACGAGACCGTTCTTCTAGTTTTCAAAGAACCATCCGTTGAAGACAATTGTTCATGAATCATCAACCGTTGAGCCTCATATTCCATCCTAGTCATGACCCTTTCCTCAAGCCGTGAAATATATTGTGTGGATGACTCTCGTACCTCTGCCATCAAAGAATTCTTATGCAAAGAAAATTCATGTTTGACCATAGCGTCAAGCGATGTCGGATCACGCCGACCATAAACGCTCATGCCACGATCCAACTCCGCTTTCATTTCCACGAGTTGGTTCAAAACACTCTTAGAGTGTTTATCAAAATCACCAAATGGCACAAAGGACTCATTCAAATGCTGCTCAAGGTTTTTAATCGACTCGTTGCTCGCGTTCAACTTCTCCAAGACTCGCTCAATCTCGTCAACACGTTCCCCAAGAGTGACAATGCGTCCGTCAAGAACAAGCGTTTGAATGGAACTCTGGATGGAGTCAATGCGCTTGTTCAATTGAGATTCGCAATCCCCAACGGCAACACTATTGTCTCCATTCAAATTTTTCCGATGACCACAAAGTTCATTGCGCATCGCGACCCCAAATGGTTCCAATGCCTTGGTGATGATCTCACGAACCCATGGACCCGATTGCACTTTAATATCCTCCACCGAGAGTGCGTTACGCCGTGATTGGAGCGTCGATATGTCCGTTTGAATTTGTTGAATCAAAGGAACATAAGGAGTTTTCGATGGAGATGCTTCATGTCGCCCAACTAACGAAGATACTTGGCGATAAAGCCACCGAACACGAGCATTCAACGACTCCATTTCCGACGACATTGTATGATTATTTTTCCCACATTGTTGGTCCATATTGGATAATGTCTTTTTGACCTCATTTATGTCTCCATCAACATCACCGACACGAGCAAGAAGGGAATCACCCACATGCACAATTCGTGATATGCGTTGATCTACATCACTATGCATGACGTCAATGTTAAGCCGTTGTTCATGGAGGAATTGAATGATATTTTGAACTACATCTCCCAACACTTCAAAGCGTTGGGGATGTATACCTTCACGGATTTCGGCTTCCATGGCTTCATATCTCCGTCCCTCGGCGTCCTCCCAACGAAGGCGTAGAATACGGCGATCGCCAAAACTCGCTCCATATGATCATCCTCTTGTTGAGAACCATACTCCAATTGCCTCGAGTGATCAACCGGACCCTCAAGGAGTAAGTGAGACGAGTTGGAAGGATCCATAGTGGAAGGTGTACCAAACAAACGTCACGGAGTTACCTCTGTTTAGAACTCGTGATCAAATGCCCAACCAATGCTCAAAATTTAAGGCGCTCGAGATCGAACCGTATTGCCAAATTGCTACCATGTACTAGTCCAAGTCCTCCTTGATGTCTTGTCCTAGAATTACTCCAATGCTTACCCAAAGCCAAACAGATCAGTGGACGAGCACCAAAGCCATTTCGAACATAACAGGAACCTATGCAGTGACAGAAAATCGTTGTATTTTGGAATGAAACTTCCACAATCGAAACTGCACTGCATGGCGCTAAATCTCATGATCATCGCTAAATAACACGAAATCCTCAGGCGACTTCCGTCGCTGCATGCCGGCGGCTACACCTCCACAAATCACCCTCTCCTATAACCACCACACTCCCGATTCCAGACCCAGCCGCTGCAACATGCACACCCATAACCAACCCGCCTATGGCAGAGGGCACAGGCTTTACTGGTATGCCTACCTACCCTGCCTATGGTTTGGGCCCACCTACCACTGCGTTTCCTGAGGCAACTACTGCCAGAGAGCTGGTGACCTCCAGTTCTGCGCCGCGATGGTATGCGGCGGACTATCACCATCCTCTACCCGCTACGGGAACCTATGTGGATGTTCCTGGGTATGCAACCTTGAGTGGGTTGAGGAGAGGACCTGAGTCTCTTGGAGGCAGGAGTAGAGGATCGGGGAGATCCTCCAACAGGTCCCTGACGCGGTCGGAGATCAACGAGGTTCTCCGAGGAGCCACCTCTAAAATCGTTGGCGTCGTCACTCAAGAGATTAGAGAGAAACTGGAGCCCCTGATGTTACCGCCCCAAGCGTCACCTACCACGGTGGGAGTGTCACCCCATCGAGTACAGGCCAACCACCTGGTGGCAGGGCTGACAAACACCCTGGGGAGCCTGAGGAGCCGACCGATGCCGACCCCTGCAGCGATACCGAGAAGCCCTTTCGTACCGAGAACGGCCCAGCCGCCCTACAGCCACGTGACAAATTCTACGAGAGCCGAGCTGGACCGGCTGGGGCTGACAGCCTTGAGGGCAATGGTTGACGTGGAGCCCTATGGCTCTAGTGATCTAGGCGGAGACCCCTCCGATGATGAGCCGCCGTCGATGACTTCTGCTTCGCCCTCGGAGGACGACGACCCGGAGGACCCGGAGAACACAAGTGGGAAGAAGAAGAAGAAGAAGAGGAAGACCCGACGCCCTGAGGGACGCAGGTCTCAGGAGGCTAAGGCTATTGCCACCTCCAAGATCGTGGTGAACCTGCCTGAGTTCACAGGCAAGGACCTCAGCGAGTTCGCTGAGAATTTTGGCCGGTTTCTCCGATTGACCGGCCAAACCCACGCTAGTGGACGGGTGAAGTGCGATCTGCTCGTGCAGTGTTGCAAGACCAAGTACCTGGAGAAGCAGGTCAGACAGATCGTGACTAATTCCGCCACCTTTGCCGATGTGTTGGTTGCCTTGGAGAGGCTGTACCCAACCTATGGAACCGACCTCTCCATCAGGGCCGAGATCCAGAACCTGCCCGTGCTGCCCAACAACCCCAAACCTGGCAGGTTCTCTGAGCTGTTGGCTGACCTGGATCACTGGGCTGGAGGATTGACGCCCGGTTCCTACAGCAGCGACGACCTGCTCTTCTGGCTGCTGGCTAAGCTCCCTCGAGAGCTGTGGGACGAGTGCCGTTCGACGGCAGAGCGCAAGGCTAGATCCCTCCGCTACAAGGATCTATGCGTGCTACTCCTGGAGCTGGCGCTGGAGAAAGAAAGCGACCAGGACCTGAACAACTACCGTCCTGGAGGTGGAGGCTCTGGAAGCCATGGCAAAGGGTACCAAGGATCCAGACCTGGGCAGGGGACTACCCCCCAACACACCCACGCCCGTATCATGGAGAACGTCAAGGAGCTCTTCTGGTGTGATGCCAGAGACGAGCAGGGACACCTGCAGCACTCTCCTGACTGCGAGCAGCGAGACTGCTTCGTAGTCCAGGGGAAGCAGCAGGAGAAGAACACCGGCGCCAAGGCAAAGCTGCCGGATCATTACAGGTGCACCATCACGTCTGCCTTCTGTGGGAAGAGGAAGCACTACGAGGATGAGTGCTACCATAAGCAGCGCCTATCGGCGAAGCTTAAGGGTGAAGATCCTGGCAAAGGCTCTGGCAAAGGTGGAGGCAAAGGGAAAGGCAACGACTCCGGCAAGGGCAAGTCGAAAGGACGTGGACAAGGGCAAGACAAGAGTCAAGGTGGACGAGGAGGAGGCACTAACCGCCAGCCAGACAAGGACAACAAGAACCAGGACAAGAACGGAGGCAACCCCAACCCTAATCCAGGGGGGAACTCCGAGCCCTCTGGAGGGCAGTCTGGTCCGACCACGCGCTCACAAACGCAGGCCCAGCAAGCGCAAGGGGCCAAGCGGGAGCACGAAGGTGGTGATGACGGCAACGCTAAGAAGACAAGCCGTTTCATGAGGATGGCCCGCAAGCTGCGGAACAAGGGGTTCGAGGTGACCTGTCTGGCGCAGTTCTGACGGGGACGCTCTGGTGGCACCCAAGACCTGGTGTTTTGGGTACGTATCCGACTAGGGGGACGCGAATACCTGGGGGTATTGGATACTGGCGCCACCATATCTATAGTGGCCAAGAAAATTTTACCTTGTGGGAGCCTGAAGAACACCATGACCACCGCGGCTATACGAATGGGGGATGGACATGTGGTGCACAGCTGCAGGGACTGTGAAATGGAGGTACCTATGGGCTCCCGGACTATCGCCCATCGGTTCGATGTGATGGACACTGGCGCCTTCGACTTTGTATTGGGGACTGACTTCTTCGTGCAGCACTCCCAGATACAATCCCTGACGCTGCAAGCGCCCTACCTCCTCTACGTGGACCACGGCAGTGGCAGAGAGTCTGTGCCACTGGAGCAGTCGGAACATACCTCGAGTTACCTGAGGCTATCGAGGGAGGAGCCCTCGAACATGATGGCGGCCTCCAAAACTGAGGACTATCAACTATTGGGGGAAGTCCCAGACCAAGGTCTGAAGGAGTTGGGTTACTCTAGAGAAGACCTGAGTGTGGAGTTGTTCGCCAGCGACAAGCAGCATGTACTGGACCTTTACTGCAGCAAGGGGAAGAACTGCAGCTACAAATTTTACTGGCCCTCTTTCGGGATGGCCTACGGGAACCCCAGGTTCAGTGAACTGGGGAAGGTCCTGACCAAGGTGGCCTTGGAACGTTCCCGTATGGTCCTGTGTTCCCCCGATTGGGGAGCCCATGGGGGCAACGAGTACTGGCGAAACCTCCTGGACAGGCTGACTATCAGCTCTGTTCGGTTACCTGATGAGGCCATCTACGTGCCTTTGGGGCGTAAGACGCCTATTGGGAAACCCGGATGGGGGAGTATGCTCAGCGTGGTGGACGAAGGTCTTACTCCCATCCCCTGGGAGGATCTGGACCCGACTCTGGTCCAGGCTATACAACGAGAAAGCGATGGACTCGCCTTGGGTGACTTGAAGGATCGACTACGACTTCAAGATGCTATTGAGACTACACCCGGAGGAGATGAGTACGTCATGACTAACACCAACGCCCCCAACTCTCCCTGTCATGTACCTGTTGCTGACCGAGTCTCTGAGTGTGGACTATCTGAGCTACCTAGCTCTATCCACTCGGATGACGAAACTGAGCACGACGCCTTCTTCGTGCAGACCTTTGTGGAGGAAGTGGAGAACGCCGAGTACGTCGCCCCACTGAAACCCCTACTCTCCATGAGGGTGGAAGACCCCGTGGACGAAGGGCTGGACACTCGACCCAGGCTCAGGGAGTATGTGGACTCCAAGAGGAAGTTGGTGGCGAAAAAGCTATGCTACGCTATGCCTACCTGCAGCTCATGGCCACTGCAGCAAGGAGGTTTGGGAGATCTATCCCAATTGAAGGAGGACCTCGAACAGAAGATCACCACCTGGCAAAGGGAGGTAGATCTTAAGCTCATGAAGAGCGTGTGGAGCGCCCATGTGAGGACCCCAGAGGTGGACGACCTCTCGGAGGAATGTGTATGTGAACCCCCTCGAGGGTGCCTATGTTGCCATCGTCCACCGGAGATGGTTGAACAAGACCTTCTGTATGCCTACCAAGGGTTGAAGGACACTACCAAGGGCGAAGAGTCGGTGGACGATCACCTCGCGACATCTATTACTCAGGGGGCAAGCAACTTACACTCTGACGAGGACATGGAGGACAAGATCAAGCTATTGGACCCGCGGGTGCAGAAGCTTATAAGGACCTATCTGGAGGTGTTCGGAGAACTACCCCCTCCAGCTTCATGTGACAAGCTGGTACAAACCGACCTCAAGCTTAAACCCGAGTTCGTGGGTCACAAGATCCGGAGGAGACCCTATCCAGCTCCTAAAGAACAGGCCGACGAGATTGAGCGACAGATACAAGAATGTATCGACGCTGGCCTAGTCCTGGAGTACAAGGACGGGGACTACCCCCTACACTGCAGCCCCTGTTTCCTGGTGGCTAAACCTGGGTCTACAGCCAAACGGCTGGTAGTGGACTACGGAGAGCTGAACAAGAAAACGTTGAACCACTCAGGGTGCATTCCCAATATGGAGTCTACCCTGGAGAAGATAGCCTCCTGTCGCTACAAGACCAAGATGGACAAGAGGAGCGGATTCTGGCAAGTGGACCTGACGCCCAACGCTCAGGAGCTACTGGCCTTCATCACCCCTCAGGGGAGGGTGTTCAAGTGGAAGGTCATGCCATTTAGCGTGGCCAACGCACCCGCTCTATTCCAAGAGCTGATGAACAAGATCTTGTCCATCCTACGAAGGAGACCTAAGGTGCAGGAGCTTGTATCCCGTGCGGCCCAGATGGAAGCTCACATCGACGATGTATGCCTCGGGACCAATACCCAGGAGGATCACCTAATCCTCTTGGGTGAGTTCTTTGCGGTCTGCCAGGAGAACCACGAACGACTCAAGCTGGAGAAGTGTGAGTTCATGCAGGAGACCATGCAGTACCTGGGGTTTGAAGTTGGCTATGGGTGGTGGACCCTAGCGGCCTCTAGGGCCAAACCCCTGATGGATGCTAAGGTACGACACGAAGACCCCAAGAAAGGACTTCATGATGTACGCAGTTTCATTGGGGCGTGCAACTTCTATCGCCGCCATATCAAAACCTTCACCTACACCAGCGCCTTTCTGACGGACTTGATCAAGAAGAGTACTACTTGGCGCTGGGGCCCACAAGAGCAACAAGTGTTTGACGAGCTCAAAGACAAAGCGGCCAACGCTAAGTGCTTGGGCGTGCCTAGGACACAAGGGGAGATTATCCTGGTGACCGACGCCAGCAATGTGGGCGGTGGTGGAACGTTGTTCCAATGGCAAGCACTAGAGAAGGAGGAGTTCGACTCGGCCATTTCCCAATGGGGGACGGAAGGTTTCAACCGAGATGGAACCCTCAAGCACAGCTACCCTGACGACAAGTGGGTCCTAGTACCGCTGGGCCACTGGAACTGGAAATGGAACCAGGCCAGGGGGAACTACTCCACCTATGAGCAGGAATTGCTCGCGGGTATGCTAGTGCTATCCTCACAAGCACGACTGTTGGGGAGTAACCCTGTGGTCTGGCTGTGCGACCAAGAACCGGTCCGCAGTTTCCAGAAGGGCCCCCCACCTGAGAAGGCCAAGCTACGGCGCTGGTGGACCTACCTCAGTGAACTACGGCTGACGGTACACCATATCCAGGGAGTGAAGAACGAGTGTGCAGACTACATCAGCCGCAACAACTTCGACGCCCTGATTGGTGCCCGGTCTGAAGCGCTGACTAAGGAGGCCTTCAGCCGTATGGACGTCCACTTGGACCTCAACATGACGATGATAAGCCCCCCTGGACGGACTCCAACAATCGGAGTACCTGAAGGAGTTTGGGGATATCTACAAGCGCCTGGAGAAACGCCTTGAACCCCTCCTGGTCAACCAAGATCAGTGGAAGAGGGACAAGAGCTACCTCTGGCACGAGGACCGCATCGTGGTGCCTAGTGACAGAGTCCCAGCGCTGCTGAAGTGGACCCATGAGTCCAGCGGTCATGTGGGTGCTGACCGTACCCTGAGGCTGTTCAAGCAGTGGTTCCACACTACGTGGACTGACGACCAACTGCGGAAAACCCTCCAGCCTATCGTGGACAAGTGCCCGTGCAGGTCCTGCAAACCAGGGAATATCAGGGACAGAGGTCTCTACTCGACCCTGCCCATCCCTCACTGTGCTAACAGTGTTCTTTACGTGGACTACACGGAGATGCCGAAGTTCGGGGGCTATGACTTCACCCTCGTGGTAACCTGTGGGTTGACCAGGTTTACCAGGGTGTTCCCATGTACCAAGCACATTACCGGGGAGGAGACTATCAAGATACTCCTGAAGGAGTGGTTCTGTGTCTATGGGGCGCCCAAAGAGATCAACTCCGATGAGGACCTATGAGTACGCTCAGATACTGGCTGGTACAAGAGGGTCCTGAGATCCCTCAATGTCCAGGTGTCTACGGGGATTCCCTACTCGCACACGAGCAACCCCCTATGTGAGCGACAGATCCGTGTCCTCAAGGAGAATGTAAGGATATTGTGCAAAACTGAACGCACCAGAGACTGGGTGAGACTACTCCCCGTCATATCCTTGATGATGAACTCCCAAGAGAGTTCAGCTACTGGCTACTCGCCCCATGAGCTATTCCTAGGGCGCCCGGCTTGGTTCCTACATGCCCCCTATCCAGAGGACACCCATTCTTCTGTGGGTGAATGGGTCCAAGAGCAACAAGCGAAGGTGGACAAGGCCAAGAGAAAGATGTCCTTGAATTATGCCCTAGGTCTTTTGATGTATTCCTGCAGGTTTTGTAGTTGAAAACCCCAAATTAAAGCAGCAAGTAGAGCAAGGACTGAATGTGGATCGAATCAATGATTGGTTTTGGAATCCAGTGTAACACAGAAGGGCTGCAGATAGACAAAGCAGGTATATGAACATAGCTTCAATCACAAATGGATAATACAAAAGGTTTTATATGAAAATTGGTCAGACTCTAGCCTCAGAGGTTGCAATAGGCACTTCATGTGCACTCTTTTGGGTGAAATGGTGCTGGTTAGGACTGAGGGGCATAGATGTCAGGACCACACAGAAAATGACTTGGCCAAGCAACTGAATTCAGAAACAGTTACAAAGTAGGACCAAAATAAGTGGTAGAAACAATTGAGTATAGGGGTCTTGGGGTGGGAGACCACTTAGGCTTAACCTCCAAGGCCAACAAGCATGTAATGCCTGATTTATTTTGGTATGTCCTCCATGAAGGAAGGTACCTCCGCTCAGTTGAGTGGTAGGGGTGAACTTCATGGGGGGGGCTAGGGTCACAACCCTAGTTATTTTGAGAAAGTGTACTTTAGGCAACAAAAGAGTGATAAAAACACTTAAGTTTGTCTCAGCATCAACAAAGAGTTTTAAGGGGGGCTTAGCCTGGATCAAGCCCTCCAAGAAAGACATGGCAGTGACTTTTTCTTACTCCCCCCTGGAGTACTAGTTAGCTAAGCTAGTAGGACCAAGGAAAAAGGCTCAAATATTCCCAAAATTACCCCAAAAAATGCATTAAACTCACCAAAAACATTCTCATCAATTCATAGAAGCCTATCACACTGTAGGGACCCTTGAAAAACAGTGTAATGTACCGTGAATGATGTCCCTTCGAAGGGGCATTCCTCAAAAGTCGCCGGCGTGCGGCGAAAACTTTTGGAAAAAGTGTGGGGGCAGTGGGAATTGAACCCAGGACTCCCTCCCTAGAGCCAATGTGCTTGCATACTAGGGTACAGTCGAACGCTCTAATGCGGACGGCTACGGCCGTATAAACAGCGTTTTAGTATACGTCCTGACCAAGGGCCAGGGCGGAGCAATACTCCCAATGGAGGACACAAACCCCCAGGAGCTGGAGAAAATAGAAAATGGAACCAGCAGGGAGTGATTCCTGCGGTTTTGCGGAAGGGGTTGCGATTTAGCAAGTGAAATCGTTGAAAATCGAGGAAACCACGCGGGAAATCGTCATTTTTACACATAACTTAAAGTCGCAGACAAGCGCAAAGGAAGCGGACGCCAAGAAAAGGGTTGCGCAAGCGAAAACGGCTTTTGGAAAAGAAGGTATGAGCCGTAGTTTTTAAGGTTTTAAAGAAAATTTTTGCACAGTTGCATCAAAATTTTTATAAACTTCAGAGTAAAGCATTCAAATTCAGCTTACACCACCGAGCAGTTCAACAACCCGTCTCTCAGGTATGTCTGTGTCACCTCACACTCACGCATTGCGTTCGTGTTGGTTGTTCCGTCAAAACGTTAGGGTTGTCAACGCTGTGCTCGTTGGGGGGTCGGGTGTTCATCTCTCATGCTCTGCACAGGTGAAAGCAGGAATGAAAGCTATGTGATGCGAATGGAGCGCGCAGTGCGCACGTAGGGTTAGAATATGCGCTGTGCTCGCGATGCATGTGCCTAATCGAGGCATCCACACGCTGTTACGCCTTACCTGTATCCGAAATTCACCCTTGTTTTCTTCCTCACAGGTAAGTACAGAAGTGTTTGTTCGTGTGCGGCCGTGGCGTTAAAGTCGAGTTGCTTAAAACGCTTAGGTTTGTTTTGTGTTCGTTCCCATTTCGGCATTCACACGATGCATGGTGAGTAAGGTAGGTTAGCCCAGGAGGAGCTCACCTCCTGGTTGAGTCAGTGGTTCAGCCTCCCTTCCCTGCGTGCACATGATGCATTAAAGGGTAGGCCACGCGAATTGCGCACGGTAAACCTTGTTTAGGTTACCCAGAGGCTCCTCGGTACGTTCTTTAAGAGAACCCGAGGAGTTTCTTAAAGCTTGCTTGCTTGACAGGGGTAGCTGATCCGTCAGCGTGTTTGCGAACAGTGTATTATAGGTCACACTGAGAAGGGTATAATACCTGGAGTGTGGCTTGGTTCCTCAGTCGCAAACGCCCCTTCATTTGCCTCTTTTGTACAGGTGGGAGAGGTTAAGGGTGATTGGTGCACGCAGCAGCTGCCTTTGGCGGCTACCATTTTTCTGCTCCAGCAAAACAGGGGCGCTGATCACAAATCAAATCACTGTGCCTCAGCCAGTACTGGCGAGCGCAGTTCGACCTCAACGACATCTGCGCTGTGCATGCAACGAGAGCACCCCTTCCCTCCAAGCCCTAGCAGGGGAAACGCGTGGTGGCGTCCCCTGTTAGGCCACAGCTGCTTAGAGGCGCTGTGTTCTCTTGTCCTTTTCACAGGAGGGCCACTAGGGCCTGAGTCTTCCTGGACAGCAGCCCCAAGTAGCGTGTGTAGGGGTTAGGGTCAGCAGGCCTGGCAGGAGGTGAGTGCAAGTGCTGAGTGCTCACCCTGCCTTCGAAGGCCGGTGCTGGCGTTAGTGAGTGTAGTGTAGTGGTGTCTCCTGTCCCGCGTGCTTTTCCTCGTGGGCAGGGGAGTGCGTTAGCTTTTGGCCTGTAGCAAAAATGGGCGTTTTGTATGCCCTTAGCACACTTGGCCACCCCTCCCCTCTTAGTAGGTAGGGCTCTTGCCGTACACCCCAAGGATAGGCGCCAGCACAGAAATTGGGCGCCATAGGAGTGGTAATAGTATCTGATTAGGACCTTCGGTCCGACGTCAGCGAAGCCCGGTCTCCGGGAGCCACGCTGGGGAGAGAAGTGAGACACATACAGACATACGTAGCACACTTAAGGGTATGGTAAACCCTGTAAGGAAGGGTAGAACCCCATGGGTCTGGACCAGTCAGGGGTCCTAACTATGGGCTCGCTTGTCCCCAAGGAGGGAAGACACACCTTGCCTCATAACACCTTGCTTGTCATTCCCCCCTGGTGTAGTAAGCCACCGTTCTTCGTTGGCTCACCAAGGTCATTTCATTAGGGCAGTACCCATGCAACACATGGTCAACAAGGCAAACACTCGCTGGGTGGCTGCAATCTTGATAAGCGGCCACCTGGCTCACGCTGGAAACCATCGGCATGGGTCTGCAGGGCACAGACAGAGTCAGTGCAGTGTTCTTACACCCATACTCAGGCACGACTGCAGAAGAGTGCTCACTGCACCTGTCAGTAGACTGACACAGGGAAATTAGCTTCGCTTCTTACGCTGGGACATAGTCTCAGCACGGGTTAGGAGCTGACCCTCGTTGTTCTCAACGAGGTAAGTGCGGAAGATGGGGTTGATACTCCCATCTGGTTGTATGAAGGCTGACATAGGTTCCCAGGTCGCCTCGGACAACCCATAGCCATCCCACAGGGTTAGGAATTTCCAGCCCTGTTTATACTCGTGGCGAGCAATACCTGCAACCACGTAGTAACCATCGACTGCCATCTCATCGGCAGTCATCTCTTCGAGTTCGTCTGCCTCCTCTGGACTGGCAGCCTCTCTAGGTCTATACGTTCGACCTCACTGTCGCTGAGGCGCCACTCATCCCAAGACAAGTTGTCAGGGGAGTGATAGTGCCTCAACTGCTTAGGTGCACATAGCAGTTCACCACCTAGACGTGGGCTGCACCTGACATGGATCCTGGATCCATCTATCCTGATGATACGATAGGGTCCAAAGTAAGGGTCCTGTAGGCAGTTACGTGGCCAGGAGGGTAGGCGTGAATGGTGTACCAAAACAAGGTCACCAACCTTGAAGCTGGCAGGTCGCCGTAGGCGGTTCCGTTGGCTCTGTTCACGGTCACGAATGTGCCTCAGGTTAGTACCAGCCTGGTTAGCCAGAGACTGCTTGTGTTCCAGCCAATCTCCCACAGGGCTCTTGAAGTCCTCAGGAAAGGGAGTTTTGAAGAACCAAGCAGGTCGTCCTCCATGGAACAGTTCGTGGGGGGTGAAACCCGTAGAAGAGCTCCACTGTGAGTTCATGGACAGAACTGCCCAGGGCACTAGGCGTACCCAGTCCTTGGTGCGCTCCTGTTTCATCAGGATTCTTAGGTTTTGCTCCACCACACGGTTCTGTCTCTCACAGAGAGGGTTAGACGTGTGAATGTAGGGCACACCTGTGGTTACCTCCACGTTGAGGGCATTT
Organism: Eutreptiella sp. 'Long Island Sound 2002'; assembly: GCA_964036045.1. Lineage (NCBI taxonomy): Eukaryota > Euglenozoa > Euglenophyceae > Eutreptiales > Eutreptiaceae > Eutreptiella > Eutreptiella sp. 'Long Island Sound 2002'. Next base: position 8,280,086 of record OZ038378.1, read on the forward strand.
AGCACTCGTTTGTACCACCCAGTGTCACTGCGGATGCGTACATCTTCATCAGAGTGCACCTGTTTAGGTGCTCCATAGGGTTCGAACCATTGTTCGACCAACATTTTTACAGTCTGCTCACCTGTGATTTTCTTATTGCAAGGGAACACACGGGTGAAGCGAGATAGACCACAGGTGACCACGAGGCAACTATCATAGCCGCCAAAGCGTGGTAGGCCGTGGATGTAATCCGCGTAGAGAAGAGAGTTAGCACAATAGGGTATGGGTAAGCTGGAGATCAGGCCCCTATCCCTACTGTCGCTCTGCTTGCTGGCATGACAGCCACAAGCATCCACAATGGTCTGCATACGCGACCTCAGTTCAGTCAGGGTTAGACTGGAGTAGAAACACTCACGGAAGAAGTCCACTGAGCGATTAGCGCCAGTGTGACCAGAACTGGGATGGGACCATTGTAGGCACCCATCCAGTCGTGCCTCAGGCACAACAATTCGGTCCTCGTAGAAGAGGTACTGATTGTTTTTATACCACTGGTGCCCGCAATGACACGGGGTTCGAGACCAGTGCTGAGGGTTTGGAGAATTTCTTCATACTGTGACTGATAATCGGTTAGACTCCAACCCTCCAGGATTCCAGCAGTGCGCATGGACAGGTCAAGCTGGACATCCATACGCTGGAAAGCCTCTTTGGCGAGCGCCTCAGAGCTCTCACCAATAAGCGCATCGAAGTTGTTGCGCGATATATAGTCAGACAGTTCATTCTTAATCCCGGGGATATGATGCACTGTCAGCCTGAACTGGCTCAGGTAAGTCCACCACCGTTTTAGCTTCGCTTTTTCTGGTGGTGGGCCTTTCTGAAAAGACTTCACAGGCTCCTGGTCACACAGCCAGACAATAGGGTTAGACCCCAGGAGTCGGGATTGTGACGATAGCACCAACATACCGGCCAGGAGTTCCTGGTCATAGGTGCTGTAGTTGGAACGCGCTTGGTTCCATTTCCAATTCCAGTGTCCCAGTGGCACCAGTCGCCACTCACTGGTAGGATAGTCATGTTTCAACGAACCATCACGGTTCAGTCCAGTAGTACGATAATGGCAGTGGGTTAGTTCAGCGGGGTTAAGCTCCTGCCATTGGTAGATCGTACCTCCCCCCCCTACATCACTGGCATCAGTGATCAGGACTATCTCGCCCTCAGGGCGGGGCACTCCCAGGCAGTTGGAGGAGGCAATCTTCTTCTTCAACTCCTGGAAACACTCTTCCTCTCTGGAGGTCCATCTCCAGGGAGTAGTTTTCTTGATCAGGTCAGTGAGGGGTGCAGAGGAGTAAGTAAAATTGTGGATGTGACGCCGATAGAAATTACAGGCACCCACAAAACTCCTCACATCGTGTAGACCCTTCTTAGGGTCATCGCGAATCTGCATGTCCTGTAGGGGCTGCATCTTAGACGCGGCTGGTTTCCACCAGCCATACCCCACGTCGAAACCCAAATACTCCATCTCCTCTTTCATGAACTCACATTTTTCGAGTTTGATTCGGAGATGTTTTTCTTGACAGACAGTGAAGAATTCACGGAGGAGAAGGACATGGTCCTCTTTGGTATTAGTACCCAAACTCACGTCGTCGATGTGAGCCTCCATTTCTGCACCCCGAGAAATCAACTCTTGTACTAGAGGCCTGCGCCTCAGTATGTACAAAATTTTGTTCATAAGCTCCTGGAAGAGCGCTGGGGCGTTAGCCACCCCGAAAGGCATAACCTTCCACTTGAAGACACGACCCTTAGGGGTTGTAAAGGCAAGCAGCTCCTGAGCTGCGGCGGTTAGGTCAACCTGCCAGAAACCAGAGCGTTTGTCCATTTTGGTCTTATACCTGCATTCGGCAATACGCTCCAGGGTGTTTTCCATGTTAGGAATACTCCCTGAGTGGTTCTGGGATTTCTTGTTGACCTCACCATAGTCTACGACAAGACGTAGAGCAGTCGACCCTGGTTTAGCAACAAGGAAACAGGGGCTGCAGTGATGGGGATAGTCCCCATGTTTATACCCTTCAACGAGGCCAGCATCAATGCATTCTTGGATCTGGCGCTCGATTTCTTCAACCTGTTCCTGTGGAGCGGGATAGGGACGACGCCTCACTCGCGTCTTTTCAAAATCTGGTTTCAATTTCAGGTCCATCTGGACCAGTTTTTTACAAGATAGGGGAGGCGGCAAGGCGCCGAACACCTCCTCATAGGTTATAAGCAGTTTCTTCAGGCGGGGGTCAAGGTTAAGACTCTCCACTTTCTGAAGGAAATCCTCCTCAGCATGGAGGTTGCTTTTTCCATGTTCTTTCTTTTTATGCCGATCAGCAGTTTCGGCAGGTACAGTACCATCGTCCCACTCAGGGGGACATTGCTGCCCATAGTGTAGAGAATACCCTAGAGGTATCTCAGGATCAGGCAGCGTATAGGACTCATCGTCCTCCTCAGACCAGATGGAGTATTTCCAGGTCTGTCTGAGGTATTGCAGCCGCTCTTGGCGCTCAATACCTTCGGCCTTCAGGTACAACAGCCGTCGGAGTTCTTGAGTGTCATGCTCAGACAATGGCATGTTATTAGCAGCAGGCCGTGCCAGAGCATCAGTACTCCGGGCCACGGGTTCATCTGTGTGCACAGGCTGCATGTGTAGCACTGGTTTCCCAACAGAGGAAGCGGGTTCAGAGGTTGACTCTAGATCTACCTCCTCTAGCAACAGCTGGGCTAGGAAAGCACTATGTTTTAGGTCAACACAGCTGGGATCAACAGAGGGAATAGTGCTGGCGATCTCAGACAGTTGGTCGTCAGCATCCTCTTTTACAGCTGCAGGTTCCAGATAGTCATCAGGAGACTCACACCCTGTAAGTGTGGCAGATAGATGCTCAGGAGATCGATTTTTGAGATCATAAAGGGTCAGGCCACGATTTTCGGCCATGACCTCTTTTAGTAGCACCTGGTCCACGTCACACAGGGGTACAGGATTGAGAGATCCATCGATGATGGACAGGAAACTGGCCCACTCAGGGGCCTGCATTGCTGTGTCTGAGTCCTCAGGCACATAGATGGGGCCGTCGGGGAGTTGCACTCTTCCCACGGTCATTCGGTCAAGCATACGGCGCCAGTAAGCATGTTCACCAGAGCAGCCCCAGTCAGGGGTGCACATAACAACCCTTCCTCCCTCATAAGCGATCTTGGTTAGAACCTTCGCGAGCAGGGAGAAGGGAGGGTTAGCATACGCTAGGCCCATTGCTTTCCAGAAGAAACGGAAAGCATTGTTCATTTGTTTCGAGCAGTACAACTGCATGATGTGCTGTTGTTGGCTCGCAAACAATTCCACCTGGATCTCATCCAGGTTTACCTGAAGGGCCGCCAGTCCAGCTTCGAGAACATGACGGGCCAGTTGGTAATTTTCAGTACGATAGTTCGTCTTGGCTGCGTAGCGCAGCCCAGACTCTTTTCGTCCTGACAGCTCCAAAGGAACGGAGAATAGCCCACTGCCAAAGTCGCAGTGCAAAGAGTAAGGACGCTGTAGGGACAGCATTTTTACCTGGGGGTTTCTTCTTAGAAAGTCGGTGTCAATGACGATGTCAAAGGCGTCAGTGTCCAACACTCTGCAGTGTTGGGTCACGGTTTCGTCGCCCAGACATATGGTCACATCGACCCCCCCCAGGGAATGGATGGTACGCCCATCCCCTACTCCTATGGCCACGGTCTTAGTTTTCCTGAAAGTTTTAAGCAGGCGCCGGGCCACTATGGAAAGTGTTGCGCCGGTATCAAGCACTGCTCGAAAAACCTGATCCCCGATTTTCACGAGGATCCAGAAAACCAAGTCCTCCTCTTCGGAGCCGCCCCCCTATTCCTCATCAGGGAATTTCACATCCACCCCAGCAGCCATGAGGGACTTGGCCATCCAGGCCAAGCGCCTCTTCTTAGAATTATTCCCCTCACGGGTAGCGTTATCCCCTTGGGGGCGCTTCTGGGGGACAACTGCGGCAGGAGCGGGTGTAGCAGCAGGAGTAGGTGTAGCAACGGGCGCTGATGAGCGCCTCTGGGGGTTAGGGGGTCCAGTCTTTCCACCCCCCTTGCCACCTCCTTTACCTTTATCCCCATTCGGGGGATTTCTGGCGGGCGTCTTCTGGCGCTCCGCCTCCTGACGCTTGAGTTTGTCACTCTCGCGTTTCTTGATGTGGCATTCGTCCTCATAGTGACGACGTTTGCCACAGTAACCACAGGTGATGGTACACCTGAAGTGGTCCTGATGGGTCACAGTTTTCCCATCTTTAGTATGCTGCTGACGTTTCATCTGCAGCATACAGCCACTGCGGAGATCGCAGTCAGAGGCATGACAAGGTCCCCCCTTGTCATTGACAGGTCGGCAGTAAAACAGGGGGTGTGTGCCTGCATCAGTTGGAACCTCGTTCATGGCACGTAGGTTGCCCCTCCCTTTACCACCTCCCTGGTTAGTGTTAGTGGTATTTTTTTGCCCCTTCCCTTCGCCACGTTCGGGGGTAGGGGTACCACCTCGTCCCAAATGCTTGTTGAGGAACTTCTCCATGTGGGAGTCGTTCTCTCTCTCAAGAGCGAGCTCAATCAAGAGATCCACCAGTGTATCATACGAGTGGGTCCTGCTCTTCCTCTCAGAGGTGGAGCGGCAATCATCCCACGTACGCTGGGGGATCTTACTCATGAGCCACAGGTGGGGCTCAGTGGCTCCGTAGGAGCCCACATTCATCCTCGAAAATAAGTACTCCAAGTCGCACACATACTCAGAAATTCGCGCAGCGGATGGAAACTCCGGGAGCATAGGTAGCTCCTCGATCTGTGTGCGTACGCTGAGGTCAGTCTCATAGACTGGAAATGTTTTCTCTAACCTCAGGAGTACCTCTGCCCAGGTAGAACAGGTTTTCACAATCTGTTTGACCTGTTTTTGCAAAAATTTCTTTTTGCATGAGCGTTTTAGCAGTGAACATTTGGTGGCCACATCCACATGGGATTGGCCAGTCAACAAAAGGAACTCCGCAAATTCTTCTGCCCATTCAGGCAGATTTTTTGGGTCGAACTCCGGCAGTTCCAGCTGGATGTTCGCCTGGGCAATTGGTCTGCCCGTCTTCCCACCCCCCGGAGTTAGGCCTGTAGGCGACACGCCGGCAAGAGGGGCCAGGGCTGACAGCCCTCTTCTCTCACTCTCTGTGACAGGCACGTCCTGTAGATCCGCCATAGGCACAGTCCTGGCACGGGGGTGAAAGGGGCTGGGGCAGGTAACCTTAGGCAACAGTCTTGAGACCCTCGATCTCTTGAGATCTTCGGCCAGGGTACTCAGCCCTGGAGAGAGAGAGAGGAACTCGGGCTCCGGTAAGGGTTCTGCAATACCCAGTTTAGCCTTAATGGCCTCTGATAAGGCCGTCACATCTGGATTTTCTGATCCAGACAGGAATTTGGCCAGCAGCTCGGCCGTTTGATCCAGGGCACCGTAGGTTGGCCTTGGATGATGTTCTTCGACTCGTGTTGGGCCCACTTCGGGAGCCCTTGGGGTTGGGTACTCAGGTCGTAGTCGTCTTGGCAGGGATGCTGCCGACGGAGGACCAGAGTGTGCGTAGGACCCTAGATCTGTACGTGGTCTGGATCCATGTACAGCCAAGGGCTCCTCTCCATCTTCCCCACGGATGGATTTATAGTACTCCTCATGCATGATGTACTCATCCATCTTCATCTTCAGCTTCTCATATTCCTCAGGTCCTTCAATGGCAGTTGAGGATGAAGCTGGACAATTGGATCTTGATACTGAAGCAGCCACACGTCTGTGGAGGTGACTGAAGCTGTCTCCACCGTGTGCTGCTAAGGCCTCGGTGGTAAGGCCTTTATTCTCTTCCGCCCTTCTGCGTTCTGGATCTCCTTGGGACCAAGATGCGCCACTGAGATGATGTGGAGCTCGGTGTGGTGGTTCACTCATTGGGTGGACCACGCTGCCCATTTGTACTTGGACAGTTCGGATAGGCCAGGTCCTAACGCTTGGCGTGGACATGATGGACTTGTTGTTGAGCTTTTGTTCTGCACTTCTTCTCAGGGTCGGTTCAAAAGGTCACAAGGGACTGTCTCTGCTACCGGAAAGATGTCCTTGAATTATGCCCTAGGTCTTTTGATGTATTCCTGCAGGTTTTGTAGTTGAAAACCCCAAACCAAAGCAGCAAGTAGAGCAAGGACTGAATGTGGATCGAATCAATGATTGGTTTTGGAATCCAGTGTAACACAGAAGGGCTGCAGATAGACAAAGCAGGTATATGAAGATAGCTTCAATCACAAATGGATAATACAAAAGGTTTTATATGAAAATTGGTCAGACTCTAGCCTCAGAGGTTGCAATAGGCACTTCATGTGCACTCTTTTGGGTGAAATGGTGCTGGTTAGGACTGAGGGGCATAGATGTCAGGACCACACAGAAAATGACTTGGCCAAGCAACTGAATTCAGAAACAGTTACAAAGTAGGACCAAAATAAGTGGTAGAAACAATTGAGTATAGGGGTCTTGGGGTGGGAGACCACTTAGGCTTAACCTCCAAGGCCAACAAGCATGTAATGCCTGATTTATTTTGGTATGTCCTCCATGAAGGAAGGTACCTCCGCTCAGTTGAGTGGTAGGGGTGAACTTCATGGGGGGGGCTAGGGTCACAACCCTAGTTATTTTGAGAAAGTGTACTTTAGGCAACAAAAGAGTGATAAAAACACTTAAGTTTGTCTCAGCATCAACAAAGAGTTTTAAGGGGGGCTTAGCCTGGATCAAGCCCTCCAAGAAAGACATGCTCCAGAGAGTGAGGGAGCGTCAGTGGAACAAGAAGAACAAGCACCAAGTACCAGCCACCTACCAAGAGGGGGACTGGGTGCTGGTGCACCACAGTCGACTACCTGCCTGGCCACGCTCTACCAGCGATGACCCATACTTCGGGCCGTACAAGATTCTATCAGTGGATGGACACCGTGTCAACGTGCGGTGTTCTCCCCGTCTAGGGGGGACCCTGGTGTGCGCTGCTCATCACCTGAAGCGCTACTATGATCCTGAAGACCTCTGTGGGGAGGAGTGGGAGCTGAACGACGAGGAAATCGCCGCCCTAGACATGCAAGGGGCTGTCAGCCCTATGGAAGTTGAAGGGGAACTCCCCGACATGAACGCCGAGGAGATGGCTAAGGAGGGCTTCTACCTGGTGAAGTCTGTCCTACGCCACCGCTATCGCCAGGGTTGGCGCTTCCTCACCCTCTGGGAAGGGTTTGGAGTCGAAGAGGCCACCTGGGAACCCTTCTCTGCGTTTGTTCTACCTGAGGGACGCCTAAATTCAGTTCTGGTTGACTACTTGTCCCAGAACAACCTTGGTGAGTTGCTGAGGTTCGCTGAGACGCTTGCCTCCAAGACTAAAGCTAGGGCCTGAGCCTTACCCCTAAGTGTGCTACGTATGTCTGTGTGTGTCTCACTTCTCTCCCGGGCGTGGTTCCCGGAGACCGGGCTTCGCTGATGTCGGACCGAAGGTCCTAGTCAGGTACTGGTACCACTCCTATGGCGCCCAATTTCTGTGCTGGCGCCTATCCTTGGGGAAGACGGCAAAAGCCCCACCTACTGGAGGGCAGGGGTGGCCAAGTGTGCTAAGGGCATACAAAAAGCTAATTTTTGCTAAAGGCCAAAAGCTAACGCACTCCCCTGCCCACGAGGAAAAGAACGCGGGACAGGAGACACCACTACACTACACACCCTACCTACAGTGGCACCATCCTGGTGGGCGAGCACTTCTGCCACTGGCTCAAGCCCCCACTCAGGATTACCACTCCTACACTCACGCTCTACTGGGCTATGTTGGAGGTCAAGTCGTGAGTCCTAATGACCCTCCTGTGAAGAAGACAAGAGAACACAGCGCTGCTAAGCAACTGTGGCCTAACAGGGGACGCCACAACGCGTTTCCCCTGCTAGGGCTTTGAGGGAAGAGGTGCTCTTGATGCGTGCACAGCGTGGATGTCGATGGAGTCGAACTGCCCTCGCCACTCCTGGCTGAGGTACAGTCAATTGTTTGTGTGATCTGCGCCCTTGTTTAGCAGGGCAAGAAAAAAATGGTATGCTGCTGCACCAATCACCCTACCTGCCCACCTGTAAAGCAAAGGCGTATGAAGGGGTGTTTGCGGCTCAGAAACCAAGCTACACTCCACGTATTATACGCTTCTCAGTGTGACCTATAATACACTGTCCTCAAACACGCCCTGTCAAGCAAGCAAGCGTTAATGAAGAGGTTGGGGGGAGGGCAACCTCCAAGCTTCCCTTGGCATGCACGACCCCAATCCCATGAAATCCAAGACTTCCTCTTGAATTCTCACTGATCTTCCATCAGTCTGGGTTTCTCCAAAGAATTCTGTGATCCTTGCCTCAGCTATGACACAATCTGGCGTCCTAGGCAAGAGATGAAGGTATATGTAGACAATATAAACATGTAGACAAGTAACATGTATATGTAACACTTCTATACTATAAAATAGCTTAGAAGAGAGGACGAAATGAAGGCGTCGTCGCCGCCATCAGAAAATCTGACGGCTACGAGACGTCGCCATCAGGATCTCCACTGAGATCCTGCCCAAACTAGGCCAAACAGTGGTTTTTGGGCGAAAAACAGTGAAATATAGTGATTTTTGAGCCAAAAACACTCATTTCGCGTGTCTCCCCCCAACGCGTCGCGTAGCCGACACGACGCGTTTCTGTCCCAATTCAAACTATATATGAAGAGGCCCACTGTTGGGCCACACCTTGGGAGCCTGGCTGATTCCTGGAATCGCCTCAGGATTTTTTTAAAAGATCGTGAACATGACTGATTTCGCAAAAATTGACCTTCGCGAAACGCCGCGAAAAAGGTCACGTTATATTCCTATATTTCAGAAAACAATAAATCAATAATAAAATTGATTAAAATCTTCAAAAATCGTGAAATAAAACTTCGATCTGGCGCTGCGTCGCGCAGGCCACGAACGTCGTCGCCAGCCCAAAATGACGAAAAATGACGATTTCTGGGGTATTTTACAGAAATTCCACAGAAATCGGGATGCCATAAGGCTAGGAATCAGCCCAGGAAAACTCCTGGTGAGAAGAGCGCCACGGGCTGGGCAGCGGGTATGGGTGAGGCACCCCATACCGCTTCACCCCCCTCCTTAGAATCCTTGCCTATATCCAAAGGAAGGCAAGGCCAAGGAGGCGCTCTGACCCCTGCACTGCCCTGGTTTCAAAACTGATTCAGCAGGACAGTGGGGGGGGGGGGCTTCGTAAGTAATTTACATGCCACTCACATGTAGGTCTTTTTTTTCTTTTTGATATATTCATAGGGCAATTGCCCCCCAGGCGACCATACTGGTCCCTGACACTCCCTTTAGCCTCTGGTGACCAAACCAGGGGCGCTTCAGGTCCTTCCGACCTGACTGAGGGCGCTGAGGCGCACATATTGGCCCTTTTTCTCGATGGGCATGGAAACATAATAATTCAATAAATTCAAATGCGGAAAAAACATTTTTTAGGTTCAAACCCAAGGCAACGAATTCCTCGCGCCTGAATTTAGGGCCATTTCCTGCCCAAGGCGATGAATTCCTTGTGCCTGTTTAGGGTCGATTCTCAACCCAAGGCGACGAATTAACGCGCCTGATTGGGGGGATTTAGGGTCATTTCCTACCCAAGGCGCCCCACGCCTGTTTAGGGTTGGTTGCCAACAGGCCCCAAGACGGAGGCGACAAATTAACGCGCCTGCAACGTTCGCAGATGGTGTCGTCGTCGCTGTGGTCGTCGCCCAGAGGATGAGATAGACTTGGGGGCTCCATAGGGTCCATGGGGAAGCCAAGGTGATACCCATGGTAGGAGTCAAGGAATTCCTCCTTCATCATGTTGATGCCCTGGACCTTAGCTCCTGCTGATGTCGGAGTAGTCGACAATTCTCCTGCAGTCTGGGCGTCGTCACTGTCCGCAGGCCGTCACACTGCCTTGGTGGCCTTGGCGTCGGCAGAATTCTTTTGAAGAGGTTGGGGGGAGGGCAACCTCCAAGCTTCTTTTGGCATGCACGACCCCAATCCCATGAAATCCAAGACTTCCTCTCGAATTCTCACTGATCTTCCATCAGTCTGGGTTTCTCCAAAGAATGCTGTGATCCTTGCCTCAGCCATGACACAATCTGGCGTCCTAGGCAAGAGATGAAGGTATATGTAGACAATATAAACATGTAGACAAGTAATATGTATATGTAACACTTCTATACTATAAAATAGCTTAGAAGAGAGGACGAAATGAAGGCAGCGGCGTCGCCGCCATCAGAAAATCTGACGGCTACGAGACGTCGCCATCAGGATCTCCACTGAGATCCTGCCCAAACTGGGCCAAACAGTGGTTTTCGGGCGAAAAACAGTGACATATAGTGATTTTTGAGCCAAAAACACTCATTTCGCGTGTCTCCCCCCAACGCGTCGCGTAGCCGACACGACGCGTTTCTGTCCCAATTCAAACTATATATGAAGAGGCCCACTGTTGGGCCACACCAGGGGCGCCTGGCTGATTCCTGGTATTGCCTCAGGATTTTTTTAAAAGATCGTGAACATGACTGATTTCGCAAAAATTAACCCTCGCGGAACGCCGCGAAAAAGGTCACGCTATATTCCTATATTTCAGAAAACGATAAATCAATAATAAAATTGATTAAAATCTTCAAAAATCGTGAAATGAAACTTCGATCTGGCGCTGCGTCGCGCAGGCCACGAACGTCGTCGCCAGCCTAAAATGACGAAAAATGACGATTTCTGGGGTATTTTACAGAAATTCCACAGAAATCGGGATGCCATAAGGATAGGAATCAGCCCAGGAAAATTCCTGGTGAGAAGAGCGCCACGGGCTGGGCAGCGGGTATGGGTGAGGCACCCCATACCGCTTCATTAAGAGACTCCTCAGGTTCTCTTAAAGAACGTACCGAGGAGCCCCTGGGTAACGTAAACAAGGTTTACCGTGCGCATTTCTCGTGGCCTACCCTTTAATGCGTGTGTGAATGCACGAGCATGCACGAGTTTGTAACCAACCTGTGCCAATCGCTGCCTAATCTTACCCACAATCACGAACTCTACCAGGGGATGGCCCCGCCTGGGCTTACCTACCTTACTCACCGCTGGAGAGAGAGAGCAAGTGGGAACGTGAAACAAGGCGCAAGCCAAAAACGTCGCTATGCACTTGTGTGTATGTCTAATCACCCTGATCTTACCTCTAATCATCTGCAATCTTTGTAATGTAGCCCTCTATCGTTTGTTAGCGCTGCTACAAGACTCGTTCACGGAGACACGCGACGAGCAATGTGCATGCTGCATACGAGACGAGCACACCTGTGGTTTATACCTGATTCATTGAAGTCTTTTCGTTGATTTTCGAATTTCTTGGATTTTTGACCCTTCTGTCAGTGTGGGTGGAATCTATATGTTCATCTATCAATGTGTGTCTCTTCATTTTCCGAGTTACGTGAGACATACGTTTACAATCTCATTATTTCTGTATTTTCCGGCGCTTCGCTAGGAGCCGCTCCTGCGCGCCGCCTTTTTATGCGTAGGAATTTCTGACTCAAAAAATTGAGAGATGACTACAATTTTTATCAAAATGTGCTTCTGATGCACAATTGGATTCTGCTCAGGTGTGTTGTCTTAGAAAAGTTCTAGGCCGTCATTTGACAGATTTAGGTGTTGTCGCTTCGCGTTTGCGTGGATTCGTCCATAATTCCCCCATTCTGTCTGTACAGATAGCCACGTGCAGCCCCGCTGAGTAGGCCGTGTTCGGGCCTAAACGCAGCAGCCTGGAGAGACTGAGCAGAACCCAAGACCCAACCAAGCGGCAATTTAATATTTTTTACGACTCCCTTCGCCCTAAGACAGGTCACAGGTTGCCAGCAGGTTTACAATAACCCATGCGAGTGTGTATATTGTGTCTTGCGTTGGGTTTATGTCGCGCTGCATCTTGGAGGGAGGGATGCACATGCACATGTTTTGGCATGCTCCCAAACTAACCCAACCAAGCCACAGGAACCCCGGCAGCGCCATGAGCGCTGAGCTTTCTGTAGGAAATGTCACGAAAAAAGCAGCAAAAAGGCGCCAGCCATGGTGAGCGCCCATTTTTCTGTGTGAGGGAAACTATAGGTGTTTTAAAGTAGATGTGGAAACCAAGGAAAGGCCAAGAAAAAATCCCTTTTTCCTGAAGGTGCGACAGTGGTGGCCACCACAGCACAAGGGGGGAGTAAGAAAAAGTGCTTTTCCAATGCTTTGAGGCATACTCTAGTTGTATTAGAGATGCACGGAACACACAGGCATTTCTATCTTAGTATTGGCACAACCAAAGGTGGTGATAACACATTTTTACCTATGGAACCAAACACCCAATCAGGATATGGAGTGGACCCCTTAATCCCCTATCAATGTGAGGCAATTCATCTTTTTCTGAGTCGACTGAGAACTGACATATCCAGGGCAGAGCCTATGAATTTATCTATGTTTTCTCATGAAATCTTAGCTGTCCTAGTGGTATGCACCCTAGGGGGCTGGGCACCTCTTTTTGAGAGGTCCTGGGTTCAATTCCCGGTCAGCCTAGCTAAGTAGGAAGATCCCATGTGACATGGCAGTGACCTCATTGCCACATGCCCTGCCACCTCGGCACACATGGGACCCAAAACAAAGAGTGCACATCTCCTGAGACGGCACTTTGGAGATTGAGTGAATCTGTGGCAGTTTTCCAACTCCTTTTCCAAAACATTTCAGCTATCTTTGTGAATATGCAATCAGATGTGCCTTGAGTTGCAGTTTCTGTGAATACTCTTTCATCTTTCACTGTTTACACTGCAGCCCTTCATGCTTTGCTCCTGATTCTCTTCTACCTGCTTATCTCTGGCTTGGGCTATCCTGGATTGATTGTATTTCAGCAACTAAAACATTTTACTCATCAAAAACAAGCAGCAGGAAACCCTACACCAGCAGCAAGCAGCAGGAGAGGCACAAACACAGTGTTGAAATCACTATAAAGCTTTCTGCCGCTGCTACGAGAGATTTCCCCCACCGTGACACCAATGGCAATGTCAGTGACAGTGACATTCATTATGACAATGTCGGGAACACTGCTAATGCGGGTCAACCAGACATCGTCGGGACCACGAAGGTGTACGGCATGTCTCCTACATTCCCAACATCTCAGTACATAGTAGATGTTGCATATATTAGTAGATATGGATAGTAGATACCGATGTTGACCCCCCATGTTATGGGTGATCAAGGTGCCCCATTTCATCTACCTCCTTGGCCGTTGGGTACGGTCCCTGACGTTGTTACCTCACATGCTTCAATACACCTTGCAAAGCGTAACTATACACCTTGCATGGCCTAACAACGTCTTGTGCTATTTCTTTTCCATGCGAATTTGGAAAATAATGGCACCTAACGATGTTAACGCGGGTGTTGAGATTTTGAGCGTACACCATCCTTGATTGTCTTAACTCCTTGACATGACATCAACTTGTCGTGTGATCCGTGTGTTATTTTGCTTTCTTATCTTCTAGCCCCCTCAAACTATTCAGGCGTATACGACACGCACTTTTGTGGGGTGCACTGGATCACTGCAGCGCGGTTGGATATACAAGAACAACAATCACATTTCATGCGTTGCAAAGGTGTGCAGAGTGGGTTGAAGTAGGAAAACGAATGGAAGGACCTTTCCAAGTAGCCACATAAAATGGACTATTGGAAAGAAATATGTAGCACCATGTTGTTGGACATTGACTTGCTTGGTAAGCTGCTTGGTGCAGCGTTGGAACTTGAGGCAATGAGTCAATTCAAATATTACGTCACATGTGACATGCAAAGCAATGCAAAACAAACAGCACATCAATACTTCTAGAGTACCAAAGCACAAAACCACACGACGATCTCCAGGGTGCTACAAAAAACCCAATTGCATTAAGCATGTCACATGTGTATGAACAACCAAGTAAAGGTACGGGGCACTACAATCCACATCCACATCACTTTATTTTACTTGCTCTCTGTTAAATACCATTGCCAACCCAGCAACAAACACTCATAGCAGTAGCTTAACGAGTCAGGCATGCACGACAAGCACCAAGCGCAGTTTCATCGGTTCATTGGTAACCTATGGTAACCCATTGGTAACCTATAAGCATGGTAACCTACAACTCCTGCCCCAAGGTCTCTGTGCATGGAGGGATACGGAAGGTGATGAACAACGTAAGTTTGCGCTACCATTTCTCGTTTCAAATTTGGGTTACTGATGCATGGCAATGTTCAATCTCTCACACTACAATTGTTTGTGTTCTTTGAAGACATTTTGGTATTTTTTCCATGCTTGGTAGCGTTTTTATCCCCAACTTTGGTTAAGTGTAGGCAAAATTCGTTCCGGACTCTGCAATTTGGCAAAGTGCACGTGCCATCTCGTGACAACGGAACATTTCCACAGCGAAGTGCTATACATACTCTCCAAAGAACACAAGCAAACAACACAAACAATCATAGTGCGGGACATTAAAAACCGACATAGCCAACCGCATACCTCTCTGCACGCAGACCACCTTTAAAATACCTAACTCCGGTTGGGGCAAGTTCTACCCTAACCGCAGACCACCTTTACATATTAATACCCAACTTCGCTTCCGGCAACTTCCGGGCTAACCCTCAGAAAGCAAAAACACTCGCACATACTTCCATTCTTCCCCTATGGACAGCACTCTTTGCAAATTTATTGTCACTTCACCTGCGCAAAACACAAAGGGTATGTTTCTGTGGTGTATTATGAATCATGGTTGTTTGCCGTGTTTGGGCATGTTTCTTGCTTATGCATGGTACCGTATCGTTTGTCACCACACGTTGGGACCAAGGCAGTGGACGTTGGGAATTGGGATTCGGGAGGTGACCAAAGTGGAATCGCAACGTGACAAGGCACTGTTAACCTCGAAATGTACCTCTCCTCAGCATACGTGAATTACCAGCAACAACATTGTCAAATCGCAATCTTACATCGTGGCAAATAATCAAAAAAGCACTACTTTGCACCACAAATGCTCCACAACTAAATGCCTCAACTCATTGACGTTGGCATTCTCATTCTGACTACAAAGCCAAATGTAACTTCACTGCAGGGCATCACACCTCTACTCGAAACTTTCAACGCAATCGCCTTGCTGCTCACACTGCAAAAGAGGCATTGAAGACAAATGTCGCACGTTGCTGTCGCTGTCCCAACAGCCGACTGTACTTTACTGCGTTTGGCAATGCATTTGAGGAAACAAGCCATACAGCCACACAACGAACATAGGCACTACATTCCCAATACACCACACCTTTGCGTTCCACTTGTATTCTACTATTCTACTCTTTCCTTTTGTTACTCTGCAAAAGAGGGACCAAACCGCAAAACCATAAGCACAGTATTCTACCTACGACAACGAATGATTTAAACGCATACGCATGTCGACGTGCAACGGCGACAAGGGCAACAAACATCACCCATCTCGTGTGGTGCTGACGCGTTCCCGTGGGGGGCCTGGCCACGGGACGCTGCGGCGGACACGCGCAAGCAAGCAGGCAGGCAAAGCACTGCGCTCACAAGGACATCCTCATGCTCGTGTCATGTGACAAAGCGTTTCAGGATCCTTGCCACTCCGAAACAAGGGAACAAAAGTATGTACAGCAACACATCAGGATATGTACTCATGGGGTTAAGGCTGGACTGGGGTAAGGGCATCACAGGACAATAGACACTCAATCCCAACTCATATCCCAATGCCAGGTCAGTCCCTCTCAGTGGCTGGCAGGGGCGGGGGCTCAAACACAACCCATGCCCTACTCAGTCCGGACCCTGAAGCCCTGCCAATAGGGGAGGGTGTCCCGTGCAGACACACGCGAGTTCCTGGGAACCAAGGGGCTCCAAGGCCTACCAACAGTGGCTCCCTATGCTCCCTTAACGGCAGGTCCCAACTCCTCTCTGAGCCAGAGATAAGTCCCCGCCATTATCCCCTACAAGTTGATAGCTGAAAACGGGCTGTTTCAGCTCAATCTGATATTAGCTCCGAAAACTCCAAAATTGACCCCTCGTCCGGAACCGCCAGAGGTAGGGACGAGGCAACTGACCCTATGCCCTCTGAGTAGGAACTCCCTGAAGCCCTCACCCAACCTGGTTCCCTCTGACGTCCCGGCATCAGGGCACCACGGGTTCATCAATTGGGGTCATGATGCCAAAATCACCAAAATTGGCGTCATTACCACGGGTGATTCGCCCGGCCAGGGCAAGGCCGATGGCTCACAGGATAGGAGGCAGGACCTACGACCTATATCTGAGTGCACAACTTGGAATTAGGTCCGGGCTCCTTGTGGGCAAAGAGATATGGGGCCGCCAAGTGACCACACGGGGGGCTGAAATTGGGGTCCCAAAAGGGGGCCATTTTGCCTGCTCAAAATGAGCCAAAATCCGGGGTACCCCCAATGGTATATCTCCACGCCGGCTTGGAGATCGGATCCGCCATTCTATATGCGATCCACTGGGAGACCAACAGAGACTCACATGTACTTGGCTCTCAAGGATCTCCATGGCCCTCGGCGTGGTGATGATCCAAACTGGGTCCACAAATGGCAAAATGGCAAAATCGGTCGTCTCGGTCGACCGTCCAGGGTAGGAAACCTTGGCGATATTGACGCGCCAAGCCTTGATTCGCAACCCTTGATATCCCCTTTGGTCCCATGCCCTGGGCTATGGCTTGCTGTCACACTGGCTGCTTGCTGTTCATCGAGGGGATGAACACGCGGATGGGGCAGAAAGCAGCATGCGGTGCAAAGGGGGAGATCATGGATCGCACCAAAAGTTGAAAAACTCTGGATGAGCCAGAGGAGCAAATACGAAGCTCAATGGCGTTCAACCCTTGGTCATATGCTACAATATTCGCCCTTCTTTCCTGGCTAGATTATGTGCCCCATGGAGATATGGTAGTTCCAATATGGCATTCAATGGCACAAACAGCAAAATTTGGCCAAAGTGGCCCACACCCATGATTCCATATCTCCATGGCCACGGCGAGGATCCTTTCAACCAAAGATGCTATAGACACATGGGACTTAGGTCCCAATATATGCCACTTGCCAACCCTCATGGTCGCCTCTAGCTATTTTCCCCCTTGGAGGGAAAATGACACACAAATGGGGCAGAATGGCAACATACCCCAAATTGGGTGACTCACATCTCTCCCTTCGAGAGGAGAGGCCACATGGGGAAACACCCCATTCGATGCGCGTTTATGTGCCCTCTCCGAATTGCCCTTACCCTTGGTCAAGTGGCGCACGCAACCTCGGGGGCGAAATCAGGGGGAGAAGGGGTTTGTGGCCATTCTGGGCAAAACGGCCAAAATTCACCCAAAAGTGGTCCCTCGAAAAGTCGTATCTCCGTATCACAAGAGAAAGGAGCCTCGGGCTTTTGCATGGATGCAAACCGAAGCTTTGCTTCCCTTTTGCAACAAGGGTTGAGGTCCAAAGCATAATGGAAACATTTTTAACACCTCGATTCTTGAAGCACACTATTTATGGGAAAAAGTGCATATATCGGCGATATTGGCATGAACATATCTTTGGGACCTTGAGGAGCAAAAATATGAGTAAACATTCTTGGAGTAGGCCCATAGTAGGTGCTTTCAAATATGCCCACTATGGTTAGATTGTCTCCGCCCACTCGTGTCATTAGTGCTTGCATATGAGCGCGTGTGCAAAGACGCAGGATGGCACGCGTGCTCACAAGGCGAAATTATATAAAATAGACAACAAGGTTGTGAAAATCAACCAAGCCATCCATGATTTTGTTCGTGGTCTCTACTTTACATATTGCCTTGGTTCGAGGCTCAACTCCCGATAGGCTTCGAGTACGAGCCTCGGGGGTTTGGCCATTTTGGCCTATTTTTCGACCAAAACTTGCCCTCTTTCGAAAATGGAGTTTTGGTACGCATTGAATTGCGTGGAGCCATCGTTGAGTTGGCTCGAAAAACGAAAATGCCCTAGGGCTTTTGGTCTTGTGAGCATTGTATTCGGTTATTAACGCTCATGCACACAAGGCCACAAAGTTAGCGTTTGCGCACGCACACGACTTTGGTTTCCGAAACCCATCGGCCGCCTAAAACATCCCTATTGCCCGCTTCCCTATACAAAGTAATATGCCCACGTGAAAGGGGCATGGATGAAAGGCATAGGGGGGGAATGTAGGGTTCCGTCCGAACTCATGGTACTTGAGAACCATGAGTTCGAGCGATTGACGGAAAAGCTTGCGCGCTGATTTTCTCTCAGACGCAACGGCGAAAAATTCTGGTGAACACATCAGATGAAAGTACAGGAAAAATCCTCTAAATCCAGCCCTTAAGTTCTCTTAGAACCTCAAAGGTACTGCAGAAAAATCCCTCACAAAACTCGCCACGGAGAAGCGACGAAAGCGCGCGAACAGGCGACAACAGGCGGCGATTTCACGACAATTAGAAATCGCGGTAGAAATCGGGTATTTCACCGATTTCTGACCGAAAATCGACCAAGACAATAAAATTATGGTGATTCTACATCGATTTATTGGTTAGAAATCGGATTCCAGATTTCGCGGATTAGAGAACAGGGATATCCCGCTGACAGCCGGTGTCAACGGCTTCCGCACAGGTGTGACGGCTCACAGGCCTCCGGGCCATGGCCCATAGGTTCTGGGTACCGCTTCACCCCCCTCATTAGAGCAAACCCTGGGGGGGGCTCGATAACACCCAAGCATGGCAGCGGGTACCCAGGTCCATCCCCTGAAGGGGGGGGTGTCACATCCTCACTTCAGGCCGATTTGCGGGTTAGGCTGCCCAGTACAATCCCACAGTAAGACAAGTACCGTGCTGTAGCTGTTAGTAACTGCAAGTATAGTATCAAGTATCAAGTCCCGGGTCCTGGCGGCGATGGTGCGGCATCCAAGGACCCGTTAACCCATACCAGGCGCACCGGGTGCCGGCTGCGACGGTCACTACCACAGTGGCAGTGGCATACACGGCCAACATAGGTGTCACACGACGACCGACGTGGTCCCACAGGTCGAAAGCGACCACAAAGATCCATCAGGCTACCCCAGGCTTCCCAAGGCCGCAGTCTGGGGGAGAGTCCCCACGGGTTCTTCCTTGGGCGCACCATGTCCATATCCACGACGCGAGTCCAGAGTGGTAAAGCCGAACGAGCTCCTCCATAAGGGATCGGGCATCAAGGCCGTCTTTTCCCTCGCCCCCTTACCACGAAGGCCAGGCATGGGGGAGTCCCCATGCAGTCTGGGCGGAGGCGTCGACTCCTCAAACCACCAGTTTCCCAGGCAGACTGACCGAGGTCAGGACACCGGAGGTCGCCACCCGACTGCAAGTGCGTCTGCGAGTCGGTAGGCTCACACTGGGACTGACAGTGGCGGACCGCTGGGAGTGTAGTCAGGCAACTGGGCTTCCCGCCTGGCGCCATCAGGATCTCAGCACATCACAGCCACTAGGGCACACGGTATCACGGGCACTCAAACAGAAGAATCTGTACTTAGGTACTGGTCCAGGCTGGACCTTATGTAAGAGCATGTACACGGCGACTCAGGGCGCCTTCGTATTCCGATTCGTGTCCCTTCGGGGGAAAAACAGTCCATATCTCGGTGATGGGCTGACAACACTTAACATACAGATGCACATATCCTGGAGAACAGAAAAATACGCAATAAGCGGGGTAATAGGCGTGTAAACACACTCTGGACAGAGGGCCAAACCACGCCCCGGTTAGGATAAGGCATATGCAGGAGGGTGGACAGGAAAACGCCTGAGTTCAGGCCATATATAGTCTGCAGACACACGTAGACTGGTCTGGATCCCGCAAGTGCCATGGGACCAGACCACACACCCAGAAATCGCAATGCCGATGACAGCGGCATCCGTTGCGCAACGTCGTACGGGCTTCAAGGCCCTAAGAGCTCAGGAAATGTCAAGGTCAGTCGCCCTGCCTGGTTTCCCAAGGATTCAGCAGGCGGGGAGTGACGAATAGGAGTGGAAGAGAGGGGCCATCCTCCCCTGGATTCAGCAGGGGGGGGTATATGGCCACTCTGATGGCAGGTCACCGGAAGATGGAAGAGAGCAAGCAAGTGAGGGACGATCTGTCGACCAAACAAGTGCTCAAACTGCATTAGGGGAGAGCTCAGGGCGGTGATCAGGCGCCCCTGGCTGCAATCGCCCGGGTGAGTGCTGCCAAGTCCGAGACGTGGATCTTGGTCTTGTGCTTGCGGATGTAGTCCATGAAGGGGGTATCAATCCGCGGCACGATCGAGGCGACGGGTTTCCAGGTGTCGTGGGACGGCCCATAGCCTCGCCAACGAACCTTGAACTCCAGGCCTCCGGGTGCCGAGGCGTTCGGACGCTGGGCCAGGATCTTCTCGACGGCATAGTCGTCCTGCTCCGCGTAGTCGTCGTCCGAATCAGCCTCATGTGCGGCGTAGTCCAGGGACACATGTTGGCCACGGAGGTCGGGTTCCCGAACACGGAGCTGACTGTCGTGGCGCTCCCAGAACTGTCCGTGACCCACCTTGATGCGGTAGGTGTCCTCACCAATCATGCGGACCACCTCTCCGGGTGTGAACCAGGTTTTGGTGCGGTGGGTGCCCATAGGGCGGGGTCTGATCACCAACACCGGGTCTCCCACCCTGAACCTTTGCGCTGTCGAGCTCGGGGCGGACTTCTGACGCTCAGCATGCTCCTTCTCGAGCTGCTGGCGGATGTCCTGCGCCGTTGCCTCTTGCCGCGCGAAGAATTCCTTGGCGTCCATGGCCATACAATCACCAGACAAGGGAAGTCCCCGACCAAGGGGGACCCTGCCGAACAGAATCTGGTGAGGGGACAAACCACCCGGAGTGGGGGTGTCATGATGGGCCTTCAGAGTGGGCCACATCTCCTCAAACCAGTTCCGACGTGGATTGGTGATGTGAATCTTGCGTAGCTTCTCGAACAGCTGCCTTCCAGCCACTTCAGCCCGGCCATTGGACCGGCTGAGATAGGCGACGCTCTTGGCATGACGTAGTCCCATGAGGGAACACATGGCCTTGAACCAGCCACCAGTAAACTGGGGCCCTCGGTCACTGCAAATGGTGCGGGGGATGTCAAAGACGGACAGCCAATGACGAATCATCATGACTGCCACTTCCTTGGCAAGCAACCCCCTTTTGCGTGCCGGAACGGCTACTACGTAGCCGCTGTGGCGATCCACACAAAGGACCACACAGTCAAAGGTCTCCTTGCCTATTTGAACTTCGGGCATGGAGGAGACGTCCATGGCCACGCTCTCCATGGGCTGGTCAGGCACCGGAGTCCATTGGGCTTCACCCTTGACGTTCCGGTTGTCGGGATTGCAGGCCTGACAGACCGAGCAACCCTTTCTGACCTTCTTGACAGCGCTGTAGAGACTGATCTGGTCGATTTCGAACCGGCGCTGCATATCCAGGGCTTGCTTCTTGACCCCTGGGTGCATCATGTGGTGGTGCCAAGCCTCACATAGCTGGAGCACCCGGGACTCTGGGACCAGCAGCTTACCGTTCCGGTAGAGCTTGCCATCCTCCTCAGTCAGCCCCTTTGACGACTTCTGCCCGTCATCAGGGTCGGTCACAGCCCTATACTCGGCCTCAAAGGCCTCAGACTTAGCGTAGTCGTCTGTCCAGTCGTCCTGGAGGCAAGATTCAGGGAAGAGGTGCTTCTCGGACTCAGCTCCCTCAGGGGCGAGTACTCTGACCGCTCTGCCCATCCTCGTTCCGGGGGGGGCATCCGCAGCCATGACGACGAAGCATTTAACACCCTCCTCCTCCATCAGGCGCTCCATTTCTATGATCCTCTTGGCCTCAGCGGTCTCAGGCTCATCGCCATGGGCGGAGACATCCGTCATGCCCTTGCTGGCGGGATAGGCCCACCTACTGAGACAGTCCGCCACGGTGTTGTCCTTGCCAGGAACATACACAACCGTGAGGTCGAACTTGGCCAAGGTCTCATGCCATCTTGCCCGTCGGGAGGCGGGACCAGAGGGGGTGTCCACGTGCTCTTTGTGCCACGACTGCAGACTCTGATGGTCGGTGCAGACGGTGATGGGATGGAGGGCTATGTACCCAGCCCATCTCCTGAGAGCCATGACGATGGCATACGCCTCCTTTTCTCGGGGCGTCCACGTTCGTCTCTGGCCTTCCGCCAGGACTCGGCTCCAGAAGGCCACTGGCACGTGCCTCCCATCGTCAAGCACTTGTTCCAAAATAGCGCCAATGGCGTAGTCGGAAGCATCGGTGCGCAGGACGAATCGTCGGTCAGGATCCACGAGGTGCAGACCCACTGCGGATAGCAGCGCCTGCTTCATCCCCTCAAAGGCACGGTCGGACTCAGCATTCCAGACCAGAGCCTTCTTGGACCCCTTCTTGGTCTCCTCTCGGTTGCCCTTGAGCATGGTCGTCATGGGGGCTGCATACTCGGCATACATCTTGATATACCCCGAGTAGTAGTTGCAGAACCCCAAGTACGCCTGTAGCTCAGAGACCGTTTTGGGCTTTTCCCAGTGCTTGATCGCAGCCACCTTGCCAGGTATGGGCTTCCGCTGCCCGTTCCCAACTACGTGGCCAGCAAAGACCACCTCGCTTACCGCAATGGTGGCCTTGTCACTGCTGCCCGTGAGTTTGTGCCAAACCAGAAGGTCCAGCACTCTAGTGACGTCCCTCTCGTGTGCCTCCAGGAGCTCCTCATAGCTCATACTGGGGTCCCCGGACGCGATGATCACGTCGTCCACAAAGGTGTCCGCACAGTCACGCACCGGCTCAAGCAGGTTCTCCAGCATCTGCTGAAAAGCGGCATTGCCGTTGGTAATGCCCATGGGCATCACCTCCCACTGGAGAGATCCAAGTGGGGTTCTCATGGCTGTGCAGGCACGGGACTCCTCGGCGAGAGGCATCTTATGATAACCATGTTTTAGGTCAATCACCGTGAAGATCCTCCGCCGGTGTTGTTTTTGCAGCATGTCCTCAATGAGGGGCAGCGTATAGCTGTCATGCTGCGTTTGGGCGTTTGGGTCGCGGTAGTCGACCACGAGACGCCACTCTCCGGCCACCTTCTTGGGGACGACGAAGCACGGGGAGGCCCACTCGGAGTGGCACGGCTCAAGCCAGCCTCTCTCGATGAAATCACGGAGGATCTTCTCCATGGCCTCCTTCCTCTCGCCCCTCAGGGAAACCTCCCGGTGCCTATACACACGGGGGTCCGGCTTCAGTCGTATCTTGGCCTCGCCATACGGTCCACGCACCGGTGGGGAAAACACAGGTTTTCCGCTGAAGAAGGTATCACCATACTTCTGCTTCAGCCTGGCCCTCAATGCCTGGATCTTGGGGCACTCATCGGACTCCGCCTTGGCTTTTCCGGGCACCTGGACCACTGAGCTTACTTGCGGGGTACCTCCACAAGATCGCTCAGGTGGTCTTCCCAGGTGGCCCAAAGGGCCATCTCTGGTCTTGCCTCGGAACAGGTCGCCGTAGGTGGGTGGGTTGCCGCCGATTGGCTCGTCCTGGCTGGACATGTGGTCCAGCACCCTCTTTACGAAGGTATTCCCATCATACGAACCGGAGACGATGGAATCCACTTCCCACCAGGCTTTGTCCTGGCCCTTGCCCTCACGCTGGTTTCCCCAGTCGTGAAAGGGCTGATCCATAAACCTCTGAACCAGATCCAACTCCTATCAGTGAGGGGGTTCTCCGATTCTCCGATGTCAACAGGGGAAACCGCAAGGCATTGCCGCCATGGCTCCGCTATGATGCGGTTGACACACACGAAGTCCGTGGTGTCGGCCTGTTCAAGGCCCCCATCCACATAGTGGAATTACGTTGGCCATCTCTGGGGTGGCATGGGCTGTCCCTTAGCGTCCTGATAGACACTCTCTCCAGCCGGTAGGACGACCTTGTTTAAGGTCATGTTGGTCAATCAGACCGGCCAATCTCGGGTGCTTTCCTCCTCGGTGCATCCCATAGGAACAACCAGCACTGCCTTGGAGCGGTCCTTGCGAATCTTCGCTACCGCCCTTGGAATGTCCCATCGGGGGCAATGGATCCACATCAAACCCTGATGCGGACCCCAGTGCTTATTCCACGTGGAGTCCTGGGCGCTGCAGTACTTCTCAAAAACCCGAAGATGGGCGGAGGTTCCTGAAGAGAACGCATCCAGGGCCAGATCTGAAGCTCCCAGGTCCGCAACCACTCGGCTCGCCACTTCCGGCATTAGGCCGTACTCCTGGTTTGCTGGCCCAATTGGCTCAGTGCCCAGCGCGGCTACTTCGAGCTGATTGCGTTCCGGGTGGATCCATTGGCACCTCACATGGTGCTCAGGTGACGAACGCCACGAGAGCTGGTCATCCTGGTACAGGGTCATGAAGGCCTGGGGCGGGGGAACGCCGGAGTCCGTCTCCATCATGACGTCGTACCCAACGATCATGTCCCAGTCCATCTCGGCCTCGTAGAAGCGACCTTGCAGGAGGATTTCCTTGCCGAGGTCCGGGCGGCTCAGCTCACGGTGGTTCACGAACTGCAGCCCAATGGCCGCTTCCCTCGTGCCTCCCACCATGTACTGGCCGTTCGCGACCTTCAGCCTGACAGGCTTCCGACTGTCGGTCAAGCACTCTGGCGGAAGTAAGCCAGCCTTGACCAAGCTGACCTGAGCTCCCGTGTCGACCAACACGTTGAAGACCTTCTCCACTTCCCCGCATAAGGCACGGACCTTAAGGTGCAACTGCCGCTCACGCCCAACACGGCGCACGGCGTGCAAGCTCAGGATCTCCGGCCGTTCCAGAAACTCAATAAGCGACTGGTGCAGGTCGTGGACAATGGGCTCAGGCTGCCCATCTGCAGCATCCAGCTGCGGTCCGGGTGATCCTCCGATACTCTCGGATAGATCTTGAAGCACATCAAATCCATTCTTGGTCGCAAAGGATGGACGGGTGCAAGGGTTCGTGCCTTCACTTGCCCTCACCCTGCCACCGCGACTGTCTTTTGTTTCGGGTGCCGGACCGGGCCTTCTGCCCGCGGCAATCCCTTTGTGCTCACTGTCTCCCGACTGGGATGGTGTAGCGCTTCCCACGACACCATCCTGCGACCGCCCTAGCTGGGGCCCTTGGCTGCAGGGGCTCCGCTAAGGGGCGTCGGTTGTGGTAGTAGGGGTACTCTCCTCCGCATCAAACTCGTTGACACTCTTCTTCTTTCCCCCTTTCTTACTCTTCTTGTCCTTGTCCTTGTTCTTGTTGTTCTCTTTGTTCTCCTTGTTCTTGTCGTCCGACTTGGGAAGCCAGGACCTCTTGATCTCCTGGATCTCCTTGGCCAACTCGGTCCCCACCGACATCAGCTTGGAGACCTGGTCCTTGGTGACCTCCACCTTGGTCTTCCGGATACCCGCGGGTGCACGCTTCTTCGACCCGTGCACCTTCTTGTAGGCCTCCGTGTCGGCCTTGTGGATGGGGCATGTTCGGTGGTCATTGTTGAACCCTTTGTTCCTTCCATAACACACGAAACAGCCCTGAGGGTGAGCTCATATGAACTCCGCAAAGGACAGCGGAGGGTCGCCAATGCGGCGGGGATCCTTCTTCTCCTTCTTCTTCCAACCCTTCTGCAGGGGCTTCCAGCTTCCCCGGTTGCTCCCCGTTTTCAGTTTCTTGGCCACGAAGGCACAAACGGCCACCTCGGCGGGCTCATCGTCGTCGTCATCGTCGTCGAGAGCCTCATCGCCATCGGCTCCCGCTGGGTCCATGGCAGCTTCCCCGCCAGACCCCTCGCCAACGTAGTTGACGTCACGGTCGCCGGCCTCAACCTGCGGGTGTGGTGGAGGTTCCGGTACTCCTTGAGTACCTCCTCTCCAACCCACTCCAGGACATCGTCGCGACTCATCCGCGCCGGGATGGCCTGCAGACGGATGGTCTGGCCGCCCACGTCACACTCATCAAGGCGCCACATCGCAGTCTTCTCGCGATCGCCCGTGACGGTGATGAGGAGGGCGTTCCGCAGGGAGTGCTGATTGACATCCCGGGTCACGTTCTTCCTTGTCCAAGCCACCA
The DNA here is from genome assembly GCA_964036045.1 of Eutreptiella sp. 'Long Island Sound 2002'. NCBI lineage: Eukaryota > Euglenozoa > Euglenophyceae > Eutreptiales > Eutreptiaceae > Eutreptiella > Eutreptiella sp. 'Long Island Sound 2002'. Next base: position 8,306,234 of record OZ038378.1, read on the forward strand.
CGTTCGTATGATACTCCTTGGCGAGCATCATCTTGACCGTGTGGTTGGACTTGGCCCTCTTGGCTTCCTCCTTGGTGACTCTCTTGATCCATGCTTCCGGCAGCATGGAGAGCAGGCGAGCCTGCTCATCACCCTCATTCCAGTCCTCCACGTTGCGGCGGAAGAGGGTGTATTGCCCCCGGAAGTCCCGCCAATCTCGTAGGCGGACCTCCCGACCATCATGCTGAAGCTTGATGGCCTTCCACCGCTTGGCAGCCACCTGCGGAGCGTCCATCCGCTCCTGCTCGCTGAGCCACTTCTTGGCTTCCTTGAGGGTCTTGATTTTCCCCTCCTTGGTCACCATGAAGTATAGTTCTTGGAGCACCTCCGTCAGGCGATACCTGAACCGTTTGAAGACATATCTCTCCGCATCTGCGGGATCCATGTCTTCAGTGACGGTCATCCCCCAAGCGTCCAGCTTCTCCAAGAAGCGGTCGAAGTTCAGGGGGTTGCCATCGTACGTGGGGGGCTTGATGTCCTTCAGGTCTTCCCACACGGCGGCATCCGTGGCCTTAGAGACCATGAACGCCGGCCGCGAGGTCGACCGAGGTTCCCATCGGCCTCTCCCACGGACTCCCACGGCCGCCACTTCCATCTCCTCCACGGTATCCGTGTGGCTACGCCGTGGCTCTTCCATGTACGCTGAACCTAGATGTTCACGCCGTACTCCTTCCATGTATGCCTCCTCATCACGGCGACGGCGGCTGCATTCAGCGGCCTCCCGTCGTACACCACGCGGCGGGGTAATGCCGAATTCCTCCAGGTCTTCCTCGCCTCGGCCGACATCCCACTGCACGTCCCCTCCAGGGACCTCATCTCTGAGTCCACCATAACGCCCGCCAGCCATTGGGATTGGCTCCTGGGCTGATGCGGGGCGTCGGGGGCGTGCCGGTGTCCGCGGTGGAGCACGGCGATTGTGGTACTCCGCACTGAGCCACTCATCACGCCACTCCTCACTGCCATTGCCCGGCGGCACGCGCTCGTTACGGCGGCCCGCGCTGTGATGAGAGGGCACGCTGAGAGAGGGGGCACTGGCGCTGGGGCGACTCCTGTGGGCTCCGCCGGGGGCGTGGGCTCTGCCTGGACCTGGTCCAGGTTCCCAGCCGTCGTCCGACGAGCCAGACTCCAAGGGTGGGTGGTCGCTGCCGACGCTCCCACGGCCTTCCAGCTCGTCCAACCTCTGCTGTAGGCAATTGATGACCTTGTTCAGCAGCCTGGTCTCGCCCCTGGCGATGTCGAGCTCCCTCTGGGCGGCGGTGGCGACCTTGGCGATCTTGACCATCTCCGTCTTGGCGATGTCCAGGTCCTTCTGTGCGCCCGCGGCCACCCTGGCGATGCGGATCATCTCGCCCTTGCCCGTGTCTACCTCGCGCTCGAGGGACTGGACCCTCCTGCGGAGGTGGACAATCCACCGCCAGGTGGCATCCGGGTCACCGTTCCCTGGTGGGTCGTCGGGGTCCCCAGGGGGTCCTCCAGGAGGGCCTCCGCCAGGCCCGCCCGGTCCGGGGGGTCCTCCCCCGCCCGGAGGTCCGCCTCCAGGGGGTCCACTTGGTGGGCGTCCTCCATGGGGTCCTGACGGGCCTCCGCCAGGGGGTCCCGGTGGGTCTCCGCCGGGTCGCCTCGGTGGTTCCGAGGATGGGGGCTTCTCCTTGTAACCAAAGTCCATGCCTTCATCCTCGTCCAGGTCGCCCCACCTAGGCGTCTGGGTCTGGCACTCGGTGGATTCTGAGCTCCAGTAGGGAGGAGGGAGATCCTCACTTTCACCCTCCGGCTCCATGAGGACATCTCCGCCTCCTCCGCCAGCCACTCCTCAGCGATGTCGGCGGTCCTGTCCATCCCCGTCGCTGGCAGTGAAGAAGGGGTCGGAGTCCTGGGGGTGTCCGCCCGCTGGCCTCCGTGACCTCTCGGGGGTCTTCCCCTTACCCCTCCTTCGTCGGTAGGCGGCGGGGCCACTGTCCCTACTGCTGCCCGTGTCGACCTCCTCCAGATCCAGCGTCATCTTGGAGGAGGCGTCCCCTTCGAAGAGCTTTCGAAGGGTCTCCACTCGGGATCCTCCCGGGGGAGTCTCGCGCTGGAGCTTGGCTTCCGCCTCCTCCATTGCGGCGGCGGTGGATGCGGCAGCTCGCCTTTCGGCCTCCTCCCGGGCACGGACAGCCTCGGCTTTCCGAGCCCGCTGCAGCCGATCCTTCTCAGCTTCCAACGCTGCCAGCTCGGCCTCCGTCTTGGCCCTCTCCTCAGCGACCTTCCGTCGCGCGGCCTCGATGGTGTCCTTCCTAGCGGCGCCACGCGCAATTAAAAGGTAAACCAGCCCCTTTATCTGCTTTGGGGCAGCTGCAAAGGCCACTCGTGGGCCACAGAAACAATGGTGCACAAAAAGGCCACTCAAGGGCCAAGGCATGCCATGATGCAAAAGTGCACACAAGTGTGATACAAACACATAATTATTATGTAGCCTCTTGATTATTGCACCCTTCTACCCACAGTGACCTGCTGAGAAGGCAGCCCAAACCAACGAAGGCGATGAACTCGACTCTGCCTCCACAGCACCCGCGAAGTACTGGAAGGCAATGGTCTGGGCAGCCAAACCAGAGATCTCTAACCCATAGTCATCAGGGTACTCAACAGTCAGGTAGTCCAGGATGGAGGCCGCAAAGAAGGCGATGTAAGGGCCCCAAGGCTGCATGCGGGGCCAAACTCGGCAAGGAAGGTGTAGTCGATCATAATGCAGCCCCAACGACTGCAGTGGTCTGGGACAGGGTGAAGGTGAGGGTGAAAAACCCCAAGCCTCAACCGTGGCGGCCATTGCGGCCGGACTCACGGCTGCAGCCGCCCAGGAGGCAGCGACTGCCCGGGTCAGGGGTGAGGTGGCGGCAACCGCCCAGGAATCCCGCCTGGCCCAGGAGGCCATTGTCCGTAAGGAGGCCGAGGTGAAAGCGCTGGAAGAGGCACTTGCCCAAGAGAGGGCAAAGAAGGAGGCGGGGGAAAGGGCCCACGCCGAAGCAACGGCCAAGGCCCAAGCGGACGAAGGCCATGCCTCTGCCCCAATCTGTGGCCTCCTCCTGGGCAATGCTGACGGCTCCCTCCACGGCAGCGTTCTGCTGCGTGGCCCGTTGCCGGGCAACCCGAAGGTTGCAGGGCACCCCACAGGCGCGCTCGCAGGCGCGGGCCACGTCCCTTTGGTCGGGGGCGACGCCGCTGCTGGAGCTGGCCTGGTCGGCCGGCATCCTCCCACGGTGGGCCGACTCCACGTTGCTGCTGGGGCCTGACTTCCTCAGGTGCAGCGGACGGGGCTTGGCCTTGGCCTGCTTGGCGACCTCAAGGGAGTCGCCAAGGGTGGTGTGGCCGGGGTGGTGACCGCCACTGGCCCGTTGGGGGCTCGGGGCTGGGGTTCCGCCCTTGGCGGCTTGGGCGGCTTCGGCGGCCAGGGATTCCTGGTACTCCCGCCATTTCTTGTCCCGCTTCTTGTCCCCGGCGGATCGCTTCTCCTTCCCAGGAGATGCACTGCTGCTGCTGCCCTGCAGCGTGCGCTCATTCTCCGGCTCCGGGAACTTCTTTTCCATCATGTCCCACATGGAGATGTTGATCGTGGCGCCCAACGGGTACTCGTTGGGGTTCTCGTCCTCCTCAATCTCGTCAGGGCGCAGCCCTTCGCCGGGTCTGTCCGGCCGGGTCCAGACCCTCCAGCGCTTCTGGCGGAAGCGGTAGGCGTATCCTTCCACCCGCAGCCAGTCTTCCACTGCCTGCAGGCGGTCGGCGGCCATGTCCTCGCGGAGCTCGAAGCTCCCGGGCATGCCGCCTTCGCACTGGAAATTGCTGTGGCGGTAGTGCTGCCCCGACACCAACCCACGCAGTAGGCGCACCGCATTGGGGTGGGGCAGCGGCCACGTCTTGCCCGCCTCCTGCCAATTCACCATCGCCGCTCGTTCCTCTCAATGGACCGGTCTCCGGGGTGGCTGTTGAGGCGGTTGATGTAGCTGGGAGTGCGGCCGGTGCTGGTCGGCCGAAGGAACTCGCTGATGTCGGAGTTCCGGTCGCTACACCTCCTTCACGGACTCGGCGCTGTTGCCGGGCGGCGCTGCGAAGCCCGTGGTGCTCGGGGTTCAGGTGGCCCCGAGTGGCACGCGAGGGATGGGTAACCCCGTGGCGGTGAAACGCTTTTGATGCGTTGCCATGGGGGGCCTGGCCACGGGACGCTGCGGCGGACACGCGCAAGCAAGCAGGCAGTCAAAGCACTGCGCTCACAAGGGCATCATTGCGCTCATGTCATGTGACAAAGCGTTTCAGGATCCTTGCCACTCTGAAATAAGGGAACAAAAGTATGTACAGCAACACATCAGGGTATGTACACATGGGGTTCAGACTGGACTGGGGTAAGGGCATCACAGGACAATAGACACTCAATCCCAACTCATATCCCAATCCCAGGTTCGTCCCTCTCAGTGGCTGGCAGGGGCGGGGGCTCAAACACAACCCATGCCCTACTCAGTCCGGACCTTGAAACCCTGCTGATAGGGGAGGGTGTCCCGCCCAGCCACAGGCGAGTTCCTGGGAACCAAGGGGCTCCAAGGCCTACCAACAGTAGCTCCCTATGCTCCCTTAACGGCAGGTCCCAACTCCCCTCTGAGCCAGAGATAAGTCCCCGCTATTATCCCCTAGGAGTTGGTAGCTGAAAACGGGCTGTTCCAGCCCAATATGATATTAGCTCCGAAAACTCCAAAATTGACCCCTCGTCCGGAACCGCCAGAGGTAGGGACGAGGCAACTGACCCTATGCCCTTCGCGTACGAACTCCCTGAAGCCCTCACCCAACCTGGTTCCCTCTGACGTCCCGGCATCAGGGCACCACGCGTTCATCAATTGGGGTCATGATGCCAAAATCACCAAAATTGGCGTCATTCCCACGGGTGATTCGCCCGGCCAGGGCAAGGCCAATGGCTCACAGGATAGGAGGCAGGACCTACGACCTATATCTGAGTGCACAACTTGGAATTAGGTCCGGGCTCCTTGTGGGCATAGAGATATGGGGCCGCCAAGTGACCACACGGGGGGCTGAAATTGGGGTCCCAAAAGGGGGTCATTTTGCCTGCTCAAAATGAGCCAAAATCCGGGGTATCCCCAATGGTATATCTCCACGCCGGCTTGGACATCGGATCCGCCATTCCATATGCGATCCACTGGGAGTCCAACAGAGACTCACATGTACTTGGCTCTCAAGGATCTCCATGGCCCTCGGCGTGGTGATGATCCAAACTGGGTCCACAAATGGCAAAATGGCAAAATCGGTCGTCACGGTCGACCGTCCAGGGTAGGAAACCTTGGCGATATTGACGCGCCAAGCCTTGATTCACAACCCTTGATATCTGCTTTGGTCCCATGCCCTGGGTTATGGCTTGCTGTCACACTGGCTGCTTGCTGTTCATCGAGGGGATGAACACGCGGATGGGGCAGAAAGCAGCATGCGGTGCAAAGGGGGAGATCATGGATCGCACCAAAAGCTGAATGACTCCGGATGAGCCAGAGGAGCAAATACGAAGCTCAATGGCGTTCAACCCTTGGTCATATGCTTCAATATTCGCCCTTCTTTCCTGGCTAGATCCCGTGCCCCATGGAGATATGGTAGTTCCAATATGGCATACAATGGCAAAAACAGCAAAATTTGGCCAAAATGGCCCACACTCATGATTCCATATCTCCATGGCCACAGCGAGGATCCTTTCCACCAAAGATGCTATAGACACAGGGGACTTAGGTCCCAATATATGCCACTTGCCAACCCTCATGGTCGCCTCTAGCTATTTTCCCCCTTGGAGGGAAAATGACACACAAATGGGGCAGAATGGCATCATACCCCAAATTGGGTGACTCACAACTCTCCCTTCGAGAGGAGAGGCCACATGGGGAAACACCCCATTCGATGCGCGTTTATGTGCCCTCTCCGAATTGCCCTTACCCTTGGTCAAGTGGCGCACGCAACCTCGGGGGCGAAATCAGGGGGAGAAGGGGTTTGTGGCCATTCTGGGCAAAACGGCCAAAATTCACCCAAAAGTGGTCCCTCGAAAAGTCGTATGTCCGTATCACAAGAGAAAGGAGCCTCGGGCTTTTGCATGGATGCAAACCGAAGCTTTGCTTCCCTTTTGCAACAAGGGTTGAGGTTCAAAGCATAATGGAAACATTTTTAACACCTCGATTCTTGAAGCACACTATTTATGGGAAAAAGTGCATATATCGGCGATATTGGCATGAACATATCTTTGTGACCTTGAGGAGCAAAAATATGAGTAAACATTCTTGGAGTAGGCCCATAGTAGGTGCCTTCAAATATGCCCACTATGGTTAGATTGTCTCCGCCCACTCGTGTCATTAGTGCTTGCATATGAGCGCGTGTGCAAAGAGGCAGTCTGGCACGCGTGCTCACAAGGCAAAATGATATAAAATAGAAGACGAGGTTGTAAAAATCAACCAAGCCATCCACCATGTCCTTCGTGGTGTCTACTTTACATATTGCCTTGGTTCCAGGCTCAACTCCCCATAGGCTTCGAGTACGAGCCTCCGGGGTTTGGCTATTTTGGCCTATTTTGCGACCAAAACTTGCCCTCTTTCGAAAATGGAGTTTTGGTACGCATTGAATTGCGTGGAGCCATCGTTGAGTTGGCTCGAAAAACGAAAATGGCCTAGGGCTTTTGGTCTTGTGAGCATTGTGTTCGGTTATTAACGCTCATGCTCACAAGGCCACAAAGTTAGTGTTTGCGCATGCACACGACTTGGGTTTCCGAAACCCATGGGCCGCCTAAAACATCCCTATTGCCCGCTTCCCTATACAAAGTAATATGCCCACGTGAAAGGGGCATGGATGAAAGGCATAGAGGGGGAACGTAGGGTTCCGTCCGAACTCATGGTACTTGAGAACCATGAGTTCCAGCGATTGAGAGAAAAGCTTGCGCGCTGATTTTCTCTCAGACGCAACGGCGAAAAATTCTGGTGAATACACCAGATGAAAGTACAGGAAAAATCCTCTAGATCCAGCCCTTAAGTTCTCTCAGAACCTCAAAGGTACTCGAGAAAAATCCCTCACAAAACTCGCCACGGAGAAGCAACGAAAGTGCGCGAACAGGCGACAACAGGCGGCGATTTCACGACAATTAGAAATCGCGGTAGAAATCGGGTATTTCACCGATTTCTGACCGAAAATCGACCAAGACAATAAAATTATGGTGATTCTACATCGATTTATTGGTTAGAAATCGGATATCAGATTTCGCGGATTAGAGAACAGGGATATCCCGCTGACAGCCGGTGTCAACGGCTTCCGCACGGGTGTGACAGGCCTCCGGGCCATGGGCCATAGGTTCTGGGTACCGCTTCAGTGCATGTGGACGACGTTTCTGCCAAACCAAGGCAAAGCACTTACACGTGAAGCATATCAAAGATGTTCCTTTACGGCAACGGCAACGCACAAACACTGCCTAATTAACTTTCGTCCAATCCAGTCAATCGAATCTCGCAGTTCCAATTCCGCTACATGTGACGTGCAAAGCAATGCAAAACAAACATTACATGAATACTTCTAGAGAACCATCCGAGGAGGAAGAGTGGACCAAACCACAAAACCACACCACCATCTCCAGGGGGCTACAAAAATCCCCATCCCATTAAGCATGTCGCATGCGTAACAACTAACAAGTAAAGGTACGGGACACAACAATTTAGAAAATCCACATCACTTTATTTTAATTACTCTCTGTTAAATACCATTGCCAACCTAGCAACAAACACTCATAGCAGTAACGCAGTTTCATCGGTTGATTGGTAACCTGTGGTAACCTATTGGTAACCTATAAGCATGGTAACCTACACCACGTGCTGCGACCTCGAGGTCTGTGTGCATAGAGGCATACGGAAGGTGATGAACAACATAAATTTGCGCAACCATTTTTTAGTTCAAATTTGTTTTCGTGATGGATGGCAATGTTCAATCTCTCACACTACAATTGTTTGTGTTCTTTGAAGACATTTTGGTATTTTTTCCATGCTTGGTAGCGGTTTTATCCCCAACTCTGTCGTTTTGTCCCCAACTCCGGTTCATTGTAGGCAACATTAGTTCCGGGCTCAATTTCCTCCGGGCTCAATTATGCAATTTGGCGAAGTGCACGTGCCATTTCGTGACAACGGTCCAAGAACAATTCAACTGCGAGGTGCTATACATACTCTTCAAAGAACACAAACAAAGAACACAAACAATCATAGTGTGAGACATTAAACACCCACATCACCAACCGCATACCTCTATTATGCAAGCAAACCACCTTTATAATACCCAACTCCCGTTTGGGCAAGTTCTAGCCTGGCCGCAAACCACCTTTACATACCCAACTTCGTTTTGGGCAACTTCCGGGCTAACCCTCAGAAAGCAAAAACACTCACACATACTTCCATTCCTCCCCTATGGACAGCACTCTTTGCAAATTTATTGTCACTTCACCTGCGCAAAACACAAAGAGTATGTTTCTGTGGTGTATTGTGAATCATGGTTGTTTGCCGTGTTTGGGCATGTTTCTTGCTTATGCATGGTACCGTATTATTTGTCACCACAAGTTTGGACCAAGGCAGTGGACGTTGGGATTTGGGATTTGGGAGGTGACCCAAGTGGAATTGCAACGTGACAAGGCACTGTTAACCTCGAAATGTACCTCTCCTCAGCAAACGTTAATTACAAGCAACAACATTGTCGAATCGCAACCTTACATCGTGACGAGTGATAAAAAAAGCACTACTTTGCTCCACAACTAAATACCTCAACTCATTGACGTTGGCATTCTCATTCTCACTGCAAATCCCAATGTAACTTCATTGTAGGGCATCACACCTTTCTACTCGAAACTTTCAACGTGATCCCCTTTCTGCTCACACTGCAAAAGAGGCATTTAAGACAATTGTCGCGCGTGGCTGGTGCGTACGGCAATGCATTTCAGGCAACGATCCCTACAGCCACACAACGAACATAGGCACTACATTCCCAATACACCACACCTTTGCGTTCCACTTCTATTCTACCGTTCTACTATTTCCTTGTGTTACTCAGCAAAAGAGGCACCAAACCGCAAAACCAGAACCATAGTATTCTACCAACGAACAACTAACGATTGAAATCCATACGCATGTCGAACCATTCAAATCCACACTCATGTAGACGTGGCAACAAGGGCAACAAACATCATGAGGACGACGTTTCTGCTAAACGGAGGCAAGGCACTTACACATGAAGCATATCTAACATGTTCCTTTCGGGCAACGGCGACGCCCAAACACTGCCTAATTAACTTTCGTCCAGTCCGGTCCATCGGGTCTCGCAGATCTAGATCCGTTGTAATTATTTGACTAAGTATGCAAAAAACCCACCCATACCTTTGCTGCTGCACAAATCCAATCCATCAGGCGGCCTTGCACGCGCGCAGTCCTGCTTTTGCCGCCCGCACAAATTGCTCTCCTGGCAAAAAGGTGTTTTCAACCAAAAGGTTTTGTGACACACACGCTTCTATTTCATATCACCAAGAATGTCGCATTTCGAAATGTGTAAAGAATACCCGATGGGAGCACAGAAATCGCTCGATGATCGCTCCGGGGACCTATATGGTGATCGTCTCCTGTCCGGCTGCCGGGACCCAACCCACAGCCGGAAATTGGAGCGGGCCGCGGGCCCAAAGGAACAATGGCATATTACCAGCAATTGTTTGCACAGGTGCGGGGGATTACCAATTCTTCGGGCAATGCATGATATACTTGATCAAGAATCTACATTGTTGATGATTTGAGTGAGTGATAAACGAGGGTACCAAAGTGAAACACATCACCTTTCCCCAAAAGTATGGGTAAGGTTACTCAATCTTCGGATTGACCCCCACACCCAAGGTTGTATCGGTCAAACAAACCCAACCCGCCATGGTTATTCAAAAAGTAGACTCCTTTCCGCATCTGTTAACCTAAAAAGCGCCAAAATCCGAGCCGGTTGCGCCAAGCTAACCCCCGGGTACTTTGAGCAACCTAGCAGTAAAAAACACTTACTTTTTTGAGTAGCTCCCCCCCCCAAGCAATGGCGGTTGAATGACCCAAAACGGCCATGGTTTTTTCAAAGGCAAACACTTTTTTGTATCCTTTGACCTAAAATGCGCCAAAATCCGAGCCGGTGTCGCCAAGTTAACCCCCTTGTACTGTTACAAACTTTCAAAAACTCTCACTTTGACCAATTGCCTTCTGAAACCTAAGTGCATGCTTACATTCACCTCTTCTAAGGACATGAGACACCGCAAGCTGCCACAAAGGCCCCGGGGTTGGCTCGGGGCCTTTGGTTTTTTTTCACATTTTTGAATAGATTGGAACAAATATATATATTCTCTGATGTGGTGGCGGTTTTTGACCTAACGACCTACCTAGTTGGTTGTGCGTGAGTCGCAAGCGCTAGATGTCTTGGGTTCGATTCCGGGCCAAGCGATGTTCTGCGGTACGCATAGGCTCTGGCGTGTTAGAAGGCAATATCTTTTGCCTGTCAATATCAGCAATTTGTGTCACCAGACCTTTTGTGGATTTTTGTGTCACCACTCATATTTTCAAGTTTCATGGCTCAAGTCATAGGTAACCGAAGCCAATATGTGCGGAGGTACATGACGTATTGCAGGCTGTGGTTGGAGCACCTTTTAGAGGAGAATGCTGGGAAGTTGGCAGCGGCAAAGAGCACGTACAGGGATGATAAGATAGTGGCACGCTTGTTCAAATTGGGCCCCCGGCCCGCCTTGCCACATGCGCGGAGAGGGGGAGGGGCCCCCTCCGCATAAGTCACAGGCCACCTCTCAGCCCCCTATAATAGGGAACCCCATGTGTTGATGAAAGTGGTTCTATCACCCCTACACCCTTACCCCTCAAAATGACCGCCTGGACGTGGCGATCATGGCGTGCATCTTGATTTTTTGTCATCTATGGCCGTTTTACATAGTTAGGAGCCCTTGAAGTTGGTAGTTTGTAAGCAAAGATCCAAGAATTCCTGTATGTGTAGGGACCGGATTTGAGGATGCGGTAGTAAAATGCATAGGTCGAACGATCTCCTGTATGAGTCTCAAGGCTGAAATTGTAAGAAATCGAATCATGGGGTTAATTATTTAGTAGCACTGGCGACAGCGCTTCTGGCGGCGGCGCGAACCCACAGCACTTGAATGAGCTTTGTTTGGCAGCCCGCACGGATGTTAGTTTCGCTTGCAAGGGTGAGTGCACAAAATATGCGAAGGTTTTGCAAAGGCTGTGGTTGTTATGTCGCCAAAACTGAGTCTGCCAACTCTGGTGGTGGTCGCCGCCCTAAATGGTGGTACTAGGGTTTGGAGGTGTTATCCACTGCCTTTTGTTGAAATGACGGCCGTTTTGGAAGGTCCTGTTGTTGTTCAGAAGTGTTGTGGGTTTGGCACACCAATTCTTAATTTGGGCTGTGAATGCAGTAAGGATGCTCACGCATTTTCCTCAAGGCGAGGCTCTGCCCTTTGGTGGTCACCTCTAACATGGAACCGCCTAACTGGTGGTGAAGTGGCCTTGTGGCTTGGTGTTCCAGTCCCGCCAACACATGTCTGTTTGGTTTTTTTTCTAGTTTGTTTATTCCGATTTGGTTGCACTCGGCAGCCTTCGGCAGCCTTTGACTCTTTTTGGTCATAAGCCCGTTATGTTTTCAAATTGGTGCTTGCTGGCAAAGCTGATTCAAGCAATGTCATCCACATGTCTATCCTTGGTGGCTTGTGTTTGCTGCTTTTGGTTCCCGGAGGGACTGCTCTTTGCCTTGTCGTGAATGGTCAAAATGACGATTGCACTTCCCATTGATTTCTCAGTGTGTCACCTGGGGTAGGTAGGCCTTTCTAAGGTGAGTCCCTTTGCTCGTCTGACATGATTCTCATGTAGATATACGAAGGAACTTGCATCGGAATTTTCAGTGCTTCAGGGGTTTGCTCATTTGTGGGAGTGATCCTTATGTAGGTTTACCTTGCATCTGCAAATTCGGCATGCCAATGTTGGGTGCTAAGGGTTGTGAACGGGTTCCAAAAAGGTTGTTGTGGGGTATGGACACGTGGGCTTGCTTTGGTTTCGCCTAGAAAGACTGTGTTACCACGGCCCGTAGCGGGACCTATGAAAGCTCGTCTGGCATGATCCTCACGTAGATTTACCTTGCATCTGTGAATTCGGCACGCCAATGTAGGCCACCAAAGGTCGTGCAAGGGTTCCAAATAGGTTGTTGTGGGGTATGGACACGTGGGCCTGCTTTGTTTTCGCCTAGAAAGACCGTGGTAGCCCGGCCCGTAGTGGGACCTATGGAAGATGAGGTTAGGGCTGGGGTTCGGCTAATTTCAATGGTAGGTTTGTCCATGCCTTTCTTGGTGCGTTAGTAGATAGATGACGAATCCCTCCACTCGCATGTTTTGCCTTGCCCTTTGCCTATACAGTTTGCCTCATTGGGCATTGGGATGTGATTATGGGCAGTTTGGATATTCCTCGGGGTTTCGAAATTGGACCAAGCAATCGGGGTGGGCAGCACGAATATGGCCAGCTAGGTAGGCTCTATGCTTTGCATTTTGACACCTAATTATGTCCCTCCACTCGCATGTTTTGCCTTGCCTGTTGATATGAGGGGGCTGGTAGCCTTTGTTCTTCTTTGGAGGTGGGTGAGTAGGTAATTAGGTGGTCTGGGGGATACCTACGTCAGTTGCCCTCATTGTGCTTTGGGATGTGCTTATGGGAGGTTTGGATATCTCTCAGGGTTTTTAAAGTAGTAAAAGTAAGTAATTGGGTTGGGCAGCAGGAGTATGGCCAACTAGGTAGGTCTGTCACGGATATGTAATTACGTCCATGGCGAATCAAAGCCGATGCCGTTCGCTTTGCCTTTGCTCACAAGGTCTGATGATGATGTGGCTAATAGTATGGACGGGTTGTTACCAATTGGGTGAAGGTTAGGTAAGCCTGTGAATTGGTTCCCTAGGTTAATTAGTCACATTGTGCATCGGGATGCGGTTGGTAATTGGGACCATGTTACCCGGGTTAGTGGCATACATGGCTAGCCCGGCGGCTATCCTATTGTCTACATCTCTTGATAGACTCCGCTAAGCCACGGGCCCCGTTTTTCGTGTGGGTGTGTGGGTGTGTGGCTGAATGTTGGGTTCTTTTGTGGTGCTTGTTTGCGCCAAGGGATATTTTGCACGTAGTGTTTTTAATTGTACTTTTTTTTTTGTCGTTTTAGTTCTTGGTTTGCGGTTTCTTTTCGACCCGTGTAAATCAAAATTTGCGACGCCATGTGGGTTTCCATTACAACACAGATTTTTCTCGACTTTTTCAACGCTCCTCAAATTTTATATTGGCCCCACGTTTGCTACTACTAGGACCGGAAGATTTTTCACTGCACTACACCATCAAGGTATATGTGGTGCTTGAACCGTACGGTTTGCTTTTCCAGAAATTTGTATTTTTTCAGGCAATGCCCAAAAGTGCAATGCAGTTCGAAAGGCGGTTCCAAGACCGTACGGTAAAAGCCTTGGACAACTTGCGGGGCTACGTGCCATTGAAGTCACGTGTAAGGGCGAGCATCGGCTCACCCTACATGGATAGGGAGCTGCGTGACCTCATTGAGGAAGCTCGCCGCATACAAGCTGCTGAGTGCCACTCAGTGGCTTGTCTTGAGTCGGAGGCGCGTGCAGCGTTGTGCCTGCACATGGAGGTCGGGTACAAGCGCCTAGGGCTGCTGCACAAGGCCCTAAACGCAAAGGCCTGCAATGCTTGGGGTAGGATGACAGCATTGCAGGCCGAGGCGTTTGGCGCTCGGGACCGTGTGGCGGCGGAGGAGGCTATGGAGCGCAATGGGCTACAAAAAGCATGGCGTGGGCAATATTACGCGGTATGCAAAACCGTTACCCGTGTGCCATGTGTTACTTTGGCACCCCCCCCCGCCTTTAACCTTGATGCTTTTTTTTCCGTGCAGCTCAACGGCCCGTTGGAACCTACAGTCCGGTTAAACGCTTATTTGGGTGGAAAAACCATTGCGTTCGTAGGTAGGTAGGTATCTTCGGGAGCTCTGGATGCCTCCTTTGACATTGCAGGAAGAAGGTCTTACCAAGGGGACGTCCTGTCCCTCCCACTGCCCTATGTCAGGTGCCTCTTGAGCCGCTCCCGCATGTGCTTGGGAAGGCATTGTCGCGGCCACCCGGTCCATGTGTCCCAGGTGGGAGGGTGTCCCCACATGTGTCCATGCGTAGGGCCACATGCCCCCTCCTTTGGGCGGCAGCTCTGGGGGCTGCCCAGCCGTGTGGAGTACCTCTCACCACAAGGGGTATTGCTCCCGCTAGTCTACGGTACGACCGCCTCACCCTTGTGGCTTGAGTTGCGGGGCCACTCTGCTTGGCAGGCGACCCCCTCCTGGACTGTGTACCGGCTCGCCTGTCACCGGTTGCTTCCATGGCTCCGGGTGACGTTTGCCATGGTCCCCGATGCAGCCTGGCCGGGCTCCGACTAGAGGCCTTGGAGTACCGCTCCTGCCACTGGCCCGGTGGGTCAGCTGGGTCGCCCCAGTGCGTCCGACCCATGGGGTGTTGGTTCTTTCCTGTCCCTCGGCCGCCCTACGTGTGTGCAGTGTCCTGGGCCGCTTGGCTCCTGTTCACCGGTGTGCCCGCGCGGTTTGTTGTGTTGCGTCTGCGGTGTCCTAGGCCACTTGGCTCCTGTTCACCGGTGTGCTCGCTCGGTGTGTTGTGTTGCATTTGCGGTGTCCTGGGCCACTTGGCTCCCGTTCACCGGTGCGCCCGCTGGGTGTGTTGTGTTGCGTGTGCGGTGTCCCGGGCCACTGGGCTCCCGTTCACGGGTGCGCCTGCTCGGTGTGTTGCTTTGCGTGCGCGGTGTCCTGGGTCACTTGGCTCCTGTTCACCGGTGTGCCCGCTCGGTGTGTTGTTTTGTTTGTGTGGTGTCCTGGGCCACTTGGCTCCTGTTCACCGGTGTGCCCGCGCGGTTTGTTGTGTTGTGTCTGCGGTGTCCTGGGCCACTTGGCTCCTGTTCACCGGTGTGCCCGCTCGGTGTGTTGTGTTGCGTGTTTGGCGTCCTGGGCCCCTTGGTTCCCGCTCACCGGTGTGCTCGCCCGGTGTGTTGTGTTGCGTGTGCGGTGTCCTGGGCCACTCGGCTCCTGTTCAGCGGTGCGCTCGCTTGGTGTAGTGCTTTGTGTGTGCGGTGTCCCGGGCCTCTTGGCTCTTGCTCACCGGTGTGCGAGGCCGTGGTGACTCGTCCCTTTGTTGCCCTCCGTGCACGCGCGTGTGCGGTGTCCTGGCCCTCGTGGCGCCAGTTCACCGGTGTGTGCGCTGTGTGCGGTGTGCGTGTGCCATTGGTGGTTGTGTCCCTCTTCCTCCCCCCCTAATTTTCGTTTTTTATGATGGAAAAAAAAAAGGGAAGAAAAACAGGGGGGCGCGTACACTGCAGGCACAGGCACGGGCAGCTGGTGCGGCGGTGCAATAGTGTCGTGTCCTCTGGCGTGTGTCGTCGGTGCTGTGGCGGCGGTCGCGCCCCAGGGGTGCGGCTCGCGCGTCCTGATATACACGGGTATGGGCCAGGGTGGGTTTGGTTAGGTGTCTCTTTGCTTCTGGAGCTGACCGGTTAGGCGGCTGTGTGGGCTGTGGGTGTGGGCTGTGGCTACGTTGTTCCCCCGGCGGGCCTGGTTAGGAGTCAAGGGTTAGTGCTCTCGGGGTGCAGCTCGGGTTTGATTTGTGTTTGGGTTTTGGCTCGGTCAGGCGGTTGCGACGGTAGCGGGCCTGGGTTCGGTGCCTGTGGGCGTAGTGGTGCCCGTTGTCGTGTGTGTTGGCGTCCTTCGGCGTCCGGTTTGTTTGGTGACTTCTGGGCGGGGCCTGGCGTGGCGCCTCGTGGTGGTGGTTTGCTGGGCAACGGGGTTAGGTGGCGGCGCCGCTGGCCGGGGGGTCAGGAGCGTCGTGTTGTGTGGCGCGCAGGGCTCCTGGGGTGCTGTGGGTGCGGCCGGTGTCGGTGCGCCGACGCTTGTGGGGTGGTGAGGGGGTGTGCGTGTGCGGGGCTGGGCTTTGGGTGATGTCCCACAGGCGGATGCCGTCTCGCTGTGTCTCCTGGAGGGTCTCCCGCAGGCGCCTGAGGACATACGGGTGGTCCTGGGGCGCGGGGAGATTGCGGGGGCGGACTCCCAGGGGGTGGAGCGCATCGGCCATCATGGCTTCCCATGCGGCCTGCGGCATCCACCCCCCCGCCGGCCGGAGGCGGCAGTTCTCCACCGACCCCATGCGGGGCCGGTGGACCAGGCCCTCGAGGGAGGGCTCTCCCCGGGCCCACTTTCGCAGCTCCCAGAGCTGCGTGTGGGTCCAGCGCTGCCACCACTGTCCCTGGGTGGGGCCGCGGTCTTGGGCGGAGGAGTGGGCGTGGGTGGGTGTGACGGGGTCGTGGGGACGGACGGCGGTGGCGGGCCCGGGGGATTCCTCGTAGTCCTGTACCGTGGGGGTGCGCGGGGAGTGGGGGCGCGAGCGGATGTGGACCCGCGGGTGTGCGCGCACGGTCTCCGCCTCGGGGTTGGGAGGGGACTCGCGGCGGCGGCGGTAGCGGGGCATGCGCTGTATGTGGGCTGTCATCGAGGGTTGGTAGGGGGGCGGGGACGCTGCTGGCGGACCCTGTCGTCGTTCTGGCCTGGTCGGGGGGGGTCCGTGAGGCCTGGGGTGCGGGCTTTGAGAGGTGGTGGGACGAGGTGCGTCGTGCTTCGGCCGCGTGGCGCTCCGCTATGAAGATGGCGGCGGCGGCGTCGGTGACGCCGGGGGGGCGCCGTGCTGGGCGCTGCTGCCTCCAGGCCTTGGACGGCTGGGGCCGAATGTCATAGAGGACGTCTTCGGGGGGTCAGGCTCACGCTGCCGTCGTGGCGCCGGGTTTGGACTTGGGTTTGGGCTTGGCTGCGGGTTGCGGTCGTGGCGCGCTGACGGGCTTCGGTGGCTGTTTGGCGGCGGTCTTGGGTTTCGGCTGGGTCGCGGGTGTGGGCCTCGTCGGGGCGTGGGCCTTGGCGGCGGCGGGGTTGCTCGCGGTGGGGGCGGGTTTGGGGGCCCGTTTGGGAGGTGTCCCCCGCGGCCTGGGGGGTGGAGTGCTGGATGAGGACGTGGTTGTGGTGGTGGATGTGGTGGTCGTGGTGGTGGAGGTTGTGGAGTCAGAGGCGGAGGAGAGGGTTGTGGGAGACGGCGGAGGGCCCTGGGCTTCGGGGGCGGGCGTAGGATGCTGGGTCCTGCAAGTAGCGAGAAAGAGGGTGCGGGTTCGGGCACCGGGCGTGTGCGCGCGTTTTCCCTGGTGACCCGTGCGTGCTGGTGCTGGTGTGGCGGCGTTGTCTCGGCTGCGCGGGCACGTGGGTTACCCGGGCGGTGGCCATATCTGCTCCAGGACATGCGGGTGTGTTTGCTGGAGGTAGTCGAGGGTGCGGAAGAAGCATCGCTGGATGATGGGCATGTCCTCCTCTGTGAGGTGGGGGTAGTTTTGGGTGGGGGTGTCTGGGCCCGGCCACAGCAGCGCCATGAGGCGGGCTGCCACCATGTATGGGCAGAGCTGTAGGGTGGTGGGGCGTGAGGGGATGGGTCCCCTGCGGTTTGGGGGGGCTTCCCTCTGCTGGGGGCGCAGCGTGACCACCCACACCCGACGGTCCGTGGGGATCCCCCAGGTCCGTTGCGTCCACTTGGCGAGGCAATACATCGCCCTACCAAGGCCCTGGCTGCCGCTGCGGATGGAGAGCAGCGTGTCCAGGGATTTGTGTTCCCACGTGCCCCAGATGTGGGGGTCGTCCGGCTCGTCTCCCCTGGCGTACGTGTCGAGGCCTGGGTTGTGTGGGGGGGGGGCGTAGTCGGCGGGGAGGAGGGAGTCGGTGCCGTGCACCACCCAGTGGTCAGTTGGTGCGTGGTAGTGGGTGTCGGAGAGGGTGTAGTGCAGATTGTACATGAGAGTCGTGTACGTGGAGGGGGTTGGCTGCCGGTCGTCGGGGGTGGGGATGTCCCCCGGGACGTGGTGCCGGAAGTTGCTCAGGGAGGCCATCCGGGCTACCCATGTTTCCCGCTCCCACTCTTTGGTGTTGTCGGGGGTGGCGCTGGGTGGGGGGTGGGCCATGTTGGGCTCGCGGTAGCGGGTGCGGCCCTGGGTGCTATGCCGCTCCGGCATGGGTTGTCCGACTAGGTGTCGCCCCCAGTCGATGGGGGGCACCCAGATCCGGCTCCCCGTGGGGGGCAGGCTCTCGCCGTCTGGGGTGGCGCGTGGCGGGCGGTCGTGTCGGGCGACGTGGAGGAAGGCGTCGAAGAGGAAGTCTCGGACGCCTTCCCCCAGGGTGGTCGCCTGGACCAGGGTGGTCGCCCAGATGCGCTGGGTGGTGCCGGAGGTGCGGAGGCACAGCACGTCCTGGTCCCCGAGTCCCCGGAGGTGCTGCCGTACCGCTGCGGGGTTGTGTAGGGCGTAGGGTTAGGCCGGTGCGGCGGCTGGTCGTGCGGGGTGTGATGGGGGGGGTGGTGTGGGTTGGGGGGGGTGGTCGTCGTTGTCGCGTGTGGGGTCCGGTGATGGCCTTTGCTCACAAGGTCTGATGATGATGTGGCTAATAGTATGGACGCATTGTTACCAATTGGGTGAAGGTTAGGTAAGGCTGTGAATTGGTTCCCTAGGTTAATTAGTCACATTGTGCATCGGGATGCGGTTGGTAATGGGGACCATGTTACCCGGGTTAGTGGCATACATGGCTAGCCCGGCGGCTATCCTATTGTCTACATCTCTCGATCCACTCCGCTAAGCCACGGGCCCCGTTTTCGTGTGGGTGTGTGGGTGTGTGGCTGAATGTTGGGTTCTTTTGTGGTGCTTGTTTGCGCCAAGGGACATTTTGCACATAGTGTTTTTAATTGTACTTTTTTTTTGTGGTTGTACTTCTTGGTTTGCGGTTTCTTTTCGACCCGTGTAAATCAAAATTTGCGACGCCATGTGGGTTTCCATTACAACACAGATTTTTCTCGACTTTTTCAACGCTCCTCAAATTTTATATTACCCCCCACGTTTGCTACTACTAGGACCGGAAAATTTTTCACTGCACTACACCTTCAAGGTATATGTGGTGCTTGAACCGTACGGTTTGCTTTTCCAGAAATTTGTATTTTTTCAGGCAATGCCCAAAAGCGCAATGCAGTTCGAAAGGCGGTTCCAAGACCACACGGTAAAAGCCTTGGACAACTTGCGGGGCTACGTGGCATTGAAGTCACGTGTTAGGGCGAGTATCGGCTCACCCTACATGGATAGGGAGCTGCGTGACCTCATTGAGGAAGCTCGCCGCATACAAGCTGCTGAGTGCCACTCAGTGGCTTGTCTTGAGTCGGAGGCGCGTGCAGAGTTGTGCCTGCACATGGAGGTCGGGTACAAGCGCCTAGGGCTGCTGCACAAGGCCCTAAACGCAAAGGCCTGCGATGCTTGGGGTAGGATGACAGCTTTGCAGGCCGAGGCGTTTGACGCTCGGGACCGTGTGGCGGCAGAGGAGGCTATGGAGCGCAATGGGCTACAAAAAGCATGGCGTGGGCAATATTACGCGGTATGGAAAATCGTTACCCGTGTGCCATGTGTTACTTTGGCACCCCCGCCCCATTTAACCTTGACGCTTTTTTTTCCGTGCAGCTCAACGGCCCGTTGGAACCTACAGTCCGGTTAAACGCTTATTTGGGTGGAAAAACCATTGCGTTCGTAGGTAGGTAGGTATCTTCGGGAGCTCCGGATGCCTCCTTTGACATTGCAGGAAGAAGGTCTTACCAAGGGGACGTCCTGTCCCTCCCACTGCCCTATGTCAGGTGCCTCTTGAGCCGCTCCCGCATGTGCTTGGGAAGGCATTGTCGCGGCCACCCGGTCCATGTGTCCCAGGTGGGAGGGTGTCCCCACATGTGTCCATGCGTAGGGCCACATGCCCCCTCCTTTGGGCGGCAGCTCTGGGGGCTGCCCAGCCGTGTGGAGTACCTCTCACCACAAGGGGTATTGCTCCCGCTAGTCTACGGTACGACCGCCTCACCCTTGTGGCTTGAGTTGCGGGGCCACTCTGCTTGGCAGGCGACCCCCTCCTGGACTGTGTACCGGCTCGCCTGTCACCGGTTGCTTCCATGGCTCCGGGTGACGTTTGCCATGGTCCCCGATGCAGCCTGGCCGGACTCGGACCAGAGGCCTTGGAGTACCGCTCCTGCCACTGGCCCGGTGGGTCGGCTGGGTCGCCCCAGTGCGTCCGACCCATGGGGTGTTGGTTCTTTCCTGTCCCTCGGCCGCCCTACGTGTGTGCAGTGTCCTGGGCCGCTTGGCTCCTGTTCACCGGTGTGCCCGGGCGGTTTGTTGTGTTGCGTCTGCGGGGTCCTAGGCCACTTGGCTCCTGTTCACCGGTGTGCTCGCTCGGTGTGTTGTGTTGCATTTGCGGTGTCCTGGGCCACTTGGCTCCCGTTCACCGGTGCGCCCGCTGGGTGTGTTGTGTTGCGTGTGCGGTGTCCCGGGCCACTGGGCTCCCGTTCACGGGTGCGCCCGCTCGGTGTGTTGCTTTGCGTGCGCGGTGTCCTGGGTCACTTGGCTTCTGTTCACCGGTGTGCCCGCTCGGTGTGTTGTTTTGTTTGTGCGGTGTCCTGGGCCACTTGGCTCCTGTTCACCGGTGTGCCCGCGCGGTTTGTTGTGTTGTGTCTGCGGTGTCCTGGGCCACTTGGCTCCTGTTCACCGGTGTGCCCGCTCGGTGTGTTGTGTTGCGTGTTTGGCGTCCTGGGCCCCCCTACCCTTTTTTTTTGGTGTTTGAGACAAAAAAACATGTGTTGCATGGTATTGAAGCCAGAGAATGGGTGTTTGAGGGCCGCCCCACCCAAAAAATGGCCATTTTCTGGCCAAAAATGGCCTAAAATTGCCCATTTTGGGCAAAAAAGCAGTGTTTTTGGGCTTGGGTGCTCAGATCAAGGCCCCCCTACCCTATTTTTTAGGTGGTTGACACGAAAAAACATGTGTTGCATGGTATTGAAGCCAGAAAATGGGTATTTCAGGCCCGCCCCACCCAAAAAATGGGCATTTTTTGCCCAAAAAAGGCCTAAAATGCCAAAATTGGGCCTATAACACTGTTTTTTGGGCTTGGGAGGTCTGTTCAAGGCCCCCCCGCCCTAGTTTGCAGGTGCTTGACTCAAAGAAACATCATTTGCATGGTATGTAAGCCGGAAAATAGGTGTTTTAGGGCCGCCCCACCCAAAAGATGGCCTTTTTTGGCCAAAAATGGCCTAAAATTGCCAATTTGGGCAGAAAAGCAGTGTTTTTGGACACGGGTGCTCAGTTCAAGACCCCCCTACCCTATTTTTTGGGTGCTTGACACGAAAAAACATATGTTGCATAGTATTGACGCCAGAAAACCGGTGTATCAGGGCTGCCCCACCCAAAAAAATGGGCATTTTGTGCTCAAAAATGGCCTAAAAATGCCAACATTGGGCCTGATACACTGTTTTTTGGGTTGGGGAGGTCAATTCCAGGCCCCCCAACCCTATTTTGCAGGTGTCTGACTCAAAAAAACGTCAGTTGCATGGTATGGAGCCGGGAAACAGGTGTTTCAGGGCGGCCCCACCCCAAAGATGGCCATTTTTTGGCCAAAAATGACCTAAAATTGCCAATTTTGGGCAAAAAAGCAGTACTTTTGAGCCCGGGTGCACGGTCCAAGGCCCCCCTACCCTATTTCTCAGGTGCCTGACACAAAAAAACATGTGCTGCATGGTATGGACGCCAGAAAATCGGTGTTTCAGGGTCGCCCCACCCAAAAAATGGACATTTTTTGCCCAAAAGAGTCCTAAAAATGCCACAATTGGGCCAAAACACTGTTTTTTGGGCTTGGGAGGTCGGTTCAAGGCCTCCCAACCCTATTTTGCAGGTGCTTGACTCAAAAAAACATCGATTGCATGGTATGGAAGCTGGAAAAAAGGTATTTCAGGGCCGCCCCACCGGAAAAATGGCCATTTTTTGCCCAAAAATGGCCTAAAATTGCCAATTTTGGGCAAAAAAGCAGTGTTTCGGGGCTTGGGTGCTCAGTTCAAGGCCCCCCTACCCTAATTTTTAGGTACTGGACACAAAAAAATGTGTTGCATGGTATTGAAGCCAGGGAATGGGTGTTTCAGGCCCGGCCCACCCAAAAACTGGGCATTTTTTGCCAAAAAAAATGGCCTAAAAATGTCAATATTGGTCCTAAAACACTGTTTCCTGGGCTTGGGAGGTCAGTTCAAGGCCCCCCAAACCTTTTTCGCACGTGGTTGACTCAAAGAAACATCAATTGCATGGTATGGAAGCCGGAAAATAAGTGTTTCAGGGCCGCCCCACCCTATAAATGGCCACTTTTTGGCCAAAAATGGCCTACAATTGCCAATTTTTGGCAAAAAGGCAGTGTTTTTGGGCTTGGGTGCTCAGTTCAAGGCCCCCGTACCCTATTGTTGAGGTGCTGGACTCCAAAAAACATGTATTGCATGGCATTGAAGCTAGAAAATGGGTGTTTCAGGGCCGCCCCACCCAAAAAATCAGCATTTTTGCCCAAAAAAGGCCTAAAAATGCCAAAATTGGCCCTAAAACACTGTTTTTTGGGCTTGGGAGGTCAGTTCAAGGCCCTCCAACCCTATTTTGCAGGTGCTTGATTCGAAAAAAAAATTCTTTGCACGATATGGAAGCTGGAAAATAGGTGTTTCAGGGCCGCTCCACCCAAAAATTGCCTTTTTTTGGCCAAAAATGGCCTAAAATTCCCAATTTTGGGCAAAAAACAGTGTTTTGGGGCTTGGGTGCTCAGTTAAAAATCCCCCTACCCTATTTTGGAGGTGCGTGACTCCAAAAAACATGTATTGCATGGCATTGAAGCTAGAAAATGGGTGTTTCAGGGCCGCCCACCCAAAAAATGGCCATTTTTTGCCCAAAAGTGGTCTAAAAATGTCAATATCGTGCCCGAAACACTGTTTTTTTGGCTTGGGAGGTCAGTTCAAGGCCCCCCAACCCTATTTTGCAGGTGCTTGACTCGAAAAAACATCGGTTGCATGGTACGGAACCGGAAAATAGGTATTTCAGGGGCGCCCCAGCCAAAAAAATTGCCATTTTTTGCCCAAAAATGGCCTACAATTGCCAATTTTAGGCAGAAAGGCAGTGTTTTTGGGCTTGGGTGCTCAGTTCAAGGCCCCCCTACCCTATTTTTTTGGTGCTGGACACAAAAAAACATGTGTTGCATGGTATTGAAACCAGGAATTGGGTGTTTCAAGGCCTGCCGACCCAAAAAATGGGCATTTTTTGCCCAAAAATGGCCTAAAATGCCAATATTGGGCCTAAAAACCTGTTTTTTTGGCCTTGGGAGGTCAGTTGAAGGCACCCCAACCCTATTTTGCAGGTGCTTGATAACAAAAATCAGTTGCATGGAATGGAAGCCAAAAAATAGGTGTTTCAGCGCCGCCCCACCCAAAAAATGGCCATTTCTGGGCCAAAAATGGCCTAAAAGTGCCAATTTTGGGCAGAAAAGCAGTGTTTTGGGGCTTGGGTGCTCAGTTCAAGACCCCCGTACCCTATTTTTTTAAGTGCTTGACACAAAAATCAATGCATTGCATGGTATTGAACTCAGAAAATGGGTGTTTGAGGGCCCCCCCACCCAAAACATGGCCATTTTTTGCCCCGAAATGGCCTCAAAATGCCAATATTGGGTCTAAAACACAAATTTTTTGGGCTTAGGAGGTCAGATCAAGGCCCCCCAACCCTATTTTGCAGGTGGTTGACTCAAAAAAACATCGGTTGCAAGATGTGGACGCCGGAAAATAGGTATTTCATGGCCGCCCCACCTAAAGAATGGCCATTTTTTGGCCTAAAATTGCCAATTTTCCGCCCAAAAGCAACATTTTTGGGCTTGTGTGCTCAGTTCAAGGCCACACTACGCTACGGCCTAGATGCCCATTTTGGGGCACAAGGCTGTGTTTTTTAGGTTTCGGAGGTCATTTCAAGGCCCCCCAGCCCTGCTTTGCAGGTGCGTGACTCAAAAAAATATGTATTGCAGGGTATGGAAGCCCGAAACCCCATTATGGCCCGAAATTGGCCTAAAAATTCCAATTTTCGGCGTAAAACACAGTTTTTTTTTGGCTCTAGTGGTTAGTTCAAGGTGTTCAACCGTATTTTGCAGGTGCTTGACTCAATGGAGCATGTGTTGCGGGGTTTGGAATCGAAAAAATGGGTGTATCAGGGCTATTTCACGTGCTTGACTCAAAAAAACATTTGTTGCATGGTATGGAAGCCATAAAAGGGGTATTTCAGCGCTGCCCGACCCCAAAAATTGCCCATTTTTTGCTCCAGAATGGCCTAAAAAAGCAAATCTTGGGCTACAAACAGTTTTTTGGGGGCTATGGGGCTTTATGTCAAGCCCCCCAGCTTGGGTGGTCAGTTAGAGGCCGCCCAACCCTATGTGTTGCATGTGTTGCAGGGTAAAGAAGCTCGATAATGAGTGTTTCCGGACCCCAACCCACCTAGCCCCCAGCTACAATGGCCCACTTGAATTAATCAATTAAAAGTGCCCAAAATTGCCTAAAATTGCAATTTTAGAGGCTTGTGTGTATTTTGCACCTCGCACCGGCAAGATCCAATCATGTGTGTATTCTACGCTGTTTCTACGTTGTTTGATTGTTCTATTTTTGAAGCTCTATTTGGGCAGCGATGTACGTTACACCACGTTTTTCAACACTTCAACTGTGGTATTCTTTTACCACACCCATTACCATAACATGATACGCTGATACCATGATGTGATATTTTTTGCGTCACAACTTTCACCTAACCCTAACCCTACCCCTAATCAAGACTGAATATTGGGACCGAGCTGGTGGGGGAGGGAACATCAGCTATGACTGATGAGGGACATCAAGAATGCTTCACACATTGATGGCTCCTCACAAAGTGAAATCAGCTTGCAAGTGAACCCCATCACCACAAGGCCCACTTTCAAGGCTTTTTGGACTTTTGAGGGGCCAAAATGGCCCAAAATGGGCTCAAAATGGGCTCATTTCACCCGTTTGTGCACCCCGAATGGTCTAGGATGAGGTTTGGAAAAATGCGTTTTTGACCCATTTTTGGTCCCAAAACAGCCCATTTTCAAGGCATTTTGGGATTTTCGGAGGACCAAAATGGGCCACCACAAGCTCAAAACGGTCCAAAAACACTTGATTTAGCGTCGCACATGGTCTAGGATCATTTTTTGGGAAAAGTCATCTTTTTGCCCCTAGTGGACCCTGTTGGCCCATTTGGGCACCCACCTAGTTGGGCTTGAGCTTGCAGCTTGCCGCAGCCTAGTGGGCCTAGGTATTGGGGTCTAGGCGTCTGTTTGGGCAAATTCGAGGGCCGGAAACCACAAAAAGTGGGGGGTTGCGGGTGGACTAGGTGCCCTCGGAATCACATTTTGAGCCATGTAGCCAAAGATATGGCCTATTCTTGGTTTGTGGCTCTCGGCATTTGGAGCTTCTGGGGGCCTTTTTGGGCCGTTTCCGGGACATATCATGGAGTTAGAGAGCCGCAAAGGGCTCGTTGGCACGGGAAAGTCAAGCCGCACGTGCAGTGTACCCACCGTTTCCCTTTGTTTGGCCGTTTTGAATGTGTTCCGGGGCTTTTTTGGCCCAAAAATGGCTGTTTTTGGCCCTAAACTGCAGTTTTTGAAACTGAGGTCCGCCATTTGCGAATCCCGTTCTCGGCCGCCACCGTTGAGTTTCTTGCTCAAACTTTGTGTGATTGTACTTCACAGCCATAGGTATCATGCACAAAAATTTCACCTGCATCTGAAGCACCACGACGGAGTTCTGATTTTTTCCCATTTCGCGCGTGCTGCTTGCTTGCTGCTTGCTTGCTTGCTTGCTGCTAAACCTGGTAGGTCCACCCTAGACCCTAAAAAGGGTTATAAAACCAAGACTGGTTCCACAAGCTCGGTGACCTCAACCCTAACCCTACCCACCGATGTCCTGTCATCAATGTCCCTTTTGCACGTGCACACTCATCCAATCTAGATCACCGCTTTCATCCCCTTGTTCACCTCCCCCCCCATGGGGGGCTTTTAATTGGGGGGCCGGGGAATGGGGCCCCGCCCCCCTCTAAAAGCAGTCCTTATGCCATTATATACAAGCCGCGCGCCGAAACGAAACATACCTCAAAAGTCTACGATGCAGCCCCTCTAAATGACCGCCTCGGAGAGCTGATTCTCGCCGTCATATTTTTTTGGATTCATCATGGCTGTTCTACAAAGTTAGGACCTTTACAAGGTTTCTACTTCTTTTCTAGCATCCACTAATTCCATATAAGCTAGGGATGCGATTTAAAGGTGCAATAGCAAAGTGGAGGTACCAAATAACACTATATATAAGGCACAGGCCCCAAATCTCAAGAAATCTATTTGCCATATTATTTATTTGCTGTGCACGCGTGCATTTTGCAGTCGCCGGCATTTGCCATCTTTCATTTTGACTGTCCGAAGTGAAATCGGGCTACACTGCACGAAATTTCGATCTAAGACCTGCATCTTCCTGTATAATTGAAACTCGCCGTCATTTGGTTTTAGCACCGCTTTTTGATTCGTTGATTTTCAGCGCACGCACCCGCCTTATCAAGCTCAAAAATGAAGGGAACACCCCCAAATTGACCAAAATTGCCCCAAGTTTCGTCAGAATCCGATACAATAGGCCCGAGTTATGAATAGGTCAATTTTATGTTATTTGCACCCTGTGTCGCTAATCTTGCCAAATGCACCCTCCTTGTCTTTGCGCTGCTAGCTGAAACACAGGGCAAAGGAGTGTTTTTGCCTTTGTTTGTCACCGCCCGGCTCCATTTCCAACATAGAAAGGTGACCCGAAAATGGCTAAAAACCATAATAAGGCTTTTCTTTTGATGGTGCTTCGCACCAGCAAAGGAAAAGCCAGAGCAAGCACGAAAGACGAAGAATTCTTTTAATCCTACTTTTCCACAACCTCCACAACATATCGTGTATCATTGCATCATTGAAATTTCTTCAACATGCTCGTCGTTCTTTGTTATAAGTGTAGCAGGATTGGGTTCTCACGTTGCTTTGGGATCCACGTGGTAGTGTTGGCCGCTCACTCTTTGATGCTTGCCCTACTCTACCGTCGGGTCTCCTTGGTTTTTGACTACGGATCCTGGATTCCAGCTTTCATTCCTTGATTCTGGTTCCTTGGCTCCATGTTTCTCACGAGAATTTTCGCAAACAAAACCGTGATCTCAAAATCCAAATTTGGATACCCTCCTTGCAGCGTAGCACGATACCCAGACCATAGTGGACGCAATCAACATCCGAACATCGAACTGCATTGTTGCTTGCTGTTGTACATGTTCGCCGTCGTCCACAGCGACGAAAAGTTCATGGACCCTTGCCGGGTCTGCAGTCCTGCCGTCACATTCCTAAGGCAAAGCAGATGTGACCGCAATAAAAATTTATACTATAATCGATAACTAGAACTCTCAAAACATGCAAGGTCAGAATCTAATCTACAGTTCTTAACACGTAATCAATGCTCAGGCGCCTTGCTTCTGCGGCGCGCGCTGATCTCCTGCGTGCGGCGCGCGCTGATCTACTGCGACTCGCGCTAAAATAATAAAATAATCCTGACATTGTTTTTATAACTGTGGGGCCTGGATGGCGAAGACGGTTCATCGTACACCGGACCGGCTTCACCTCCCCCTCAGAAGTGATCTCACAAAGTGAGATCGCTGCGACAGACCGTATGCACCACACTCTGCCCCACTGCTCCACTCACATATCACACCGTCCTTTCGCTTCCGACACTTGCCAGTGCATGCCTGGCGTGGAAGGCTGTACAACAGGAGCGTGGCGTGCTGACAGTGCCACGTTGTCACAACAATAATAAAATAATGCAAAGCTGGCAATTAGAACTAATCCGAATCGCTGGTCTCCATGAGGTACCAGCGTCCCAGCTTCAATCGCTCCAAGCGCGATATTCACTGTAACACTCTGGTGTCTACGAATGTCTATTTCCCAACTATCCCACGCAAAGCAGAAATCCAAGTCACTGACTGCGATCAAAAAGCATGCATGTGCAAACAGAAATATTTATACAATACAAGCATGCCAAAAAATACAACAGACACTCAGACCTTTACTCATTCTCATGATCTGCGCTAATTCAAATCACATCGCAGCCGCGCCTTTTGACTAGTCGCACTGGCACCTGCACACCTGCACTCCCCTCCCAAGACCATTGCACGGGAGTGCACATGGCCGAAAAATGACCTAGGGGTGCAGTGCCAGGGCTATCAACAATGGCTACGGCCATTCAGCAGCATCAAAAAAACTTTACAATACAAAATCAGAACAAACTGCACTACCAGAGCACCGGTGACATGGCACCAGGTGCTTATGCCTTCATATGCTCTTTCCATGGTAAACGACAGCCCATACACAGCACTCCACTCCTGTGGGTACACCGCTGTGCTGTCTACCTAAGGTAATTTACAATCAGCCACCTGCTGCTGTCCCTCCTGGGCACTGTGCACCCAACAACCTAGTGGGTCGTGCCGGGACACATGTAAAAAAAAAAAACATACATCTTGCTCCAAAAACAGATTGCAAAAAATCTCCTGATGGACTGCCATGTGGCCTCAAAGCCATTAATTAATGCAAAACATTCAGGGCCACTGTGCCGGGCTGCAAGCACCGGCTAGCTCACACACAACTCCGTAAAACAGCAAAAAGAAGCCTATAACGAATACCCAAAAAACACTCAAAATGTTTCCAAACTTGCAGCACGAAAGACAAACACTGCAGGCACTCAAAAGCAGGCAACACGATAGGGTAGAGCCAAAAGTGTGGTCTTTGGAAGACATTGTTTCAAGCTGACTCAGTGCTGGAAAAGGAAACCAACTTAATAATGTACAGCGCACCAAGCCATTTAGCCACACTTATCTTGAGCTCTCCCAATTCTGTCCTCAGACTTGCCTGTGACACGAAAGCAAAAACAACAGCATAAAAACAAAAGCTGGACCCATTGACACTAAAAACGAAGTAGCAAAACGAACACTGCTTCGGCGTGGCCAAACAACACCAATGAAAGAGTGCAGGAATCAGAATGAAGGCCACGTTGCGTTGCAGAGTTGCAGGTGCGTCCTGCTTCTCATCTGGCTTGTAAAGAGCGAAAGCCACAAAACCCGAAAAGACGCAAAAAATGGACAAAGAGCGAAAACGAAAGCAAGCACGTATGCCTTTGCTATACCACCACACGAAATGTATACCTCTCTGGGGTCCCCATTGCACAGGCACAAACTCGAAAATTCAGATGACAAATCAGATTCACATGAAGTGGACAGCAAGGACAATGAAATACAGCGACGGAGACGAAAACAACGAAGAGACAACTACAGAACGCAAAGCACGGAGCAGATACACCCATAAAAAAAAGGAGTGTCTTCC
Organism: Eutreptiella sp. 'Long Island Sound 2002'; assembly: GCA_964036045.1. Classification (NCBI taxonomy): domain Eukaryota; phylum Euglenozoa; class Euglenophyceae; order Eutreptiales; family Eutreptiaceae; genus Eutreptiella; species Eutreptiella sp. 'Long Island Sound 2002'. Next base: position 8,335,739 of record OZ038378.1, read on the forward strand.
TGCTCACCCAACAAATCATTCTCCACTGTAACTCACTTCAGATTCTGAGCATTCCTACACACACGGCACAAACAAACAAAGAAAAAGCGAAACGAAAACCAGGCCACGCCTGCAAGCCAACACACCAGTGATGGCATGTTCGCTGCTTCTTGGCGTAGTCATCCTTCAAGTTCTCCCAATACCATTCTAACACGAAAGGTAAGCCTACAAGACAAAAACAAAAGCAGTCAAAGCAGCGACAAAAAAACAGCTCGCTGCAACAAGAGCTACATAAAAAAAACGCCACAAAGAGTGCAACAACAAAAGACGACAGAGAAAACAAACACAGGACGAAGCAAGCAAGCACACACTTGAGTGTGGCGTGCACTGCTGCCTCAGTCCAGTACTTTATTTCGCCTGAACATATGATTGGGGAACTGCTGACTTGAAAATCACCAACCTGACACACAAGAAACACCTAACAAAGGTAGACGCACACTACACCACAACTTTACCCAAAACGCACAGTCTGCTACTCGCCGGCGCGCCAAAGGAGCAAGTTGCTACACAAATGCACACCAACGGAGCACAACACGCGGAGCGCAACACTACTCGCGACATAACCTGTGCGCATTAAATATCAGTCCTGTTTTTAAATGCGCGCCCCTTGCCACGCATTCCTCTTTTGCGTGGCAGTGTCTTCGAAGTCGTGTCTGCTTGATCCCCGCCTTCAGAAACCTCACGAATCTCTGTCCAAAACTCTTGGGCAACTCGACGCACTGGACGCGGCTTGAACCAGTTCGGAATCTCCTCTCCACACTGGACGCGTCGCTCCCTTTTGCGTCGCCAAACATTGCTCATGGCATAGTCGCTGAGGTCCTGCAACAGGTCTTGATACTCTTTGTCACAGTCCGCAATGGAGGTCTTCTCCAAGACAACAAAACGCCCAGGTCTCTTGACACTAGCTAACACTGCCAAACTTTCTTTTTCCCATGCAGCAAGCCCTTCAGCGCGCTCCGGCGCCACAAGCCCAAATTTGGCAGCAGAGCGTGCCGCACAATAAACATCCGCACCAGGCACTCTCAATGTGTCGAAAACTTCGTCAGATGAAGCATCTCGCAGCGCACGCACTTTTTCACATTGTTCCACTAACAGTTTTTCCTCGCGCTGATCAAGTTCCCAGCCACAGAACCCTTTTTTAAGCCGTAACGCCTATACTGCACGGAATGCACTGCAGTATTCATTTGACATGTCACTGCAGCCCTTCGGCTATACCTTGATGCGCAGTGAACAGTAACTGGACTCCCAAAATTCTGCTGTACTCCACGTCAACGACAAATTGCGAACCCAAATATCTTGATCACGGAAGCTTTTTGATTGTAACACTCTAGTGCCTACGAGTGTCTATTTCCCAACTATCCCACACGAAGCAGAAATCCAAGTCACTGACTGCGATCAAAAAGCATGCCTATGCAAACAGAAATATTTATACAATACAAGCATGCCGAAAAATACAACAGACACCCAGACCTTTACTCGTTCTCATGATCTGCGCTAATTCAAATCACATCGCACTCGCGCCTTTCGACTAGTCGCACTGGCACCTGCACACCTGCATTAACGGCTCTTCACCCATGAAAATGGGTCTCCTCGGTGCTCCAGCGCTCAACAAGCCTCGCGCTGCTCTCTCATACCAACGACTATTGTCGCTCGAAATTGTACTGACCTCAAAGAAGTCTTCCGTACCTCCAGCGTCCCAGTACTGCCTCGGCGGCGTTGCTGGCGCCCTCCTCGGTCCACCACATTCGCAAAATTCCTCTTTATCAATACCCCGCGGCGTGCAGACCCCGAACCGTTCGGCCGCTCCTTCGTCATCCAGGTCGGACGGGCAGAACGGGATGCCGGCTCCGGCCGGGCGCTGGCTGTGGTCCGCCGACTCCACACTTCCTTCCTCATCCGTAACCTGCGGCGTGCACGCACCGAACAGTTCGGCTGCCTCCTCGTCGTCCAGGTCGTACAGGTAGGACGGGATGCTGCCGTCGGCGCTGCTGGACACGCTGGCACTTGGTGTTCTTGCACCGGCGCTTGTTCTTGTGCCAACGTCGCTGCCGCTGAGACTCATCGTGCCTGCGAGCACAAAGGAAGGAGTACATTCCCCACACACAAACAGACGGCACTATTGCCGTTCCTCTTTCACGGCGCTTCCATTTACCACTCGGTTTTCAGGGTGCTTACCGCTCGATTTCTAGCACCATGTCGTCACGCTCGTATGCGGCAAGGTGGGCGTGGCTTGACACAGCCGGAATGAACTTTTCTGTAGCAGGATTGGGTTCTCACGCTGCGTTGGGATCCACGTGGTAGTGTTGGCCGCTCACTCTTTGATGCTTGCCCTACTCTGCCGTCGGGTCTCCTTGGTTTTTGACTACGGATCCTGGATTCCAGCTTTCATTCCTTGATTTTGGTTCCTTGGCTCCATGTTTCTCACGAGAATTTTCGCAAACAAAACCGTGATCTCAAAATCCAAATTTTGATACCCTCCTTGCAGCGTAGCACGATACCCAGACCATAGTGGACGCAATCAACATCCGAACATCGAACTGCATTGTTGCTTGCTGTTGTACATGTTCGCTGTCGTCCACAGCGACGAAAAGTTCATGGACCCTTGCCGGGTCTGCAGTCCTGCCGTCACATTCCTAAGGCAAAGCAGATGTGACCGCAATAAAAATTTATACTATAATCGATAACTAGAACTCTCAAAACATGCAAGGTCAGAATCTAATCTACAGTTCTTAACACGTAATCAATGCTCAGGCGCCTTGCTTCTGCGGCGCGCGCTGATCTCCTGCGTGCGGCGCGCGCTGATCTACTGCGACTCGCGCTAAAATAATAAAATAATCCTGACATTGTTTTTATAACTGTGGGGCCTGGATGGCGAAGACGGTTCATCGTACACCGGACCGGCTTCATAAGTACGTGATCATGCACGTGTACATTGTGCAATCCGACTTCCACGTCCGACAGATACCCTTCAGAGGCGATCACGGCCCGCACACTGCCCTTCCCCATCTCGTGGAGCCCCCCCCCGCTTGTTGAGTGCCCCTTTGGTCCCTAGGGACGCATCTTCGATTACGGTTGATGTTTTTAAGAGTGCCACCAAGTAGCTGCGCTGCAGAGAGCGTGAGGTGGCCGATTTCTTGAGGTTCGATGTCGACCGGGACCGATTGTTGGCACAATTGGGTGGAGGATGCGGCTCCATGGTTTTCTTGTGCTTTTATGCCTTTTGCAAGGGAGGGAGGGGTGTTTTTATGCGAAATTGGGGTTCATAGAGGTAGACAAGTGTGCAGAAAAACCCATCCAAAAATGCCCAAAAATGGACTCCGAAGGCGCACTCGGAGAGCCACGAGGTGGCACCATAACAGCACATTAGCCATAGTGGCCCAAAATTTAGGTCCTAACGAACACGTAGCAACTTTTAGGGGGCCGTTTTGAGCCGTCTAGCCAAAGTTGGTGGGGGGGGGATTTGAGTCCGGGAAAAGTAGCCTTTCGAACCTGCCCACGGCCATCCTGCACAAGCTGAATTATTATTCTGAACTGAAATGGACTAGCATACTATTGAACCACCTGATGTCGAGGAATAAGGGAATCAACGAAACCAAAATCTTTAGGAACACCAGGTGACGCTGTCACCACAGCGGGACCCAAGTGAGTGCAGTGCAGTGCAGTGCGACCTCGCAATCTTAGGGAAATCGCGTCTCCGCGAACACGACAAAGAATTGTGCACATTTGCAATTTTGCATTCTGTTCCCCATTCACCATAATTCTTCTGTTGCAGTAATGCGAAGATGATACACAGTCTATTCATTTTCAATGCATTGGGGGAAATCATCATGGAAAAGCACTGGAGGGGAACCATTTCCCGATCCGTGGGCGAGGACTTTTGGACCAATCATGTGATGAAAGGTTTGCATCTGCCTGTGGGATAGCACCGGTTGCCTCACCCGTCTGCGTAATGCTGATTGTAATGTGAGTCAAACAAGTCGAAGGCAAAGATCAACGATTGAGCATCAACGCGCTTTGCTCCAGAAGTGCATGTGTTCGCTTCAAGTGCGCGGTGCTGAATTCTGTATCTTACTGCCTTTACGTTGTATCCTGCAGCTGCGCAATTTTCGGATGTGATGCCCATCATTGCAACAAGCCGTCACTACCTTGTGCACATCCAGCGGGGGGGTGTGTTTTTCTTGGCAGTGCTTCATGGTATGTTGTCCTCAAAACCTTCACGACCCAGCATCGTGTCGTTGCCGTTGCATGGATCACTTATGCCGCACCATATGTGCACTTGTAGGTGAAGCACCACCTTTGATGACCCTAGAACTCTTGGACCGGATGGCGCACATCTTTGACGACTATTTCCATGGCTTGAACGAAGAAGTTATCAAAGATAATTTCGTGACTTGCTATCAAGTATTCGCTACCATATACAACACACAATACACAATAGGCTATTACACATCGCAACGCAGTTTACATTCTGTGCCCTCGTACCACAGTCTCGTTCGCGGTACTCGACTCCGTCGTTGCAGTATGGTTTGGTGTAGTGCGGTGTTATGTTTCGCATGTCCTAGTTGCTTGAAGAGCTTGTCGACAACGGTTTCCCGGTGACTACGGAACCAACAGTGTTGAAGGATCTTGTGGCACCGCCATCACTACTGAACAAGTATCTTTCCATCTAGTTGGTGTTGATATCCGTTTTCGGAACCGCTTAAACCGAGCACAAACTGCTTGCCGTTGCGTTTAGATTGAAGAGCGTTGCCCAAGCACAAGGCGCTTCAACGGGTACTTCAACTGCCGCGAGTTTAGAGGTCCGCTTGCAGGGATAATGGAAGGGTGACGAATGGTGATTTAAAAATGTTTGTCCCTATCCCCGAGGAGCACCGGAAAATTTGTCAGTAAAGCTCACAATAAAGGCATCGCGTTGCACGGCACACGTACCGTTTTTGCGCTGCACACAACAGTAGGCCGTCTCCATCAAAACTGCGAAAAGCGGTTGCACATTCTAACCGAAACTAACGAAAATGAGGGAGTTGGTACACGTACATGGAACATAAAGGCAAACCAAAGGCAACCACACGCCCGGAGTAGAATGTGGGAATGAAACGTCCTCAATCCATGCCATTGGGCTTTTTTTTTCTATTTTGCGTCGGGTACACTTTTTATGCATTGATGACTTTTGTATTATGACAAATGTTATATGAGGGATCTTGTGCCACATTTGCATTTTTATTTCAAAGCATTTGTACGTTGTAGGGTGTGGAATTTTGCTTGTGTGGAGCATAGGTGATTTCGAATCTCACGCATGCTGTAGATATAGATCGAGATGGATCGTTGCGTATTGTGGTTGCGGGCAAGGTCCATTCCACTGGTCGTGGTGTGTGGCTGCTCCTTTGTCCATATCTAATGTTGCCGCAGAGCTCTCCAGTTCCATGGCGCAAGGCTGGCATCAAATACACGAACAACGAAATCTTCTTCGACGTCATTGAGGAGATCGATTGCATCATTGACAGTAATGGACAAATCGTGTCTTCGGAGATTAGCGGAAGGGTGTGGACTACCGTTAGCACGGGGGTTGGCTTTTTCACACGTGAGGTGACACGTGGGTTAAGGAAACATCAGGAAATCTTTTTAAAGGGATGCCGAAAACTTGCCTCCGGCCCCGAAGGAGGTCTCGAGACAATGTGCTTTTAAAGGTTTGTTTTTCAACACAAGGCGAAGCATCAGCACCGGAAAGCATTTTTTCACAATTTGTTCAATTTTTCACATTAGTAGTATGTGGTTGTCAATCCCCACATAAGTAGGCTTGACATTTTGCGTGCATGAGCGGAGCCTTCATGTCTCTCCGAGTTGGATTGCAGTATGCCGTTTGAGTCCCTCAACCAATGCAAAGCGAGGTGATTATATTGCTGATTGCATATTTCTGCTACTCGAGGGAGGCCCAAAAAGTAGAGTTAGCCTACAAAATTTGGTTGACTTATGGCGGCCACGATCCGAACCTAGCACCTGTTCGAGTTTTCTTCTTTTTGTTCGAGTTTTTTCTTATTTCTATCCCACTGCCCACCGGTGAGGATTTTGCCGGTTTTGGGGGTCAAGGCCGGCGATTTGAGCATTCCCCTCGTGACTAAGAAGTGTGGCATTCCCTTGCCCGGCTGTTGACAGGTTTATCCCCGCCAATAAGGCTCTCGGAGCGAAGCGCAAAACCGACTCGGAGGGCCAAAAAGGGAACCCGCACCTCCGCTCGCGTCTGTGCGTGTGGTGGTGCAATGGCAAGATTAGCTCGGACAAGGGTAGAGAACCACAACAACGACATGGAAAGCACCGTAGGCGAAGCACTTTGGAGGGAACAATGGCAAGAGTGGACCGAACAAAGACCAAACCAAACACAATGCGTTTTCGAAGCATCGGTCCACAACGGCGCAACAATGCACACACGCTGCCCCACCGGCTGAACCCCTTGTTCAAACCTTTTGGTGCGCTGTTGTGTCCGTTTACGTGCATTGGATGTTTCGCACTGTGACGTGCAGACGACACGGGTGGCGGAATCACCCCCCCCGTCTCCAAGCGGCACACTTTCTCAGCTTTTGTGGCCCCCAAGCCGTCGTACTGAGCAAGTGTGCAAGAAAAACGGGGGTACTTTGTGGATTGAAGATCCGGAGGACAATTTTGCCAAATCATTCTGGAGATCCCCCCTCCCTGCTTTTGTGCTAAACAGGGTAGGTCTACCGAAGGTTCCACCCACACTTTCGTTTAGCTCCCTTAATTGCATCTTTCCCCTCGGCTGCTGGTGCACGCTTTGCTTAAGATTCGTGCACCGGAATGGGTTGGGGGACTGTCAGTTGTGCATAAAGTTGGGCCGCGTCGCACGTGAGGTCACCTGTCCCCACAAGTGGTGCCCAAACCCAGTCCAACCATCCCGCACACGTTCTTTCTCAGATTGAAGCGAATAGCAGATTGTCTGGATTTCCAGACGTGCTTCTGTCATTCGTGAACCCGCAAGTGATGGAAGATGTCGCGTTCCATCCCTGCGTCCGTTTTGCGCGATACGAGCAAGACAGGTGCGCTGCGTTTGCTCCTGAAGATGCGTGCGTTCTCGGTGTAACAGCGCTGTCGAAGCGTCTGCTGGATATTGTTGAGTAATGCATGGTACGGTGAATCTGATCACCGAATTATTTCCAGTGGGTACGATTTCGTTCCATGCTTCCACGCTTTCCTCAGTGCGTCAAACTTACAAGAGACAGATGTTGCCACACCTAAACGATTCAAAATATTGCCAGATTTCAGATGGCTGGGGCCATTTTAAGTGATGCTCAGGCTTCCTCCGACATCAATTCCAGTCTGACATGCGATGGCTATTCATTGTGTGTTTTCAGGTCACTGTCTTTCGTACCTCCCGACGGCGTCTTCGAGCTCATGAGATACCGAGCTCAGTACCCAAACAATGCCCCATTCTATGTTACTCCAAAGATCTCCTTTCATAAGGACAGCGGACGATTGAATATCATGGTGGGAATGAAGGCAGGTGGGCGCGATGTCCCTGAGAAGGGAATTCAAGATGTGAAGTGCACAGTCCACATGCCTAAAGTATGGCGTGCCGTTCAGTTGCAAGATGATGTGATATGTGATAATGATATGAAGAATATGATGATCTGTGACAAATGGTGATTTGGGGCCGGGCAAATTGGTGGGTGAGAGTGGGCATGTTGTCCTTCAGTTCATAATGGCTACTTCCCCTGCGGCGGCCACTCTGCCGGGTGGGGTCGGGGGTGACTTCGTGCATACAAACCATTCAGCACCGCGGGATTCAGCCTAACATCACTACCATCACTGTAATGACGCACACGATACTGATCGGGGGCAGACTACATCTGGGAACAACCAATGCATGCAATTTTCTCTCCAACTTTCAACCAATGTGCACATTCGGAAGTGCCAACGAGCATATTTTCTAAGCCTCTATGGCGAGCCCCTGGCGCCCCCCCCCCTCCCCCCCCTGACCCCTCCCTCCCCATCCCACACCGCCCGCCAACAGGGAAGGCCCAGGAGATCTCTGCAAGGGGATGCAGGGACAGCCAGGATCAGGGGATATTCGCCGCACCCGCCACCACTGGCAGTTGAAACCAGCAGTCCCCAAGCCTCACAAGGCCCAGTGAGCTGCACTAAGCGGCAATCTGGGGGGAAGCGGGGAGGTGAGGACCTTAGCAATTACGGGGGACTTCCAAGGGGCAGAAGCAGCACTGATGAGCAGAGGGACAACTGTCCCAGTGTCACACAGTAAAATGGATGTTTGAGATTGCAATGTGTGATGACGGTGCCTGGGTGGGGAGTGCGTGCTGGACCCGCTTTGGCTGCTGTGCTGCGGGTGGGCCCCCGGTCGGCCAGGTACAAGGCTGTGATGGATATGGGACAGCTTTTGCTGGACCTCAATCAAGCGGGTGACCCCCCGGTATCGCCTGCATTGTGCGCCTGCGGATCAGATGCATTATAGCAGGGGGGCGGGGGGCTGATGAATGATCTTGCTTCATCACTTTATTGAAGCCGAAATTGGACAGGCGAAATGACGTCTGAAGAAAGTCCATAAAGTGATGACTGTACTGGCGATTGGGCACCAGGGGCAGGCGAACAGTGCGGTTCTGTGCCCCGATCACCCATCCGTATCATCGCAGAACACCGAATCCGTGCGGCTGGACGCGACTCAGGGGACACACGCTTACGACAACATGACAAAGGTTTGAACCCATTCCTCTTCTGCGTGGTTCGATTGGAGCGGTCAACAATGTGCTGCCATGCCCTCGAGGGGTGATTACGTCGGGCTGACGTAGCGTTGAACAATTGTGTTGCAGGAACTCAAGTGGGATGTTGGGCGCATCAGTCAGAACAAAGTCCCATCGCTGAATGGAAACGTGAGTGGAACAGCAGGTGTGTTGGGTTGACATTCCTTTCTCATTCTCCATCGCTAGGCCATTGTTGCTGTGTGCGTATTTGGAATTGGCTCCCTTTCCGCAGCATCACAGGCTGCTACACACAAATGGGAGGTGGAGTCTTAATGCAACCCGCGCTATTTCCTTTGTGGGATGCGATGGCGCCAGGTAACTTTGCATGGGCTGAACGGGGAACTCCAGTCCAACCTCCCCTCGTCGGACCCGGCATTGGTTGCGCTAATGAAGCAGAGTTTAATATCTGGCGTGTGTGCACTGGCTCACCCCTGGCACAAGTAGGTGTCCCTGCCTCCAGTACCGCCAGCACAATCATGTCTGGCGCGCAGTGCGGCCGTCAATGCCTGGAACCCACAGCATGTTCTTCCCAGGCACTGAGTTTGGTGAAAACACGGGCCTCAGTGTGCTGGTAGATTTCAAGTTGCCCATGATTGCTCTATCGGGCCTGAGAATCGACACCGTCACGTTGACCAACGAAAAGTACAAGCCATACAAGGTATGGTGTCGCGTGGTGGCCCGTGATGTGCTTTTGGGGTGCAGGAAACGAGTAGGAGCCCAGTTGCACGTTGCAGTTGGTGCGAGTATCAGTGGCCATGCACATCAGCCTTCGTCTGGGAGAAAGACGGGATGCCATACGGGGCAGGCGTGGATGATATGAAGCAGAGACGCAATGCCGTGCAGTGAGACATGCGATCCTCATAGTTCTGCGTGCCTGGGTACATTGATAACCGTATGCCATACCGTGCTTCTGTCTGCAATTGGCAATCAGCCAAACGGTGTCGCCTCGCTGACACCCACTTTTATTTGATGCCAACCAATCCATTGGCCAGTGCAAATTTTCAGCTGGGTGCCGTTACTGGATGTGATCCCCATTTCGCTTCGACACACTGCATAGGTTTACATGTCATTTCCCATTCAGGGACCGTGGGACAGCCCTGCTCGTTTCCTGCGTCCCAAGGCGATGCAATAAGGGAAAGGGCATTCCAAGATTTATGCGTTTTTCCTTCGTAGGGCCCCCAGGCTTAGCGAATGGCACCGCAGGCAACCCATATTAGCGTGGTGCTGCAGACGTGGTACGGTGTGCGCACCGCCCCTTCCGCTGTCTGGGAGGAGGGCCGTTTTATCGCCGACCGCATTCTGCGGGGGCTCTTAAAACAATTTGAGTCCCACAAACATCTTGCTGGCGTTTTGCGCTAAACATCTTGATGGGATTCTGAACGCTTGTTTGGTGTGCTTCTTTGGCTTCAGTTTGGCCATTTCCTGTCAAACGTCCGCCCCTCGGCAAAACCCTTTGCAGTGGCTGTTTAGTCGCCCGCCCCAATACGCCATCCTCTTCCCCTTTCAGAGAGAGCTGCTCGGGTCTCTCAGACCCGCCGTTATGATGTTTGGTCTGCACTTTGTTTGTTTCATGATGAGTTGTGGCACAATGGACGACAGGCAACAGTGCAACACCAAGCAGTGCATACTGCCACGCCTGTGCGAGTCAAAATTTCTCCATTGTTTCCAATGCTAAAGCAGATACTTCAATCCCTGGTGCATGGGAATAATGCACCTTTTCTTAGGCCGCGGAACACGACCATGAGGAACTCGGGGCTTCATTTACAGCAGCAGGGCACGATGTGAATGGTGATTCGCCAAGTTCTGAAAAGACGCGGAGAATTGTATTTGTGGTGTACCAAGGGTGGCAGAACAAAAGCACCAATTGGTTTTATCCAACCGTGTGATAGAGAGCCAGCATTAGCATCGTGTTGTGGATCTGCATGGACTGTTCGCCATCGCATGCAGCAGCATGGATGATCATTCAACGCCAGTTGCAGCTGCATGATTGCTGTCACAGACGCGTATCTACAATGTAGTTGTGGGTATTTTGCATTATGGCCCATGATCACCTCACACAATGTCCTGTGCAATTTACTGCACCCTGTCTCTTGCATGTTGCAGGGTGTCCGACCTGTCACGAAAGCGGGCAGGTATCAAGTCCGGACAGGATAATGGTGTCCGATGTGGTGGAGGTGTAAGTCACGTCCCGTTTGGGGGAAATTGCATGACCATGGGCATTTTGGATGACCAGGTTTCAGCATTTGTTCCATTGTAGTTTGGGCTCGGCTGTCTGATGGAGTGGCCTCTCGTATTGCTGTGGTTTTTTTTTGGGGGTTGTGCTGCCAACCCCCCATGTGAACGCCTCTTTTGACTTTGCTACCTGTCGCCTGAACCCCCTCATCTATCATAACCATGGCTCCTTTGGGTGGGCAGACACACAGAACAGTTTCAGGCCCCAATCACAACATCAACGACCCACATGGTTTGCATTTTCCCGCCCATGTCACGGATGTATAAGCGTGTGTGTATGTCATGCATGCATGCAGCGCAGGGATGCACATCTGAAATAATGTGCATGCCCGGGATAGAAGGATTGTGTTTGGGTATAAGACCAACCAGCGGGCCAACCAGCAATCGAAATAAATGACAGCAATGAGATCGAGAGGCAACATGGAATGCGTGTGGTCGGGAGCAGCTTGTGGGCCTGAAATAGCTTTTAAATACCCGATCCAATGGCTGTATGACGGTATCAGAAAGGTGCTGGTTTACACGTCACATTGTCCTGTGGAGCTTAACTCTGACTTGACTCTTGCCTGGCCTCCCCATACTAGAGATCATGTTGCTGGGTAACACCGCAAACGAGGGAGGATGGCAACGCTAAAGTGTTGAGTCTGTATTGGTTCACAGGAGTGTCGACTTGCTGCAACCTTTGAGACAGAGCCTCTCTGGGCCAACCCCTGCTTCTTGCAATGTGAGAGGGCCATAAAGGAAATCTGCCCATGTATTGTTGCCACCTTTCAAGCAGGCTGTTCGATGCTCAACCGCAAGCGCCTGGCCCCTTGTATTCATTGAGACTGCCCATTTTTGTCGTCACCAACGACAGGCACAAAAACATTTTTGGCTCTCTCTCTCTCTCTCTCTCTCTCTCTCTCTCTTTCATGAGCTTGGGTTTGGGCACTGTAGAGTCTGCCAGCTTCGCACAGAACAACAGGGAGGATTTCTCCTTGATGTGCCCAATGCATTTTGATTTGAGGGACCGAAGGGTTTGACATATCTCTGAACAGGCAGGCAGATTGTTTGCATGACTGACCCAAGGGTTGGAAGCTGAAGTACGGTACATAGGCGAGCAGGTTTGGAAAAGGAGGGGATTACTGTCTGGTGATGTAGCGGTGCAGGGGAGAGAGGGCAGCACAATTTGTGTTTGCCCCGCATTGCTACATGGCAGTGATGCATGGAATATGTGATTGGGGATATGCACTGTGTTTCGTGTCTGTGTGCATGCCTGCATTTTGTGGGTATGCGTGCATGGGGATGTGCAACACGTCAATATGCAAGCAGTTTAGCAGATCTATGGAATTTTTTGCATGGTACTTTCTGACCCATTGTCAAATCTCGGAGCACAAACAGGTATCACTCATTATATATTAAACTAAGACAAAACCATCAAAGTCGTTGATGATCGATGGCTGGAGATTGATGGTTCATTTCATTTTGAGGTTCAGCACATTTTTCAGGGATGATACAGCAATTTGAGACTGCCTCAGGCTGTGCACAGTGCCATTGATGCATTGCATTTTCCTTGTTCCCTGGTGTCCGTGTTTGTTGGCGACGGATTTTGCTCATCTTGGTTGTTTTGGTCAATTTGCGTCCGTTCGGTTGTCAACATCAGCCACTATTTTCCCCATTTTGTGGGCTGGTATCTTATGAGGCCGATTTCCAAATTGCGGATTTGTATCCTCTTGGGTTCGATTCCCCCACTGTGAACCCCCATTGCATTTATCAATGCGCGAGGCTGCGGGTCCCGTGTGGGACCCTGCACATACGAACCTTCAAAAATTGCACAGATGCTGTGAAGATCACAGCCTGTATCCCGCCACCATACTGTTTTACCTCGCTACGTCGAGAGCTGAGCTGGAATTTAAACCTTGTCTCCACGTACTAAGGGAGGCCCAAGGCTTGACACAATTGAAATGGCACTAAACCTTAAATGAATCACGATGACATTGTGCACTCCAAATTGCACCTAAATGCTTGCCCACAACCAGAGCTTCAAATACTGATCTGACCACCTGAAGTTGTGAATGCCCTGCAGCAAACAAAAGAACGCACTGCTGGCTGGGCAGGGCAGGGCGCGGTGCATGAACCCTCTCCAAGCTGATCCAGTGCACCCTGGGAGTGTTGAGTGGCCAAGGGAAACTGCTGCAGAAATTTCCCCAATCAATTAGCAACCTTGCACAGCCCAACCACGGGTGAATTGCCTTCCAGATGCAGTGACATTCATCCATCAGCACACTTCTGAATCAGTGGAGAGCACATGCTAAATCATTGGAAACCCCCTGTCCAGTTGCCAAATTGGGAATTTCTGTCCACCCCGGGAATTGAACCCAGGTTTTCAAAACGACTGTTGGGAGAACCCCCCTGCTCGGTTCTGGAGGGCAGAAATCCCCCATTTGAGGAACGGGCAGGAGGGCTCTCCTTAGAGGACAAAAATCCCCAACCAGCCTGAGGGCATGAGGGTCCGCATAACAAAACAGATCCCTCTATTTTGGGTTGTCACCAAAAGAAAAGCACATCTTTTTACCTTGGGCACAGCCTGTTGCACCAAAATTCTATGGCTTCTCCCAACTGCAAGGGAAGGGGTGGGGAGTGTCTGGAGGCAGCGTAAGTGGAGGGTAGAATCCATAGTCTGCTAAAGGAGCAGAGCCAGCCATTTGACAGCCCACGCAAGAGAGCTTGGGCAATGCAAGAGAGGAGAGCAGAGACAGGGAGCCTACTCCACTGCCCTGAATCAGTCAGACTTGGTGCCCATTTGTGACCGGCGCCGTGTTTACTACCACAGCAGTCTCTTTTTGAGGCCCTTGTTTTCGGTGCAGTGTAATGATCCCTCATTCGCCTGTGCTTTCTGTACGTACCATTGCCATAAGCAACCATCAAGAGTGACCTCAGGTTAAAACCTCCAGTACATTCATATGCCAACAGGGATTGCTGCGTGTCATGGTCATTAACACTGTCTTCGTGCAACGCAAACGATACAATTCAAGCTGCAGCATCCACACGGTGCACAAAACTGTCTCCCCGCAGGCTCATGACTCCAATTGCACAGAATCCTAAAGGATTGAAAGGATTCAAAAAAGACAAGTGATCTTAAAGCCCCGAGTTTCGTGCATGTTGATGCGTTGCACAAGAAGCCACACCGGGTTGCACATCGATCAAGGCCAAGGGGGGGGTGTTGGCATTGGGGGAGTTTAAGCCGGGGTTTGAAAACGGCAGTCGGGACAAACCCCCTCCCCAGTTCCCACATCAATCGGGGGTTTCTGTCCTCGGAGGACACAAATCCCAAAGTTGGGAACCAGGGATGGGGTTTCTCCGTTGGGCATATTATCCCCCAATGTAGGAACCAGCCTGCATGCCCTACATCTTGGAAGTGCACAAAATCAAAGCTGGGCACAGGGATATTCTGTATAGTTTGCGTGGCGTGGGCAACTCCCTCCTGGCATTTGATGCCATTTAGTCCCAGAGGATGCCTGCTGTGCAATCACTGAGAATGAATTTAACAACCCTTCGTGCAACAGAGCTGGCAGCATCGGAGCTTGCATCAGCTCAAGGTGCAGGCTGGTAAAGTATTTGGGGTGACAAGCCATGCGGAAAAAATCACTGCTGAGATGTGTCCATCTTAGGCTTGATTGTGCATTATGTGATGATCCAAAGATCAAGCTGTGTATTGGCGGCTTGGAAGTTGGACAGCTTCAAAGTTTCACCTATGTATGTCTAAGATCCTGCCGGGGCTGGCAGTCAATCCTGTGCAGCCCTTTCAGGCCCAAGGGCAATGTGCAAGTGGATTTTTGCTGAAGGTCTGGGAAGGTATTCAATGCGGTTGAATAAAGGCTGAGATAGAGGATTTTTGGATGGACCCAAGAACAAAACACATACCATCAGGCAAGCAGGGTTAAGCAGGATCAGCATGGGGACACGATTGAGGGCAACAACAACCTTGGTTAGGCAGATAGAGCTGGGTGGAATGGCATTAGCAGACACAAGACACAGGAGCCCAGGAGCCTTGCCTTCATATGACGTTGGTGACCGATTTGCAGATAATTGGGCTGGTGTGGTTGAGAAACGTCATCAGACTCGTTGGATGGAGGGCCTCTGCTCCTGCACGTGGCACCATAGCATTGCTTGATGATAGTGCTGGTATTATCCTCCCGTTTGGAGGTGTTGGGAAATGTGTGGACATGGGAGGTAGGGGGGGCAGTGGTTAAACAGTTCTCCAACACCGTGTGCGAGGTTGGTCCGCAGTATTGGTGATAACTAGATGAGGGCCTACAGTCTATCACGAATGAAGGTGAGGAGGAAGGACCCCGCCCCCCCCTTCACGCAACAGTACTGGTTATTTTTTTTGCTCCTGGAAAGGTAGTAGTGTCGCATAAATGGGGGATTTCAACCATGTCATTGGTGGGTTCAGTGTGTGTGCTCCATGAATCCCTTTGCCAATGATTCCCTTCTGTGCCAGGCTCTTACCCATGAGTGAAAATGACACTGTCCACCTTCCGTCCCTTTTGGATCCAAGGTGCCGTGCCCCAACACTCGTTGACCGCGTGCATATCCATGTGCCACCGCAACACGCTAGGAGCTACCTTCCCGTCAGCGTGTCCACAGGCATGTATGGGACACTCGTGCACCTCACATTTAGCTGTCTCCAAGACCCTATTATGGCCGCGCTGTCCGACATACAGGCAAGGAGTTGTTGGGGGTACACCACATCGCAACAGGTCGTGCGCACAACGTTAAAACTGCACTGACACACGGATGGGGCCATGGTGTGCCTACTAGACGTCACCAAAGCGTATCCTAGCCGCATCTTTGCATCCCTCAAGGTTTTTAGCTTTTGGGGCCCCCTAAACACATTTGGTTGGTGACCTCCAAGCCAGCGTTGCTGTTCTACGGAGTACTCGGGGTCAGCATGGTGGTGAAAGAGTTCAGGAAGTTTAGAGATGCATTTGTTTTCGGGCTCAGCTTGGCATGGGAGGTGGAGTGCAAGTCCGCATAGCTAGAGCTAACACAAGCAGATGCGCCCTTTGCGCTTTGTGAACTGATCTCGCCAGATAGCATGGCGGAGGATGAGACGGTG
The DNA here is from genome assembly GCA_964036045.1 of Eutreptiella sp. 'Long Island Sound 2002'. NCBI lineage: Eukaryota > Euglenozoa > Euglenophyceae > Eutreptiales > Eutreptiaceae > Eutreptiella > Eutreptiella sp. 'Long Island Sound 2002'. The sequence continues at coordinate 8,351,870 of OZ038378.1, forward strand.
CCGGGGAACACAGGAAGAGTGGCCGCAGAAAATGGAGGACGGGCAAGAGGTAGATTTGAGGCAGCATTAAGGACCGCGGCCATGGAGTCATGTAGGTGGGCAATGACAGGCAGAACAGAGACATGGAGCAAGACGTCCAAAAAGCCGTGGAGGAACCTGTAGGCTAGAGCGTCCAAGCATGAAAACCATAAAAATATGCAGAGCACTTGAAAAGCACCTGAGTCGGGCAAAAAGGAACGGCCAAGGAGCAAGGCTGCTGACACAGGCAATGTGAAAGGCAATAGTGGAACATTGAAAGGCAGTACTGTGACATTGGCGGCACAGACGAGCTCAAAGCCCACTACAAGCAGAGGCAAAAGAAGGTGAAGCGGTGAGAAAAGCAAGGTGTGGCAGACCACATCTGCACGTTCATGACAGCGGACAGCCGAAGAAACGAAGGCTTGTCCCCACAGACGTCTCCTGTGGACGGGCGTAACATGCACAAAGTCTGTTCTTGAGTACTCTGCTTTGAACAAGTTTGAAGCAATCAACCTTTGAACAAGTTTGAGTCAATAAACAAAACAAGGAAATGGTATTTTCCAAAGGGTGCTTTGGATGATCCTAAGACACTTTCACGGTTGAAGCAAATGATGAAAAGGGCATCCAAAAATTTCAAGGATGGGAATTCCAAGGATTCCGAGCTTTACAAAGAGACAAAACGATAATGTTCTTCTTTGGCACCATCACAAAAGTCACACTCCGTAGCCAATCGTTTGTATCAATGTTACAAAGAACAACCCACTTGCATGCCCAAAACAAGGGGGTTGTTCCATCTGTGCATGTCTTTATATGTGAACCATGTTGCTCATGGCAACTGTGTCTCTTGACAATTTGTTCCTCCTCAAAGGTAAATCCACCGTGTCACTTATAGTGGGGGGATTGCCTGGTACTGTTGTCGGGGGGGGGGGGGGGTAGATGTAAACGCAGATCAGTTGCGCAGATCTGGTGTTGGGCTCAACAGGGAGTATGCTCGCCACATGAAATGGGTTTAGCAGCAACGGACTAGGAAAGGGCCCTGGCACAAGGAAGACAGGTCCGGTTTCTTTCCCCCATCTCAACCAGCCATACCCCATTGGGTAGTTTGGCACCATTGGGCAAATGGTCATTATGCATGGGTGTCTATGGTCCTCTCAGGTGTTCAAGTTCTGTTCCAAAGCAATCATGGATGGCACTGAAGTCCTTGCCTCCCCTGCTGCGTTGCCTCTCGACAAATACCCTAGAGAGCCCCGGAGGCGCCCACAATCCTTGGCCAACTCAGCGGCCACACCCACAATTGGAGGAAGACAGCACTCAATGGAACCCCCATCCCCACTTTCACCCACAAAACCGCTCTCTGACGAAAAGCGCTTTTCTCAGGCCCGCAAGCCATCGCAGCCGCTGCACGCCACCCCCAGTATCACCCTTGACCCTGATGCATGGGTTGCATACCTAGTGTTATCAGGAATCTCAGTTACTGAGGATATGAACGCCATCTGCCACAACGCTGTCACTGCAGCCCGCAAGAACTTCCCTGGCGCACTCCCCGACCAGCAGGTCATGAACATGGTGATGCGTGCCATGTCTGCCAAGGTTGGCCTGCCACACACCCACCTTAATTTCCCTCTCTCTGCCCTTACTCTTCCAGACTCTTCCCCCCCCCCCCACCCGGAATAAAGATGCACTTATGCCTGACTGTGGAGTGCATTACCTCTGGTTTGCATTTGTCTGTTTTTTAATTAGGTCACACCCCCCCCCCCCACCCGGAAAGATATCAACCCCTGAGCAGGCAAGTTCCAACCTCAGTTTTCTGGATTGACACGCTGCCCTACCACGGCTGGCAACCACCCCCAGCACTGAAACCCTCTTTTTCCCCTAAGAGGAGAGGTGGCAATCTGACCTGCAGCCACCGAGCCCCCCTGGTACCCTTGTACCTGCGGCAACACCTCCGAGCAAGGTATCCCGTTTTGGTGTGCTCATGTTCATCCATGAAGAATGGTTGGCGTAGCTCCGTGGGCCAAGCCTGCAACCGATCCACTCTCTTCCTTTACCCAACTGACCAACAGCATTTGTCGCCGAAAGCCATTTTGCCATCACAGAACCGAACGACACCCAGCAGCCCAAATCAGTGTCGTCTGACACTTGCTTGCCAAGCAGCGGGAGTCCATCATGGCTTGCAATGGAAGACGCGGCTGCTGCACGATAATGGATTTTTGCCTCGGCTACCTGCTTGATGAACTCCTTGAACCGGTGCTTGTTCCCCAAAGGCCTAGCTGGGATGGGAGGTTGTGAGGGAGAGGGGGCTAGAGAACACGTGAGCCAGCAGCCCAGCACGCAGTGCTGTTTTCGTGAATGGCTCTGCCCTGTTCCCCTTCAGAGGTGGAAGAAATCAAGACATGCAAATTGACCATGATAGGGGCTCTCCCTAGAGTATGATGACCCCCCGACACAGCACTACAATGGGGCCTGGGTAGGTTTTGTGACGTCGTGAAGGGTCAGGGGGTTCCCCCAGGGTTGCAACTGGTAGGTGTGTGGTAGCTGCAACCACCCTAATGGTGGAAGAGAGGCATGAGTAGTGGTGTACTACCATTTGTGCTGCCCTTCAGGTGCGCACCCCCCCCCCCCTTCCAATGCATGCCTGCTCTGCCTGCACTGGCCCACACTCTGTTCTGGATGTGCTCCCTGTGCTCGCCCCAATTTCTACATTTGAAGGTGCCAAACTTCTCCTCCGACACCACGATGCTGGCCACCAGCTTCTGCCCTGACGAGATTCAGAACTCTTTGGGGGACCTGTCGCATTTGCTTTTGCAGCATTTCGGGAAGAATTTCGACTTTGCCGGCCTGGGGGGCATCCCTTTTGCTGGCAAAACCGGATTCAAGGCCTTCGCCCACCACGTGCCCAAGAACCACAACGTGCTGGTTGTGTACGGCCCCCATGTGGCCATCAGCCCCAGTGGCGACGTGGGGCTGTACCTGCGGGATGGGCAGGAGCACCTGTCCCCCGCCTGTGGGGCCTGCATCGGGGCATTGGCCCATCTGGATGCCTGCAAGCCGGTGCCCGAGCCGGGCTCCGAGGAGTACGACCTGGACTTCCAGATGAATTTCCTCAAAAAGGAGCTGAAAAGCCGCATGGCCAAAATCCATTCGCACCCGAACGGCAAAAACGTGGGCCTCGTAAGGGAGGCATTCAGCATTGCCCAAAAGCTGATGCACGGCATGATCGACATGAATGAGCTGGACGGCGGGCAGCTGGTGCTGCTGGGGGGCGTGCAGATCAACATGCCGCGCCCCCTCCCCAACTTCTTTATGCCCTTGTCCTTCAGCATTCAGTCCGCCACTCAAGAGCCCGAGTCGCTCCTCAGCTGGTTCACCGAAGAGAACCTATGGACCGATGATCCTGTTCCCCCCACCCCTTGTTCTGGTTCCCACGCACCCATGGCCCGCAAGGTATCCATGCGCTCTATGTCTTGGCGGCGCATGAGTCGAGTCAGCGGCGACATTCTGAGTAGTCCTGCGCGGCCCCACGGGCCTGCCCCAAGCAGCATTGCCCCCTTGCGGGTGGGAGCCCGTAAGGCAACACTGCCTGAAGCCCCGTAAGTACCTCATGCACCTGACTCAGATACCGCAGCACGCCCTCCCACTCTGCCCCTCCCTCCATTCTCCCCAACACCCTGCCCATCCCTCTGGATGATTGTTGCTGCTGGCGGGGGTTTGTTGTATTCAGAGCCTGTGGACCTTCCTTGTACATTACCATTCTACAAGACCTCCAGTTGCAGTTGTACCTTGGTGGTTTGTTTCCTGAAGGTTTGCAACATCCTATGGGTCCTTGATTATTTTATTTTTTGAAGTGCTGGCTTGGGACGTAAGTCATCTGCAAAAATCCAGCACCAACAACCGTGTATCCCGCTCGGGTCTGTCTGGGGTAGAGCGGGGGATGAACCGACCGGCTTACTGCCCAAGGTTCGAAACATCCAAAATGAAATCCAATCCTCAGCACTCGTTTTTGTTGACTGCGGCTGCTTTACCCTGGCCTGGATGCTCTCCCGTGGATACATTTTGACTAGCTCAACGTGGCTTGCCTTTTCGGCGTGGCACTTGCCACTGCTTTTGCGTGCAAGCGATGTGTCTTCAGCGAGAAACACGAGTGAGGGTTTGGGAACTTGTGTTATACACTGACATCCGTGTCGATACTGACATCCGATACGGGAGGTTCTCAGGAGTACTTTGTACAGGCACTGGGCGTGCCTGTACAAAAGGAAGCAAGAAATACTCCAACAGATTGCGCTCTGCATTGAGATACTGACCCTGATTTTCTGCCAGGGTTGTGTGACAGCCCGGCAGTCATGGCCGACTCGTGTCCACATGTTAGACCTGTCTGCTGTTCTGTTTGTTTGCCTTCTGTGGTGAGCAGGCCTCCTTCCAATTGCGTGTGTGCGTGCATATGCGTGTGCAGAACAGTCTTGCCTTATTTCATTTACGCTCCGTGGGCCTGCCTGCCTGCTGCCTGTCGGTCCGTGTTGTTGCTTTGTGCCATGTGTTTGTCTGGTGCATGGCCAGTCATCTGAATTCTCATCTGCATATGAATCGGAGTCATTGAAGTAGCAGATTGGGAGAGGTTTCATGATGGAGTACCTGCCATGTTTCCGACGAGGGGTTGCCTTGCAGAACAGCAATTTAAGTTTGCTGATTATTTTGTGCAATCCGCTGAATCTCTGAAAAATATTCAACGACCGTCCTGCTCACGGAAGGTGTAGCCTGGGGTTTCGGGCTTCGGGTTGAAGCTTCCTATCAGCATGCGAAGGGCCATTTCCGAGCAAAGTGGGCATGGTCTGTGCACACCCAGAGACACTGTGTTGAGATTTCGCAACCAGCCCCAGCATTGGCAAGATTTTGTGTTCAGTATGGCCAGTTCTCCACGTGTTAGGCACCACCTTTTTGGGGGGTTCACCCCCTTGGTACCTTAGCACGCTATATTATATCATATCATGTTGTTTCAGGAATCTCGCTGCAGTGCTTCCCTCGCCAAGGAACTGGGATGTGAACAGGCTATGAGGGCAAGCACAATTTGGTCGACTTTGCAGCCAGTGGCACCACAGTGCTCTGCTCGGTGAAGGCTGCTGTTTTCCAATTGCTCACGAAAAGCTGCACTTTCCCTCTCCCTTGTTGTGGCAGCAGTATCATCTGCAGTGCAGCATGCCTGCAACGACTCATAGCATGACAGAAAGATGGTGGAGCGCTCCGGTGCGATCCGGGCAATCTTTGGTTTCCAGCCAACAATACAAAGGACATGTGTCTTGCACTGCTGACATACATGTATGTATCACCTGTGATATGCTCATAGTTACCTGACAAAAATTAGCTGACTGGAGCCACATGCATGGCGTACTACCAGTGCATCCCCGGTTCCCCAATGGGCAGGGTCGAAGGTTGATGGCAGGAGCTTCACTGGGGGGCGCACAGTGCGCTGTGCCCGCGCTGTGCGAAAAGTTGGCTGTTTTTCACCACCGGTAGCCACAGGTCCCAGGGTCCTGAATTCTGCACTCTACAGCCCCTGCTGGTGCACCAGGGATTTTTTGTTTTAGTCTGATGCTTGCCACAGGTCCCAGGGCTCTGAATTCTGCACCCCCGATGCTGTTTTGAATGGATCATGCACGCTTCTGTAGGTGGGTGGTTTTCAGGGGTGTTCCCGGGATAAACAACGTAATAACTGGCGCTGTGCGCGCTCTGTGCGAAAACGCTCCCTTGGCATGTGCCATGTTTGTTGACTACATGCTTGTCAAAACACAGAAGAACATTTCGGCGAGGCCCTGTACGGGTTGGGCCACTCTACTGCCACTAACCATCGAACCCCCCGCACGGGGCGTGAAGGCTACCTTGTTGTGCCGCGTGATCTTAAAGAACAATCCCCAAAGAAAAGGCAGATATCAGCACCTCAAAGGCACGAGGCATATTGTGGATCACCCAAAATCTGTGCCACCAAAGTGGATGCCCATGTTGCCCATTGCAACAATATAGGGAAGGTTGCATTTGACTCAGTAACCAAAGGTGGGTGTCCCGGCTGGTCTGGTGTCCCATATTTGTCACCGGCAGTCTGGTCAAGTGCTGCACACTTGTCACAAAATGTAAGGTGCATTGGATAGGCGGAAGCACAAAAAAAAGGTGTAGTGCCACATACGTGCCGCAACCAGTGAGGTCTAGTGTGGGACAGGTGCCATGCCCATGGGCAATTGCTCCTAAATATGATGGTCCCCCCGTCTAATGCCAATGTAAATCACTACCTGTCGGGCCAACTGTATGGTGCCTGATTGCCAGCAGACCAGTAGCCAAAAGCCATGTCCGTGCATCCTTTTGCTGCTTTGTATGATATGTATTTGGACGTTTCATTTTGTAGACTATCAGTTTGCAGTGCAAGGCCCTGCGCTCTCCTTGCTGGCCAGCAGTTGTATTCAGAGGCTTGCTGAAGCCAATAAGTGGGGAGATAGTCAAAACCCAGACAGGAAACAACCATGGGTGTGTTGCAAGTTGTCACACGCAGATCCAGAGGCACTGGCCTTTGGCACCAAAGCAAAGTAGAATTCAGTCTGTGCAAGGATAGGCTTTCTGATTCCAGTGTGTGGAGGGATGTGCAGTGTTTGCCATTTGCAGAATTGCATTCCTTTTCACCAGCAGCCACCAGCAGTCAATTTTGACACGGGTTCCATGGTATTTTTCATTGGGCTTCTAGATGAAGAGTATGCTTGGTGTTCGTCTCTTGAAAGACCTGTAGGCTCGCTGACAGCATGTGGACAGTTGTGTCGATTGCATTTTGAAATTCCATGAGTTGTGTTGTGGTTTGTTGGAATATGTCTCTGCAGTTGATGGCACTATGCGGTCATCGCCATTTGGGGATGTTTGGCAAGGGGTTTGGCAATTTCCCCTGTCCCTTGGTGCATATGTCATGATTGCATGATGTCTAGCTGTTTCTGTCAACAGATGGCAGTGGCATCCCTTTGGGTGGGTGGGTTCTTTGGCCATCCTGTCTCAGGACTGCTATACCACAAATTCCTGTGCCTTTCCAACACCGCGTAATATTGTACTATGCTACCAGCTACCAGGCTTCCAGCAGTGCAGCCCGCTGTGCTCGAATGTGTTTGCTTAGCTTTTGTTCACATTTTGCATGGAGGTTGTTATTTTTCTATTTGGGAACAATTCAGGTCACACACTGTGCAACTTCAAATTCTTTTCCTTCTTGTTTTGCCATGTTGGTTTGCAGTGTGGGGCAACGTTTGTGTGGGCACAAACATGGAAAGAATCTTTGGCATTGGGAAACAGGAATGAAAAATCTGGAAACGTTCATCCAGACGTTCTCCCTCTGCAATTTTGCCTGATATGCTTGAAAATGCTTGAAGATCTGGATGAACATTGCTGGTTTGATTTGACTACTACAGCATAAGGTTGATATTTGTCTCTGACAGCAGACAGGTGGCTGCATGGTATACCCTGATGGTTGTTTATACCCTCCTCCCCCATGTCAGCCCCCCCCCCCAGGGGGGAACCGTCACTGGCTAGTTCCTGAAAGACACGTTTCAACATCATATTGCACAGGACTGCGCAACTGTGAGACCTCGTTGTCAGAGCTCATGTGCACCTCGTTTGTGCTCACCCATTGCACTCGTCAGTTCTCTGAAAATGTTCCCTCAAGGTGCTATTGTGTGCTATGTCCATTCCACAAAGGAGCCTGTGCTAGCTGTTGTGCAAGGTGCAGGCAGAAAAGTGATGAATGGATGCAGTGCGTTCGGAATTTTGCCTGTTTGCATTATGTGCATGGCACCACCTGCATCTGTGCATGTTAGCGTGTGTATCCCAGATCCTGGGTCACCTACAGCAAGCAACTGACCGGCCATGAACTTTACATAAGGGGAGCGGCAGCGCGCCGGGCATCCTTTTGTGACCATTCCCCACCTGCACCTGTTTTTGCCCCCACCTCACCAAACGATTTGGAGTACCTTCTCGCCGTGTCTAAAAACTGCACAACGCTGGGTGAGGCAGCAAACGATGGAGTACCTCAAAACGTGCATGCAAGAAATGACACAGGCACCGCCAATGGAGATTTTTCGCCGAGCAGAACATTACTCAGTCACGATGGAGCTCCCACTGGAGGCTGCCAAAAGGGTGCTCATTGGGTCGGGCAAGCTGCAAGGCATCGAGGCAAGGCCGTGGATGTCGAAAGGATCTCCTGGACCTGGACAGGAAGCACGCATTCTCTGGCTGAAAGCCCCCAACATGAAGAGCTCCAGCAACATATGGGAGATTCTTCACTCCCAATACTGGTTTGCCGGTGTGCTGACAGGAGACACTGTCGGCAGATGGGGTGTCCGAATATGGGGAACAGAAGAACCAAGCGAGCAGCAAAGGACAGGTATTGCGAACCTGCTTGGAGCAGAGGCCTCCACCAAACGAACACGCATACGGGTGTACGGATACCCGGCCGGTTTCGGCTACGGTACCACGTGGGCTCAAGAGGAGGCCGCACGTGTCTTTCCCTCAGGCAGGGTCCAAGTTCTTTCCTGCCAACACCTCGTCAAAACGTCCATAACCAAGCCGGTGTTCGACATTACCGCAACGGGGGTGCCAACGGAATGGCAGGCGCACAAGCTGGAGTCCACCGACACCAGAGCAAACCCACGAATTTGGAGGCGGTGCGTGTCGCACAAACTCCGACCAGCAGCGGAAAGAGTTGGACGCCAAGAGAGGCTACGTCTGGCCACACGGGCGGACGACGACCCAAAGACTACCTCTTTGCAAGACGTCGTGGAGGACAACCACGACATGGAGTTAGGACAATAATGCTGACCGTTCGGGCAGTGGCATTGCTGCGTCCAAGGGCATGCACGAGTCGGTACAAACAGCCGCCGTGCTACGCGAGCCGGACACGTCCGCCGCGCGGGAAGTCTTCAGGATTCCTCTTGTGCATGCTGTGCCTTCTGCCACGGTGCTCTAACCATAGACAATGTTGCCATACACCAGCCTTGAGTGCACGCAAGTGCCCCCCCAATAAGCTGACGAGAGAGGACGCAATGAGAACCGCTCGGGCACGCAGCCCTGAAATGATGCTCCCCCTACCAGGGCTCTCACCACCCAGGACATGCGACACTGCCTGGACTGCATATTCCTGATGACAGGTACTATGTTCTATTCCATGGAACGGTCGCACAAAAGGCGAAGGTCGGACTCCAGCAGCGAGGAAGGTGAACGCCAACATCGAAGGCGGCAGCAGCCGCAACAGCACACCCACATCCATGTCCACGTCCGCCAGCCCCAACAGCGGCACCCAGATCGGTCGAAACGCCGCAGTGCACACCGAGTACGATGCAGGATTCAAGGCGAGACCAAACGGATGGAAAGCGCGCTGCGAGAGCTCGATGCCCAACAGGCAACTGAAGTCCAAGCAGCCCGGGAGGAGCAGCAGTCGGCCGCGCAGTACTCTGACAGGGCCCCTCTAATCCCGTTCCAAGCCAACTTGCGGAGGCAAAGGCCACGGACACCCAGCTACGAGCAGGTGATGGCCCGCCCACCTCTACCCAGCTATGATGAGGTAGTGGGGATGACAGCAGAAGAGGAAGAAGTAGAGCAAGGCCCCAGCAGATCTGGACTCGCCAACCCGTACTCCCTGCAGCAGCTGAGGGACATCTCGGCAGCGGTGCAGATGCAACCGGAACGGCCCACGGTGATCACCGACGTCCTGTACAAAACAGGCTCATACATAGCCTTGGCGCTGGAGCCCCATCTTGCGCTGCATCATCGCGATGATTGGGTCAGAGACCGGGCCACGGATGTCGGACACCAGCTGGGCTTCGACGACGCGCAAGAGCCCGACACGGTCAAGCAAGGGACCCATGCGGCGCCACGAAACTGGAGGCTGCGGCTGCGGGGAAGGAAACCCCAGGGACTTACTTTCGGCATCAGCTCCAACGCCACATATGGAGTGTCCCAGTACGCATGGGCCTCGGGCGCGGAATGGCTGATCAGCCGCATCCAAGCCCAAACAACAGCAGTGAGGCCGCCGTCACCGCCACCGGAGGACGAAGACGCCCAGCCGCCGGCATACGCGCCACGCCAAGAGTTTGTGGACCAGGTATGTGCAGACCTTGCTTGGCAGGTGCCTGAACGTGCGGTCCTCTCAGCAAGCGCTGATACATGCAGATACAGTACCCCCCTGCTCACACAAACCTGCCATCTCACTTCTAGTGGCTCGACCCGGAATGGAAGCTGCAGCGAGGCTACCGAGACGGCAGATGACCGTGACCTGAAAATCCGTCAAGGCGCACCATCACATCGGCCCATGCACACTCTCAACCCTGCCAGTGACGAGCAGGCCAGCATAGCTAAGACGGAGAGCTCCGCTAACCACCCAGCTAAGCCGTGCGCGAGATGGGAACGCCCGCCGCGTCACAGTGCCGAGAGACGGTCTGTGATGGCGAGAGCCTCCACACTATTATGGACGAGTCGGGTAAGCCCGCCGTCCTCAGCAGCGGTGCCTGAAGCACACCGCAATGCCAGTATTCACTGTCACTGTTACCTCAGAGATTCTCTTCCTGACCCCTCCAGCCTGCCTAACCGCCTTGCCTGCCTTGTTCCTTTTTGCCGCCTGCTCCTGCTCGTGGATGAGTCAGATCAGAATCCCACCCCAACGCAGTCGGCCCACAACTTGGCACAGCTGGTGCCACCTGACCAGTGGGCCGCGTACATGTGCGCGCACACACACGCGCACACACGCATCCACACTGAAAGCATGACCAGATCCTACGCTGTGGTGACGTGCACCCCAACCCAGGACCCACCTCTCTGGCACTCATCAACGTGACGGCCTTGCGAGCACACCACCATGAGGTGCTGAATTTGCAAGAGGACATCGTAGCACTCACGGAAACACGGCTCACGCAAGGGGCCCAGAATGCAATGGCCTTCATGGCAAGACAGAAGGGGTGGCAACCCTTTTGGGGAGCCCCCCTACTATCCAAGACAGGTGGCATTTGGGGAGCTGCCCCGGGAGGGGCGGCCCTTCTGGTACGGGAAAAGTGGCCTGCAAAGCAAGCTCAGCGGGACCCGGGATGCACACTGAGTGAGGAACTGTGGAATTCAGGCAGGTGGCTGCACGTCATCGTGACCCCAGCGGATGGTAAACGCCCCCTAAACGTGATTGTGGTGTATGGGATCCCAGGAGACCACATGCTAAATGGCAAGCTATGGGAGGCAGTGCTGACCGAAGTTGCAAAGCTGGGGAACTCCCCCTTTCTGATAGCCACGGATGCCAATGTCCAACTAGATCACTACCGCTGCATGCCGAACCTCATGATGACGGAGCTGCTGTCGGGGCGCATTGTGGATGTCGACCTCTTACATGCACGGACCACGGGACAGGACTGCCAGTGCTCGTACCACAATGGCTCCATCAAACAGAAACCAACCAGAATTGATGGTATTTTGGCATATGCCAAGACGGCCAGTGCCATCATGAAAGTCCTATCAACCGAAAGATGCCCCGTGCCTGGACACAAGCCGGTCACCTTCACCTACCATTTCAAGCAATCTGCCCAGCGGGTTCTGAAGTTTGTGCGGTTACCACCCATGATACCAGCCCACCTGTAGAAACGCAAGCGAGACCAAATAGTGAAAGACGTCACCGAACCATACGTGGCGATATGGGAGAAAGTCCTAGACAATGAGGCGTCCACGGCAGATCAACTGTGGGACCTCGGGACATAGCTAGCTGAAGAAACCATGCTGGTCTTGACCATGGCACCGCCGCCAGCGGTCACGATAGGAATATGCCAACTACCACTTGCTCCCCAAGAGTTGCCGAGAGGATGGGGAACCAAGAAGATGCTCAAGACAGTGGAGCTCACGCCGAAGCGCATGACGGCGTTAGGACTCCCGTGCACTGCGCCAACTAAGGAAATGTCCGCCCTGCTGAGCGCCCTAGTGCCGGCGATGAAGTGGGCGGCAAGAAGGGAACAAGCCGTGGTCCCTGTTATGGGCCCCGTGCCGCGAGAGGTCCTCAACAATTGGAAGGCGATACGCAGGAGGGCCCACCGCATTCTTCAGCTCATCTCCAAAGGGCAATGTGTAGCAGAGCACCAAGAACTACTGCGCACGGTGATGGAGGCTCGGGAAAGTGCACCCATGAGCATTACCGACTTGGTCCGACTCAGTGATAAGATTAAAATGCTGAGTAGGCGGCAACTGGCTCACGAGGAGAAGAAGAGGCACCAAGATTGGAGAGAATGGATTGAGGAGACCTCGACCACATCACCTGGGAAGGTATACCAATGGATCAAAGAGGACAAGTACACGCCCACTGTCCTGATCCAGAAAGAGGACGGCACCTTGACTGGCAATGTGCCCGAAATGGACCTCGTGATACACCAGAAATGGGACCCGATAATGAGGCAGCACGCGGATCCGACGCTGCCGGAGCCGGAAACTGAACCCTTCTGGCGCAGGTTCGGCAAATATGTGGAGCATCACCAGATGGAATGTCAGCCCATCACCGCGGAGCGCCTCTGCGGTCAGTTCAAGGACATGAAATGCAGCCGGGCCACAGGTCTAGACGGATGGACTGTCGTAGACATGCGGAACATGCCATGGCCGCTACTGCACATGCTTGCTCAGCTGTTAAACTGGGTTGAATCCCATGGCGTATGGCCTGAGCAACTTGCCACAGGGTACATTTCGCTGGCCCCCAAAGGCGAGGGCACTGAGCCGCTACAGCTGAGGCCGCTGTCGGTTCTGTCTGCGATTTATGGCGCCTGGTCCGGTATCCGACTCCGTGACTGCCTCATCTGGCAAGAGAAGTGGGTGCACCGAAATGCATTTGCCTTCACGCCGCAGAAGAGCGCCCTGGACGCAGCAACTCTGCTGGCCGCCCTCATTGAGTGAGCACACCTACTGAAGCAGGCATTATCTGGCGCTGGCACTGACTATGTGACGTGTTTTGATTTGATACCACAACGAATCTCCTTCCAGATGGCAGGTGAGAGTTCAGCCTGGACCCCAGACCGCAAGCGGCATTGGAGGCCATGTATGAACAACTACACAGGGCGTTCAGAATAAACGGGGCGCTGGGCCCCTTCTTTCACGCCACGAACGGCGTACTGCAAGGGTGCGCCATGAGCGTACTCATGATCAACATGCTCACCACACTCTGGATGCGTGCCGTGGACCAGCTGGAAGGAGCTATCTCAGTGACGGTACACAGCCTGCCGCCCATACCGCCCAAGCTGGAAGCGCCCAAGGAGCTGAGATATAGGCGTAAACCCTCCCCGTCCACCGCAGTGTCCCGCTTTCGGCCACCACCGGCCCCGAGCAGGTGCGTTATGAAGACCTTCGGCTCGGGGATTGACCAGTTTGAATATTGGGAACACTCCAACCCCTGCACATCTGGCCATGGATCTCCACCTCCACCTCAGCAATTGCAGCCGCCACACCCCTCCTCCGCACCTGAGCCCGCACGCGATGGGTTGGCGGAAGAAGAAATGGCAGCATCGGGGGAGTCGACCCCACAGCCCAGTGAAGCTCAGGGGTGCTCAACCCCAGCCACAAGAGGCGGGCACGATCCAGGTCGGGGCCATGGGCTATGCAGATGACACGTATCTGCTGCAATCTGAGGGCCAATACATGGCGCCGGTGATGCAGCTCACTGATGAGTGGCTGGCTGTCACCCTGCAAAAAGTGAACCCCAAGAAATCACTGTCCATACAGATACGACAATCCAAGGAAATTGCCCGCAAACACACGGTACTCCAAGGGATCTCACTCCCCCTCCAAGCTGAATTCCGCTCGCTGGGGGTGGGTATTCGTACCAGCCTGACCAGGGGGACTGGCCCGCTCCTAAAAAAGAGGACATTCAAGGGGATACACGTGCTGTTCAGAGTGAGGGGTGCACAAGGGGGCTTCAGCCGGCGAACGCACATCATTGCCACTCTAGTACAAGCCGCAGCCCTATGGGGGACCCCGGGGGCGGAGGTATCCCGGAGGGATTTACAGAGTTTGGAGACGGCAGTGCTCCACACTTTGTGGGGCACCTCGAGGCCAGGTAGGGCGAAGGAGATCATCTTCGTGCTGCTAGTACAGGGACACCGGGTGTCTCCTCACATGAAAACCACGTATGACAGGGTATGTTGGCTCCTCGCGGTGGCGCGCACGCCAAGCACCCTTCACGTTGTGGTGCAGTCGTGCATTGAAGCTGGGCAAGCGCAGGTACGACCCACTACATCAGGACCGGTTCAACGAGCCCTCCTGGAGTCGGAAAGCCTTGGCTGGGGGCAGGCGGATCATTGGTGGGTGTGGAATGTGCCCGGGGTGCCCGAAGAGATAGACATGACGCTCATAAACGAGGACAAATTCAAGCATCTCCTGCGGGACTCTATCAGGCGGCGGGCCCTGCTCTCGCTGGAAGATCGTCGACCGCGACAATTTCAAGGCATCTCAGGGGCCCTCGACAGGGAGACATGTCAAATCCTTCTATCTGAGGGCACAGAATTTGATAAGGCGCTGCTGCGGGGCTGGCTCACAGGGGCGTTATGGACGGCTTCCAGGGCGCATGCGAGGGGCCTCAGGGCGACACCGCTATGCCCATACTGCTCGCGGCAACAAGAAGAAGACGACGAACACATCTTCTGGGCCTGCCCAGCCTGGGGCATACATCGATCCGGTGCCTGGCGCTCGCCTATGAGAACGGCGAGGGCACCGGGGCTATCGGACCAGATCACTAGTTGGCCCACGTGCTTACGGATCTGTGGCTTGATGCCGGAACACCTGTCGCACGGCATCCCAAAAGGTCAAGTGCACGACTTCATGTACGGTTTTCATAGTATGGTGCTGCAAATTCTGCGGGCGCGGGCACACCGGGAAGATGTGCAGCTCTTTGACCAGCCTAAGACAAAACAAGGCAGAGGGTACCCATTCCGGCAGTTCATCGGGCCGCTACCGCGGCCGGAGCACAGGCAGAAGCTGCGGATTTGCCAACCCACAGCTCAAGAGTGGCGGTGGGACTCCGACTTTCGTGACGATCTGCTACGATGGGTCAACGAGCCGGTCTGGATACCAGGGAAAGGGCAAGTCTCCTTCATGGAGCTAGCAATGGACTTTGAGTGCTTCGCGGTGCGCACCCTGCCGGCCTCGCCCTAGGCTGTGTATCGGGCGACTGCCCTCCCGCTACCAGAAAGGGCAAGGGTCCTAAAGCTTGCCCTAGTGACCTTGCAAAAGCTGAGCGTGGCTAGGGCCGTGCTACTAGGTGGTGTGCTTACCAAATGCTCCTCCCTAGTCCCACTGGGGGCCCCCACAGTAGTGAGTGTGTCTGCGAGACCATACTTCACACAGCGCCCGGATATGCTGAAACTCCTGCAAAACCTGCAAGAGTACTGTGAGCTGCGCTGGACGGCTGTGCTGCAGGCACCGCCCCCCTCACCGGACAGGAGACGGAGAAATGCGCAGCGGGCCAAGGAACGGTGGGAAGCAATGGAGTCCAGCCCCAGCATCAGGGAGCGCATTCCCAAACTCAAGTACACATCGTCTCCGCTGCCTGCTATGCACACCCCCAGGCATCTCACCGGCAGAGGAGGAGGTAAGAAGAGCGCCACTTTGTTTGCGGCTGACTACTTTCCAGCACACCGCAACCCTGGAGCTCCCCCCACGCGGCCCTACCGGTTGCTCCGACCTGCCAAGCAGGCGGTCCCGCCTCCACCTGATGTAGCTGCAGTGGGCTCGAGTCCACAAGCGGCACTGCCGGCGGGGCGAGCGGCAGCGCCCAGCGATTTGTCTCAGCGCGTAGATGCGCTAACTCCCCCGGATGCGCCTCTAGGATGGGCTCCGCCGTCGCCATCGCCCCCGATGCAGATGAAATACACCTAGGAGGAAGGGCCCTCTACCCCAGAGGTCTTCTCCTCGTCGTCCTCGTGGGAATCGTAGCCCATCAACACCGGGGGATGCTACCAACGAGCGACAGCGAGGCCCAGATGCGGCCCAGCGCGGTCCTCATCGCCACACGCAGTGCCCCGCACACGCGCTCCCAGGGCCCGATCCGTTCACCGGTCAGGGAACCCGGCGCTGAGGAAGTCACGGCGTAGGGCACCACCTGCGCGGGTGCCCCGAGGGGTCAAAAGGCGGCAGTCGGTCACAGAACGGTCGGGGAGCCCACAGCGCAAGCGACCCCAGCTACAGCAAGGGGATGCGCGGTCACACACGGCCCTGGAGGCCCGAGACCGTCACCGGAGCCCAGCCGGAGCCCCCCTCCCCATGTCCAGGCATGCTCTCTCATACCTACAGCTCACAGGAGCTATCACTTCTGAGCGTGCGTCACGCATAGTGGTGGTAAGCACCCCAGAGGGGCAGCACACCCCACTACCGACACGCAGCTCGGAACAGCCTCCACACGAAAAGGGACGCGACATCCCCCCGGGGATAGCAAGGATGTTGCAGCAGATCCGGATGCCTCCAGCGAGGCCACAACCGCTACAGCCCCGAAGGGAACCACCGCCCAACGCGCGGACTTCACGCACCGCCGTCCTGCCCACCGGCCCTCCGATGGGGTTCAACGTAACTAGCACCCTGTCTCCGCGGGTGCTGAGCAGGCCAGGGCAATTCTCGCCATCTCCGGCATGGTCGCCGACGGTGACTTCTAGTTGGCACGCCGTGCGGCACGTGACCCCGGAGCATTGGTCGCCCGCATGCACACCAGGGGGGGGGTTTAACCGACAGCAGGATTCACCTCACCTGCCCCCTGTCCTGCTGGCGCCCCTATTTGAGAGCGCAATGTCTACCCCGCGAAGGGACAGCACTCAGAGTGCGTCTGATGAGGATGTGCAACAATATGCCGTCCGGTGTTCTACCCCCCCCGATCTGCCCCGCACCTTGCTGGCGCCACTTTTTGAGAGCGTGATGTCTGCCTCACGAGCGGGCAGCACTCATCGCGAGTGCGATGAGGACATGGGTCAGTACGAAGTCCAGTACTCTAGCCCACCCTCGGTGGGGGAGTGGCCCCCTAACCCCTTTACCTTTCCCTCTCTTCGCGGAGCACAGCGTCTCTGCACGGAATTACCTGGCATGGCCCGACAGGGCCAGGGATGGGTACGTGACCCCCATGCACGACACTCTACCATGCTGTACAGCATGCAGGAAGGTGCTCTGTCTTCCAACAGCGCGGAGGGGCTCACGAAGCATGGGCGGGCCTCACGTGAGGCAACCTAAAGGACGGAGGGGGGAGCTTCTTGTCGGACAGGGCGGCAGCTCTCCAGAAACCCGCGCGACTTGCCCCTTGGGTGAGTCTGGGGGCTGGAATGGGTAGAAGCCCCATGGACTATTGCTCCTTAATATGATTTCCTTCCTTCTCGCCGTGTCTAAATATCACCTTGAAGAGAGGTGGTTAGATCAAGCGCAGGCGCGGGCGTTGTATACCCCCATTTTTGGGGGTCATTTGGGTAGCATACAGGGGGGCGCCTTAAGTGCAGTGCGCGCACTGCAACTATTTGGGCGTTTGGCCGTAGTAGAAACCCATACTTTGTGGTACCCCCCCCCCCTTGTATAAGCTACGCCCTTGGCCAAGCTATAGTAGGTATACGGACCGTATTAATTTGGTACCTACCCCCCCCCCCTTGCGCATGCACGGCCATGTCTAAGCACGGGCCGGGCGTTGAACCACCGTTTTGAGGAAATTTTGGGACCGCTGTTTTTGTGGTCCAGAATGGAGGATTGGGTGTTTGTAGAGTGTTTGTACAGGGAAAGAGGAGCTCAGTCATGTCTGTGATGGTGCATTCTGTTCATAACAACAATTTACTACACATTGGAACCCCATGCTGCTTGTTCTGATGTGATTTTCAGCCATGGCTAACAATGTTATTCCCGGTCTGGCTGTCACATGTGTCACGCGCATGCACGGCCTTGTCAAAGCACGGGGTGGGCGTTGAACCGCCGTTTTGGCCTGACTTCCGGGACCGCGGCCGTGCTTGCGCAAGGGGGGGGGGGGGTAATTTTAATTTGGTACCAAACCTAGTGCAGCCACATAAGACATGGGTTTGACGAATTTGCCAGTCACATACAGTCATGGACACATTTGTTGTGAGTGTTTGCCCATTTGAACCCACCCCATTTCTGAGTCCTCTTCTTCAAGTGATGATTATGGGGAATGCCATGCACACAGTGCACACGCAGTGCGAAGTTTTGAATGCCGGCCAATACTCAGACCCTACTTTTGGCCCCTTTTGACAAGTTTTTGGTTCCATATCGGGGGTTTCTTAGCTTCCTATGCATTTGGGATGTGGCACATTTGAATTGTCACCCTTTGTTGACGCGTTCCCGTGGGGGGCCGGCCACGGGACGCTGCGGTGACACGCACAGGTGAGCAGGCAGGCAAGGCACTACGCTCACAAGGGCATCAATACGCCTGTGTCATGTGACAAAGCGTTTCAGAATCCTTGCCACTCTGCAAAGAGGGAACGAAAGTATGTACAGCAACACATCAGGATATGTACACATGGGGTTAAGACTGGACTGGGGTAAGGGCATCACAGGACCATAGACACTCAGTCCCAACTCATATCCCAATCCCAGGTCCGACCCTCTCAGTGGCTGATGGGGGCGGGGGCTCAAACACAACCCATGCCCTGCTCAGTCCGGACCCTGAAACCCTGCTGATAGGGGGGGTGTCCCGCCCAGCCACAGGCGAGTTCCTGGGAACCAAGGAGCTCCAAGGCCAACCGACAGTGGCTCCCTATGCTCCCTAAACGGCAGGTCCCAACTCCACTCTGAGTCAGAGATATGGCCCCGCCATTAGCACCCAGGAGTTGGTAGCTGAAAATGGGCTGTTTCAGCCCAAACTGAAATTAACTCAAAAATCCCCAAAATTGACCCCTCGTCCGGACCCGCCAGAGGTAGGGACGAGGCTACTGACCCTTTGCCCTTCGAGTACGAACCCCCTGGAGTCCTCACCCAACCTGGTTCCCTCTGAGGTCCCGGCATCAGGGCAACACGGATGAGTCATGTGGGGTCATGATGCCAATATCACCAAAATTGGCGTCATTCCCACGCGTGGCTCGCCCGGCCAAGGTAAGGCCAATGGCTCACAGGGTAGGAGGCAGGACCTAGGACTTATATCTGAGTGTACAACTTGGATTTAGGTCCGGGCTCCCTATGGGCTTAGTGAAATGGGGCCGCCAATTGACCACACGGAAGGGGGAAATTGGGGTCCCAAAATTGGGTCATTTTGGCTGCCTGAAATGAGCCAAAATTCGGTGTGCTCCCAATAGTATATCTCCACGCCGGCTTGGAGATCGGATCCGCCATTCCATACGCGATCCACCGGGAGTCCAATGGAGACTCCCATGCCCTTGGCTCTCAAAGATCTCCATGCCACTCGGCGTGGTGACGATCCCAATTGGGTTCACAAATGTCAAAATTGCAAAATTGCCCACACTCACTTTGGGCTAGCGCCTTAACGAAGGTGGCTCCGCTTCGCCCACGTGGTGTGTGGACCATGGGGACCATTACCCATAACACCCATGCCATATATGGTCCATTGGTCCATGCGTCCGGCGTGCACGAAGGTTAGAACATGAGGCACGGCGGGCAGCAAAAGTGGAAAAATGCTCAAAATGGCCAAAAATGCGCACACTCATGGTTGGGGCAAATGAGGCACATGCCCGACTCGGACCGGAGTGTGCCATAGGATTGGTATCAAGTCATATTGGTCCAACATATCTTTTGGGCGTCGCCCAACTCCTCCGATATTGGGAATGGCAGGGTCGCCAAGTGAGCCCATGATTTGGGATAGTCCCAAATCGCCAACATGGCGGCCACGGTATGCCAAGCCTAAGAGGAGTTATTCGCCGGGTCCAAGATATGTTGGGCACCGAAGTATGTACCCTCATATCATACTTGGGTCATGATGTCAATCGAGCGCAACGTTGAGATACACGGTCGCCACTTGACATCATGACGGGCCAAAAATGGCAAAATTGGCACAAGCACACACAAAAGTGCCTTGAAAGGTGCATAATTATATTATAATATCTTCGGCTTGGATCGTGCAATCACTCAATCCTTCTACACACAATGACTTGACACCAATGACCCTCGATCCCACATATGGGCTCCACTTGGGGCGCCTTGAAAGGTTACGAGCGCTACTTCCCAAGTGGGCACATGAAAATATGGAAAATTGTAAAATACACACCTTGCTCCCAACGCATCGCTTCGGGATCACCACACAAGCTTCCCTTCACGAAGGTTAGGCTCGCAATTGACCGTAGGGAGTATGGAGAAGGGGCTTGCACAATATGAGGTCCATTGGCGGGCTTGGCTTGGAGTAATGGACCCGCCAAATGGGCACGCAACACAACACATGGCACATACCACATATTGCCCAAAAAGGCAGCTCCCACCACGATATGTCATGCCCCTCCAAGGGCATAACTTTGTGTCAATCGCTCATAGGAACTCAAGGAGAGTTCCTATGCATCACCAACACTTGCGCGCTACACTCGAAAGTTATCCTAACGCACGCAATGTCATGGCCAAAGAGTTATAACGCAAACTCTACCCTCTTGACCATGAACCATTACACTAGCGCGCACGTGTGGAAACGCAAGGCATATGATGCTTCCTAAATTACGTCGGGAGTATTGTGAATACATCCCACGTTTCCTTATTGTCATTCCTCGCAAACAACACGAGATATGACCTTCACAAGTGGCCTCACGAATCAACTTTGTTTTGCCCATATCTTTGAGACAAATGGGGGGCAAGATAAAAGGAAAGTTGATTCGTGCATACGGAAGCACGTAGGTCCACTCGAAAGAGGTCAAATCAAGTGCGGGGATGTCGAAGTCGAAAATCCGATTTCGACATTCTGAAAAATTCGGATTAAGGTTGCGAGTATTAATTATGAAAATTGCGGAAGCATCCATGCAGTTCCTGGCGACTTTGGAGCCTTCGTGACGGATTGCGTTAAAATTTCCATTATAAACAGTTCAACTGGCGGTTACGGTAAAGTCGCGATCCAACCGCCAGCGGTCAAAACAGTGAGTATCAGAACGGAAGCGTAAAAATTGACGGAAACAATATGAAAATGAAACCCTGTTGATTCCTGATATTCTGATACCCAAATCTCCGCTGGCGGTGCATCGGTTGCCGATGCGGGGCTTCACGGCACGGAACACGCCGTACATGGGGTTAGTGGACCGGAGACCGCTTGTATGCCATAACCTGGCCATGGGGTTCTGGGTACCGCTTCACCCCCCTCCTTAGAGCAAACCCTGGGGGGGCTCGATAACACCACGCATGGCAGCGGGTACTCAGGACCCTCTCCTGAAGGGGGGGGGGGTGTCACATCCTCACTTCAGTAAGTCACAGTAAGATAGGTAGAGCTGTATAAGCTCGTAGCACATGTATAGTATCAAGTATCAAGTCCCGGGTCCTGGCGGCGATTGTTCGGCATCCAAAGGACCCGTTAACCCATACCAGGCGCACCGGGTGCCGGCTGCTACGGTCACCACCACAGTGGCAGTGGCATACACGGCCAACATAGGCGACACACGACGACCGAGGTGGTCCCACAAGTCGAGAGCGACCACAAAGATCCATCAGGCTACCCCAAGCTTCCCAAGGCCCGCCGACTGGGGAGAGCCCCCACGGGTCCTTCCTCGGGCGCACCATGTCCATATCCATACGACGCGAGTCCAGAGTGCCATAGTCGAACTCCTTACGAACCCCAGATCGTAAGGGAACTCCTCCCGAAGGGATCGGGCATCAAGGCCGTCTTTTCCCTCGCCCTACTGCCACGAAGGCCATACATGAGGGAGTCCTCATGCAGTGTGGGCGGAGGCGTCGACTCCTCAAACCACCAGTTTCCCAGGCAGACTGACCGAGGTCAGGAGCACCAGAGGCCGCCATCCGAATGCAAGTGCGTCTGCGAATCGGTAGGCTCACACTGGGACTGACAGTGGCGGACCGCTGGGAGTGTAGTCAGGCAACTGGGCTTACCGCCTGGCGCCATCAGGATCTCCACACATCACAGCGAATAGGGCAACACGGTATCACGAGCACTCAAACAGTAGAACCTGTAATCAAGTACTGGTCCAGGCTGGACCAGGCTGTAAGATCATGTACACGGCGACTCGAGGCGCCTCTGTATCCCGATTCGTGGTGATAAACAGTCCATCCCTCAGCGATGGGCTGGTGACACTTAACATACAGATGCACATATCCTGGAGGGCAGAAAAACAAGCAATAATCAGGTAAATAGGCGTGTAAACACACTCTGGACAGAGTGCCAAACCAAGCCACGGTCAGGATAAGGCAAATGCAGGAGGATGGACAGGACAACGCCTGATTTCAGGCGATATATAGTCAGCTGACACACGTTGACTGGTCTGGGTTCCGCAAGTGCCATGGAACCAGACCACACACCAAAAATCGCAATGCCGATGACAGCGGCATCCGTTGCGCAACGTCGTATGGGCTTCAAGGCCCCAAGAGCTCAGAAAAATGAAGGTCAGTCGCCCTACCTGGTTTCCCATGGATTCAGCAGGTGGGGAGTGACGAATAGAATTGAAAGAGAGGGGCCATCCTCCTCTGGATTCAGCAGGGGGGGGTATATGGCCACTCTGCCACCAAAAGATGGAAGAGAGCAAGCAAGCAAGGGACGATCCGTCGGCCTCACAAGCGCTCAAAACGCATCAGGGGAGAGCTCAGGGCGCTGATCAGGCACCCCTGGCTGCAATCGCCCGGGTGAGTGCTGCCAAGTCCGAAACGTGGATCTTGGTCTTGTGCTTGCGGATGTACTCCATGAAGGGAGTATTGACCCGCGGCACGAACGAGGAGACGGGTTCCCAGGTGTCGTGGGACGGCCCATAGCCTCGCCAACGAACCTTGAACTCCAGACCTCCGGGTGCCGAGGCCTTCGGACGCTGAGCCAGGATCTTCTCGACAGTATAGTCGTCCTGCTCAGCATAGTCGTCGTCCGAATCGGCCTCATGTTTGGCGTAGTCCAGGGACACATGTCGGCCACGGAGGTCGGGTTCCCGCACACGGAGTTGACTCTCGTGGCGCTCCCGGAACTGTCCGTGACCCACCTTGATGCGGTAGGTGTCCTCACCAATCCTGCGGACCACCTCGCCGGGTGTGAACCAGGTTTTGGTGCGGTGGGTGCCCATGGGGCGGGGTCTGATCACCCACACCGGGTCTCCCACCCTGAACTTATGCGCTGTCGAGCTCGGGGCGGACTTCTGACGCTCAGCATGCTCCTTCTCAAGCTGCTGGCGGATGTCCCGCGCCGTTTGCTCTTGCCGCGCGAAGAACTCCTTGGCATCCATAGCCATGCCATCACCAGACAAGGGAAGTCCCCTACCCAGGGGGTCCCTGCCAAACAGAATCTGGTGAGGGGACAAACCGCCCGGAGTGGGGGTGTCATGATGGGCCTTCAGAGCAGGCCACATCTCCTCGAACCAGTTCCGCCGTGGATTGGTGATGTGGATCTTGCGCAGCTTCTCGAACAGCTGCCGTCCAGCCACTTCAGCACGGCCGTTAGACCGGCTGAGATAGGCAACGCTCTTGGCATGTCGTATTCCCATGAGGGAACACATAGCCTTGAACCAGCCACCAGTAAACTGGGGCCCTCGGTCACTGCAAATGGTGCGGGGGATGTCAAAGACGGTCAGCCAATGACGAATCATCATGACTGCCACTTCCTTGGCAAGCAACCCCTTTTTGCGTGCCGGAACGGCTACAACGTAGCCGCTGTGGCGGTCCACACAGAGAACCACACAGTCAAAGGTCTCCTTGCCAATGTGCACTTCGGGCATGGAGGAGACGTCCATGGCCACGCTCTCCATGGGCTGGTCAGGAACCGGGGTCCATTGGGGTTCCCCCTTGACGTTCCGGTTATCGGGATTGCAGGCCTGACAGACCGAGCAACCCTTCCTGACCTTCTTGATGGCGGTGTAGAGAACGATATGGTCGATCTCGAACCGACGCTGCATGTCAAGAGCTTGCTTCTTGACCCCTGGGTGCAGCATGTGGTGGTGCCAAGCTTCACACAGCTCGAGCACCCGGGACTCTGGGACTAGCAGCTTACCATTCCGGTAGAGCTTCCCATCTTCCTCAGTCAGCCCCTTTGGCCACTTCTGTCCGTCGTCAGGGTCGGTCACAGCCCTATACTCGGCCGCAAAGGCCTCAGACTTGGCGTAATCGTCGGTCCAGTCGTCCTGGAGGCAAGACTCCGGGAAGAGGTGCTTGTCGGACTCAGTTCCCACAGGGGGTGCCGGCCCGGGCCTTCCGCCCGCGGCACCCACAGGGGCGAGTACACTGACTGTTCTGCTCAGCCTCGAAGCGAGGGGGGCATTTGCAGCCATGACGACGAAGCATTTAGCACCCTCCTCCTCCATCAGGCGCTCCATTTCGATGATCCTCTTGGCCTCAGCGGTCTCAGCCTCATCGCCATGGGCAGAGATGTCCTGCATGCCCTTGCTGGCGGGATAGGCCCACCTACTGAGACAGTCCGCCACGGTGTTATCCTTTCCAGGAATATACACAACCGTGAGGTCGAACTTGGCCAAGGTCTCATGCCATCTTGCCCGTCGGGAGGCGGGACCTGAGGGGGTGTCCACGTGCTCCTTGTGCCACGACTGCAGACTCTGATGGTCGGTGCAGACGGTGACGGGATGGAGGGCTATGTACCCAGCCCATTTCCTGAGAGCCATGACGATGGCATACGCCTCCTTTTCACGGGGCGTCCACGTCCGTCTCTGGCCTTCCGCCAGGACTCGGCTCCAGAAGGCCACGGGCACGTGCCTCCCGTCGTCAAGCACTTGCTCCAACACAGCCCCAATGGCGTAGTCGGAAGCGTCGGTGCGCAGGACGAACCCTCGGTCGGGATCCACGAGGTGCAGACCCACTGCGGATAGCAGCGCCTGCTTCATCCCCTCAAAGGCACGGTCGGACTCTTCAGTCCAGACCAGAGCCTTCTTGGACCCCTTCTTGGTCTCCTCTCGGTTGCCCTTGAGCATGGTCGTCATGGGGGCTGCATACTCGGCATACATTTTGATATACCCCGAGTAGTAATTGCAGAACCCCAAGTACGCCCGTAGCTCAGAGACCGTTTTGGGCTTTTCCCAGTGCTCAATCGCAGCCACCTTGCCAGGTATGGGCTTTCGCTGCCCGTTCCCAACTACGTGGCCAGCGAAGACCACCTCGCTTACCGCAATGGTGGCCTTGTCACTGCTGCCCGTGAGTTTGTGCCGAACCAGAAGGTCCAGCACTCGAGTGACGTCCCTCTCGTGTGCCTCCAGGAGCTCCTCGTAGCTCATGCTGGGGTCCCCGGACGCGATGATCACGTCGTCCACGAAGGGGTCCGCACAGTCGCGCACCGGCTCAAGCAGGTTCTCCAGCATCCGCTGAAAAGCCGCATTGCCGTTGGTAACGCCCATGGGCATCACTTTCAACTGGAGAGGTCCAAGTGGGGTGCTCATGGCTGTGCAGGCACGGGACTCCTCGGCGAGAGGCATCTGATGATAACCATGTTTCAGGTCGATCACCGTGAAGATCCTCCGCCGGTGTTGTTTTTGCAGCATGTCCTCAATGAGGGGCAGCGTATAGCTGTCGTGCTGCGTTTGGGCGTTCAGGCCGCGGTAGTCGACCACGAGCCGCCACTCACCGGCAACCTTCTTGGGGACGAGGAAACAGGGAGAGGCCCACTCGGAGTGGCACTGCTCAAGCCAGCCTCTCTGGATGAAGTCACGGAGGATCTTCTCCATGGCCTCTTTCCTCTCGCCCCTCAGGGCAAACTCCCGGTGCCGATACACACGGGGGTCCTGCTTCAGTCGTATCTTGGCCTCGCCATACGGTCCACGCACCGGTGGGGGAAACACAGGCTTACCGCTGAAGAAGGTGTCACCATACTTCTGCTTCAGCCTGGCCCTAAATGCCTGGATCTTGGGGCAGTCATCGGACTCCGCCTTGGCTTTTCCGGGCACTTGAACCACGGAGCTTACTTGAGGGGTAGCGACCCCGCT
The DNA here is from genome assembly GCA_964036045.1 of Eutreptiella sp. 'Long Island Sound 2002'. Classification (NCBI taxonomy): domain Eukaryota; phylum Euglenozoa; class Euglenophyceae; order Eutreptiales; family Eutreptiaceae; genus Eutreptiella; species Eutreptiella sp. 'Long Island Sound 2002'. The sequence goes on from OZ038378.1 coordinate 8,377,927, forward strand.
CGCTTTCGGCTCAGGCGGTCTTCCCAGGTGGCCCAAAGGGCCATCCCTGGTCTTGCCTCGGAATAGATCGCCGTAGGTGGGTGGGTTACCCCCGATTGGCTCGTCCTGGCTGGACAGGTGGTCCAGTACCCTCCTTACGAAGGTATCTCCATCATAGGAACCAGAGACGATCGAGTCCACTTCCCACCAGGCTTTGTCCTGGCCTTTGCCCTCACGCTGGTTTCCCCAGTCGTGAAAGGGCTGATCCATATACCCCTGAACCAGATCCCACTCCTCTTCAGTGAGGGGCTCTTCCGAATCCGATTCTTCGATGTCAACAGGGGGAACCGCAAAGCATTGCCTCCAAGGCTCCGCTATGATGCGGTTGACACACACGAAGTCCGTGGTGTTGGCCTGATCAAGGCCCCCATCCACATAGTGGAATTCCGTTGGCCATCTCTGGGGTGGCATGGGCTGTCCCTTAGCGTCCTGATAGACACTCTCTCCAGCCCGTAGGACGACCTTGTTCAAGGTCATGTTGGTCAATGAGGCTACCCAATGTCGGGTACTCTCCTCCTCGGTGCATCCCATAGGAACAGCCAGCACTGCCTTGGAGCGGTCCTTGCGAATCTTCGCTATCGCTCTTGGAATGTCCCAACGGGGGCAATGGATCCACATCAATCCCTGATGCGGACCCCAGTGCTTCTTCCACGCGGAGTCCTGTGCGCTCCAGTACTTCTCACACACCCGCAGATGGGCGGAGGTTCCTGAAGAGAACGCATCCATGGCCAGATCCGAAGCTCCCAAGTCCGCGACAACTCGGCTCGCCACTTCCGGCCTTACGCCGTACTCCTGGTTTGCAGGACCAGTTGGCTCAGTGTCCAGCGCGGCCACTTCGAGCTGATTGCGTTCGGGGTGGATCCATTGGCATTCCACATGGTGCTCAGGTGACGAAAGCCACGAGAGTTGGTCGTCCTGGTACAGGGTCATGGAAGCCTGGGCCGGGAGGACGCCGGAGTCCGTCTCCATCATGAAGTCGTACCCGACGATCATGTCCCAGTCCATCTCGGCCTCGTAGAAGCTACCGTGCAGGAGGATTTCCTTGCCGAGGTCTGGGCGGCTCAGCTCACGATGGTTCACGAACTGCAGCCCAATGGCCGCTTCCTTCGTGCCTCCCACCATGTACTGGCCGTTCGCGACCTTCAGCCTGACAGGTTTCCGACTGTCGGTCAGACACTCTGGTGGAAGTAGGCCAGCCTTGATCAAGCTGACCTGAGCTCCCGTGTCGACCAACACGTCGAAAACCTTTTCCACTTCCCCGCATAAGGCACGGACCTTAAGATGCAACTGCCGCTCGCGACCGACACGGCGCACGGCGTGCAAACTCAGGATCTCCGGCCGTTCCAGAAGCTCCACAAGCGACTGGTGCAGGTCGTGGACAATGGGCTCAGGCTGCCCATCTGCAGCATCCAGCTGCGGTCCGGGTGATCCTCCGATACTCTCGGATAGATCCTGTAGTACATCAAACACGTTCTTGGTCGCGAAGGACGGACGGGTGCAAGGGTTCGTGCCTTCACTTGCCCTCACCCCGCCTCCGCGACTGGGCGCCGGACCGGGCCTTCCGCCCGCGGCAGTCCCCTTGTGCTTATCGACTCCCGACTGGGATGGTTCGGCGCTTCCCACGTCACCATCCTGCGACCGCCCTAGCTGGGGCCCTTGGCTGCAGGGGCTCCGCTAGGGGGCGTCGGTTGTGGAAGAGGGGGTGTTCTCCTCGGCCTCAACGTCGTTGACGCCCTTCTTCCTCCTCTCACCACGAGTAGGCTTCTTGTCCTTGTCCTTGTTCTGGTTGTTCTGGTTGTTCTCCTTGTTCTTGTTGTCCGACCTGGGGACCCAGTTCCGCTTGATCTCCTGGATCTCCTTGGCCAATTCGGTCCCCACCGACGACATCAGCTTGGCCAGCTCGTCCTTGTCCACTTCCATCTTGGTTTCCCGGATACCCGCGGGCGCACGCTTCTTCGACCCGTGCACCTTCTTGTAGGCCTCCGTGTCGGCCTTGTGGACGGGGCATGTTCGGTGGTCATGGTTGAAGCCTTTCTTCCTCCCATAACACACGAAACAGCCCTGCGGGTGAGCTCGTATGAACTCCCCAAAGGACAGCGGAGGGTCGCCAATGCGGCGAGGGTCCCTCTTCTCCTGCTTCCTCCAACCCTGCTGCAGGGGCTTCCAGTTTCCCGGCTTGCTCCCCGCGCTCAGGTTCTTGGCCACGAAGGCACACACGGCCACTTCGGCGGGCTCATCGTCGTCGTCATCGTCGACGAGAGTCTCATCGCCGCCGGCTCCCGCTGGGTCCATGGCATCTTCCCCGCCAGGTCCCTCGCCAACGTAGTTGACGTCGCGGTCGCCGGGCCTCAACCCGCGGGTGTGGTGGAGGTTTCAGTACTCCTTGAGTACTTCCTCGCCAACCCACTCCAGGATCTCGTCGCAGCTCATCCGCGCCGGGATGGGCTGCAGACGGATGGTCTGGCCGCTCAACTCACAATCGTCAAGGCGCCACATCGCGGTCTTCTCGCGATCGCCCGAGACGGTGATGAGAAGAGCGTTCCGCAGGGAGTGCCGTTTGACATCCCGGGCCACGTTCTTCTTCGCCCAAGCCACCACGTTCGCATGATACTCCTTCGGGAGCATCATCCTGACCGTGTGGTTGGACTTGGCCCGCTTGGATTCCTCCTTGGTGACCCTCTTGATCCATGCTTCCGGCAGCATGGAGAGCAGGCGAGCCTGCTCGTCACCCTCGTTCCAATCCTCCACGTTGCGGCGGAAGAGGGTGTATTTCCCTCGGAAGTCTCGCCACTCTCGTAGGCGGATCTCCCGTCCATCATGCTCAAGCTTGATGGACTTCCAGCGCTTGGCCGCCACCTGCGGAGCGTCCACCCGCTCCTGCTCGTTGAGCCACTTCTTGGCTTCCTTGAGGGTCTTGATTTTCCCCTCCTTGGTCGCCATGAAGTATAGCTCTCCGAGCACTTCCGGCAGGCGGTACCTGAACCGTTTGAAGACATACTTCTCCGCATCAGCGGGAGGCAGGTCTTCAGTGACGGTCAGCCCCCAATCGTCCAGCTTCTCCAAGAAGCGGTCGAGGTTGAGGGGGTTGCCATCGTACATGGGGGTCTTGATGTCCTTCAAGTCTTCCCACACGGCGGCGTCCGCGGCCTTAGAGACCATGAACGCCGGCCGCGAGGTCGACCGAGGTTCCCATCGGCCTCGCCCACGGACTCCCACGGCCGCCACGTCCATCTCCTCCATGGAACCCCTGTGGCTACGCCGCGGTTCCTCCACGTACGCTGAACCAAAATGTTCACGCCGTACTGCATCCATGTACGCATCCTCATCACGGCGCCGGCGGCTGCGTTCAGCGGCCTCCCGTCGTACACCACGCGGCGGGCTGATGTTGAACTCCTCCAGGTCCAGGTCCAGGTCCTCACCTTCGCCGACATCCCACTCCACGTCTCCTCTGGGGACCTCGTCCCTGAGTCCACCATAACGTCCTCCAGCCGTTGGGATTCGCACCGGGCCAGGTGGTGGCCCAGGTGGTGGTGCGGGGCGCCGGGGGCGTACCGGTGTCCGCGGTGGAGCACGGCGGTTGCGGTACTCCGCGCTGAGCCACTCATCACGCCATTCCTCACTGCCACTGCCGGGCGGCACGCGCTCGTTGCGGCGGCCCGCGCTGTGGTGAGAGGGGGCGGTGAGAGAGGGGGCACTGGCACTGGGGCGACTCCTGGGAGCTCCACCGGGGGCGTGGGGTCTGCCTGGACCTGGTCCGGGTCCCCAGCCGTCGTCCGACGAGCCAGACTCCAGGGGTGGGTGGTCGCTGCCGACGCTCCCGCGGGCTTCCAGCGCGTCCAGCCTCTCCTGCAGGCCGCTGACGACGTTGGTCAGCGACTTGGTCTCGGCCCTGGCGATGTCCGGGTCCTTCTGCGCGCGCGCGGCGACCGTGGAGATGCGAGCCATCTCGCTCTTGCCCGTGTCTACCTCCAGCTCGAGCAACTGGACTCTCCTGCGGAGGTAGACAATCCACCGCCAGGTGGTATCCGGGTCGCCGTTCCCTGGTGGGTCGTCGGGGTCCCCAGGGGGTCCTCCAGGAGGGCCTCCGCCGGGTCCGCCCGGTCCAGGGGGTCCTCCCCCGCCCGGTGGTCCGCCTCCAGGGGGTCCACTTGGTGGGCGTCCTCCAGGGGGTCCAGAAGGTCCTCCGCCAGGGGGTCCCGGTGGGTCTCCGCCGGGTCGCCTCGGTGGGTTCGAGGATGGGCGCTTCCTCTTGATGCCGAACTCCATGTCGTCATCCTCGTCCATGTCGCCCCACCTGGGCGTCTCGGTCACGGAGGACTCGGAGCTCCGGTAGGGAGGAGGGGGATCCTCATCCTCACCTTCCGGTTCCATGGGGACGTCTCCGCCGCCTCCGCCCGTCCAAGCCACCACTTGGCGATGTCGACGGCCTCGTTCATCCCCGTCACTGGCGGTGAAGAAGGGGTCACTGTCGTGGGGGTGTCCACCCGTTGGCCTCCGCGGCCTCTCGGGGGTCTTCCCCTTGCCCTTCCTCCGTCGGTGGGCGGTGGTGCCACTGCTCCCACTGCTGCCCGTGTCCGCCTCATCCAGCTTCATCCTGGAGGAGGCGTCCCCTTCGAAAAGCTTTCGAAGGGTCTCCACTCGTGATCCTCCCGGGGGAGTATCGCGGCGGAGTTTGGCCTCTGCCTCCTCCATTGCGGCGGCGGTGGCTGCGGCAGCTCGCGCTTCTGCTTCCTCCCAAGCACGAGCCGCCTCGGCTTCCCGGGCCTGCTGCAGCTGCGCCTTCTGCGCCTCCAACGCCGCCAGCTCCGCCTCCGTCTTGGCCTTCTCCTCAGCGACCTTCCGTCGCGCGGCCTCGATGGCTTCCTTCTTGGCGGCGTCCTCCTGGGCCTTAGCCGTTGCTTCGGCGTGGGCCCTTTCCTCCGCCTCCTTCTTTGCCCTCTCTTGGGCAAGCGCCTCTTCCAGCGCCTTCACCTCGGCCTCCTTGCAGGCAATGGCCTCCTGCGTCAGGCGGGCTTCCTCGTCGGCTGCCGCCAACTCACCGTTGACCTGGGCAGTCGCTGCCCCATGGGCGGCTACGGCCGTGAGTCCGGCCGCAATGGCCGCCACGCTCTGGGCGTGGATGGCCATGCCATGCGCCCACTCCGCAGCCTCCTCCTGGGCGATGCCGGCGGCGCCCTCCACGGCAGCGCTGTACTGCTTGGCCCGTTGCCGGGCAACCCGACGGTTGCAGGGCACCCCACAGGCGCGCTCACAGGCGCGCGCCACGTCCCTTTCGGGAGCGACGCTGCTGCTGGAGCTGGCCTGGTCGGCCGGCATCCTCCCGCGGTGGGCCGACTCCACGTCGCTGCTGGGGCCTGCTGGGGCCTGCCGGGCCCTCAGGAGCAGCGGACGGGGCTTGGCCTGGGTCTGCTTGGCGACTTGGATGTAGTCGCCAAGGGTGGTGGAGCCGGGGTGGTGACCACCATTGGCCCGTTGGGGACTGGGGGCTGGGGTTCCGCCCTTGGGGCCTTGGGCGGCTTCGGCGGCCAGGGACTCCTGGTACTCCCGCCACCTCCGGTCCCTCTTCTTGTCCCCGGCGGACCGCTTCTCCTTCCCCGGAGACGCGCTGCTGCTGCCCTGCAGCCTGCGCTCGCTCCCCGGTTCCGGGAAGTTCCTCTCGATCACGTCCCACAGGGAGACGTTGATCGAGGCGCCCGACGGGTACACGTTGGGCTCCTCGTCCTCCTCAATCCCGTCGGGACGCAGGCCTTCGCCGGGCCTGTCCGGCCGGGTCCACGTCCTCCAGCGCCTCTGCTGGTGGCGGTACTCGTACCCTTCCGCTCGCAGCCAGTCCTCCACGGCCTGCAGGCGGTCAGGGGCGATGTCCGTGCGGAGCTCGAAGCTCCTGGGCATGCCGCCTTCGCACTGGGGGTGGCTGTGGCGGTAGTGCTGGTCCCAAACCAACCCACGCAGCAGGCGTGCTGCATGGGGGTGGGGCCGCGGCCACGTCCTGCCCGCTTCCTGCCAATTCACCATGGCAGCGGGGGCGTAGATGGTCTTGAGGTCCTTGATGTGCACTCGTTCAACTCAACGAACTGGTTGTGGTTGTTGAGGAGGGTGCTGCAGCACTGGGCTGGATGTGCGGCTGGTGCTGGTCAGCCGGTGGTTGTGGAGGTGGTTGACGCGGCCTTGCTGGTCGGCCGATGGGACTCCGGGTCGGCCGATGGGGCTGATGCAGGAGTCCTCGTCTGTGCACCTCCTTCACGGTTGCTGCGCGGTCAGGGCGATGCTCTGGACGGTGCTGCAGGCTCCGTGACGAACTCGGCGCTGTTGCTGAGTGGCGCTGCGAGCCGCTGCGCTGCGCTGCGAGACGCTGCGCTGCGCTGCGAGCTGCGAGCTGCGCCGTGCTGCTGCGACGCGCTGCTCGGGGTTGGTGGCCCCGAGTGGCACGCGAGGGTTGGGTAACCCCGCGGCGGTGAAACGCTTTTGACGCGTTCCCGTGGGGGGCCGGCCACGGGACGCTGCGGTGACACGCACAGGTGAGCAGGCAGGCAAGGCACTACGCTCACAAGGGCATCAATACGCCTGTGTCATGTGACAAAGCGTTTCAGAATCCTTGCCACTCTGCAAAGAGGGAACGAAAGTATGTACAGCAACACATCAGGATATGTACACATGGGGTGAAGACTGGACTGGGGTAAGGGCATCACAGGACCATAGACACTCAGTCCCAACTCATATCCCAATCCCAGGTCCGACCCTCTCAGTGGCTGATGGGGGCGGGGGCTCAAACACAACCCATGCCCTGCTCAGTCCGGACCCTGAAACCCTGCCAATAGGGGGAGTGTCCCGCCCAGCCACAGGCGAGTTCCTGGGAACCAAGGAGCTCCAAGGCCGACCGACAGTGGCTCCTCATGCTCCCTAAACGGCAGGTCCCAACTCCCCTCTGAGCCAGAGATATGGCCCCGCCATTATCACCCAGGAGTTGGTAGCTGAAAATGGGCTGTTTCAGCCCAAACTGAAATTAACTCAAAAATCCCCAAAATTGACCCCTCGTCCGGACCCGCCAGAGGTAGGGACGAGGCTACTGACCCTTTGCCCTTCGAGTACGAACCCCCTGGAGTCCTCACCCAACCTGGTTCCCTCTGAGGTCCCGGCATCAGGGCAACACGGATGAGTCATGTGGGGTCATGATGCCAATATCACCAAAATTGGCGTCATTCCCACGCGTGGCTCGCCCGGCCAAGGTAAGGCCAATGGCTCACAGGGTAGGAGGCAGGACCTAGGACTTATATCTGAGTGTACAACTTGGATTTAGGTCCGGGCTCCCTATGGGCTTAGAGAAATGGGGCCGCCAATTGACCACACGGAAGGGGGAAATTGGGGTCCCAAAATTGGGTCATTTTGGCTGCCTGAAATGAGCCAAAATTCGGTGTGCTCCCAATAGTATATCTCCACGCCGGCTTGGAGATCGGATCCGCCATTCCATACGCGATCCACCGGGAGTCCAATGGAGACTCCCATACCCTTGGCTCTCAAAGATCTCCATGCCACTCGGCGTGGTGACGATCCCAATTGGGTTCACAAATGTCAAAATTGCAAAATTGCCCACACTCACTTTGGGCTAGCGCCTTAACGAAGGTGGCTCCGCTTCGCCCACGTGGTGTGTGGACCATGGGGACCATTACCCATAACACCCATGCCATATATGGTCCATTGGTCCATGCGTCCGGCGTGCACGAAGGTTAGAACATGAGGCACGGCCGGCAGCAAAAGTGGAAAAATGCTCAAAATGGCCAAACATGCGCACACTCATGGTTGGGGCAAATGAGGCACATGCCCGACTCGGACCGGAGTGTGCCATAGGATGGGTATCAAGTCATATGTGTCCAACATATCTTTTGGGCGTCGCCCAACTCCTCCGATATTGGGAATGGCAGGGTCGCCAAGTGAGCCCATGATTTGGGATAGTCCCAAATCGCCAACATGGCGGCCACGGTATGCCAAGCCTAAGAGGAGTTATTCGCCGGGTCCAAGATATGTTGGGCACCGAAGTATGTACCCTCATATCATACTTGGGTCATGATGTCAATCGAGCGCAACGTTGAGATACACGGTCGCCACTTGACATCATGACGGGCCAAAAATGGCAAAATTGGCACAAGCACACACAAAAGTGCCTTGAAAGGTGCATAATTATATTATAATATCTTCGGCTTGGATCGTGCAATCACTCAATCCTTCTACACACAATGACTTGACACCAATGACCCTCGATCCCACATATGGGCTCCACTTGGGGCGCCTTGAAAGGTTACGGGCGCTACTTCCCAAGTGGGCACATGAAAATATGGAAAATTGTAAAATACACACCTTGCTCCCAACGCATCGCTTCGGGATCACCACACAAGCTTCCCTTCACGAAGGTTAGGCTCGCAATTGACCGTAGGGAGTATGGAGAAGGGGCTTGCACAATATGAGGTCCATTGGCGGGCTTGGCTTGGAGTAATGGACCCGCCAAATGGGCACGCAACACAACACATGGCACATACCACATATTGCCCAAAAAGGCAGCTCCCACCACGATATGTCATGCCCCTCCAAGGGCATAACTTTGTGTCAATCGCTCATAGGAACTCAAGGAGAGTTCCTATGCATCACCAACACTTGCGCGCTACACTCGAAAGTTATCCTAACGCACGCAATGTCATGGCCAAAGAGTTATAACGCAAACTCTACCCTCTTGACCATGAACCATTACACTAGCGCGCACGTGTGGAAACGCAAGGCATATGATGCTTCCTAAATTACGTCGGGAGTATTGTGAATACATCCCACGTTTCCTTATTGTCATTCCTTGCAAACAACACGAGATATGACCTTCACAAGTGGCCTCACGAATCAACTTTGTTTTGCCCATATCTTTGAGACAAATGGGGGGCAAGATAAAAGGAAAGTTGATTCGTGCATACGGAAGCACGTAGGTCCACTCGAAAGAGGTCAAATCAAGTGCGGGGATGTCGAAGTCGAAAATCCGATTTCAACATTCTGAAAAATTCGGATTAAGGTTGCGAGTATTAATTATGAAAATTGCGGAAGCATCCATGCAGTTCCTGGCGACTTTGGAGCCTTCGTGACGGATTGCGTTAAAATTTCCATTATAAACAGTTAAACTGGCGGTTACGGTAAAGTCGCGATCCAACCGCCAGCCGTCAAAACAGTGAGTATCAGAACGGAAGCGTAAAAATTGACGGAAACAATATGAAAATGAAACCCTGTTGATTCCTGATATTCTGATACCCAAATCTCCGCTGGCGGTGCATCGGTTGCCGATGCGGGGCTTCACGGCACGGAACACGCCGTACATGGGGTTAGTGGACCGGAGACCGCTTGTATGCCATAACCTGGCCATGGGGTTCTGGGTACCGCTTCATTGTTGCCCAATGTCAACCATTTTTACCCATTTTCCATCCCCCACGTTGAACTCTCCCCACTATGGGGACCCCGAGAAGGCAGGGGTGATGTAGCCATACATAGCCTGCGGACCTTGAGGACTTTCTGGTACTACCTTCATCCCCACCACATCATTGACCTCGCTCGCCATCAACAAGTGTGCCGCGTCCACGCTCAGAATCACCACCGCCCTCCCCTTCACCCTATTCGCGGTCTCCATCACCCAACAGACCACGGACAACGCATTCCCCGCACTCCGAGTCAGTGGACACCTCATCGCTGCCTCCAAGAGCGAAGCCACGGGCATCGAAACTCTCGAAGCAAGCGGACTTTACAAGGCTGAGTGGTTTGTTCATAGGGACAGTGGAGTACCAAGTTGAAGGCAGTTTCGTCTTTCTCGTGTGGGCTTTGCTGCTTCGCTGTGCAACCAGTCAGGTGACAGGTATTCTTGGGTGAGTATCCCGGCCTCTGCGTGCGCAGTATGCATGCAGTTGCCCATGCAGTGCAAACGCAGTGCAACAACTTGGCCCTAGTTACTCGGATGATGCTCGCACTGAATTTTTTCGGGCTAAGGCTGCCTGAGGTGTGTGGGGAATAGCACATGTCTCTGATGGGAAGTTGTATTTTACAAGAGACCACATGCAAGGCAATTTCATTCCCAAGAATTCGAAGTTGCCTCAGCCCAAATAAGCCCCTAAACCTTAGGAAAAGGCATCTCCAAAGGCATCTTCAAATGGTGAGCAGGAGCAGTTGTTCCGCATGGTGTATGATCGCAAGAAGAAGAAGCCGATAGCCGCCAGTGTCGGTAGTTGCATGTGTCGCGCGCAAGCTACGCCCGTGTCCAAGCTAGAGTAGGCGTAGAGACCGTATTAATTTGGGACTTTGGCGTAGCTTATACAAGGGGGGGGGGGGGTACTTTGGGCATCATTGTTGTTTGGTAGTAGGTTTTGATGCATTGGGGATCTGGCATTTTTGGATGTTCACCCTGTTTCACCGATTTCTACTTTTTGGCACACATTTTTTGCCTTTTCTACCACATCTACTCTCTTTCCCGGTTGATTGATATGGTGATACACCTTGAGGGTGCCTGCTACAAGACATCATACTTCCCGCCTCATTTCTCGGGCCCATTTTCTCCATGGATCTCAATATTGGGGATCGGGTGTTCTACACCCGCTCCAATGGCCTGCGACCTCCTGCCACGGTGGTTGGGACGGCTGAAGACGGAGTCCTCCACTTGGAATACTACCAAGATGGGCTGAGAGTGGTGAATCGGCAATGCAGATGGAGTCCATCTCTTTTGCCATCCGAATTTCAGACCCGCCACCTGACTGCCCTCCATCTCCGCTGCCCAACACACAGTCAAGTTCCCCCCCCCCAAACGGTCCTGGTCTTTCACCATGCCACAAGAACCGGGAAGGTCCCCCTCAAGGTCCACTCCAGTCCACTTTGCGTCGCCAGATTCTAAGAGTAATTCCAAGGGGCGTGCCTGTGGGCTCTTCCCGTGGAACATAGTCCATAAGGTGCGCGCAGTGCAAGGATTCTCCCTAGAGACCTATACTTTGAGACACTAGGGGCCCCAAGGGGCATCATGGTGACCCCTAGCGGATGTATTGATTTCTGATCTCGTCTTTTTTGTTTGGGGAACCCCGAGAATGCAGGGGTGATGTAGCATTTCCGCCCTTTTTTTGGCCCCAACCATCCGGTGCTATTGAAGAAACCGGGACTATTTTTGAATCCACGCTTTGCTGCGTGGCTTTTCAAGTTGGCGTCAGGGTTTTGCTTAGTGTCCGTCCTACCCCACGGGGGGGGGGGGGTGGGTGAGTCTGGCTGAATTTCAGGGTGGGTGGGTGTCCAACCTGGGTCCGAAGGAGGGCGTGCTCTCCGAGCGAGCGGTGCCAGGGCCATTGGCCCTTTTTTCTCAGTCTCAGTGACTGGGACGTCCAGCAGTTCAGCCATGGGCACTGTCCTGGCACGGGGGTGAAAGGGGCTGGGGCAGGTGACTTTAGGCAGCAGCCTAGAGACCCTTGATCTCTTGAGATCATCGGCCAGGGTACTCAGTCCGGGGGAGGGGGAGGATAACACTGGCTTGGGGAAGGTACTCTGAGATACCCAGCTTAGCCTTGACAGCCTCCGATAGGGCCGTCACGTCGGGGTCTTCTGATCCTGACAATAGCTTGGCCAGTAGCTCGGCCGTACGGTCCAGAGCCCCATGAGAAGGCTCTGGGTGAGGGGGTCCTGGACTCATTTCAGGAGCCCTTGAGGTCCTCGGCCATGCTCTCGGGTACTCCGGTCTTGGTCGTCTCGGCAGGGATGCGGTCTCGGCTATGTCGGACGAAGGACCAGAGTATGGGTAGGACCCCAGGTTTGTTTGTGGCCTGGATCCATGGGCTGCAATCGGCTCCTCCCCATCTTCGCCAGTTACGGATTTGTAGCACTCTTCATGGAGAAGATACTCATCCATCCTCTTCCTCAACTCTTCTTGTTCTTCACAGCCCCCAAAAGCTGTTGGGGAAGAAGCCGGGCAGGCTGAGCGGGCGATGGAGGCTGCTACACGCCTGCGGAGGTGCCGCAGGCTGTCTTCACCATCGGCCGCTAAGGCCTCGGTGGTAAGGGTTACATTTTCTTTCGCCCTTCTGCGATCTGGATCTCCTTGAGACCCAGATGCAACACTGAGAGGTGGTGCTGCTCGGCGTGGTGCTTCACCTTCACTCGCTGGGTGGGCCACACTGCCCATTTGCACTTGTACAGTCCTGATTGGCCAGGTTCTGGAGGATAGCTGGACGCTTGGAGTGGACATGTTGCACTTTTTGTTGAGCTTTTATTGCACTTCGTCTCAGGGTCGGTTCCAAAGGTCTTCAAGGGTTGCCTCTGCTACCGGAAAGATGTGCTCAATTAGTGCCCTATTGGTTTTGGTAAAACCTTGCTGGTTTTGATGTTGAAAACCCACACCAATGCAGCAAATGGAGCAAGAAGAACAGGTGGATCGTGTTATTGAATAGTTTTGAAATCCAGTATAACACAGAAGGGCTGCAAATGAACAAAGTAGGCATAAGTACAAAGATTCAGTCACACACTTATAAAACAAATGGTTTTTATGTGAAAAACTGACATGTGTTTGGCCTCAGAATTGGTCACAAGCACCTCATGTGCATCTTTTCGTTGACAATGGAGTTGGTTAGGAATCTGGGACATAAAAGTTGGGCCAGACACAGGATTTGGCTTGGCCACCTTTGCCAAGCAACTGAATTCAGAATCAGTTAAAACGTAGAACCACAATAAGTGGTAGAGAAAGTTGAGTATAGGGGTCCTCAGGTGGGAGACCACCTACTAAGCCCAAGGCATTAAGTGCCTATTTTTTTTCGGTATAACCTCCATGAAGGATGATACCTCCGCTCCTTTGAGTGGTAGGGGTGAACTTCATGGGGGTGTTAGGGTTATAACCGTAATTGGTTGAGAAAGTGTACATAAAGCTTCAAAAGAGTGATAAAAATGTTTAAGTGTTAGTCATCATTACTCCCTCAGGCAAAAAGGGGGCTGTAGCCTGGATCACGTCCCCCAAGAATGACATGGTAGTGACTTTTTCTTACTGGATGTGGCCTCTACAGGCCTGCTCGTGTGCCGTTACCCCGATGCATCTTCAACCAGAATCCTGCTGACCTCGGAAGGTGGCAGCGTCACTGACTGCGACCCTGTTGGCAGATGCTACACAGTGACCTCGCCTTTCACCTCCTCATTCGTGGGGTTCAACGTCACGAGCAGCCCCAGTCCCAGCAGCAGCCCTAGTGAAGCGGTATGGGGTGCTTCACCCATACCCGCTGCCCAGCCTGTGGCGCTCTTCGCCAGGCCGGATCAGGAATTTTCCTGTTGATGTTACGGCATCCTGATTTCTGTGGGATTTCTGTAAAATACCCCAGAAAACGTCTTTTTTCGTCATTTTTGGGCTGGAGACGACAGTTGTCGCCTGCGCGACGCAGCTCCAGATCGAAGTTTTATTCTTCGATTTCTGAAGATTTTAATCTATTTTATTATAGATTTATCGTTTTTAGAAATAAGAGAATATAGCGTGACCTTTTTTCGCGGCGTTCCGCGAAGGTCCAATTTTGCGAAAACATTCACGTTCACGCATTTTTCAAAAAATCCTGAGGCGATCCCAGGAATCGCCCAGGCGCCCATGGTGTGGCCCAACAGTGGGCCTTTTCATATATAGTTTGAATTGGCAAAGAAATGCGCCGTGTCGGCTACGCGACGCGTTGGGGGGAGACACGCGAAATGAGTGTTTTTGACTCAAAAATCACTATATTTCATTGTTTTTTGCCCAAAAACCACTGTTTGGCCCAGTTTGGGCAGGATCTCAGTGGAAATTCTGATGGCGACGACTCGTAGCCGTCAGATTTTCTGATGGCGGCGACGCCGTCGCCTTCATTTCGTCTTCTTTTTTATGCTATTTTATAGTATAGAATTGTTACATATACATATTACTTGTCTACATGTTTATATTGTTTACATATACCTTCATCTCTTGCCCAGGACGCCAGATTGTGTCATGGCCGAGGCAAGGATCACAGAATTCTTTGGAGAATCCCAAACTCGAGTTCAAGTCTTGGATTTCATGGGTTTGGGGTCGTGCATGTCAAGGGAAGATTGGGGGTTGTCCTCCCCCCAAATGCTTCAAAAGAATTCTGCCGACGCCAAGGCCACCAAGGCGGTGTGACGGCCTGCGGACGGCGACGACGCCCAGACTGCAGGAGTACGCTGATCGCTGATCGCTGATCGCTGGGAAACTGCAGGAGCTAAGATCCAGGGCATCAACATGATGAAGGAGGAATTCCTTGACTCCTACGATGGGTATGAATTTGGCTTCCCCATGAACCCTATGGAGCCCCCAAGTCTATCATCATCACTGGGCGACGACCACAGCGACGACGACGCCAGGTACCGAACCGCACAAGCAGGCGCGTTAATTCGTCGCCTTGGGTTGGTTGACCCTCCGGAGGTCCCACCCTAAACAGGCGTGGGGCGCCTTGGGTAGGAAATGACCCTAAATCCCCCAAATCAGGCTCGTTAATTTGTCGCCTTGGGTTGGGAATCGACCCTAAACAGGCGCGGGTTGCCTTGGGCAGGAAATGGCCCTAAATTCAGGCGTGAGGAATTCGTTGCCTTGGGTTTGACCCTAAATAATTTTTTTCGAATTTATTGAATTATTATGTTTCCATGCCCATGGAGAAAAAGGGCCAATATGTGCGCCTAAGCGCCATCAGTCAGGGCGGAAGGCCCTGCAGCGCCCCTGGTTTGGTCACCAGAGGCTAACAGGAGTGCCAGGGACCAGTGTGGTCGCCTGGGGGGCGATTGCCCTATGAATATATCGAAGAAAAAAAAAAAAAGAAAAAAAAATCTACATGGGCGTGGCATGTAGATTACTTACGAAGCCCCCCCCCCCCCCACTGTCCTGCTGAATCAGGTTGAACCCAGGGCAGTGCAGGGGTCAGAGCGCCTCCTTGGCCTTGCCTTCCTTTGGATATAGGCAAGGCTTCTAAGGAGGGGGGTGAAGCGGTATGGGGTGCTTCACCCATACCCACTGCCCAGCCTGTGGCGCTCTTCGCCAGGCCGGATCAGGAATTTTCCTGTTGATGTTACGGCATCCTGATTTCTGTGGGATTTCTGTAAAATACCCCAGAAATCGTGTTTTTTCCTCATTTTTGGGCTGGCGACGACAGTTGTCGCCTGCGCGACGCAGCTCCAGATCGAAGTTTTATTCTTCGATTTCTGAAGATTTTAATCTATTTTATTGTAGATTTATCGTTTTTAGAAATAAGAGAATATAGCGTGACCTTTTTCGCGGCGTTCCGCGAAGGTCCAATTTTGCGAAAACATTCACGTTCACGCATTTTTCAAAAATCCTGAGGCGATCCCAGGAATTGCCCAGGCGCCCATGGTGTGGCCCGACAGTGGGCCTTTTCATATATAGTTTGAATTGGCACAGAAACGCGTCGTGTCGGCTACGCGACGCGTTGGGGGGAGACACGCGAAATGAGTGTTTTTGACTCAAAAATCACTATATTTCATTGTTTTTCGCCCAAAAACCACTGTTTGGCCCAGTTTGGGCAGGATCTCAGTGGAGATCCTGATGGCGACGACTCGTAGCCGTCAGATTTTCTGATGGCGGCGACGCCGTCGCCTTCATTTCGTCTTCTTTTTTATGCTATTTTATAGTATAGAATTGTTACATATACATATTACTTGTCTACATGTTTATATTGTCTACATATACCTTCATCTCTTGCCCAGGACGCCAGATTGTGTCATGGCCGAGGCAAGGATCACAGAATTCTTTGGAGAATCCCAAATTCGAGTTCAAGTCTTGGATTTCATGGGTTTGGGGTCGTGCATGCCAAGGGAAGCTTGGAGGTTGCCCTCCCCCCAAATGCTTCACTAGCCCCAACCCCAGCACCAGTGCAATCCCCAGCCAAGGTGATGGCAAATCTAACCTTGCCTTTTTGGGGCTCCTGAACTTAATTCCTGCGTTCATCATCCTTGTTGCTGTTTGGCGTTCACGCACCGATCATTCTTCGCTTGCAAATAGAACTGATTCATAGTTTCACCTCCAGCCTACTTCGGACGAAAACTACGACGGAAACTACCCCGAAATGATACTCTTCCCTACGCCCCAGAGACAACAAGGCACCCTTGCTGTGGTCTACCCGCAGGCTTTGCTCTAGGAATTCACTGAGCATAACTTAGCAAGCCTGGGTGCCCCAGAGCAATGGAATAATTTGCGCCCATAACACAAGCTGTGAGTGCGAGAGCATGCAACTCGCGACGTGGAGAAGGACGATTTAGAGTTTCTTTCAAACTCTTGATGCCTTGCTTTGTTTGTGCCCTGCTGCTTCTGGTTTTTGAGCAGGAAAATGTTTTGTAAAACAATTCAGAGCATTGCAGGCGAGTAGATGAAGATCAGGATCAGAGCGTAGAAGGGCTGCAGTGTAAACAGTGAAAGATGAAAGAATATTTACACAAACTGCAACTCAGGGCAATTCGGATTGCATATTCACAAAGATAGTTAAAATGTTTGGAAAAAGAGTTGGAAAACTGCCACAGATTCACTCAATCTCCATAGTGCCATCTTAGAGATGTGCACTCTTTGTTTTTGGTCCCATATGTGCTGAGGTGGCAGGGCATGTGGCGGTGAGGTCACTGCCATGTCACATTGGATCTTCCTACTTAGCTGGGCTGACTGGGAATTGAACACAGGACCTCTCAAAAAGAGGTGCCCACAGCCCCCAGGGTGCATACCACTAGGATAGCTAAGAATTCATGAGAAAACATAGATAAATTCATAGGCTCTGCCCTAGTATGTTAGTGCCTCAGTCAACTCAGAAAAAGATGTATTAGCTTGCATTGATAGGGGATAAAGGGGTCCACTCCATATTCTGAATTAGTGTTTGCTTCCATAAGTCAAAATGTGTTATCACTCAATTCGGTTAGGCCAATACTAAGATAAAAATGCTAGAGTGCTTAATGCATCTCTAATACAACTAGAGTATGCCTCAAGGCATTGGAAAAGCACTTTTCCTTACTCCCTTCTTGTGCTGTGGTGGCCACCACTGTCGCAGTTTCAGGAAAAAGGGATTTTTTTTTGGCCTTTCCTTGGTTTCCACATCTACTTTAAAATACCTATGGCTTCCCTCACACTGAAAAAGAGCGCCTTACCATGGCCAGCGCCTTTTTGCTGCTTTGTTCGTGACATTTCCCACAGAAAGCTCAGCGCTCATGGCGCTGTTGGGGTTCCTGTGGCTTGGTTGAGTTGGTTTGGGAGCATGCCAAAAACATGTGCATGTGCATCCCTCCCTCCAAGACGCAGCGCAACATAAACCCAACGCAAGACGCAATATACACACTCGCATGGGTTATTGTAAACCTGCAGGCGACCTGTGACCTGTCTTAGGGCGAAGGCAGCTGTCAAAATAATTAAATTGCCCCTTGGTGGGGTCTTGCGTTCTGCTCAGTCTCTCCAGGCTGCTGCGTTTCGGCCCGAACACGGCCTACTCAGCGACGCTACGCGCCGGTATCTGTACAGACAGGAATGGGAGAATTATGGACAAGTCCACGCAAACGCGAAGCGACAACACCTAAATCCGTCAAATGACGGCGTAGCATTTTTCTAAGACAACACACCTGAGCAGAATCCAATTGTGCATTGAATGCACATTTTTATAGAAATTTAGGTAATCTCTCGATTTTTTAAATCAAGAAATTCCCACGTAAAAAATCACCGCGCGCTGGAGCGCATCCTAACTTAGCGCCGGAAATAACGAAATAATAAGAATTATAAACGTATGTTGCACGTAAAGAGGATAATGACGAGACACACATAAATAGACAAACATCGTAGTTCCATCCACACTGGCAGAAAGAATTGGAGATCAAGAATTCGAAAATCAACAGAATGACTTCAATGAATCAGGTATAATCAACAGGTGTGCTTGTTCTGCTTGTCACGCACAGTGCTCGCCATGTGTCGTCGTTGTCAAGCCTGGTAGCACAATAAAACACGATAGAGGGATAAGATTGTAAGATTGCAGATGATTAGAGGTGGTTCAGGGTGATTAGACATACACACAAGTGCATAGCATCGTCTTTCTTCGTTTCTCACCTTGCTCACGTTCTTCAGTGGTGAGTATGGTAGGTAGCCCAGGAGGGGCCACTCCGTGGTGGAGTTTCACGTTGATCTGTTCATTAGATTAGGCTCGATGGATCACGATTGGAAGGAAAAACTGAAAAATTGAGAAACACCCTGTGCATACTCGTGCATGCACACATGCATTAAAGGGTAGGCCACGCGAATTGCGCACGGTAAACCTTGTTTAGGCTACCCTCAGGCTCCTTGGTGCGTTCTTTAAGAGAACCTGAGGAGTCTCTAAGCTTGCTTGCTTGACAGGGCTGTTTGCGAACAGTGTATTATAGGTCACACTGAGAAGCGTATAATACGTGGAGTGTGGCCTGGTTCCTCGGTCGCAAACATCTCTTCATTGGCCTTTGCTCTTCAGGTGGGAAAGGTTAGGGTGAAGTGGTGCAACAGCGTATCATGGGGCCCAAGCACAAAAGGGGCGCAGATCACACACAAAAAACCGCCCGAAAGCAGAGATGAGTAGGGCAGTCCAACCTCAATGACATCTGCGCTGTGCACGCCACCTATGCGCCCTTTCCCTCCAAGCTCTAGCAAGAGAAACGCGTAGTGGCGTCTCTTGCTAGGCCACAGTTGCTTAGTAGCGCTGTGTTCCATTGCATTCTCGCAAGAGAGTCTCTAGGACTCACGTGAACTTCTACAGCAACACCCAGTAGTGCGTGCGTGTAGGGGTAGCAACCCTGAGTGGGGGCTGGAGCAAGTGCTTGCCCACTCTTCGAAGGGTTGTGCTGCCACAGAGTGTGTAGGACCTGTAGTGCGTGTGTCACTGTCCCACCTGTTTCCTGCAATTTTAGCAGGGTTGGTGGGCAGTGGCAGTGGTTAGGTCAGCGTTTTGGCCACGTAGCCAAATGGCGTTTTCAAGCCTTCAAAGCTTTTGGCCACCCCTCCCCTGTAGTAGCCAGGTACGTAGGAAAAACAATACCTGGACTCAGAGCTGGGTATTTCCCCCAAGGTTTTGCGCCAGCACAGAAACTGTGCGCTCAGGGGCGGGGAGACACAGGGCGTACCCTGTTGCACTGGTAAAACACCCGCCGGTTCAGCAAACTTGCGGACTTGGGTATAATGAGGACACCATTTCTGCAGTTTGTTCTCAGGACTTCAGGCCTAGCACACTCAGACATACGCTTAGGAAGGTAGGGTTAAAATCACTCCCTAGCTTTAGTCTCTGAGGCAAGCTCTTCAGCGAGCCTCAACAACTCACCAAGGTTGTTCTGGGACAAGTAGTCGACCAGAACAGAGTTCAAGCGTCCCTGAGGCAAAAAGAAAGCAGAGAAGGGCTCCCAGGTAGCCTCTTCTACAACAAACCCTTCCCAGAGGGTGAAGAAGCGCCAACCCTGCCGGTAGCGGTGGCGGAGAATAGATTTAACCAGGTAGAAACCCTCCTTAGCCATCTCCTCGGCGTTCATGTCGGGGAGCTCACCCTCCACTTCCATAGGGCTGGCAGCGCCCTGTAGGTCCAGAGCGGCGATCTCCTCGTCGTTCAGGACTCATTCCTCCCCACAGAGGTCTTCGGGGTCGTAGTAGCGCTTGAGCTGTTGCGCAGCGCACACCAGAGTCCCCCCTAGTCGGGGAGAACACCGAACAGTGATACGGTGTCCATCCACTGACAGGATTTTGAGGGGGCCGAAGTAGGGGTCATGGCTGGTGGAGCGGGGCCAGGCCGGCAGCCGACTGTGGTGCACCAACACCCAGTCCCCTTCTTGGTAGGAGGCGGGCACCCGGTGCTTGTTCTTCTTGCTCCACTGCCGCTCCCTCACTCGCTGGAGCATAGCCTTGGCCTTGTGCACCTTCGCTTGTTGTTCTTGTACCCACTTACCCAAAGTGGAATGGGTATCCTCAGGATAGGGAGCATGTAGGAACCACGCCGGGCGTCCTAGGAACAGTTCATGGGGCAAATAGCCAGTCGCCGAACTCTCCTGAGAGTTGATCATCAAGGATATGACGGGGAGTAGTCTCACCCAGTCTCTGGTGCGCTCAGTCTTGCACCATATCCTGACGTTCTCGTTGAGGACACGTATCTGGCGCTCACATAGGGGGTTGCTAGTGTGAGTGTAGGGGATCCCCGTAGACACTTGTACATTTAGGGATCTCAGGACCCTCTTGTACCAGCCAGTGTCTGAGCGTACACGTACGTCCTCATCGGAGTTGATCTCCTTGGGCGCCCCGTAGACACAGAACCACTCCTCCAGGAGGATCTTGATAGTCTCCTCACCGGTAATGTGTTTCGTGCAGGGGAACACCCTGGTAAACCTGGTCAGCCCACAGGTTACCACGAGGGCAAAATCATAGCCCCCAAACTTCGGCAACTCCGTGTAGTCCACGTATAGAACACTGTTAGCACAGTGGGGGATGGGCAGGGTCGAGTAGAGACCTCTGTCCCTGGTATCCCCAGGTTTGCAAGACCTGCATGGGCATTTGTCCACGATAGGCTGGAGGATTTTCCGCAGTTGGTCGTCAGTCCACGTAGTGTGGAACCACTGCTTGAACAACCCCAGGGTACAGGTAGCACCCACATGACCGCTGGACTCATGAGTCCACTTCAATAGCGCTGGTACTTTGTCATTGGGCACCACAATTCGGTCATCGTGCCAGAGGTAGCTCTTGTCCCTCTTCCACTGCTCTTGGTTGAGCAGGAGGGGTTCAAGGCGTTTCTCCAGACGCTTGTAGATATCCCCAAACTCTTTCAGGTTTTCCACCTGTTGGAGGCCATCTAGGGGTCGAATCATAGTCATGTTGAGGTCCAGGTGTACGTCCATACGGCTGAGTGTAATAGCTTTGACCTACAAGGGTTCCGTGTCTACTTTCTTTCCTGCCACCGATTCAATCTTCTATTGTTGTGGTACTCTGGTACTCAACACAGCAAAGGCAAAATACTTCCGAAATCTTGATCTTCATCATGTAAGTCAAGGCCATTATTTAGGAAGCTTGTTGCACCTGCAAGGACAACAAGCAAGCATAACATCCAAGAAATGTTTTCTAAGTAACAAAACTTTAATTGCGCTGTGCGCGCGTCGCTGATCTGCCATTTTGATTTCGCGAATATCAGCACGTGTGCTGCCAGTGGCAATCCCATTACACTCCCCTGCTAAGTTCAGCCATACCTCTGAAAATCAAAGGTATGGTTGGACTGATGACCCATTAGTGGGGTTGTCACTGGCTTATTTTCTTAAATGCCTACAAAATAGAAATTCCGAAAGTGTGCCTAACCTTTGGGGTAGGGGAAAAGCCTGCTCTACCTTTGGCTACAAAAAACCCCATTCCCATTCAGGGGGTGTGGTGAACACTTCCCTGCTAACCTGGTTAACACCACATAAAAAAACAACAATTCCACTTGAAGTTGTTCAATTATATAAGAAAATGTATGCTGCCCTGGTTTCAAAACTACAACCATTTTGAAAAACCTGCGAAAGTTTCCCAGTCTAGGGGAAAACCCTGCAATGTTTCTCAAAACCCTGTAGCTTCAAAAACAACAGGCGACACTGCACACAACTGAGGCAACAACAACAAAAGAACGTGTGTTGTTTGGCTGAACTCAGTTCGCACATGCACAGCAAAGCCATGGAGTGCCGTGCTACGGTACTGTACAACAGTGCAGTTGTGCGTGTGCTTGTTTGGCCTGCAGTAACAAGGTTCGATGTAGAAGAAAAATGAGCAAAATGAAGAAATTTGAGACAAACCCATACATATATCTGCGACAACAGGGCCTTTTACAGCCCTCTCAGAGCATAAAAACACACCAGCGTTGGAGTCAATTTTGACCTTCCAGATCATCTCATCAGATTCAGGCAGCCGCAAGCCTGCCTAGGGATTCATAAGGTTAAAACACATAAAGAAGACATACAGTTGTGACAATATTCAATAATAACAAACCTCATGGCTGCATACCCTGCAGTCGTGCTGGCAATGGCTCATACCCACAGCGCAACCTCCAGCGCGCCACCATACAAGGGCAGAGCATGTAGCAACGCACACACACCACTGGCGTCGCAAGCACACACTTGAAAAACAGCAGGCTGACACAACGCTCTGCAAGTGCAGGCCCTGCACTGCACACACGCACACCTGTGTGTGGTGCCTTCAGCGCCGTCCGCGGCAGGCAGACGCACTCACACGCGCACGCTTGATCGCTCACGCACAGACAAACCCTGGCTCCTGCCCTGACTGCCGGCGCAGAAACACAAACACTGGGCGTGCATCACACACGCACACAGTCCAGCGCTGACAGCGTCCTCACAAAAATGAAACTCGAAAAGAGACTTAGCAAGTTCAATAGAAAATGGGTTATATCCCTCTTAACAAGCAACTGGCTTTAAGCCAAGCACACAGCGCTGCGCGTAGCACTGTTCAAGGCGCTCTCCTTCGGCGTTCACCACAGTGTCGTTCACAGCAGCGTTGCGCTGACTCCTCAGCGCCCTCGCACGGCACTGCTTTCACTGAACTCTTCGTGCATTTGCCATATCCTCAGCAGCGCCAGCCGTTTAGTGCTCTCAGCCGGCACAGCGCTCCCATTCTGCGCGTGGGCTCCTCAGTAGCTCACTCCTGAGTGCTGTTGTTATTCCCGGGTGTTCTGGACTGCGCGGACTCACGCATTTGCTGGCACCTTGGCTGCTCTCTTCCCACGATGGGTTTTCTTTGGCGTGTCTCTTTGGGAGGGCGGTTTGCCTTTCGCAATAAGGTCTCGGAGGCGGCGGAGCTCATCCACTGCTGTATCACGTTCAGTACGAAGACGCCGCGCAGTGTTTGTCTCCTCATCCAAGTCCTCCTGCAGCTGATTCCGCTCTCCCCGAAGCCGTTCGCTGGTCTTCTGGTGTTCGTCGCGTTCTCTTTGCAGACGTGCTGCACCTTGACAACTGCAGCGCTCACAACCCTCACAGGGCATTGCTCAGTTGAAGACCGAATCGTTGGGTCGGCACGGTACAAGCAAGCTTGTAAGAGCTTTGACCTACACGGGTTCCGTGTCTACTTTCTTTCCCGCCACCGATTCGATCTTCTATTGTTGTGGTACTCTGGTACTCAACACAGCAAAGGCAAAATACTTGAATCCGAAATCTTGATCTTCATCATGTAAGTCAAGGCAATTATTTAATAAGCTTGTTGTACCTGCAAGGACAACAAGCAAGCATAACATCCAAGAAATGTTTTCTAAGTAAGAAAACCTTAATTGCGCTGTGCGCGCGTCGCTGATCTGCCATTTTGATCTCGCGAATATCAGCACGTGCGCTGCCAGTGGCAATCCCATTACACTGAGCGCCTCCTTAGCCAGCGCTTCAGACCGGGCACCAATCAGGGCATCGAAGTTGTTGCGGCTGACGTAGTCCGCACACTCGTTCTTGACCCCCTGGATATGGTGTACCGTCAGCCGTAGTTGGCTGAGGTAGGTCCAC
The DNA here is from genome assembly GCA_964036045.1 of Eutreptiella sp. 'Long Island Sound 2002'. Taxonomy (NCBI): domain Eukaryota; phylum Euglenozoa; class Euglenophyceae; order Eutreptiales; family Eutreptiaceae; genus Eutreptiella; species Eutreptiella sp. 'Long Island Sound 2002'. The sequence continues at coordinate 8,401,468 of OZ038378.1, forward strand.
CAGCGTCTTAGCTTCGCCTTCTCGGGTGGAGGACCCTTCTGGAAAGTGCGGACTGGTTCTTGGTCGCACAGCGGGACCACAGGGTTGCTCCCCAACAGCCGCGCCTGAGAGGATAGCACCAGCATTCGCGAGCAATTCCTGCTCATAGGTGGAGTAGTTCCCCCTGGCCTGGTTCCATTTCCAGTTCCAATGGCCCAGGGGTACTAGGACCCACTTGTCGTCAGGGTAGCTGTGCTTCAGAGTCCCGAACTTTCCTTGGGTTCCTATGTATTTTTAACGTGAAGTTATGTCCATGGAGGGGCATGGCATATCATGGTGGGAGCCAATTTTTGAGGGTATGTGTTATATGCATGGTATGTGCTTCGATATGCTCACGCCCATGTTATATATCTCCGTTTGTAGGAAGATATTTGGAGTCATACGTGGCAAGGGCTTCGCCCATGTCCGAATGGTGAACTCCATAGCGCTAGTCTAAGTCTACCGCTCATATAGTGCATGTGGGAGGGCTTACGAACCGACCCACAAGCACCATTATCAATTTTCCCATTTTCATGGTGCGTGTTGGGAGGGGGTTCGAAGGTGTCCCTATGCGTCCATGTGGGGATCCAAGTGGGGGGATTGTTTGCAAATGGTCCGAAGCAATCGTGTTTTGAATCATATGTTGATACCATGGGTGAGCGAAGTTATATACTATTGTAATTATCTTGAATTTGGCATTATTTGCATGTTTTTGACCTCATTTTATGCTCATTTTTGTGTTTTATGTGCTCAACTGGTGGGCTAACAGTAAAGTGCCTAGAGATCTATGAACTATGGTTTGTTGCTTATATGTTGGCATATGCTTCGGTGTTGTACCTCACCATATGCCGGATCACGTAGTCACTTTGGCTTGGCACACAAGGCCTCACAAAATTGGGTCTCAAATTCATGAGTTGACTTGTGAAGCATGTCATGTACATAACCGGAGGGGTTTCGGAGCCAATGATGGGATATTCTTGGGCATGAACCTTTGGTCTATATCACCCTTGTATACTACCTTCCGGTTTGACACATGCATGGAGCATTTGGATATTTGCCGTATGCATTTTTGAGTATATAATTGACTTTTGGGCCTAATGGTGTGATTTGCCTGATTTAGCCATGTTGTGAGGTCATCTTCATAGGGCAGTTCTCCAAGCCCAATCGACTCCAAGTCCAACCAAGATTCTGTCAGGGTAGGGCATGGTCCCGAGTGCCACTTCAGGCCATGACACGCCACCTCCCCTATTGGGCTAGGATTTAGAGGCTTGGGAGAGAACTCATTTTTGGGGTTTGTGTAGTGAATTTTGACACATGGCATTTAGCCATCTTATTTGACTGGGTTCAGGGCATCATGTTGGTGAGTCAAGGGAAGGTCTTGAGTCCAGGGAATGAGGGGTCTATGGCTGTGAGTGTGTGTGTTTCTATCTTTCCCCAACTTTGCTTTATTTGTGTTCATATGGCAATTTCAGAACTTTCCTCTTTGGTGCAATTCTTGTACATGCCCGCCACCGTGAGACAACCGGTGTGCTGAACGGAAGCCCGCAGTGTGGATTGGGTTATTGCTGTATTTGTGGGATCTGGTTGCTGTTCAGGGTTGAAGGAGGATTTTTTGTTCTATATTTTTGGATTTTGGACCCTGGATTTTGAGAAATGCAATCGCTGATCAGGAGCAAGTCAGCAGGGGTGACAGGCGGAAGGGGCACAGCAGGGGCCGGTCATGGTAGGGACCTTCTTTATGGTAGCAGAGGCGTACCTGCTGCCCCTACCTACCGCCGACCCGGGGACTTGGGCCCCTATAATCCCTGCCCAAGTACGCCCCGGGTGCGTATTGTGGACTCGGTGGAGACCACGACGGAGATTGGAGCCAGAGAAGAGCCGAGACGCTCAGGAGCATGGCGAACTCCGGAAGTTGAAGCCCGAAGAGAAGTACGACGTTCGGGAAGAGGAGTACTTGACATGGAGGACCTGGTCTCCATGTGTGAGCGTCGCTGCCGAAAGGCATGCAACCTCCGCTCCGCCGCGGAGGACTCTGAGGAGACCTGCCATTCAGGCAGTAGTGGAGGACGGGCCCGGCGCTACCGGAAGCGCGGGTCACCCAAGCCCGTGGCAGGGGACGCCGGGGCTATGGATACGGACCCCAGCCCGGTCAGGCTGTGGGACTCCGAGGGGCACTCCGAGGGCTATCCAACAGCTTATGAGCAACCTTCGGAGTCGGAGGAGACGGCGAGACCGCCCACAAGGGCGAACACGGCCCCAGAACCCAGCCTGGAGCATGACGCCGAGGCGTTCGAGAGGCCCGCCAGAGCCAGAACGGCGCCTGTGGCCCGGCACACGGAGCCAACGCGGGACAGCATGGGCGACACACCCATGGCGGAGGAATCCGAGGCGCCGGGAACCGCGGGATGCGCCGGATCTGGTGGAAAGCACGTTGAGTGCCACTGCGAGCACGTATCCTTCCTCATCGGCAAGAACCCGAAGATGGGGATGGACGCCGTCATGCAGCACCTCGACCGCCTGGACAACGCGAAGGACGGTCTAGAGGAGGACGTCGCGGGGATCCTGGATGACCAGTCGGCCGCGGAGAGAGACATGGCAGAGCTGCGAGCGGAACAGGACCGGTACCGGGAGAATCTGGAGCTGCCCCTGGAGAAGCAGCAGCGAGTGGTGGACAGCCTCCTCCACCTGGTGGAGGACATGTCGGGACGCCTGAAAAGGCTAGAGGAGCTACAGCCCCTCACCTCGGGTCCGGAGCTCCCGGCAAAGCCGCCAGCGGCAGAGCGGGTGGAGCGGGTTAATGACGCGTTCCCGTGGGGGGCCTGGCCACGGGACGCTGCGGTGGACACGCGCAAGTGAGCAGGCAGGCAAAGCACTACGCTCACAGGGGCATCATTGCGCTCATGTCATGTGACAAAGCGTTTCAGGATCCTTGCCACTCTGAAACAAGGGAACAAAAGTATGTACAGCAACACATCGGGATATGTACACATGGGGTTCAGACTGGACTGGGGTAAGGGCATCACAGGACAATAGACACTGAGTCCCAACTCATATCCCAATCCCAGGTCCGACCCTCTCAGTGGCTGGTGGGGGCGGGGGCTCAAACACAACCCATGCCCTGCTCAGTCAGGACCCTGAAACCCTGCCGGTAGGGGAGGTGTCCCGCCCAGTCACAGGCGAGTTCCTGGGAACCAAGGTGCTCCAAGGCCAACCGACAGTGGCCCCCTATGCTCCCTTAATGGCAGGTCTCAACTCCACTCTGAGTCAGAGAGATGGCTCAGCCATTATCCCCTAGGAGTTGGTAGCTGAAAATGGGCTGTTTCAGCCAGAACTGATATTAGCTCAAAAATCTCTAAAATTGACCCCTCGTCCGGACCCTCGAGAGGTAGGGACGAGGCAACTGACCCTATGCCCTTCGAGTAAGACCTCTCTGGAGCCCTCACCCAACCTGGTTCCCTTTGAGGTTCCCGCATCAGGGCACCACGGGTTCGTCAAGTGGGGTCATGATGCCAAAATCACAAAAATTGGCATCATTCTCACGCGTGGCTCGCCCGGCCAGGGCACGGCCAATGGCTCACAGGACAGGAGGCAGGAACTAGGACTTATATCTGAGTGTACAACCTGGAATTAGGTCCGGGCTCCCTGTGGGCATAGAGATATGGGCCGCCAATTGACCACACGGGGGGGTGAAATTGGGGTCCCAAAAGGGGGTCATTTTGGCCACTCAAAATGAGCCAAAATTCGGGGGTGCCTCTAATAGTATATCTCCACGCCGGCTTGGAGATCGGATCCGCCATTCCATACGCGATCCACTGGAAGTCCAACAAAGACTCCCATGCCCTTGGCCCTCAAAGATCTCCATGTCACTCGGCGTGGTGACAATCCCAATTGGGTCCACAAATGCCAAAATGGCAAAATTGTCCACACTCACTTTGGGCTAGCACCCTAACGAAGGTTGCTCCGCCTCGCCCACGTGGTGTGTGAACCATGGGGACCAATGTCCATAACACCCATGTCATATATGGTCAATTGGTCCATCAGTCCGGCGTGCACACGGTGGCTGAACATGGTGCACATCGGGCGGAAAATATGGAAAATTGCTCAAAATGGCCGAAAATGCGCACACTCATGGTTGGGGCAAATGAGGCACGTGCCCGACTTGGACCAGAGTGTGCCATAGGATTGGTATCAAGTCATATGTGTCCAACATATCTTTTGGGCGTCGCCCAACTCCTCCGGTTTTGGGAATGGCACAGGCAAAGAAACAGCATCATTGGCGAAAAAACACCCAAAAGGGCCTTGAAAGGCGCACAAATATATTATAATATCTTCGGCTTGGATTGAGTAATCGACCAATCCTTCTAAACACAATGACTTGACACCAATGACCTTCGATTCCACATTTGTGCTCCACTTGGGGCGCTTTGAAAGGTCACGAGCGCTACTTCCCAAGTGGGCACATGAAGATATGAAAAATTGCAAAACACACACCTTGCTCCCAACGCATCGCTTTGGGATCGCCACCCAAGCTTCCCTCCACGAAGGTTAGGCTTGCAATTGATTCTGGGGAGTATAAGAAAGGGCCTCGTGCAATATGAGGTCCATTGGTGGGTGTATCGCTCTTAGCCAAACCCGCCAAATGGGCACGCAATACAACACATGGCACATACCACATACTGCCCAAAAAGGTAGCTCCCCCCACGATATGTCATGCCCCTCCAAGGGCATAACTTTGTGTCAATCGCTCATAGGAACTCAAGGAAAGTTCCTATGCAACACCAACACTCGCGCGCTACACTCGAAAGGTATCTTAACGCACGCAATATCATGGCCAAAGATTTACAACGCAAACTCTACCCTCTTGACCATGATCCATTACGCTAGCGCGCACGTGTGGAGACGCAAGGCGTATAAAGCTTCCTAAATTACGTCGGGAGTATTGTGAATATATCCCACGTTTCCTTATTGTCATTCCTCGCAAGCGGCACGAGATATGACCCTCACAAGTGGCCTCACGAATCAATTTTGCTTTGCCCATATCTCTAAGACAAATGGAGGGCAAGACAAAAGGAAAGTTGATTCGTGCATAGGGAAGCACGTAGGTCCACTCGAAAGAGGTCAAATCAAGTGCGGGGTGGTCGAAGTCGAAAATCTGATTTCGACATCCTGAAAAATTCGGATTAAGGTTGCGAGTGTACAATGTGAAAATTGCAGATGCATCAATGCAATTCTTGAAGACTTTAGAGTCTTCGTCACGGATTGCGCTAAAATATCTGTATATAACAGTTAAACTGGCGGTTACGGTAAAGTCGCGAGCCAACCGCCAGCAGTCAAAACATTGATCATCAGAACGGAAGCGTGAAAATTTATGGAAACAATATGAAAATAAAACCCTGTTGATTCCTGATATTCTGATGTGTAAATCTCAGCGGGCGACGCATCGGTTGCCGATGCGGCCGCTAATAGCTGAAATGCCAAGATATCTCACACAAACACGTCTTACCTACATCTGTTGTTAGGGTTAGGTTGCCGAATCGACGGCCGAAGGTGGTGCGGGGCAGATTGGCGTGAAATAGTAAGGTACCGGCAAATGGCAGTTTGCTGGTACATGGTAATATGCCCCAAGTGGCCGGAATGCCGTCACGGAGGCTTTACGGCAAGGGACACGCTCCTGCCGGGCTCTCACCGGGCTTCACCGGGCGTCTTCCCCTCCGTACATTGGGTTAGTGGGCACACGGAGACCGGTTGTATACCCCACCATGGTCATGGGGTTCTGGGTACCGCTTCACCCCCCTCCTTAGAGCAAGCCCTGGGGGGGGCTCGATAACACCACGCATGGCAGCGGGTACCCAGGACCATCCCCTGAGGAGGGGGGTATCCCCGGACCATCCCCTCAGCCTTGTTCTGGGCCAGGTTGCCCACGTCAACCCACGGTAAGACAGGTATAGTGCTGTAGGGTCTTGTAACTTCAAGTATAGTATCAAGTATCAAGTCCCGGGTCCTGGCGGCGATTGTTCGGCATCCAAAGGACCCGCTAACCCATACCAGGCGCACCGGGTGCCGGCTGCGACGGTCACTACCACAGTGGCAGTGGCATACACGGCCAACATAGGCGTCACACGACGACCGAGGTGGTCCCACAGGTCGAAAGCGACCACAAAGATCCATCAGGCTACCCCAAGCTTCCCAAGGCCCGCCGGCTGAGGGAGAGTCCCCACGGGTCCTTCCTCGGGCGGACCATGTCCATATCCACGACACCAGTCCAGAGTGGTACAGCCGAACGAGCTCCTCCTTAAGGGATCGGGCATCAAGGCAGTCTTTTCCCTCGCCCTATTACCACGAAGGCCATACATGAGGGAGTCCTCATGCAGTGTGGGCGGAGGCGTCGACTCCTCAAACCACCAGTTTCCCAGGCAAACCTTCACCATCCGACTGCAAGTGCGTCTGCGAGTCGGCAGGCTGACACTGGGACTGACAGTGGCCGACCGCTGGGAGTGTAGTCAGGCAACTGGGCTTCCCGCCTGGCGCCATTAGGATCTCCACATCAGAGCGAATAGGGCACACGGTATCACGGGCACTCAAACAGAAGAATCTGTACTTAGGTACTGGTCCAGGCTGGACCTTAAGTAAAAGCATGTAAACGGCGACTCAGGCGCCTGCGTATTCCGATTCGCATCCCCTCGGGGGAAAAACAGTCCATATCTCGGCGATGGACTGACAACACTTAACATACAGATGCACATATCCTGGGGAACAGAAAAACAAGCAATAGATGGGGTAACAGGCGTGTAAACACACTCTGGATAGAGCGCCAAACCACGCCCCGGTTAGGATAAGGCAATGCAGGAGGGTGGACAGGAAAACGCCTGAGTTCAGGCCATATACAGTCTCGAGACACACGTCGACTGGTCTGGATCCCGCAAATGCCATGGGACCAGACCACACACAAAAAATCGCAATGCCGATGACAGCGGCATCCGTTGCGCAACGTCGTATGGGCTTCAAGGCCCCAAGAGCTCAGGAAAGGTCAGTCGCCCAGCCTGGTTCCCCAAGGATTCAGCAGGGGGGGGAGTGACGAATAGAAGTTGAAGAGAGGGGCCATCCTCCTCTGGATTCAGCAGTAGGGGGTATATGGCCACTCTGATGGCAGGTCACCGGAAGATGGAAGAGAGCAAGCAAGTGAGGGACGATCCGTCGACCACACAAGCGCTCAAAACGCATCAGGGGAGAGCTCAGGGCGCTGATCAGGCGCCCCTGGCTGCAATCGCCCGGGTGAGTGCTGCCAAGTCCGAGACATGGATCTTGGTCTTGTGCTTGCGGATGTACTCCATGAAGGGAGTATTGACCCGCAGAAAAGTTTATAGTGTTTTCAGCACTGTGTTTTTGCTTCTCCTGCTGCTTGTTGTTGCTGTAGGGTGTCCTGCTGCTTGTTTTGGATGATGAAAAGCTTTTGTTTTGTTGAAATACAGTAAAGCCAAGTCAATCCAGGATAGCCCAAGCCAATAGTATGCAAGGAGAAGGTAATTCAGGATCAAAGCATGAAGGGCTGCAGTGTAAACAGTGAAAGATGCTTGGATATTCACAGAAACTACAGCTCAGGTCACAAATGAATGCATATTCACAAAGATAGCTGAAATGTTTTAGGAAAAGAGTTAGAAAACTGCCTCAGGATCACTCTCTCTCCATAGTGCCATCTTAGGAGATGTACACTCTTTGTTTTGGGTCCCATATGTGCTGAGGTGGCATGGTATGTGGCGATGAGGTCACTGCCATGTCACATGGGATCTTCCTACTTAGCTAGGCTGACCAGGAATTGAACCCAGGACCTCTCAAAAAGAGGTGCCTAGCCCCCTATGGTGCATACCACTAGGGCAGATAAGTATTCATGGAAAAACATAGATAAATTCATAGGCTCTACCTTAGGTATGTCAGTGCTCAGTCAACTCAGGAAAAGATGTTCTACTTCTGATTGAAAGGGGATTAAGGGGTCCACTCCATATCCTGATTGGGTGTTTGGTTCCATAGGTCAAAATGTGTTATCACCACTTTTGGTTGGACCAATACTAAGATAAAAATGCATGGATGCTCAGTGCACCTCTAATACAACTAGAGTATGCCTCAAAGCAATGGAAAAGCACTTTTTCTTACTCCCCCCTTGTGCTGTGGTGGCCAGCACCGTCGCATTTTAGGAAAAAGGGAATTTTTCTTGGCCTTTCCTTGGTTTCCACATCTACTTTAAAATACCTACAGTCTCCCTCACACTGAAAAATGGGCGCTCACCATGGCTGGCGTCCTTTTGCTGCTCTGATTGTACAGTTTCCTTCAGAAGACTCAGCGCTCATGGCACTGCCGGGGCTCCTGTGGCTTGGTTGGGTTAGTATGGGAGCATGCCAAACATGTGCATATGCATCCCTCCCTCCAAGACGCAGCGTCGACACAACCCAAACGCAAGACACATTATACACACTCGCATGGGTTCACGTAAACCTGCTGGCGACCTGTGACCTGTCTTAGGGCGAAGGGAGTCGAAAGAAAATTAAAGTTGCCCCTTGGTGGGGTCTTGGTTCTGCTCAGTCTCTCCAGGCACCTGCGTTTCGGCCCGAACACGGCCTACTCAGCGAGGCTGCGCGTGGGTATCTGCAGAGGCAGGAATGGGAGAATTATGGACGAATCCACGCAAAAACGAAGCGACGACACCAAAATCCGTCAAATGACGGCGTAGAATTTTTCTGAAACGACACACCTGAGCAGAATCCAATCGTGCATCAGAAGCACATTTTTATAGAAATTATAGTCATCTCTGGATTTTTTAAATCCAGAAATTCATACGCATAAAATGGCGGCGCGCAGGAGCGGCTCCTAGCGAAGCGCCGGAAAATGGAAAAATAATGGAATTATAAACGTATGTATCACGTAGTCTTGAAAATGACGAGACACACATTAATAAACAAACATACAGATTCCACCCACACTAATAGAAGCTTCAAAAATTCAAGAATTCGAGAATCAATCGAAAAGACTTCAATGAATCAGGTATAAACTACAGGTATGCTTGTCTTGCATGCCGCATACACATTGCTCGTCTCGTGTCTCCGTGAACGAGTCGTGTAGCAGCGTTAACAACGATAACCACGATAGGACGCGGTAGAGGGATTGATTAGAAAGATTGCAGATGATTAGCGGTCAGATCAGGGTGATTAGACATACACACAAGTGCATAGCAACGTTCTTCGCGTGCGCCCCTTTTGTACTCTCACCTTGCTTCACTTCCCAGCGGTAGGTAAGGTAGGTACTCCCAGGCGGGGCCACCCCCTGGTGGAGTCAAGATTTACGCGTAGATGGGCAGGTTTGCCCACGACTCTGTCGCATACTCGTGCATGCACACACGCATTAAAGGGTAGGCCACGCGAAGTGCGCACGGTAAACCTTGTTTAGGCTACCCAGGGGCTCCTCGGTACGTTCTTTAAGAGAACCTGAGGAGTCCCTTAACGCTTGCTTGCTTGATAAGGGTAGCTGCTCCATGCAGCGTGTTTGCGGACAGCGTATTATAGGGCACACTGAGAAGGGTATAATACCTGGAGTGTGCCTTGGTTCCTCCGCCGCAAACGCCCTTTCATTTGCCTTTGTTTTACAGGTGGGCAGGTAGGGTGAGTGGTGCAGCAGCATTTTTTTTTATGCCCTGCTAAACAGGGGCGCAGATCACACAAACAAGTAACTCCGCTCCGCCTGTGGCAGAGCAGGGAGTCCGACTTCATCGACATCTGCGCCTTGCACGCGAGAGCACTCCTTCCCTCCAAGCCCTTGCAGGGGAAACGCGTTGTGGCATCCCCTGTGAGGCCACAGTTGCTTAGCAGCGCTGTGTTCTCTTGTCATTTCACAGGTGGGTTGCTAGGACCCTTGAGACCATCCTCTTCGCAACGCCCAGTAGAGTGTGCGTGTAGGAGTGGTAGTCCTGCGTGGGGGCTAGAGCCAGTTGCCCAGTGCTCGCCCACCAGGATGGTGCCACTGTAGGGTGTGTAGGACCTGTAGGGGGCGTGTCACTGTCCCACCCTTTTCCTGCAATTTTAGCTGGGTTGGTGGGCTGTGACAGTGGTTAGGTCAGTGTTTTGGCCACATAGCAAACAGGCGTTTTGCATGCCTTCATAGCTTTTGGCCACCCCTCCCTGTAGTAGACAGATAGGTAGGGAAAACAATACCTGGATTAACACTCTGGGTATTCCCCCAAGGTTTTGCGCCAGCACAGAAACTGGGCGCATAGGGGAGGGGAGACCCGGGGCGTACCCCGTGGCATCAATAAGCCAACCCTCCAGGTTCAGCAAGGGCGCAGACTTGGGTATAATTAGGACACCACTTCTGCGGCTTGCTCTCAGGACCTTAGGACTAGCACACTCACACATACGCTTTGGCAGGTAAGGGTAAGGTTCAGTCCCTAGCTTTATTCTTGGAGGCAAGCGTCTCAGCGAGCCTCAACAACTCACCAAGGTTGTTCTGGGACAAGTAGTCAACCAGAACTGAGTTTAGGCGTCCCTCAGGTAGAACAAATGCAGAGAAGGGCTCCCAGGTGGCCTCTTCGACTCCAAACCCTTCCCAGAGGGTGAGGAAGCGCCAACCCTGGCGATAGCGGTGGCGTAGGACAGACTTCACCAGGTAGAAGCCCTCCTTAGCCATCTCCTCGGCGTTCATGTCGGGGAGTTCACCTTCAACTTCCATAGGGCTGGCAGCCCCTTGTAGGTCCAGAGCGGCGATCTCCTCGGCGTTCAGCTCCCACTCTTCCCCACAGAGGTCTTCAGGATCATGGTATCGCTTCAGGTGTTGAGCGGCGCACACCAGGGTCCCCCCTAGACGGGGAGAACACCGCACCGTGATACGGTGACCATCCACAGATAGAATCTTGTACGGCCCGAAGTATGGGTCATCGCTGGTAGAGCGAGGCCAGGCGGGTAGTCGACTGTGGTGCACCAGCACCCAGTCCCCCTCTTGGTAGGTGGCCGGTACTTGGTGCTTGTTCTTCTTGTTCCACTGACGCTCCCTCACTCTCTGGAGCATAGCCTTGGCCTTGTCCACCTTCGCTTGCTGCTCTTGGACCCACTCACCCACAGAAGAATGGGTGTCCTCTGGATAGGGGGCATGTAGGAACCACGCCGGGCGCCCCATGAATAGCTCATGTGGCGAGTAGCCAGTAGCTGAACTCTCTTGGGAGTTCATCATCAAGGATATGACGGGGAGTAGTCCCACCCAGTCTCTGGTGCGTTCAGTTTTGCACCATATCCTGACGTTCTCCTTCAGGACACGAATCTGTCGCTCACATAGGGGGTTGCTCGTGTGAGAGTAGGGAATCCCCGTAGACACCTGGACATTGAGGGACCTCAGGACCCTCTTGTACCAGCCAGTATCTGAGCGTACTCGTACGTCCTCATCGGAGTTGATCTCCTTGGGTGCCCCATAGACACAAAACCACTCCTCCAGGAGTATCTTGATAGTCTCCTCTCCGGTAATGTGCTTGGTACATGGGAACACCCTGGTAAACCTGGTCAACCCACAGGTTACCACGAGGGCGAAGTCATAGCCCCCGAACTTCGGCATCTCCGTGTAGTCCACGTATAGAACACTGTTAGCACAGTGAGGGATGGGCAGGGTCGAGTAGAGACCTCTGTCCCTGATATCCCCTGGTTTACAGGACCTGCACGGGCACTTGTCCACGATAGGCAGGAGCGTCTTCCGCAGCTGGTCGTCAGTCCACGTAGTGTGGAACCACTGCTTGAACAGCCTCAGGGTACGGTCAGCACCCACATGACCACTGGACTCATGGGTCCACTTCAGCAGCGAAGGGACTCGGTCACTAGGCACCACGATGCGGTCCTCGTGCCAGAGGTAGCTCTTGTCCCGCTTCCACTGGTCTTGGTTGACCAGGAGGGGTTCAAGGCGTTTCTCCAGGCGCCGGTAGATATCCCCAAACTCCTGTAGGTACTCCGATTGTTGGAGTCCATCCAGGGGGCGTATCATGGTCATGTTCAGGTCCAGATGTACGTCCATACGGCTGAACGCCTCCTTAGCCAGCGCTTCAGACCGGGCACCAATCAGGGCGTCGAAGTTGTTGCGGCTGATGTAGTCGGCACACTCGTTCTTCACTCCCTGGATATGGTGTACCGTCAGCCGTAGTTGACTGAGGTAGGTCCACCAGCGCCGTAGCTTGGCCTTCTCAGGTGGGGGGCCCTTCTGGAAACTGCGGACCGGTTCTTGGTCGCATAGCCAGACCAGAGGGTTACTCCCCAACAGTCGTGCTTGTGAGGATAGCACCAGCATACCCGCGAGCAATTCCTGCTCATAGGTGGAGTAGTTCCCCCTCGCCTGGTTCCACTTCCAGTTCCAGTGGCCCAGAGGTACTAGGACCCACTTGTCGTCAGGGTAGCTGTGCTTGAGGGTTCCGTCTCGGTTGAGACCTTCCGTCCCCCATTGGGAAATGGCCGAGTCGAACTCCTCCTTCTCTAGTGCTTGCCATTGGAACAACGTTCCACCACCGCCCACATTGCTGGCGTCGGTCACCAGGATAATCTCTCCTTGTGCCCTAGGCACGCCCAAGCACTTAGCGTTGGCTACCTTGTCTTTGAGCTCGTCAAACGCTTGTTGCTCTTGTGGGCCCCAGCGCCAAGTAGTACTCTTCTTGATCAAGTCCGTCAGAACGGCGCTGGTATAGGTGAAGTTGTTGATGTGGCGGCGATAGAAGTTGCACGCCCCAATGAAGCTGCGTACATCATGAAGTCCTTTCTTGGGGTCTTCGTGTCGTACCTTGGCATCCATCAGGGGTCTGGCCCTAGAGGCCGCTGGGGTCCACCACCCATAGCCAACGTCAAACCCCAAGTACTGCATAGTCTCCTGCATGAACTCACACTTCTCCAGCTTGAGTCGTGTGTGGTTCTCCTGGCAGACCGCAAAGAACTCACCCAAGAGGATTAGGTGATCCTCCTGGGTATTGGTCCCGAGGCATACATCGTCGATGTGAGCCTCCATCTGGGCCCCACGGGATATGAGCTCCTGCACCTTAGGTCTCCTTCGTAGGATGGACAAGATCTTGTTCATCAGCTCTTGGAACAGAGCGGGTGCGTTAGCCACGCCGAACGGCATGACCTTCCACTTGAATACCCTCCCCTGAGGGGTGATGAAGGCCAGTAGTTCCTGCGCGTTGGGCGTCAGGTCCACTTGCCAGAATCCACTTCGCTTGTCCATCTTGGTCTTGTAGCGACAGGAGGCTATCTTCTCCAGGGTAGACTCCATATTGGGAATGGACCCTGAGTGGTTCAGCGTCTTCTTGTTCAGCTCTCCATAGTCCACTACCAGCCGTTTGGCTGTAGACCCAGGTTTAGCCACCAGGAAACAGGGGCTGCAGTGTAGGGGGTAGTCCCCGTCCTTGTACTCCAGGACTAGGCCAGCGTCGATACACTCCTGTATCTGTCGCTCAATCTCGTCGGCCTGCTCTTTAGGAGCTGGATAGGGTCTCCTTCGTATCTTGTGACCCACGAACTCGGGTTTCAGCTTGAGGTCCATCTGTACCAGCTTGTCGCATGAGGCTGCAGGGGGTAGTTCTCCGAACACCTCCAGATAGGTCCTTATCAGCTTCTGTACCCGCGGGTCCAATACCTTGATCTTGTCCTCCATGTCCTCGTCGGAGTGTAAGTTGCTTGCCCCTTGAATAGACGTCGGGAGGTGGTCCTCCACCGACTCTTCGCCCGCGGTAGCATCCTTCAGCCCTTGGTAGGCATATAGAAGGTCTTGCTCGACCATCTCCGGTGGACGATGGCAACATAGGCACGCTCGAGGGGGTTCACATACACATTCCTCCGAGAGGTCGTCCTCCTCTGGGGTCCTCACATGGGCACCCCATACGCTCTTCATAAGCTTGAGATCTACCTCCCTTTGCCAGGTGGTGATCTTCTGTTCGAGGTCCTCCTTCAGTTGGGATAGGTCTCCCATACGTCCTTGCTTCAGTGGCCATGAGCTGCGGGTAGGCTTCGCGTAGCATAGCTTTTTCGCCACCAACTTCCTCTTGGAATCCACATACTCCCTGAGCCTGGATCGAGGGTCCAGCTCCTCATCCACGGGGTCTTCCACCCTCATGGAGAGTAGGGGTTTCAGTGGGGTGACGTACTCGGCGTTCTCCACTTCCTCCACCGCCGTCTGCACGAAGAAGGGGTCGTGCTCAGTTTCGTCGTCTGAGTGGATAGAGCTAGGTAGCTCAGATAGTCCACACTCAGAGAGTCCATCAGGTACAGGTACATGACAAGGAGAGTTGGGGGCGTTGGTGTCAGTCACGACGTACTCATCTCCTCCGGGTGTAGTTTCAACAGCAACCTGAGGTCGTAGGCGATCCTTCAAGTCACCCAAGGCGAGTCCATCGCTTTCTCGTTGTATAGCCTGGACCAGAGTAGGGTCCAGGTCCTTCCAGGGGATGGTGGTAAGACTTCCGTCTACCACGCTGAGCATACTCTCCCATCCGGGCTTCCCAATGGGCGTCTTGCGTCCCAGAGGCACGTAGATGGCCTCATCAGGTAATCGTACAGAGCTGATAGTCAGCTTGTCAAGGAGGGTTCGCCAGTACTCGTTGCCCCCATGGGCTCCCCAATTGGGGGAACACAGGACCATACGGGAACGTTCCAAGGCCACCTTGGTCAGCACCTTCCCCAGTTCACTGAATCTGGGGTTCCCGTAGGCCATCCCGAAAGAGGGCCAGTAAAATTTGTAGCTGCAGTTCTTCCCCTTGCTGCAGTATAGGTCCAGTACATGCTGCTTGTCGCTGGCGAACAGCTCCACACTTAGGTCTTCTCGAGAGTAACCCAACTCCTTCAGACCTTGGTCTAGGACTTCCCCCAATAGTTGATAGTCCTCAGTTTTGGAGGCCGCCATCATGTTCGAGGGCTCCTCCTTCGATAGTCTCAGGTAACTCGAGGTATGTTCCGACTGCTCCAGTGGCACAGACTCTCTGCCACTGCCGTGGTCCACGTACAGGAGGTAGGGCGCTTGCAGCGTCAGGGATTGTATCTGGGAGTGCTGCACGAAGAAGTCAGTACCCAGTACAAAGTCGAAGGCCTCAGTGTCCATCACATAGAACCGATGGGCGATAGTTCGAGAGCCCATAGGTACCTCCACTTCACAGTCCCCGCAGCTGTGCACCACATGTCCATCCCCCATGCGTATAGCGGCGGTGGTCATGGTGTTCTTCAGGCTCCCACCAGGTAAAACTTTCTTGGCCACTATAGATATTGTGGCGCCAGTATCCAGTACCCCCAGGTATTCACGTCCCCCTAGTCGGATACGTACCCAAAACACCAGGTCTTTGGTGCCAC
Source organism: Eutreptiella sp. 'Long Island Sound 2002' (assembly GCA_964036045.1). NCBI lineage: Eukaryota > Euglenozoa > Euglenophyceae > Eutreptiales > Eutreptiaceae > Eutreptiella > Eutreptiella sp. 'Long Island Sound 2002'. Next base: position 8,416,824 of record OZ038378.1, read on the forward strand.
CAGAGCGTCCCCGTCAGAATTCAGCGGGACAGGTCACCTCGAACCCCTTGTTCCGCAATTTGCGGGCCATCCTCATGAAACGGCTTCTCTTCTTGGCGTTGCCGTCATCACCACCTTCATGCTCACGCTTGGCTCCTTGTTCTTGCTGGGCCTGCGTCTGTGAGCGTGTGGTAGGTCCAGACTGCCCTCCAGAGGGCTCGGAGTTCCCCCCTGGATTAGGGTTGGGGTTACCTCCGTTCTTGTCCTTGTTCTTGTTGTCGTTCTGGCGGTTAGCGCCTCCTCCTCGTCCACCTTGACCCTTGTCTTGACCACCTTGACCACGTCCTTTTGACTTGCCCTTGCCGGAGTCGTTGCCTTTGGCCTTGCCTCCACCTTTGCCTGAGTTTTTGCCAGGATCTTCCCCCTTAAGCTTCGCCGATAGGCGTTGCTTATGGTAGCACTCATCCTCGTAGTGCTTCCGCTTACCGCAGAATGCACACGTGATGGTGCAGCGGTGATGATCCGGCAGCTTCACTTTGGCGCCGGTGATCTTCTCCTGCTGCTTCCCCTGGACGACGAAGCAGTCTCGCTGCTCGCAGTCAGAGGCGTGCTGCAGGTCGCCCTGCTCATCTCTGGCATCACACCAGAATAGCTCCTTCACGTTCTCCATTAGGCGGGCGTGGGCGTGTTTGGGGGTATTCCCCTGCCCAGGTCGGGACCCTTGGTACCCTTTGCCTCCAGAACCTCCACCACCAGGACGGTAGTGGTTCAGGTGTTGGTCGCTCTCCTTCTCCAGCGCCATCTCCAGGAGCAGCACGCATAGATCCTCGTAGCGGAGGGATCTAGCCTTGCGCTCAGCCGTCAAACGGCACTCGTCCCATAGCTCTCGGGGGAGCTTGGAGCACAACCAAAACAGCAGGTCGTCGCTGCTGTAGGAACCGGGCGTCAGTCGTCCAGCCCAGTGATCCAAGTCCGCCAACAGCTCGGAGACCCTGCCAGGTTTGGGGTTGTTCGGCAGCACGGGCAGGTTCTGGATCTCGGCCCTGATGGAGAGGTCGGTCTCGTAGGTTGGGTACTGCCTCTACAGGGCAACCAACACGTCGGCAAAGGTGGCTGAGTTGGTGACGATCTGCCTGACCTGCTTCTCCAGGTACTTGGTCTTGCAGCACTGCAGGAGCAGATCGCACTTCACTCGCCCACTCGCGTGGGTTTGGCCGGTCAGTCGTAGGAACCGGCCAAAGTTCTCAGCGAACTCGCTGAGGTCCTTGCCTGTGAACTCAGGCAGGTTCACCACTATCTTGGAGGTGGCAATAGCCTTCGCCTCCTGAGCTCGGCGTCCTTCAGGGCGTCGGGTCTTCTTCTTCTTCTTCTTCTTCTTCTTCTTACCCTTGGGGTCCTCGGGGTCCTCAGGGTCTTCGTCATCTGATGGCGAAGAAGAAGTCATCGACGGCGGCCCATCATCGGAGGGGTCTCCGCCTAGATCACTGGAGCCATAAGGCTCCACGTCCACCATAGCCCTTAGGGCTGTCAGCCCCAGCTGGTCCAGCTCGGCCCTCGTCGAGTTCGTCACGTGGCTGTAGGGCGGCTGGGCTGTCCTCGGGACGAATGGACTTCTCGGTACTGCTGCAGGAGTCGGCATCGGTCGGCTCCTCAGGCTCCCCAGGGTATTTGTCAACCCTGCCGCCAGGTGGTTAGCTCGTACTCGGTGGGGGGACATTCCCACCGTCGTAGGTGACGCATGGGACGGGATCATCAGGGGCTGCAGTTTCTCCCTGATTTCTTGCGTGAGGTCGCTCACGATTTGCGAAGTGGCTCCTCGGAGCACCTCATTGATCTCCGACCGCGTCAGGGACCTGTTGGAGGATCTCCCCGATCCTCTACTCCTGCCTCCCAGAGACTCTGGTCCTTTCCTCAACCCACTCAAGGGTGCATACCCAGGTGCATACCCAGGAGCATACCCAGGAACTTCCATGTAGGTTCCAGTGGCGTTGAGTGGATGGGGATGGTCAGCCGCATACCATCGCGGCGCAGAGCTGGAAGCCACCGGCTCACTGGCAGTAGTTGCCTCAAGGAGCGCAGTGGTAGGTGGGCCCATGCCATAGGCGGGGTAGTGAGGCATGCCAGTAAAGCCTGTGCCCTCTGCCATAGGCGGGTTGGTTGTGGAGGTGGATGTTGCGGCGGCTGGGAGTGTGGTGGTTATGGGAGAGGGTGATGCTTGGAGGCCAGAAGCGCTTGGTGCGCCTTCGAAGGTAGGTATATCCGTCGGGTCTTGCCCTTGCTCCTCTCCTTCGTCTGCTCCTCCTCCAGCATCCTTCTCGCTCTCGTTCTCTCTCTTCCTCTTCGCAGGCTGAGGATGAGAGACCACTTCCTCGACCGTCAGGGCCCCGAAGGCCGTCTGGAGGCCATCCAGGGAGTCCTCCGCCGTATCCACTGGCCCAGGTAAGGGCTCCACCGAAGGTACAGCGTCAGGCGCCGGCCTTGCTGGTGCCTCAGGCGCTGGCGCTGTGTTCACATCGGCGTCCACTCTTCCTGGGTCCATCTTAATCCACCCTTCTGCTTATGTTTGCCTGCTCGGAGCACTGGTTGTACGGCGCGGGGTCGCTGCCGGTGCACAGAGACAGGCTGCCTCTTGCTACCAGAAAAGTTTTCTAGTGTTTTCAGCACTGTGTTTTTGCTTCTCCTGCTGCTTGTTGTTGCTGTAGGGTGTCCTGCTGCTTGTTTTGGATGATGAAAAGCTTTTGTTTTGTTGAAATACAGTAAAGCCAAGTCAATCCAGGATAGCCCAAGCCAATAGTATGCAAGGAGAAGGTAATTCAGGATCAAAGCATGAAGGGCTGCAGTGTAAACAGTGAAAGATGCTTGGATATTCACAGAAACTACAGCTCAGGTCACAAATGAATGCATATTCACAAAGATAGCTGAAATGTTTTAGGAAAAGAGTTAGAAAACTGCCTCAGGATCACTCTCTCTCCATAGTGCCATCTTAGGAGATGTGCAGTCTTTGTTTTGGGTCCCATATGTGCTGAGGTGGCATGGTATGTGGCGATGAGGTCACTGCCATGTCACATGGGATCTTCCTACTTAGCTAGGCTGACCAGGAATTGAACCCAGGACCTCTCAAAAAGAGGTGCCTAGCCCCCTATGGTGCATACCACTAGGGCAGATAAGTATTCATGGAAAAACATAGATAAATTCATAGGCTCTACCTTAGGTATGTCAGTGCTCAGTCAACTCAGGAAGAGATGTTCTACTTCTGATTGAAAGGGGATTAAGGGGTCCACTCCATATCCTGATTGGGTGTTTGGTTCCATAGGTCAAAATGTGTTATCACCACTTTTGGTTGGACCAATACTAAGATAAAAATGCATGGATGCTCAGTGCACCTCTAATACAACTAGAGTATGCCTCAAAGCAATGGAAAAGCACTTTTTCTTACTCCCGCGGCACGAACGAGGAGACGGGTCCCCAGGTGTCGTGGGACGGCCCATAGCCTCGCCAACGATCCTTGAACTCAAGGCCTCCGGGTGCCGAGGCGTTCGGACGCTGGGCCAGGATCTTCTCGACTGTATAGTCGTCCTGCTCAGCATAATCGTCGTCCGAATCAGCCTCATGTGCGGCGTAGCTCAGGGATACATGCTGGCCACGGAGGTCGGGTTCCCGCACACGGAGTTGACTCTCGTGGCGCTCCCCGAACTGTCCGTGACCTACCTTGATGCGGTAGGTGTCCTCACCAATCCTGGGAACCACCTCTCCAGGTGTGAACCAGGTTTTGGTGCGGTGGGTGCCCATAGGGCGGGGTCTGATCACGCACACCGGGTCTCCCACCCTGAACTTCCGCGCTGTCGAGCTCGGGGCGGACTTCTGACGCTCAGCATGCTCCTTCTCGAGCTGCTGGCGGATGTCCCGCGCCGTTTGCTCTTGCCGCGCGAAGAATTCCTTGGCATCCATGGCCATGCCATCACCAGACAAGGGAAGTCCCCGACCCAGGGGGTCCCTGCCGAACAGAATCTGGTGAGGGGACAAACCACCCGGGGTGGGGGTGTCATGATGGGCCTTCAGAGCGGGCCACATCTCCTCAAACCAGTTCCGACGTGGATTGGTGATGTGAATCCTGCGCAGCTTCTCGAACAGCTGCCGTCCAGCAACTTCAGCACGGCCGTTAGACCGGCTGAGATAGGCGACGCTCTTGGCATGACGTATTCCCATGAGGGAACACATAGCCTTGAACCAGCCACCAGTAAACTGGGGCCCTCGGTCACTGCAAATGGTGCGGGGGATGTCAAAGACGGTCAGCCAATGACGAATCATCATGACTGCCACTTCCTTGGCAAGCAACCCCTTTTTGCGTGCCGGAACGGCTACTACGTAGCCACTGTGGCGATCCACACAAAGAACCACACAGTCAAAGGTCTCCTTGCCAATGTGCACTTCGGGCATGGAGAAGACGTCCATGGCCACGCTCTCCATGGGCTGGTCAGGAACCGGGGTCCATTGGGCTTCCCCCTTGACGTTCCGGTTATCGGGATTGCAGGCCTGACAGACCGAGCAACCCTTCCTGACCTTCTTGATGGCAGTGTAGAGACCGATATGGTCGATCTCGAACCGGCGCTGCATGTCAAGGGCTTGCTTCTTGACCCCTGGGTGCAGCATGTGGTGGTGCCAAGCTTCACAAAGCTCGAGCAACCGGGACTCGGGAACTAGCAGCTTACCATTCCGGTAGAGCTTGCCATCTTCCTCAGTCAGCCCCTTTGGCCACTTCTGCCCGTCGTCAGGGTCGGTCACAGCCCTATACTCGGCCGCAAAGGCCTCAGACTTGGCGTAATTGTCGGTCCAGTCGTCCTGGAGGCAAGACTCCAGGAAGAGGTGCTTGTCGGACTCAGCTCCCTCAGGGGCGGGTACTCTGACCGCTCTGCCCATCCTCGTTCCGAGGGGGGAATCCGCAGCCATGACGACGAAGCATTTAACACCCTCCTCCTCCATCAGGCGCTCCATCTCAATGATCTTCTTGGCTTCAGCGGTCTCAGCCTCATCGCCATGGGCAGAGATATCCGTCATGCCCTTGCTGGCGGGATAGGCCCACCTGCTGAGACAGTCCGCCAGGGTGTTATCCTTTCCAGGAATATACACAACCGTGAGGTCGAACTTGGCCAAGGTCTCATGCCATCTTGCCCGTCGGGAGGCGGGACCAGAGGGGGTGTCCACGTGCTCCTTGTGCCACGACTGCAGACTCTGATGGTCGGTGCAGACGGTGACGGGATGGAGGGCTATGTGTCCAGCCCATTTCCTGAGAGCCATGACGATGGCATACGCCTCCTTTTCACGGGGCGTCCACGTCCGTCTCTGGCCTTCCGCCAGGACTCGGCTCCAGAAGGCCACGGGCACGTGCGTCCCATCGTCAAGCACTTGCTCCAACACAGCGCCAACGGCGTAGTCGGAAGCGTCGGTGCGCAGGATGAACCCTCGGTCGGGATCCACGAGGTGCAGACCCACTGCGGATAGCAGCGCCTGCTTCATCCCCTCAAAGGCACGGTCGGACTCAGCTGTCCAGACCAGAGCCTTCTTGGACCCGTTCTTGGTCTCCTCTCGGTTGCCCTTGAGCATGGTCGTCATGGGGGCTGCATACCCGGCATACATCTTGATATACCCCGAGTAATAGTTGCAGAACCCCACGTACGCCCGTAGCTCAGAGACCGTTTTGGGCTTTTCCCAGTGCTCAATCGCAGCCACCTTGCCAGGTATGGGCTTTCGCTGCCCGTTCCCGACTACGTGGCCAGCGAAGACCACCTCGCTCACCGCAATGGTGGCCTTCTCACTGCTGCCCGTGAGTTTGTGCCGAACCAGAAGGTCCAGCACTCGAGTGACGTCCCTCTCATGTGCCTCCAGGAGCTCCTCGTAGCTCATACTTGGGTCCCCGGACGCGATGATCACGTCGTCCACGAAGGGGTCCGCACAGTCACGCACCGGCTCAAGCAAGTTCTCGAGGATCCGCTGAAAAGCCGCATTGCCCTTGGTAACGCCCATGGGCATCACCTTCCACTGGAGAGGTCCAAGTGGGGTGCTCATGGCTGTGCAGGCACGGGACTCTTCGGCGAGAGGCATCTGATGATAACCATGTTTCAGGTCAATCACCGTGAAGATCCTGCGCCGGTGTTGTTTTTGCAGCATGTCCTCAATGAGGGGCAGCGTATAGCTGTCGTGCTGCGTTTGGGCGTTTAGGCCGCGGTAGTCGACCACGAGCCGCCACTCACCGGCCACCTTCTTGGGGACGACGAAGCACGGAGAGGCCCATTCGGAGTGGCACGGCTCGAGCCAGCCTCTCTCGATGAAGTCACGGGGGATCTTCTCCATGGCCTCCTTCCTCTCGCCCCGCAGGGCGAACTCCCGGTGTCGATACACGCGGGGGTCCTGCTTCAATCGTATCTTGGCCTCGCCATACGGTCCACGCACCGGTGGGGGAAACACAGGCTTTCCGCTGAAGAAGGTGTCCCCATACTTCTGCTTCAGCCTGGCCCTCAATGCCTGGATCTTGGGGCAGTCATCGGACTCCGCCTTGGCTTTTTCGGGCGCCTGGACCACTGAGCTTACTTGAGGGGTAGCGACCCCGCTCGGCTTCGGCTCAGGTGGTCTTCCCAGGTGGCCCAAAGGGCCATCTCTGGTCTTGCCTCGGAACAGATGGCCGTAGGTGGGTGGGTTCCCGCCGATCGGCTCGTCCTGGCTGGACATGTAGTCCAGCACCCTCTGAACGAAGGTGTTCCCATCATAGGAACCAGAGACGATGGCGTCCACTTCCCACCAGGCTTTGTCCTGGCCCTTGCCCTCACGCTGGTTTCCCCAGTCGTGAAAGGGCTGATCCATATACCCCTGAACCAGATCCAACTCCTCTTCAGTGAGGGGGTCTTCCGATTCTCCGATGTCAACAGGGGGAACCGCAAAGCATTGTCACCATGGCTCTGCTATGATGCGGTTGACACAGACGAAGTCCGTGGTGTCGGCCTGATCAAGGCCCCCATCCACATAGTGGAATTACGTTGGCCATCTCTGGGGTGGCATGGGCTGTCCCTTAGCGTCCTGATAGACACTCTCTCCAGCCGGTAGGACGACCTTGTTTAAGGTCATGTTGGTCAATGAGACTACCCAATGTCGGGTACTCTCCTCCTCGGTGCATCCCATAGGAACAACCAGCACTGCCTTGGAGCGGTTCTTGCGAATCTTCGCTATCGCTCTTGGAATGTCCCAACGGGGGCAATGGATCCACATCCAGCCCTGATGCGGACCCCAGTGCTTCTTCCACTCGGAGTACTGTGCGCTCCAGTACTTCTCACAAACCCGCAGATGGGCGGAGGTTCCTGAAGAGAACGCATCCAGGGCCAGATCCGAAGCTCCCAGGTCCGCAACAACTCGGTTCGCCACTTCGGGCATTACGCGGTACTCCTGGTTTGCAGGACCAGTTGGCTCAGTGTCCAGCGCGGCCACTTCGAGCCGATTGCGTTCCGGATGGATCCATTGGAATTCCACATGGTGCTCAGGTGACGAAAGCCACGAGAGCTGGTCGTCCTGGTACAGGGTCATGGAGGCCTGGGCCGGGAGGACGCCGGAGTCCGTCTCCATCATGAAGTCGTACCCAACGATCATGTCCCAGTCCATCTCGGCCTCGTAGAAGCGACCGTGCAGGAGGATTTCCTTGCCGAGGTCTGGGCGGCTCAGCTCACGATGGTTCACGAACTGCAGCCCAATGGCCGCTTCCTTCGTGCCTCCCACCATGTACTGGCCGTTTGCCACCTTCAGCCTGACAGGTTTCCGACTGTCGGTCAGACACTCTGGCGGAAGTAGGCCAGCCTTGACCAAGCTGACCTGAGCTCCCGTGTGGACCAACACATCCAAGACCTTTTCCACTTCCCCGCATAAGGCACGGACCTTAAGGTGCAACTGCCGCTCACGCCCAACGCGGCGCACGGCGTGCAAGCTCAGGATCTCCGGCCGTTCCAGAAACTCAATAAGCGACTGGTGCAGGTCGTGGACAATGGGCTCAGGCTGCCCATCTGCAGCATCCAGCTGCGGTCCGGGTGATTTTCCGATACTCTCGGATAGATCTTGAAGCACATCAAATACATTCTTGGTCGCAAAGGATGGACGGGTGCAAGGGTTCGTGCCTTCACTTGCCCTCACCCCGCCACCGCGACTGTCGGGTGCCGAACCGGGCCTCCCGCCCGCGGCAGTCCCTTTGTGCTTACCGACTCCCGACTGAGATGGTGTGGCGCTTCCCACGACACCATCCAGCGACCGCCCTAGCTGGGGCCCTTGGCTGCAGGGGCTCCGCTAGGGGGCGTCGGTTGTGGAAGTAGGGGTGTTCTCCTCCGCATCAACCTCGTTGACACCCTTCTTCCTCCTATTCCTAGGCTTCTTGTCCTTGTCCTTGTTCTGGTCATTCTAGTTGTTCTCCTTGTTCTTGTTGTCCGACCTGGGGACCCAGTTCCTCTTGATCTCCTGGATCTCCTTGGCCAACTCGGTCCCCTGCGACATCAGCTTGGAGAGCTCGTCCTCGTCCACCTCCACTTTGGCCTCCCGGATACCCGCGGGTGCACGCTTCTTCGACCCGTGCGCCTTCTTGTAGGCCTCCGTGTCGGCCTGGTGGGTGGGGCATGTTCGGTGGTCATGGTTGAAGCCTTTCTTCCTCCCATAACACACGAAACCGCCCTGAGTCCGAGCTCGTATGAACTCCCCAAAGGACAGCGGAGGGTCGCCAATGCGGTGAGGGTCCCTCTTCTCCTTCTTCTTCCAACCCGGCTGCAGGGGCTTCCAGCTTCCCCGGTTGTTCCCCGCGCCGTTGTGGGCCACGAAGGCACAAAAGGCCATCTCGGCGGGCTCATCGTCGTCGTCATCGTCGACGAGAGCTTCATCACCATCGGCTCCCGCTGGGTCCATGGCAGCTTCCCCGCCAGGCCCCTCGCCAACGTAGTTGACGTCGCGGTCGCCGGGCCTCAACCCGCGGGTGTGGTGGAGGTTCCGGTACTCCTTGAGTACTTCCTCTCCAACCCACTCCAGGATCTCATCGCAGCTCATCCGCGCCGGGATGGCCTGCAGACGGATGGTCTGGCCGCTCACGTCACACTCGTCAAGGCGCCACATCGCGGTCTGCTCGCGATCGCCCGAGACAGTGATGAGGAGAGCGTTCCGCAGGGAGTGCCGTTTGACATCCCGGGCCACGTTCTTCCTCGTCCAAGCCACCACGTTCGTATGATACTCTTTGAGGAGCATCATCTTGACCGTGTGGTTGGACTTGGCCCTCTTGGCTTCCTCCTTGGTGACCCTCTTGATCCATGCTTCCGGTAGCATGGAGAGCAGGCGAGCCTGCTCGTCACCTTCGTTCCAGTCCTCCACGTTGCGGCGGAAGAGGGTGTATTGCCCTCGGAAGTCTCGCCAGTCCCGTAGGCGGATCTCCCGTCCATCATGCTGAAGCTTGATGGACTTCCACCGCTTGGCAGCCACCTGCGGAGCGTCCACCCGCTCCTGCTCGTTGAGCCACTTCTTGGCTTCCTTGAGGGTCTTGATCTTCCCCTCCTTGGTTGCCACGAAGTATAGCTCTTGGAGCACTTCCGGCAGGCGGTACCTGAACCGTCGGAAGACATATTTCTCCGCATCTGCGGGATCCATGTCTTCAGTGACGGTCACCCCCCAATCGTCCAGCTTCTCCAAGAAGCGGTCGAGGTTGAGGGGGTTGCCATCGTACATGGGGGTCTTGATGTCCTTCAAGTCTTCCCACACAGCGGCATCCGCGGCCTTAGAGACCATGAACGCCGGCCGCGAGGTCGACCGAGGTTCCCATCGGCCTCTCCCACGGACTCCCACGGCCGCCACGTCCATCTCCTCCATGGAATCCCTGTGGCTACGCCGCGGTTCCTCCATGTACGCTGAACCCAGATGTTCGGGCCGTACCCCTTCCATGTATGCCTCCTCATCACGGCGCCGGCGGCTGCGTTCAGCGGCCTCCCGTCCTACACCACGCGGCGGGCTAATGTCGAACTCCTCCAGGTCTTCCTCCGCCAACATCCCGACATCCCACTCCACGTCTCCTCCGGGGACCTCATCCCTGAGTCCACCATAACGTCCGCCAGCCATTGGGATTGGCTCCGGGGCTGGTGCGGGGCGTCGGGGGCGTACCGGTGTCCGTGGTGGAGCCCGGCGGTTATGGTAGTCCGAACTGAGCCACTCATCCTGCCAATCCTCACTGCCACTGCCGGGCGGCACGCGCTCGTTGCGGCGGCCCGCGCTGTGGTGAGAGGGGGCTGTGAGAGAGGGGGTACTGGCGCTGGGGCGACTCCTGGGGGCTCCGCCGGGGGCGTGGGGTCTGCCCGGACCTGGTCCAGGTTTCCAGCCGTCGTCCGACGAGCCAGACTCCAGGGGTGGGTGGTCGCTGCCGACGCTCCCCCGGGCTTCCAGCACGTCCAGCCCCTGCTGCAGGCCGCTGATGACCTTGTTCAGCGACCTGGTCTCGCCCCTGGCGATGTCCAGCAGCCTCTGGGTGGCGGTGGCGACGCTGGCGCTCTTGACAATCTCGATCTTGGCGATGTCCAGCTCTCTCTGCGCGCGCGCGGCGACCCTGGCGATGCAAGTCATCTCGCCCTTGCCCGTGTCTACCTCGCGCTCGAGGAACCGGACCCTCCTGCGGAGGTAGACAATCCACCGCCAGGTGGTATCCGGGTCGCTGTTCCCTGGTGGGTCGTCGGGGTCTCCAGGGGGTCCTCCAGGAGGGCCTCCGCCGGGTCCGCCCGGTCCAGGGGGTCCTCCCCCGCCCGGTGGTCCGCCTCCAGGGGGTCCACTTGGTGGGCGTCCACGAGGGGGTCCTGATGATCCTCTGCCAGGGGGTCCCGGTGGGTCTCCGCCGGGTCGCCTCGGTGAGTCCGAGGATGGGCGCTTCTTCGTGATGTCGAAGTCCATGTCGTCATCCTCGTCCATGTCGCCCCACCTGGGCTTCTCGGTCTCGGAAGATTCCGAGCTCCGGTAGGGAGGAGGGGGATCCTCATCCTCACCTTCCGGCTCCATGGGGACGTCTCCGCCTCCTCCGCCCGTCCAAGCCACCACTCGGCGATGTCGGCGGCCTCGTTCATCCCCGTCGCTGGCGGTGAAGAAGGGGTCGCTGTTGTGGGGGTGTCCGCCCGCTGGCCTCCGTGGCCTCTCGGGGGTCTTCCCCTTACCCTTCCTCCGTCTGTTGGCAGTGGGGCCACTGCTCCCACTGCTGCCCGTGTCGGCCTCGTCCAGCGTCATCTTGGAGGAGGCGTCCCCTTCGAAAAGCTTTCGAAGGGTCTCCACTCGTGATCCTCCCGGGGGAGTCTCGCGGCGGAGTTTGGCCTCTGCCTCCTCCATTGCGGCGGCGGTGGCTGCAGCAGCTCGCCCTTCGGCTTCCTCCCGGGCACGAGCCGCTTCGGCTTCCCGGGCCTGCTGCAGCCGAGCCTTCTCCGCTTCCAACGCCGCCAACTCCGCCTCCGTCTTGGCCCTCTCCTCAGCGACCTGCCGTCGCGCGGCCTCGATGGCGTCCTTCGTGGCGGCGTCAGCCTGGGCCTTAGCCGTTGCCTCGGCATGGGCCCTTTCCTCCGCCTCCTTCTTTGCCCTCTCTTGGGCAAGCGCCTCTTCCAGCGCCTTCACCTCGGTCTCCTTGCAGGCAATGGCCTCCTGCGTCAGGCGGGCTTCTTCGGCGGTTGCCGCCACCTCACCCCTGATCCGGGCAGCCACTGCCTCATGGGCAGCCGCAGCCGTGAGACCGGCTGCGATGGCTGCCACGGTCGAGGCGTGGTAGTCCATGCCTCTGCCCCACTAGGTGGCCTCCTCATGGGCGATGCCGACGGCGCCCTCCACGGCAGCGTTCTGCTGCGTGGCCCGTTGCCGGGCAACCCGAAGGTTGCAGGGCACCCCACAGGTGCGCTCGCCCGCGCGCGCCACATCCCTTTGGTGGGGAGCAACGCTGCCGCTGGAGTTGGCCTGGTCGGCCGGCATCCTCCCGCGGTGGTCCGACTCCACGTCGCTGCTGGGGCCTGACTTCCTCAGGAGCAGCGAACGGGGCTTGGTCTTGGTCTGCTTGGCGACTTCCAGGAAGTCGCCAAGGGTGGTGTGGCCGGGGTGGTGACCGCCATTGGCCCGTTGGGGGCTGTGGGCTGGGGTTCCGCCCCTGGCGCCTTGGGCGGCTTCGGCGGCCAGGGACTCCTGGTACTCCCGCCACTTCCTGTCCCGCCTCCTGTCCCCGGCGGAACGCTTCTCCTTCCCAGGAGACGCGCCGCTGCTGCTGCTGCCCTGCAGCCGGCGCTCGTTCCCCAGCTCCGGGAACTCCTTCTCGATCATGTCCCACATGGAGACGTTGATCGAGGCGCCCGACGGGTACTCGTTGGGCTTCTCGTCCTCCTCTATTCCGTCGGGGCGCAGCCCTTCGCCGGGCCTGTCCGGGCGGGTCCAGGTCCTCCAGCGCTTGCGGCGGAAGCGGTACTCATACCCTTCCGCCCGCAGCCACTCCTCCACTGCCCGCAGGCGGTCCTCGCCCATGTCCTCGCGGAGCTCGAAGCTCCCGGGCATACCGCCTTCGCACTGGGGATTGCTGTGGCGGTACTGCTGCCCCCACAGCAAGCCACGCAGTAGGCGCGCCGCATGGGGCTGGGGCTTTGGCCAGGTCTTGCCCGCCTCGTCCCAGTTCACCATCGGTGCTCTCGATGGAGTGGTCCTGGGGTGGTTGTTGAGGTGGGTGATGTAGCACTGGACTGGGAGTGCGGCCGGTGCTGGTCGGCTGGTGGTTGTGGAAGTGGTTGACGCGACTGGGTGTGCGGCCTTGCTGGTCGGCCGATAGGACTCGCTGACGAGGGAGTCCTGGTCAGTCCACCTCCTTCACGGTCGCGACGCTTCCGTGGTCGCTCAGGGCGATGCTCTGGGCGGCGCTGCGGACCGCTGCGCTGCGCTGCGAGCTGCGAGCTGCGAGCTGCTGCGCCGCGCTGCTCGGGGTTGGTGGCCCCGAGTGGCACGCGAGGGATGGGTAACCCCGCGGCGGTGAAACGCTTTTGACGCGTTTCCGCCGGGGGCCTGGCCACCGGACGCTGCGGTGGACACGCGCAAGTGAGCAGGCAGGCAAAGCACTACGCTCACAGGGGCATCATTGCGCACATGTCATGTGACAAAGCGTTTCAGGATCCTTGCCACTCTGAAACAAGGGAACAAAAGTATGTACAGCAACACATCAGGATATGTACACATGGGGTTAAGACTGGACTGGGGTAAGGGCATCACAGGACAATAGACACTCAGTCCCAACTCATATCCGAATCCCAGGTCCGACCCTCTCAGTGGCTGGTGGGGGCGGGGGCTCAAACACACCCCATGCCCTGCTCAGTCCGGACCCTGAAACCCTGCCAATAGGGGAGGTGTCCCGCCCAGCCACAGGCGAGTTCCTGGGAACCAAGGGGCTCCAAGGGCAACCGACAGTGACTCCCTATGCTCCCTAAACGGCAGGTCCCAACTCCACTCTGAGCCAGAGGAATGGCTCTGCCATTATCCCCTAGGAGTTGGTAGCTGAAAATGGGCTGTTTCAGCACAAACTGATATTAGCTCAAAAATCTCTAAAATTGACCCCTCGTCTGGACCCTCCAGAGGTAGGGACGAGGCAACTGACCCTATGCCCTTCGAGTACGAACTCCCTGAAGCCCTCACCCAACCTGGTTCCCTTTGAGGTCCCGGCATCCGGGCACCACGGGTTCGTCAAGTGGGGTCATGATGCCAAAATCACCAAAATTGGCATCATTCTCACGCGTGGCTCGCCCAGCCAGGGCAAGGCCAATGGCTCACAGGACAGGAGGCAGGACCTGCGACTTCTATCTGAGTGTACAACCTGGAATTAGGTCCGGGCTCCTTGTGGGCATAGAGATATGGGGCCGCCAATTGACCACACGGGGGGGTGAAATTGGGGTCCCAAAAGGGGGTCATTTTGGCCACTCAAAATGAGCAAAAATTCGGGGGTGCTCCCAATAGTATATCTCCACGCCGGCTTGGACATCGGATCCGCCATTCCATACGCGATCCACTGGAAGTCCAACAAAGACTCCCATGCCCTTGGCCCCCAAAGATCTCCATGTCACTCGGCGTGGTGACAATCCCAATTGGGTCCACAAATGCCAAAATGGCAAAATTGTCCACACTCACTTTGGGCTAGCACCCAAACGAAGTTTGCTCCGCCTCGCCCACGTGGTGTGTGAACCATGGGGACCAATGTCCATAACACCCATGTCATATATGGTCCATTGGTCCATCAGTTCGGCGTGCACGCGGTGGCTGAACATGGTGCGCGGCGGGCAGAAAATATGGAAAATTGCTCAAAATGGCCGAAAATGCGCACACTCATGGTTGGGGCAAATGAGGCACATGCCCGACTTGGACCGGAGTGTGCCATAGGATTGGTATCAAGTCATATGTGTCCAACATATCTTTTGGACGTCGCCCAACTCCTCCAGTTTTGGGAATGGGAGGGTCGCCAAGTGAGCCCATGATTTGGGATAGTCCCAAATTGCCAACATGGCGGCCACGGTATGCCAAGCCCAAGAGGAGTTGTTCGCCGGGTCCAAAATATGTTGGGCACCGAAGTATGTACCCTCAAAACATACTTGGGTCATGATGTCAATTGAGCGCAACGTTGAGATACACGGTCGCCACTTGACATCACGACGGGCAAGAAAACAGCAATATTGGCAAAAAAACACCCAAAAGGGCCTTGAAAGGCGCACAAATATATTATAATATCTTCGGCTTGGATTGAGTAATCTACCAATCCTTCTAAACACAATGACTTGACACCAATGACCTTCGATTCCACATATGTGCTCCACTTGGGGCGCTTTGAAAGGTCACGAGCGCTACTTCCCAAGTGGGCACATGAAGATATGAAAAATTGCAAAACACACACCTTGCTCCCAACGCATCGCTTTGGGATCGCCACACAAGCTTCCCTCCACGAAGGTTAGGCTTGCAATTGATCGTGGGGAGTATAAGGAAGGGCCTCGTGCAATATGAGGTCCATTGGTGGGTGTATCGCTCTTAGCCAAACCCGCCAAATGGGCACGCAATACAACACATGGCACATACCACATACTGCCCAAAAAGGTAGCTCCCCCCACGATGTGTCATGCCCCTCCAAAAGCATAACTTTGTGTCAATCGCTCATAGGAACTCAAGAAAAGTTCCTATGCAACAGCAACACTCGCGCGCTACACTCGAAAGTTATCTTAACGCACGCAATATCATGGCCAAAGATTTACAACGCAAACTCTACCCTCCTGACCATGATCCATTACGCTAGCGCGCACGTGTGGAGACGCAAGGCGTATAAAGCTTCCTCAATTACGTCGGGAGTATTGTGAATATATCCCACGTTTCCTTATTGTCATTCCTCGCAAGCGGCACGAGATATGACCCTCACAAGTGGCCTCACGAATCAACTTTGTTTTGCCCATATCTCTAAGACAAATGGAGGGCAAGACAAAAGGAAAGTTGATTCGTGCATAGGGAAGCACGTAGGTCCAGTCGAAAGAGGTCAAATCAAGAAGTCGAAAATCCGATTTCGACATCCTGAAAAATTCAGATTAAGGTTGCGAGTGTACAATGTGAAAATTGCAGATGCATCAATGCAATTCCTGAAGACTTTAGAGTCTTCGTCACGGATTGCGCTAAAATATCTCTATATAACACTTAAACTGGCGGTTACGGTAAAGTCGCGAGCCAACCGCCAGCAGTCAAAACATTGATCATCAGAACGGAAGCGTGAAAATTTACGGAAACAATATGAAAATAAAACCCTGTTGATTCCTGATATTCTGATGTGTAAATCTCAGCGGGCGACGCATCGGTTGCCGATGCGGCCGCTAATAGCTGAAATGCCCAGATCTCTCACACAAACACGTCTTACCTACATCTGTTGTTAGGGTTAGGTTGCCGAATCGACGGCCGAAGGTGGTGCGGGGCAGATTGGCGTGAAATAGTAAGGTGCCGGCAAATGGCAGTTTGCTGGTACATGGTAATATGCCCCAAGTGGCCGGAATGCCGTCACGGGGGCTTTACGGCAAGGGACACGCTCCTGCCGGGCTCTCACCGGGCTTCACAGGGCGTCTTCCCCTCCGTACATTGGGTTACTGGGCACACAGAGACCGGTTGTATACCCCACCATGGTCATGGGGTTCTGGGTACCGCTTCATTAAGACCCTCAGGGGCGCCATGGAGAAACCCATGGGCGGCCCTGCAGAGGCACCCTACGCGCCTCCGCGTGTTGACCCGGGTGCGCTGCCGTTTGTTCCCATGTTCAGCGAATCCACAATGCTCGGGGAGCAAACGGCACCTGCTGGGTCCATGCGGGAAGGGCGCGCAACCACGGACCCGAGGAGCCTGACGGTACAGATGTCCCATGCCGCCCAGGATCTACCGATCACTACGACTGCCCATGCAGTTTATGCGGAAGAGAAGATCCAGAGCCAGACCATGCAGGGGCGAACCATGGGAAGCGCCGACGGACATGGTCGAGGTCATCCAGGCGGAAACCTGTGGGCGAAGGACCCCAATACGGGGATATGGACGGCCGGTGGAGCAAGTCCTTCCCGCATTCCAAACCCCATGGGTTCAGGCCCAACTGGACCGCACTCCATGGAGGAGAGGGATGTACGGGGAGTGTACTCACACCCCCCGGCCACAGGTGGTATCCGTCTCGGTGGAGTGGTGGCTGCTGACGTCGGAGACGCCATCAGGATTGACGACCTCAGGGGAATCAAAATCCCCTACTATGATGGCAACCCCTCCAACCTGGATGACTTCATCCTGTATTGGGCGGACTTCGCCGAGGAGGTCGTCGGCGAGATGAGGGGAGCGCCAAGGTACAAGTGGGTATGTCGGACATTCCCACACAGGCTGGCGCAGGACCTGAAGGAGGAGCTCAGGGATCAGATCCGCGAGGGATTGATCCAGACGGGGCAGGCCTGCCTCCAGTGGCTGGAGGACGAACAGCGAGTGGACGCCCCCAACCAGAAGGTGGAGAATTTATGGTCCATTCCGCTGCCGCTGGAGCGCGGGGAACTGAGGGTCCGAGAATCGAATCGGTACATCCGCAAGTACCGAAGAAGCCTCAAGCTGGCGGAGGACTGGAATGAGGCCAGCAAGATCCGCCACCTGCTGAAGGACGTCCTCCCCGGGAACTGGAAGAGAAGAGTGGAGGATGAGGAGAAGAAGAGAGCAAAGAAGCGCGTGGCCGTACGGATCATGGCATCGGAGGACACCCACGCCGGAATAATGGAGTTCTTCCGGCGAAACCTCGGCGATCCCAGCCGAATGTTGGGGTTGAAGAACGCCGTCTACGTGGAGGTATTTGGCGACACCATGGGGCAAAGGCTGATGCGCCTCAACAACGCGGAGTGGAGGCGCGGAGAGCCGCTGAGGATGCAGGTCATCTTCGCCCGCTTGAGCCTGGACGGGATCGTGAAGTACATCACGGTGGAGCTGAAGCTCAACGCCAAGAACGAGGCCCACGTGCAGGATCGACAAGGTCATGGACAACGAGGCCACCGAGAAGACCGCCATCATCGGGAGATCCAGGAGGACACGGCCAACTCTGCGGAGGATGGTAGTGGAAGTGGCCAAGACCACTGGACCGGGTCCCGGGAGGATCACGAGGAGGCCCATTTCTTCGCGTTTGTGGCGCACAACGTGAGGGACCATGGGCAGGATCGGTCCAGATGGAACCGGGTGGGACCCAAGAAGGGCAAAGAGCCAAGGAGGATCGGGAACCCACCGCTCTCGTTCCGGGAGTACAGGTCTCAGCACGACGGGTGCTGGGTCTGTTATGGCAAGGGAAACAACCATGCACATGACCACCGTCAATGCAAGGTGTATGAGGAAGACAAGAAGGCCTACTTCGCCGCCCACCCCGAGATGAAGCCCAAGGAGCAGCTGATTGCCGATTGGAAGGCGAAGGGCGGAGACGGGGGAAAAGGCCAAGGCAAAGGCCAAGGGAAAGGCAAAGGAAGAGGTTATGGTGGTGGACCTGGCCAAGACCGACGCGTGAGGTCAATCGAGGAGGTTCCTGAGGACATGTTGAGGATGTTGGAGGAACTCAAAGCCCAGCAACGTGGTGGATAAAGTCTGAGCGGATCGCAGCAGGAGGGAGCTGCGGCAGGCCATGTCTAGAGGAGCCCCCACGGGAGTGGGACCTCGGAGGTCTCTCCTTAGAAAATCAGTGGAATCCCAGAGAAAGCGAAGGCACATCGGGTGCCGAAGAAGGCTCCAGAAGAGCCAAAACCACTGAGTTCGCCACTCCCAACCCCTGGAGCGCCCTGCCAAGGGAAGCTTTTGTGGGCAAGGGACGTGGCAAGAAGGAAGGAGCGACCACGGAGAGCCCCGTGGACGGGCAGGACCAGCCCTAGATCTACACCATCCGTGACCATGCCCTCGAAGTCCTGATGCACCCGGATGTGCTAGAGTTGCATGCCGTGAGAGTCGTCCATACACCGCATGGTGACGAGCGGCAGTTGCACTTGAAGGTGCGTGTACGGTGCGGACAAGAGGAGTTGGTGGTGGATGTTTTGGTGGATACGGGTGCCCAGGTGAGCCTGGTCCGGAGAGGGTTGTTCAAGGAGGAATCCCTGCAGCCCAGCCGGAGACCGGTACGCCTGAAGGTGGCCAATGGAGAAATCATGGGTGGTGGCACCCATGAGGCCACTATCAGTATGGAATTCTGGGAACATGAGCGCTTGAACCGCCCTGATTTGGCGAAGAGAAGCACTCTATCCGGGAACTTCTATGTGGCCGACATTACAGATTGGGATATGATCATGGGGTATGACTTCATGGTGGCAAACGCCATTGGAGCCCTTCCCCATCGTGCAACGCTGGTCCCGGACGATGATGAATGCCTCACATGGCTGTCCACGGATTATGCGTGCAGATCATCCCAATGGAATGCTGAGGAAGAGGATCGGATCGTCCGAGCGGTGCAAGCTGTGGGTGCCAAGTCCAGAGGAGACCGCGGAGTTCAGCTCACGGAGTATGGAATGGCGCCGCAGGTGTATGAAAGGATGATCCAGACGCTGGGAGCCGAAGCGCCCGAGATTGACGTCTTCGCTTCCCGGGATGCCCCACTTCTGTGGAAGTGTAGGAGGCATTGGCATCGAGGAGACTCAGCCTGGCACAGGCATTGGGGTTTTGAGGAGTGGGGGTCCATGTATTGGCATGGCTCCCTGGACAATACCAGACGTACGGTGGAGAAGATCGTCGCGGATAGGGCGAAGGGGATCCTCGTCATAACCGGCATAGGATCCACCCCATGTCCGCTGGAGGGTCTCAAGTCGACGCTGGACTCCGTCACCCTGAACGAGATGTCATTCGGGCCAGAGAAAGAGTTGTTCATCGACGCCAAGGGTGTATCAATGCCCTCCCCGGGTCAAGCGTGGGGTACCAAGGCTTTCCTGGTGGATGGGGCGCAGGCCCAGCCCACGGGTGATGAAGCATTCATCCGTAGGGTGGGGGCGGTGGCCATGAAGGTCATGTTTGAGCCCAAGGAGGGGACGGATCAGCCAATTGATGGCATTGACGTCCTGTCCCACGCCGAGATCGACGACGTCGTCAACTACATGCGGATGGGGATGCACGACCGTGTGGCAGCCAGGAAGAGGCGGGCCATCGTCACACCTTCGCATTGGTGGGATGACAAGATGTTGGTCACGGGCAAGTACGAGAAGGATGAGTTCGTGGCGAGGGTCATGGATCACATCGCGGACCAATATGATGGTCCGGTTGGGTCGGACCCGCCGACGTGGGATTTTCCAAGAATGGGGCCGATAGCGACAAGAACCAGCCCGATGCCGCAAATTTCCGAAGATTACCGGTGGGAAGTGCACCCCACGACGATGAAGACGGCATATCGGACGAGGAGAAGTCGGATTCGGACCCGGAAGAGGCCTCTACCGCAGTGCGGTTGGTTGTATCAATACCGAAGCAAGCGGCTGAAGAGGCCCAGGAGAACCCGAAGGTCGCCGAGCTGAAGGAGAGGCTGATCAATGCCTATTCGCGGCTATTCAGTGGCGTCACCAACAAGAACCGTCCAGATCGTGGGAGGTTTGGCACAGCGAGCATCAAGCTTAAGCAGCCCCCCAAGATCTATCGTCATCGGGAGTACCAACTTCAGGGCGATCGGGCTGAGGCCATGAAGAAGTTGTTGGCCGAGTTCATTGAGCGGGGCTGGATCGAACCCTCCAACAGTGAGTGGGCCAGCCCAGCCTTTATCGTGCCCAAGAAGGAGAAGGGCGAGTGGAGGTTGGTGGTGGATTACAGGGGTTTGAACAAGCAAACCGAGCACGACTCGTACTCGCTTCCCCTGATGGACACCATCCTCCAAAAGCAACAGAAAAAGCGGATCTTCACGGTGTTAGACCTGAAACACGGCTATCACCAGATGCCGCTGCACCCGGACTCCAGGCCCTGCACAGCGATGTCGACGCTGCTGGGGCCCATGCAGTGGAAAGTGGTGCCTATGGGCGCCAAGAATGGCAACGCTGCTTTCCAGCGCATGATGGAGGACCTACTCGGTCCTGTCCGGGAATGTGCCGACCCCTTTGTGGATGACATCATCATCGGGTCCGGTACGGAGGACATGACTGAGGACGAGCTATTCGAAGAGCATGAGAAGGATCTGCGCCGAGTGCTCAGTGAGCTGGACAAACACAACATGGTGTGTAAGCCCACCAAAGCTTCAATCTTCGTGAAGGAAGTGGAGTTCGCGGGTCACGTGGTTGGTCACGGGCAACGCGGTCCCATGCCCGGGAAGCTGGCGTCCCTGCACCACTGGGAGAAGCCCCAGACCATCAGCGAACTCTGGTCCTTCATGGGGTTATGCAATTACTATTCGGGCTATGTCCAGATGTATGCAGAACGCTCGGGGCCGCTGCACAAGATGCTGCAGGTGCGGAAGTTCGATGGCCGGAAGGGGAGCAAGAAGAAGCTTGCCTTCACCCCTGAGGCGGAAGATGCGTTCAGCCGCCTGAAGGAGCGACTCCTGGGGCAGCTGGGGCTATTCCTGGTGGACCCTGACAAGGGATTCGTGCTACGGACGGACGCCTCGGACTATGCTGTAGGGGCAGTCCTCGAGCAGATCCGGGACGACGGGTCGCACGTACCCGTGGCGTTTTGGAGTCGGATCCTGGCCGAGGGCCAACGCCGCACCTGGACAGCGAGGGAGAAGGAGACATACGCCATTGTTTGTGCGCTCAGGAAGTAGTCTGGCCACATCGGATTGCAACCGGTGGTGGTTTGTACGGACCATCAGTCCTTGCAGAGCTGGCACAAGGAGCACGTCGACACCCCCTCGGGGCCGCCGGCAAGGAGGGCCCGATGGCATGACACGTTCGCCAAGTTCGACCCCAGCGTCGTATACGTCCCGGCGAGGGACAACACTGTGGCGGATTGCCTGAGTCGATGGGCCTACCCCGCGGGCAAGGCTTGGATGGACATATCCAGCCATGGGGACGCCGAGGAGACCCAGGAGGCCAAGCGCATCATCGAGATGGAGAAGGCCATGGAGCAAGAGGGGGTCAAGTGCTTTGTGGTGATGGCAAACCGTACGGATCTGGCCAAGTTCCGGGGCGCCCGCGTCCAAGCTATTCGACAGGAAACCCTCGAGCAATGGATGGTGGCCCCTGTAGAGCTAGTCAGGTCGGTGCTCACAGAGGACTGGTCGGATGACTATGCGGCATCCGAGCACCCGAGCAAGTACTGCAATGCCGTGAGCGCCCCGTCGGGAGACGAATGGCCTGAGGGCTTGACCGAGGATGGGGACAAACTGTTCCTCAAGGACAAGCTATGGGTCCCTGAGAACCGAATGGAGGAGCTCATTGACCACTGGCATAACGCCAAGCTCATGCATCCGGGTCGGGACAAGATGCAGCAGGACCTGGAGTGGCGCTTCAAGTTCCCACCGGGGTACTACGCCCTCCTGGAGAAGTACTGCAGCGACTGCGCCGTATGTCGGGCCACGAAGAGCCCCAATTACTCCACGGCTGGCAACCCGGTGTACACGGCTATACTGGAAGCCCCTATGCGGTCCGTGGCCATGGATGTATTCGCCATGCCGGAGGTCACCGTGGAAGGAGAAACCTATGACTGTGTCATCCTGGCGGTGGATAGGCACAGCGGGTATATCGTGGCGGTCCCGGGCAAGAAGTCCAAGAAGAAGGACAAGAAGGACAAGCATGGAGTGGGTCTGCAGGCCAAGACCGTCGCCAACGCCATGATCAGGCATTGGCTGACGATTTTTGATGTCCCAGCTGGCATCTGCAGCGATCGGGGCAGTCAATTCGTGGGACGTGGTTCAAGAAGATGTGTAAGCACATGGGGATTGGGCACACCAAGACCGTGGCGTGCCACAGCCGGTCGAACGGCCGGGCTGAGGTGGCTGGGCGGCAGATGTTCGAGAAGTTCCGCCAGCTGCACATCGGGGAATCGGGCCGGAACTGGTATAATTCGCTATGGAGAGTACTCCAGGCGTACCATGACCTTCCGGGACCCACTGGACTGTCGCCCCATTGCATCCTGTTCCTGTGGGATGGAGTGTCACGCACTCTCCCGTGGTTGAACCATGGCACAGTGGCCCGGGATGCGAATGCTATGATGGCTGAGGCGGACGACACGGCGGCCAAGGTGTGCAAAGCACTTCAGGACGAGCATGAGAAGAGGGCGAAGTACCTCAAGCAGGGAAAGGTCCAGAAGTATGCTCTCCAGGACACCGTGTGGGTGGAGCGGCACCACAAGGATGTCCTGTCTAGGCATCGGCAGGCGTCCTGGTATGTGCCGGGGGTAATGGTGCGGAAGGTCGGGCAGGAGGTGTATGCGGTTCGTGTGGGGGATAACAAGATCCTGGACCGCGACCATACCCAGCTTCGTCCCCGAGCACCAGACCCCAGCGGACGTCCCGTCACCTTCGAGTTCACGGTCGGCGATGTGGACTCGGACGATGAGGGTGAGGACGACGACTTCACCGCCGAGAGGATCCTGGCGGACAAGCCGGACCCGGGGACGCCTGGGGGGAGGCTTTATAAAGTCCGTTGGAAGGGATTCGCCGCATCCAGGGACTTGTGGGAACCTCTGAGCAGCTTTGTGCCGAGGTACACCACGGTCTGGATAGACTATCTGAAGAAGAAGAACATTTCTTTGGATGTCAAGGACGTGTTGGTCCATTTGGTGGCTGCTGTAGCACCATAATGGGTCCCCCTTGGCATTTTTGTTTGTTTCTGTGCTTGGAAGTCGGGTGAGGGCATTCGACTGGGGATTTTTCGGCCTTGATTGGCCATATACCCCCTTCACTCGATCTCCACATATATATTTCATTGTGGTATACTTATTTAGGTCGACCGACGACGTTTCTCTATCTTTGATCCCCTTGGTCCATGTTGTAGATCAAGAGGAGACCGGATATGGCGTAGGGCACCGATTATGAGTTTCCTCACCCCTCCCTTGGGGCGTGGGGGACGCCTACGACGTGTGTGGGGCCCCCATGTGTCCTTTGGACATGGGGGGGGGGTTGGAGCCCATTGGGGTCCTCCCATCCTCTCTTCAATGACTTCCGAGCGGTAACAACGCTCTGTGAAGGGGGGTGAAGCCGGTTCGGACCCCCGTGGCCATCTTTGGGTCACTTGGGGTGTGCATCTATGTGCCGGCAAGCCGCCATTGGCTGATATCATACTCCCCCATCCACCTGACCTAACCTGATGTGATAGTGTGATAGGCTTGGCCATTCCGGCTATGAGCGGCCATATTCAGTACCGAGGCGCCACCAGCTGAGATTTATATATCAGAATCTCAGGAATCAACAGGGTTTTTTTATCATAATGTTTCCGTAATTTTTCCGCCTTTCGTTCTGATTGTCAATGTATCGGCGACTGTCAGTTGGCTCGCAATTTTGCGGTAACCGATTGGTGAACTGTCATTTACAGATATTTTGGCGGAAACCCCGATGAAGGGTCAGATTTCATCAGTAAAGGGTTCGTTGCTTCCGCAATTTTCATATTATACACTCGCAAAATTAATCCGAATTTTTCAGACTTTAAGAATCGGATTTTCGACTTCGACATCCCCGCACTCGATATGATGAATCTCGAGTGGTCATACATTTTTCCCCGATCACGAATCACCCTTCCTTTTGTTGTGCCGTTCATTTTGCTTGGAGTTATAGTCGAAACAAAAGTGATTCGTGAGACCACTTTGAAGAATCATATCTCCGGCTCACGGCGAGGAATATCAATATCGAGAATTGGGTTGGAACCGCCTTGGTCTCAACTTGATTTAGGAAGCATCAAACGCCTTTGGTGTGTACACATGCCTGGTAGAGCAAGGGATAATGGTCAAGAGGGTAGAAAGTGATATATAACTCTTGGACCGTGCAACCAAATATTTTATTGCGACTTTCGAGTGTACCGCATGAGTGTTGGGGTTGCATAGCAACTTTCCTTGGGTTCCTACGTATTAACGTGAAGTTATGTCCATGGAGGGGCATGGCATATCATGGTGGGAGCCACTTTTTGAGGGTATGTGTTATATGCATGGTATGTGCTTCGATATGCTCACGCCCATGTTATATATCTCCGTTTGTAGGAAGATATATGGAGTCATACGTGGCAAGGGCTTCGCCCATGTCCCAATGGTGAACTCCATAGCGCTAGTCTAAGTCTACCGCTCATATAGTGCATGTGGGAGGGCTTACGGAGTGACCCAAAAGCGCCATTATCAATTTTCCCATTTTGGTGGTGCGTGTATGGAGGAGGTTCGAAGGTGTCCCTATGCGTCCATGTGGGGATCCAAGTGGGGGGATTGTTTGCAACTGGTCCCAAGCAATTGTGTTTTGAATCATATGTTGATACCATGGGTGAGCGAAGTTACATACTATTGTAATTATCTTGAATTTGGCATTATTTGCATGTTTTTGACCTCATTTTATGCTCTTTTCTGTGTTTTATGTGCTCAACTGGTCGGCTAACAGTAACGTGCCTAGAGATCCGTGAACTATGGTATGTTGCTTATATGTCGGCATATGCTTTGGTGCCGTACCTCACCATACGCCAGATCACGTAGTGCCTTTGGCTTGGCACACAAGGCCTCACAAAATTAGGTCTCAAATTCATGAGTTGACTTGTGAAGCATGTCATGTACATAACTGGAGGGGTTTCGGAGCCAATGATGGGATATTCTTGGGCATGGACCTTTGGTCCATATCACCCTTGTATACTACCTTCCGGTTTGACACATGCATGGAGCATTTGGATATTTGCCGTATGCATTTTTGAGTATATAATTGACTTTTGGGCCTAATGGTGTGATTTGCCTGATTTTGCCATGTGGTGAAGTCATCTTCATAGGGCAGTTCTCCAAGCCCAATCGACTCCAAGTCCAACCAAGGTTATGTCAGGGTAGGGCATGGTCCTGAGTGCCACTCCAGGCCATGACATGCCACCTCCCCTATTGGGCTAGGATTTAGAGGCTTGGGAGAGAACACATTTTTTGGGTTTGTGTAGTGAATTTTTACACATGGCATTTAGCCATCTTATTGGACTGGGTTCAGGGCATCATGTTGGTGAGTCAAGGGAAGGTCTGGAGTCCAGGGAATGAGGGGTCAATGGCTGTGAGTGTGTGTGTTTCTATCTTTCCCCAACTTTGCTTTATTTGTGTTCATTGTTTGTGTTCCTCACGAATCAATTTTGTTTCGCCTATATCTCCAAGAAGAATGAAGGAGACAACAAAAGGAAGGTTGAATCGTGATCGGGGAAAAATGTAGGACCACTCGAAATACATCATATCCAGTGCGGCGACCTCGAAGTCGAAAATCAGATTCTGAATATCTGAAAAAATCGGATTAATTTTGGGAGTGTATAACATGAAAATTGCGGAAGCAACGAACCGTTTTCTGATGAAATCTGACCCTTCATCGGGGTTTCCGCTAAAATATCTGGAAATAACCGTTAACCAATCGGTTAACGCAAAATCGCGAGCCAACTGACAGTCGCCGATACATTGACAATCAGAACAGATAGCTGAAAAATTACGGAAACATTATGATAACAAAACCCTGTTGATTCCTGATATTCTGATATATAAATCTCAGCTGGCGGCGCCTCGGTATTGAATATGGCCGCTCATAGCTGGAATGGCCAAGCCTATCACACTATCACATCAGGTTAGGTCAGGTGGCTGGGAGAGTATGTGAAAGTGCTGCCCTGGGTCGTTGAGGGTGCCGGAGGGCTCGGGGCCGGCAAGACCAGTGGGGCAGGCACGCGAGGAGTCTCCCTGGATGTTGTTATTGGGGGTAGAACCGGATACTCGGACACCAACGGAGGCGAGAGCAGCAACAACTGAAGCAAGGTCCATGCTGATTGTGGTCCGGCAGAAAATCCCAGTCTATGAAGAAAATTGATGCGGATTATTCTAAATACATCTGAGTGTCCAAAACTGTCTGAAAAGATTTAAATAATCCAATTATGTAAAAATGTCTGGCCGATCTGGCCCGCGAGCGCGCGTCAGCGGCAAATGGCAATTCCAGCTAAAATAGCGGAACGCGGCGGATTTACGGGGAATGGACCGCGGAATCAAATCCGGCATATCAGAAATATATAGGAAATATCCTGTGACTGAGCTGCGAGGCGGCGATTCCGCCGAAGCAGAGAAAATGACCAAAATGTAGCCAATCTGGGCAGAATGTCTGAACATCTGAGCAGATGGGGCTAGCCGCACTTACACTCCCCCTCCAAAAACACACTGGGGTGTGTCGCTACGTCAACGAAGAACGTAGTGCGGGTAAGTCCCAGAAAAACATAGAAATGTAGCCTTGATGGGGCGAAATCTGCTTGATCTGACCTGATTTGGGCTGAATTGGCACTGAATCAGGATGGATGAACCTGAAATGAGACAGAATGAGAAGTGACAAACAGTCCTCCGTGCAGTAAAACATTAGGTCAAGGGCTAAAAGGCATGTAAACGTATCGAGAATCGATACCAAACCATGCATTGGTTGAGAATGAGGTCGATTATTGGTGGATTGAGTGGGGGGATCAAGAAATGGAGTGACATCTCAGCGCTCTGGCACAGTTTCGCTGTCGCGGGCAGGCTACGGTGTCCTCGCCGAACTCTACATCGTGTTAATCCCGCTTTTCTCGTTCTGAAAAGTGCAGCATGTGCTTCAGATTTGGCGCATCTGGTGGATGATCACAAGATTCAGTAAGATTGGGAGTTAAATTGAGCAGAGATGAAGGAGATGAAGCAATCACAGAGAGGGAAAACAAATACACATGTAGTCTACAGACCCTAAGTGAATCACGGAAGGTTAGGGTGTTTTTCTGTGCACTTAGATCTAAACAGATCTTCGAGGAATGAGAGGAGATGACAAGGAAATCAAACTAAATTGTCCTAAAATCAACAAATTCCCTAAGATGAAAGTGAAATGCAGCGGAATGTCTAGAACTGAAACTACTAACACTTTCGTTTAGACTAAAGTTAATATATATTGTCGTT
This sequence comes from Eutreptiella sp. 'Long Island Sound 2002', assembly GCA_964036045.1. Taxonomy (NCBI): domain Eukaryota; phylum Euglenozoa; class Euglenophyceae; order Eutreptiales; family Eutreptiaceae; genus Eutreptiella; species Eutreptiella sp. 'Long Island Sound 2002'. The sequence goes on from OZ038378.1 coordinate 8,444,349, forward strand.
TATTCAGCTCAATTGTGCTTCCCGGCACGTTGGTTCGCGAGCATCTAACAGATTCTATGAAAATGTGGATCATGTGATGATGCATCATGATGGGACATGCTGGCCCTGGATCCTTGGCATGTAACGCGCCGAAGGTTCGCTGAAGGCGCTTTACTGACAGTATATAACTGAGAGACACCTAATTTACAGTGGCGGTGGTGTCAATCGACTTGGACAAGGCCAATCTTTCGATGGAGTCCCACAAGACACTTGGATTCACCATTTTCAACAGTTTCAGGTCGGATTGAGCTCACATTTGCATGTGCCAAAAATACAACGAAGCTTACGGACTTCAGAGGTTGCTGTTAGAAGTCCCTAGAGCTCCTATATGAAGGTTGTCTGAACAATTGACGTCTGGCTTTTGCACAACAGTGGCAGAATGATGCACAAACCTGAGAAATTCAAGGCAAATTTGAGGGATCTGGATCTGAATCTGGACTTTGGCGTCAGCATCACGGCAAATGAAGGTAAGATCTGAGTTCCTGGCGTCGCATCTGGTGCAGCCAGTACTACAGGGGGTGCCTGTAGGGGTGAATGTCGCCGGCCGGCGTTGACACTATGTACATTTGCTTCCATCTGCACGAGTAGCCAAATTCCAAAGATGCACAGACCAACAGAGACAAGATTACCCCGAATCTGCCTGAATTAAGCCTGAGTTTGGTTTTTTCTGAACACGGCAGCACACTCCGTGGCTTTCGGTTTTCGACTTTCGATACGCTACCGAACGGAGACCAAAGAAAAATTGATTGATTGACGTCAAATTATCAAACATTCGCAGTTATCCACATCATGACATAAACAGAAAGAATGTACAGTGGATTGAGCAGAATGTGGTGTGATGGCTTCCTCAATTCGGCCAAGCACGAATACATGTGACCACCAACCTGTCTGGCCTGGCCCTCGTACGGCTTGGGCGCTGCAAGTCAGCGGCCGAACTCGAAGCTTGGTCCTCATTTGGCTCCTGGGCTGGCCTGACCGCAGGAGGGGGGATCGACGGATCAGCCCTGGAATGTGGCTGCTGAGGGCCGTAAAAGGCTGGATCTCGATTCACCACAGGTCGTTTTCCGTCGCTCTCCACTTGTCTGTCTGGTTTCGACAAACAGTCTGTCAGGAGTACGCCAATTTCGGGGTGCTTCTTCAGGAAGTCAATGAACCCCTTGGTGTATCCATGGACAAAAGATTGGGCTGGTTCCCAGTTGTTGTGACTGGAATCAAAGCCCCTCCACTCACACAGAAATTCCCATTCGCCCTTGGCGTCACGTCTTGCTTCAACAATCCTCTTGAGTTCGTACTTCCCCCCTTCGATGACCCGATCAGACAAATATTTCGCAGTCCAAAAAAGGGGTTTAACCCGATCCTTGGGGGAGGGGATCTCTCTCTTGAGGCGATCGCCCGAAACGTCAATTTCCCTGCTGACATCCACACGAATCCTCCACCTGTTCTCACCAAGACGCGCTGTAACAGCGAATGGCCCCTCCCACAAGGGAAGAAGCTTGTCATCTCCGTCCAGGGTGGTTTCGGATTTTCGAAGCCAAACTCGATCATCGACTTCAAAATTGTGGGGATTTTTTCGACCTTGATTCTGAACCCAAAGCCAGTCAGCTTGATGCTTCTCGATTAATTTCGACACAGTTTTATCTGCTCGTTGGACTTCGTCCAGAAACAGCGAAGCATCTTTACAGGGGCGAGGATTATTCAACGGCATGTTCCACCAACACTTCTTTCGTCCAAAGACAATTTCATTTGGAGAAAGGCCATGATACAAAGGCGTGTTGTGGTAACGGCGAAGCAATGCGAAGAGAACTTCAAGCCAGTGGAAATCCTTCTCACTCGCGAGCTCCTTACGAAGCATATTTATAACAGAGCGGCCGGCTCTTTCGCCAGGCAACGCTCGATGCGAGTGGATTTCACACCTGAGGTGGTGGATTCCAAGGCGAGCACATAATTCCCTCCACCATTCGGAGGTGTACTCTTTACCTGAATCCGTCACCACCTCGGATGGGACGTCCCAACCTCCCATCCAGGTCTGCGTGCACCATTTGGCGGCAGCCTTGCCAGTCATCGACTCAATGTTGCAAGGCAACACTTGAATGTAGCCGGAATGACGGCACTGAATGAGGAGCACACCATTGACTTTTTTATTAGTCCAATGGCACTCTTCGTCATCGAGTTCACCGAGATAGAAGAAATCACTGGTGACTCTGTTAAAGAGGCGCTCCGGAATAGGATGAGGCCTCAGATGGCCGTGCTTCTTCGCGCTGGGGGGCGTCGAGACAGCACATTGGGCACATCCGGCGGCTACTTTCATGCAGTGAGTATATAGCCGTGAGCCAAACAACCTATGTTTAATCATCGACCACAGTCGACGGCCATGTGCGTGGGGGGACTCCCATTTGTGCCACCAGTTTAACACTCGGGGGGCTAGGGCGTCTGGCACACACAATTTACCCTCCATCCACAGCTTCCCCCCATCCAACGAGTACTCAGAAAAAATCCCATCCCTGTGAGCATCTTTGGATTTGAGATTTCCAAAGACCTCTTTAAACATGGGATCCTGCAGGTAATCGGACGTCAAGTCACGGATGATAAGGGAATCTTTTGGCAGGGGTGGAGTTTTGGCCGGATCTCGACGCTTAATGCCCTGGATCAACCGAAATCTACTTACTCGTCGGGTATAATCAAACCGTTTCACACTCCCTGAGGAGGGATCGGTGACTTTTTCCACGACTTTCAGCGTTTTGGTGCAGATCTCATGAGCATGCGCCGGATCTGAGATGGCCGTGATGTCGTGACACGGTAATGCGTGTTGTTTAACAGCGCATTGCATGCATGCACGTCGAATGAGTTTCTTTTCTTCCTGATCCCATTCGATGATGACATGGCGGTCCTGCTCCGTACCATGGATGTTGGTACTTTGCAGCCCCTCTGAGGCGGGGTAAGCCCATCGGCTCAGAGCATCCGCTACCGTGTTGTGTTTTCCAGGCAAGTACGACACATGGAGGTCAAACAGAGAGAGAAATTCGTGCCATCTGGCCCGTCGACCAGCTGGGCTCGCGACAGTATCAATGTGTTCGGTGGCCCAATACTCCAGAGATCGATGATCCGTCAGGACCTCGACTCGATTGGTGCCAACCCACGATTGGTACTTTTTGAAAGCACAGATGATGGCATATGTCTCTTGCTCATGCGGCGACCATTGCATTTGGCGCCGGGCTAGCTTCCGAGACCAAAATGCAAGAGGGTAATGATCGCCGGTGGCTACATCAACCTGTTCAAGGACAGCTCCGATCGCGTACCTAGAAGCGTCGGTTCTAATGTAGAAAGGTCGGTCAAATTGGGGCACATGCAACGTGGCGACTTCGCAGAGGGCTGCCTTCAAGTGATGGAAGGCCTCCTCGCACTCGTCAGTCCACTTGACACGAACCTTTGAACCTGCCTTGCCTGCATCTCTCCCTACCTTCAATAATTCAGTGAGGGGGGCAGCAAATTTGGCATAATTCGGCACAAAAGTGTGGTAAAAATTGCAACAACCCAGGAATCCTCTCAACTCCGTGATCGTCTCAGGGCGCTTCCACTTCTGAATAGCGACGAGCTTCCCCGGACTGGGTCGTTGGGTGCCATTCTCTAGGAGAGAACCACAAAATTCGACTGATTTCAAAAATAATTTTCCCTTCTTTGGCCCACAAATCAGCTGATTGGCGTCAAGAATGTCCAAAACTTGGTTCAGCTGCTTCTCATGTAGGGACACCAGCTCAGCTTCGGTCAGTCCCTCCTCTTCCGTCGCGATGATTATGTCATCTATGTACACGCTCACGAAGGCACGAAGCTCAGGATGAGCTGAAAAAAGCACATCTTCCATCATTCTTTGAAAAAACGAAGGGGCATTCTTCAGGCCCATGGGCATGACCGTCCACTGGACTGGGCCACATGGCGTGCACATACAGGTGAGAGGTCGGCTGTCCTTCCTCAACGGCATTTGGTGAAAGCCGTGACGGAGATCCAGCACAGAAAACAAACGACCTCTTGCCCTCTTGGCGATTTCCTCCTCAATGAGGGGCAGGGGGTGTGAATCCGCCTTGGTTTCGGCGTTGAGATTGCGAAAATCAACAACCATTCGCCAACCATCAATAGTGTTCTGGTCTGCAGGCGGTGGCTTCGGGACTGTGAAGGGTGCACTGCACCATTCGCTGGTCATACAACCCTCAAGCCAACCAAATTCCCTGAGATTTCTCTCGATGATTTTTCTGAGGATCTCATGTTTATGTCCATGATTTTCATAAGGGCGCTGTTTTTTTGCCTTGTACCCTTCACGAAGCTCGATGAAGGCTTCACCGAACTGTCCACGGACAGGGGGATCTTTGATCAACTTCCCTGAAAGGGTTGTGTCCTTCCGTTCCTCAAAAATCTTTTCTCTTGACTTGGAACACAATTCAGTGTCCACCTGATCGCCAGGAATTACTGTCGAAAAAACTTTGGCAACTTCTTCGGCTTTGGCAGGAAGAATCTTCTTACGGATGTCCCTAAACAGGTCCGTATCAACTGCCTCTTGAAGATAGGTGGGTCGTGTGTCGAAATCCCAGAGATTCTCTTCGTGATCCAGCTCCTCGAAAGCATCCATGAGAGCTTCCACAGGGGGTTTTTCATAAAAAACTCTGAATTTGCGGCGCGATTTCAAATTTTTCTTCGCCCGTGCACTGAAGATTCTTTTCGATGTTGACCGTATTGGGGAAGAGGGAGACGAGGCGGATCCATTGGACGTTGAATCACCTTGGGTATCTGACGGACAAAAATCAGAAAAAATAGATTCATCATCAGTACCACGCTCAACCTCAGATTCAGACCCAACACAAGAATCAGTACCAGAATCAGCAGAATTAGAGTCAGAAAGCTTTCCATCCACCAAGAATGCAAGCGAACTCCAGGACCGCTGTGGCAGGGGACCTGTGTCGTCCCTGGCATACAGCTTAATCTTCCTGGGAAGTTCGATGTAATCTACACAAATTTCTTGTAATTCCTGAAACCAAGGCTTGTCGTCCCACAAGGGCACAACTAAAATTGCCTGGGTTTTATCTTGCTTGATTTTGTGGATGACCTGCTGGATTAGGTGAAACGGAGGGTTAATCCACAACTTTTTGTCCCATTTATGGGTCCAAGCGTCGCTAAAGTGCTTGTCAAAGCGCTTGTTCTCACGGTTAGCAAAGGCATCATACTGTGGCCAAAAGGAATGATGTTCATGAAAATATTCACAAATTGCATCGCGCCATTTGTCGACAACTCTGTAGGATGAAGAGTGCCAGCGCGAAGGGCGTCGTGGCTGGGAGTCCCTACGAAGACATTCTAACTCTTGGGAGTAATCGGCACTCCCATTCACCTCTGCAATGGTGACATCTTCACCAAATTTTGGTGTCACCTTTTGCTTCAAAAATTCTTCTGCACTTTTAAACCCTGCGTGCAAAAAACGAAATTCAGGACGCTCCAAGGGACCTGACTCCAGCAAAAAACAACGACGATGACCTACGGGCGCTACCCTGTTCTTGTGAAGCCAAGGATGGCCCAAATAAAGGTCATACTTTATGTCAGCACGATAGAAGTAGTCATCCTTAAGGACAACTTCTTCCACATTTTGCTCTTCCCAAAGGTCTTGAGCGACCAAATGAGTTGATATATAACAACCGCGTTGCCCACCTGCGAGAGAATGTCCAGAAACTCCCTCGAGGGTAACAGGATGAGGCGATTCAAACACGCAGTCGTCGGGTAAGAATGAATTGGATTGGAGATTTACCTCTGATCCATTGTCACACAAACAAGTGGCGAGATGGAAATTTCCCTTGCAATCAGAGACCCACAGCTTTGTGACAAACTGACGGGCCCTGTGCTTGGACTGTACACCAACCTCGTCCACTGCAACAGAAGGATCCGCTGCGGGATCCAGGGGAGAGGAGACAAGCGACCCTACATCAAGTAATGGTCGATCTGGAATTTGGGGATCATGCCTGAAATCGCCTGGGGAGGGGCGATTTTCGTGGCTCCCCTAGGCGTTCTGACCTCCAGCGGCTGCGTTAACATTGTGAACACAGCCTGATTCGTCGACCCACTCGTCTTGGAACGGATCATCTGCTGGATTCAAGGCATTTTCGAAATAATCTCGATCCGCATCGGACACCTGATCTGCACCTGAGACCTGATCCACACGATGGTTGCCCTTTCCACGTCCACGGCCACGGCCGCCGGATGATTGGCCACCACCGTCGCCACGCCCTCTGCCCTTACCAGAGAAAGGGGTTCCTGAAGGATTTCCCTTACCCTTACCCTGTGATCCTGGAGCATTTCCTTTGTTTGTACCGGATTGAGGGGTTTGGCCTGGATTTCGATTTCCGCCTCCGGCGTTGCCATTGGGACTTGTCTGACCGTTCGGCTGCCCACCGGAGCCGGATGGAGTCCGATTTCCTTTGCCTTGGGACCCGCCAGGGCCTCCAGTATTTTTGTTTCCACCGGAGGGGGTCGGATTACCCTTTCCCCCCTTTGCACCATGCACCTGTCTGTCATTCCTGTCTGAATTCTGCGAATTACTGACATTTTCACCAATCACCTTGTGATCGTAAGCAGACCATCGGTGATTACCAGTAGAATGCGTCTTAGCTCGGTTCGTAGAACCTAAAAGAAGGCAGATGCTACAATGATCCTGAACATTCCGGGTGTCATTCACCTTTTTGTTGCCCTTTTGGGCCCCATTTTGGGTGTTTTGCTGGGTATTCTTGTTTCCCCCAAGACCCTCATGGAAATTTTGATTGGCGGCGTCAGCGAGCCGCTCAACCTCTTCCAACAGTTCCTGCGGGGTGAACGAAAACACCCAGTTCCTGGCCTTCAGGCGATGGCCGTGGAAACTTACTCCCTTGTTGAGGACTTGGACAAACAAGTCCCGATCCTCGTGTTCATTAAATTTGATTCTCCACGTGTTTTCAGTGAATTTCACCTTGGAAAACGACGTGGGGGAGCACTTTTGAAGTGCCTCCCTGACCGTAAACCTGTTGGCCGAGGCATCAAAGCCTTCGACCTCTGCCCACCAGGTCTTGACCTTTTCTTCGGACTGTTTATTCCGAAGGGTGGCGGCAGTTTCGGAGGGGATCTTGTCAAAAATCAAATTTTTCAGCTCGGCACTAGAAAATTTTTCGCCTGAATGTTCAGATTCTTCTACGAGATTCCAGAAGCGCTGTCTCTTGTCTTGCACTTCCCGCAAGATTAATCGAGAGAATGAAGGAAAATTCTTCAACATCTGGTGGTAATGGTCCTCTGGCAGCCGGGATCCACATACCTCCAGCTGTTCCCACACCTCATCAAAGGTAAGGGGGGAACTTGAATCCTCACGATCACTCCAGGTCCGGAGCCAAGTGTTGGCCGGCGCTCCCTCAAGGCAGTCCAAGAGGGCCATCAGGAACTGATCATCTTGGAGTTTTTGAGTCTTAACCCACAGTTTAAATTCCCGTTGGAACTGAGGCCAACGTCTGGGGTTTCCATTATACTTCGGTTGCTTGGCAACCTGACGAAGTCGCAATGAAGTAGGATTTAGAAGTGAATCCAGCCCAACACCGGCCGTAATGGCAGACACCTTGGCGGCATCATTAGCCACACCAGCTCGGGCGAGGGTCTGGGCGAGCAACATCTGGGCTATTGCATTGGAATCAACAGCAGGAAGGGCAGTACGGGAGGCAGTTCGCTTGGCATTCTGAGCTTCAGTCCTAGCCTTCGCCGACCTACTCTGAGATCGAGAGATTGTAACCCTTTCCTTTAGCTTAGTCCTGCTGATCCTGGCATCGGTGGTCTTAGAGTCCACCGAAGGAGCAATCGAAAAAATTTCTGTCGCCTCCTCCGACGGTTCTGTTGTTTGTTCCGCCGATGATGCGCCCTCAGACCGCATGTGTGTCTTGAAAAGATCTTTAATTCCCAGCGTCTGAATGATGAGTTGCATTTGATCCTTGAGCAATTGGAGCTCAGTATCTCGCTGTAATCTGCAAGAGCAGTCGGCAGGACAGTACATACCGTGTCCTGAAGGGCCTGAGCAGGCTGTCGGACCGCTAATCTCAGTGGTTCGCAGCCAGGAGTCCACTTGGGGAGCTCCTTCGGCCCTAATTTCCAGGCTTGCCTGCCTGGCTGCCTCTAAAATTCCTTCCTCAACCGCGGCGGCTAGATCGACGCAGATGGAAACAGAGGGATGAGGGGCGGAGGGCCCGGCAACAGGTGCCTTGGTCTTCTCCTTCGGGAAGGGGCTTGCCTCCCAGATCTGCAAAAAAATGGCAAAAGATTCATCTTCTTGAGAACGCCACCACATCCTGGTATTAATTTCTTCCTGAAGAAGGAAAAAATATTCAAATAAAAAATCAGAGGCGATTCTTTCTTGACCTATCAGCTTAGACGTGGCTAATAGACAAGGGGCCTCAAGCGCCTCAAGGTTACGGGTCACTTCTGAAGACAAATGGTTGTCCCATTGTGCCCAAGAGGCTGGTCGATTATAGGTAGGTACCTCACCTGGACCACCCATCTCAATGTCGTCAATGTCGGCGTCGATGGTCTCAAAATGTGGACATTGGTAAGGAGTATTAGTACCTGCCAGGTCCGTAAGCTCCACCGGAGCGTTGCCATCGGCGTAGGCTGGGAGATTCCAGCTGCTTGATGGCCAATTTCGACTGGGATCTTGATTGTAATCTGGGCCTCCACAGCTGCTGATTTGTGTCCTTCTTGGGCAATTTGGGCTTGCGCAAGGCATTCCACTCAAGGCCTCGTTCGCACAGCACCACAAGAGCGTAATCGTTACTTCTCCGGAGGTGGCGGGGTCTACGGGGCCGTACTGGGGAGCTAGCTGTGGTTGGGACACCAAAGGAACAACATTCAGGTAGCCTCTGCTACCATGAAAGTGCTGCCCTGGGTCGTTGAGGGTGCCGGAGGGCTCGGGGCCGGCAAGACCAGTGGGGCAGGCACGCGAGGAGTCTCCCTGGATGTTGTTATTGGGGGTAGAACCGGATACTCGGACACCAACGGAGGCGAGAGCAGCAACAACTGAGGCAGGGTCCATGCTGATTGTGGTCCGGCAGAAAATCCCAGTCTATGAAGAAAATTGATGCGGATTATTCTAAATACATCTGAGTGTCCAAAACTGTCTGAAAAGATTTAAATAATCCAATTATGTAAAAATGTTTGGCCGATCTGGCCCGCGAGCGCGCGTCAGCGGCAAATGGCAATTCCAGCTAAAATAGCGGAACGCGGCGGATTTACGGGGAATGGACCGCGGAATCAAATCCGGCATGTCAGAAATATATAGGAAATATCCTGTGACTGAGCTGCGAGGCGGCGATTCCGCCGAAGCAGAGAAAATGACCAAAATGTAGCCAATCTGGGCAGAATGTCTGAAAATCTGAGCAGATGGGGCTAGCCGCACTTACAGTATGATATCAGCCAATGGCGGCTTGCCGGCACATAGATACACACTCCAAGTGACCCCAAGATGGCCACGGGGGTCCGAACCGGCTTCACCCCCCTCCTCAGAGCGTTGTTACCGCTCGAAAGTCATTGAGGAGAGGACGGGAGGACCTCAATGGGCTCCAACCCCCCCCCCCCCATGTCCCAAGGACACATGGAGGCCCCACATACGGCGTAGGCGTCCCCCATGCCCCAAAGGAGGGGTGAGGACACTCATAATTGGTGCCCTCCGCCATATCCGGTCTCCTCTTGATCTACAACATGGACCAAGGGGATCAAAGATAGAGAAACGTCGTCGATCGATCTAAATACGTGTACCACAATGAAATATATATGTGTGGAGACCGAGTGAAGGGGGTATATGGCCAATCAAGGGCCAAAAATCCCCGGATGAACACCCTCACCCGTCTCCCAAGCACAGAAACAAACAAAAATGCCAAGGGGGATCCATTACGGTGCTGGTGCAGCCACCAAATGGACCAACACGTCCTTGACATCCAAGGAAATGTTTCTTTTCCTTAGATACTCCATCCAGACCGTTGTATACCTTGGCACGAAACTGCTTGGAGGCTCCCACAAATCTCTGGAGGCGGCAAATCCCTTCCAACAGACCTTATATAGCCTCCCCCCAGGCGTCCCCGGGTCCAGCTTGTCCGTCAGGATCTTCTCGGCCGTAAAGTCGTCGTCCTCCCCCTCGTCATCAGAGTCCAGATCTTCAGGTGTGAACCCGAAGGTGACGGGACGTCCGCTGGGGTCTGGTGCTCGGAGAAGAAGCTGTGTATGGTCGCGGTCCAGGATCTTGTTATCCCCCACACGAACCGCATACACATCCTGCCCAACCTTCGGAACGATTACCTCCGGCACATACCAAGACGCCTGCCTGGACAGGACATCCTTGTGGTGCCCCTCCACCCATACGGTGTCTCTGAGAGCATATTTCTGGACCCTTCCCTGCTTGAGGTACTTGGCCCTCTTCTCATGCTTGTCCTGGAGTGCTTTGCACACCTTGGCCGCCGTGTCGTCCGCCTCAGCCATCATAGCACTCGCATCCCGGGCCACTTTGCCATGGTTCAACCACGGGAGAGTGCGTGACACTTGATCCGGTAGGAACAGGATACGATGAAGCGACAGTCCAGTGGGCCCCGGAAGGTCGTGGTACGCCTGGAGTACTCTCCACAGCGAACTGTACCAGTTCCGGCCCGGTTCGTCAATGTGCAGCTGGCGGAACGTTTCGAACATCTGCCGCCCGGCCACCTCAGCCCGGCCATTTGACCGGCTGTGTTACGCCACAGTCTTGGCGTGCCGAATCCCCATGTGCTTGCACATCGTCTTGAACCACGTCCCCACGAATTGACTGCCCCAATCGCTGCAGATGACAGCTGGGATATCAAAAATCGTCAGCCAATGCCTGATCATGGCATCAGCGACGGTCTTGGCCTGCAGACTCACTCCGTGCTTGTCCTTCTTGTCCTTCTTCTTGCACTTCTTACCAGGGACCGCCACGATATACCCGCTGTGCCTATCCACCGCCAGGATGACACAGTCGTAGGTTTCTCCTTCCACGGTGACCTCAGGCATGGCGAATACATCCATGGCCACGGACCGCATAGGAGCCTCCGGTATAGCCTATACACCGGGTTGCCCGCTGTGGAATGGTTGGGGCTTTTCATGGCCCGACACACGGCGGAGTCGTTGCAGTACCTGTCGAGGATGGCGTAGTACCCCGGTGGGAACTTGAAGCGCCACTCCAGGTCCTGCTGCATCTTGTCCCGACCCGGATGCATGAGCTGGGCGTTATGCCCGTGGTCAATGAGCTCCTCCATTCGGTTCTCAGGGACCAATAGCTTGTCCTTGAGGAATAATTTATCCCCATCCTCGGTCAAGCCTTCGGGCCATTCGTCGTCCGACGGGGCGCTCACGGCATTCCAGTACCTGCTCCAGTGGTCGGATCCCGCATAGTCATCCGACCAGTCTTCTGTGAGCACCGACCTGCCTAGCTCTACAGGGGCCACCATCCATTGCTCGAGGGGTTCCTCTCCAATAGCTTGGACTCGGGCGCCCCGGAACTTGGCCAGGTCTGTACGTTTTGCCGTCACCACAAAGCACTTGAACCCCTCTTGCTCCATGGCCTTCTCCATCTGGATGATGCGCTTGGCCTCCTCGGTCTCCTCGGAGTCCCCATGGCTGAATATGTCCATCCATGCCTTGCCCGCGGGGTAGGCCCATCGACTGAGGCAATCTGCCACAGTGCTGTCCCTCGCCGGGACGTATACTACGCTGAGGTCGAATTTGGCGAACGTCCCATGCTGAAGCGGTACCCAGAACCCCATGGCTAGGTTACGGTCTCCGGTCCACTAACCCCATGCACGGAAGGGAAGACGCTCCGTTCCGTGCCGTAAAGCCCCGCATCGGCAACCGATGCACCGCCAGCGGAGATTTGTGTATCAGAATATCAGGAATCAACAGGGTTTTACTTTCATATTGTTTCCGTCAATTTTTACGCTTCCGTTCTGATATTCACTGTTTTGACTGCTGGCGGTTGGATCGCGACTTTACCGTAACCGCCAGTTTAACTGTTTATAATGGAAATTTTAACGCAATCCGTCACGAAGGCTCCAAAGCCTTCAGGAACTGCATGGACGCTTCCGCAATTTTCATAATTAATACTCGCAACCTTAATCCGAATTTTTCAGGATGTCGAAATCGGATTTTCGACTTCGAAATCCCCGCACTTGATTTGACCTCCTTCGAGTGGACCTACGTGCTTCCCTATGCACGAATCAACTTTCCTTCTATCTTGCCCTTCATTTGTCTTGGAGATACGGGCAAAACAAAGTTGATTCGTGAGGCCACTTGTGAGGGTCATATCTCGTGCCGCTTGCGAGCAATGACGATAAGGAAACGTGGGATGTATTCACAATACTCCCGACGTAATTTAGGAAGCATTATATGCCTTGCGTCTCCACATGTGCGCGCTAGTGTAATGGATCATGGTCAAGAGGGTAGAGTTTGCGTTACAACTCATTGGCCATAATATTGCGTGCGTTAAGATAACTTTCGAGTGTAGCGCGCAAGTGTTGGTGTTGCATAGGAACTCTCCTTGAGTTCCTATGAGCGATTGACACAAAGTTATGCCCTTGGAGGGGCATGACATATCGTGGTGGGAGCTACCTTTTGGGGCAATATGTGGTATGTGCCATGTGTTGTGTTGCGTGCCCATTTGGCGGGTCCATTGCTCCAAGACAAACCCGCCAATGGACCTCATATTGTGCAAGCCCTTTCTCCATACTCCCTACGATCAATTACAAGCCTAACCTTCGTGAAGGGAAGCTTGTGTGGTGATCCCGAAGCGATGCGTTGGGAGCAAGATGTGTGTTTTGCAATTTTCCATGTTTTCATGTGCCCACTTGGGAAGTAGCGTTCATAACCTTTCAAGGCGCCCCAAGTGGAGCACATATGTGGGATCGGAGGTCATTGGTGTCAAGTCATTGTGTTTAGAAGGATTAGTTGATTGCACGATCCAAGCCAAAGATATTATAATATAATTGTGCGCCTTTCAAGGCACTTTGGTTTGTCTTTGTGCCAATTTTGCCATTTTTGGCCCGTCATGATGTCAAGTGGCGACCTTGTATCTCAACGTTGCGCTCAATTGACATCATGACCCAAGTATGTTATGAGGGTACATACTTCGGTGCCCAACATATTTTGGACCCGGCGAACAACTCCTCTTGGGCTTGGCATACCGTGGCCGCCATGTTGGCGATTTGGGACTATCCCACATCATGGGCTCACTTGGCGACCCTGCCATTCCCAATACCGGAGGAGTTGGGCGACGCCCAAAAGATATGTTGGATACATATGACTTGATACCCATCCTATGGCACACTTCGGTCCAAGTCGGGCATGTGCCTCATTTGCCCCAACCATGAGTGTGCGCATTTTTGGCCATTTTGAGGATTTTTCCACCTTTGCTGCCCGCCGTGCACCATGTTCTAACCTTCGTGCACGCCGGACGCTTGGACCAATGGACCATATATGACATGGGTGATAGGGACATTGGTCCCCATGGTTCACACGCCACGTGGGCGAAGCGGAGCATCCTTCGTTAGGGCGCTAGCCCAAAGTGAGTGTGGACAATTTTGCCATTTTTGCATTTGTGGACCCAATTGGGATCGTCACCACGCCAAGTAGCATGGAGATCTTTGAGAGCCAAGGGCATGGAAGTCTTCGTTGGACTCCCGGTGGATCGTGTATGGAACAGCAGATCCGATCTCCAAGCCGGCGTGGAGATATACCTTTGGGAGCACCTCGAATTTTGGCTCATTTCGAGCAGCCAAAATGACCCCATTTTGGGACCCCAATTTCACCCCCCCGTGTGGTCAATTGGCGGCCCCATATCTCTAAGCCCAAAGGGAGCCCGGACCTAATTCCAAGTTGTACACTCAGATATGAGTCCTAGGTCCTGCCTCCTACCCTCTGAACCATTGGCCTTACCTTGGCCGGGCGAGCCACGCGTGGGAATGACGCCAATTTTCGTGATTTTGGCATCATGACCCCACGTGACTCATCCGTGTTGCCCTGATGCCGGAACCTCAGAGGGAACCAGGTTGGGTGAGGGCATAGGGTCAATTGCCTCGTCCCTACCTCTGGCGGGTCCGGACGTGGGGTCAATTTTGGGGATTTTTGAGTTAATTTCAGTTTGGGCTGAAACAGCCCATTTTCAGCTACCAACTCCTGGGTGATCATGGCGGGGCCATATCTCTGGCTCAGAGAGGAGTTGGGACCTGCCGTTGAGGGAGCATAGGGAGCCACTGTTGGTTGGCCTTGAAGCACCTTGGTTTCCAGGAACTCGCCTGTGGCTGGGCGGGACACCTCTCCCATTGGCAGGCTTTCAGGGTCCGGACTGAGCAGGGCATGGGTTGTGTTTGAGCCCCCGCCCCCACCAGCCACTGAGAGGGTCGGACCTGGGATTGGGATACAAGTTAGGATAGAGTGTCTATTGTCCTGTGATGCCCTTACCCCAGTCCAGTCTTAACCCCATGTGTACATATCCTGATGTGTTGCTGTACATACTTTCGTTCCCTCATTTCAGAGTGGCAAGGATTCTGAAACGCTTTGTCACATGACACGAGCGTATTGATGCCCTTGTGAGCGTAGTGCCTTGCCTGCCTGCTCACTTGTGCGTGTCACCGCAGCGTCCCGTGGCCGGCCCCCCACGGGAACGCGTCAAAAGCGTTTCACCGCCGCGGGGTTACCCAGCCCCCGCGTGCCACTCGGGGCCACCAACCCCGAGCAGCGCGGCGCAGCTCGCAGCTCGCAGCGCAGCGCAGCGTCTCGCAGCGCAGCGCAGCGGCTCGCAGCACCACTCAGCGACAGCGCCGAGTTCGTCACGGAGCCTGCAGCGCCATCCAGAGCATCGCCCTGACCGCGCAGCAACCGTGAAAGAGGTGCACAGTCCAGGACTCCTGCATCAGCCACATCGGCCGACCCGGAGTCCCATCGGCCGACCAGCAAGGCCGCGTCAACCACCTCCACAACCACCGGCTGACCAGCACCAGCCGCACTTCCAATCCAGTGCTGCAGCACCCTCCTCAACAACCACAACCAGTTCGTTGAGTTGAACGAGTGCACATCAAGGACTTCAAGACCATCTACGCCCCCGCTGCCATGGTGAATTGGCAGGAAGCGGGCAGGACGTGGCCGCGGCCCCACCCCCATGCAGCACGCCTGCTGCGTGGGTTGGTTTGGGACCAGCACTACCGCCACAGCCACCCCCAGTGCGAAGGCGTCATGCCCAGGAGCTTCGAGCTCCGCACGGACATCGCCCCCGACCGCCTGCAGGCCGTGGAGGACTGGCTGCGGGCGGAAGGGTACGAGTACCGCCACCAGCAGAGGCGCTGGAGGACGTGGACCTGGCCGGACAGGCCCGGCGAAGGCCTGCGTCCCGACGGGATTGAGGAGGACGAGGAGCCCAACATGTACCCGTCGGGCGCCTCGATCAACGTCTCCTTGTGGGACGTGATCGAGAAGAACTTCCCGGAACCGGGGAGCGAGCGCAGGCTGCAGGGCAGCAGCAGCGCGCCTCCGGGGAAGGAGAAGCGGTCCGCCGGGGACAAGAAGAGGGACCGGAGGTGGCGGGAGTACCAGGAGTCCCTGGCCGCCGAAGCCGCCCAAGGCGCCAAGGGCGGAACCCCAGCCCCCAGTCCCCAACGGGCCAATGGTGGTCACCACCCCGGCTCCACCACCCTTGGCGACTACATCCAAGTCGCCAAGCAGACCCAGGCCAAGCCCCGTCCGCTGCTCCTGAGGGCCCGGCAGGCCCCAGCAGGCCCCAGCAGCGACGTGGAGTCGGCCCACCGCGGGAGGATGCCGGCCGACCAGGCCAGCTCCAGCAGCAGCGTCGCTCCCGAAAGGGACGTGGCGCGCGCCTGTGAGCGCGCCTGTGGGGTGCCCTGCAACCGTCGGGTTGCCCGGCAACGGGCCAGGCAGTACAGCGCTGCCGTGGAGGGCGCCGCCGGCATCGCCCAGGAGGAAGCTGCGGAGTGGGCGCATGGCATGGCCATCCACGCCCAGACCGTGGCGGCCATTGCGGCCGGACTCACGGCCGTAGCCGCCCATGGGGCAGCGACTGCCCAGGTCAACGGTGAGTCGGCGGCAGCCGACGAGGAAGCCCGCCTGACGCAGGAGGCCATTGCCTGCAAGGAGGCCGAGGTGAAGGCGCTGGAAGAGGCGCTTGCCCAAGAGAGGGCAAAGAAGGAGGCGGAGGAAAAAGCCCACGCCGAAGCGACGGCTAAGGCCCAGGAGGACGCCGCCAAGAAGGAAGCCATCGAGGCCGCGCGACGGAAGGTCGCTGAAGAGAAGGCCAAGACGGAGGCGGAGCTGGCAGCGTTGGAAGCGCAGAAGGCGCGGCTGCAGCAGGCCCGGGAAGCCGAGGCGGCTCGTGCTCGGGAGGAAGCCGAAGCGCGAGCTGCCGCAGCCACCGCCGCCGCAATGGAGGAGGCAGAGGCCAAACTCCGCCGCGAGACTCCCCCGGGAGCATCACGAGTGGAGACCCTTCCAAAGCTTTTCGAAGGGGACGCCTCCTCCAGGATGGCGCTGGATGAGGCCGACACGGGCAGCAGTGGGAGCGGTGGCACCACCGCCCGTCGACGGAGGAAGGGCAAGGGGAAGACCCCCGAGAGGCCGCGGAGGCCAGCGGGTGGGCACCCCCACGACAGTGACCCCTTCTTCACCGCCAGTGACGGGGATGAACGAGGCCGCCGACATCGCCAAGTGGTGGCTTGGACGGGCGGAGGAGGCGGAGACGTCCCCATGGAAGGTGAGGATGAGGATCCCCCTCCTCCCTACCGGAGCTCGGAGTCTTCCGAGACCGAGACGCCCAGGTGGGGCAACATGGACGAGGATGACGACATGGACTTCGGCATCACGCGCCCGTCCTCGGACCCACCGAGGCGACCCGGCGGAGACCCACCGGGACCCCCTGGCGGAGGACCATCAGGACCCCCTGGAGGACGCCCACCGAGTGGACCGCCTGGAGGCGGACCACCGGGCGGGGGAGGACCCCCTGGACCGGGCGGACCCGGCGGAGGCCCTCCTGGAGGACCCCCTGGGGACCCCGACGACCCACCAGGGAACGGCGACCCGGATACCACCTGGCGGTGGATTGTCTACCTCCGCAGGAGGGTCTTTTCCCTCCAGTGCGAGGTAGACACGGGCAAGGTCGAGATGGCTCGCATCTCCGGGGTCGCAGCGCGCGCGCAGAAGGAGCTGGACATCGCCAGGGCCGAGACCAAGTCGCTGACCAACGTCGTCAGCGGCCTGCAGGAGAGGCTGGATGCGCTGGAAGCCCGTGGGAGCGTCGGCAGCGGCCACCCACCCCTGGAGTCTGGCTCGTCGGACGACGGCTGGGGACCCGGACCAGGTCCAGGCAGACCCCACGCCCCCGGCGGAGCCCCCAGGAGTCGCCCCAGCGCCAGTGCCCCCTCTCTCACCGCCCCCTCTCACCACAGCGCGGGCCGCCGCAACGAGCGCGTGCCGCCCGGCAGTGGCAGTGAGGAATGGCGTGATGAGTGGCTCAGCGCGGAGTACCGCAACCGCCGTGCTCCACCACGGACACCGGTACGCCCCCGGCGCCCCGCACCACCACCTGGACCACCACCTGGCCCGGTGCCAATCTCAATGGCTGGAGGACGTTATGGTGGACTCAGGGATGAGGTTCCCAGAGGAGACGTGGAGTGGGATGTCGGCAAAGGTGAGGACCTGGACCTGGACCTGGAGGAGTTCGACATCAGCCTGCCGCGTGGTGTACAACGGGAGGCCGCTGAACTCAGCCGCCGGCGCCGTGATGAAGATGCGTACATGGAAAGAGTACGGCGTGAACATTTTGGTTCAGCGTACGTGGAGGAACCGCGGCGTAGCCACAGGGATTCCATGGAGGAGATGGACGTGGGCGAGGCCGATGGGAACCTCGGTCGACCTCGCGGCCGGCGTTCATGGTCTCTAAGGCCGCGGACGCCACCGTGTGGGAAGACTTGAAGGACATCGAGCCCCCCATGTACGATGGCAACCCCCTCAACCTCGACCGCTTCTTGGAGAAGCTGGACGATTTGGGGCTGACCGTCACTGAAGACCTGCCTCCCGCTGATGCGGAGAAGTATGTCTTCAAACGGTTCAGGTACCGCCTGCCGGAAGTGCTCGGCGAGCTATACTTCGTGGCGACCAAGGAGGGGAGAATCAAGACCCTCAATGAAGCCAAGAAGTGGCTCAACGAGCAGGAGCGGGTGGACGCTCCGCAGGTGGCTGCCAAGCGCTGGAAGTCCATCAAGCTTGAGCATGATGGACGGGAGATCCGCCTACGAGAGTGGCGAGACTTCCGAGGGAAATACACCCTCTTCCGCGGCAACGTGGAGGATTGGAACGAGGGTGACGAGCAGGCTCGCCTGCTCTCCATGCTGCCGGAAGCATGGATCAAGAGGGTCACCAAGGAGGAATCCAAGCGGGCCAAGTCCAACCACACGGTCAAGATGATGCTCCCCAAAGAGTATCACTCGAACGTGGTGGCTTGGGCGAAGAAGAACGTGGCCCGGGATGTCAAACGGCACTCCCTGCGGAACGCTCTTCTCATCACCGTCTCGGGCGATCGCGAGAAGACCGCGATGTGGCGCCTTGACGAGTGTGAGTTGAGCGGCCAGACCATCCGTCTGCAGCCCATCTCGGCGCGGATGAGCTGCGACGAGATCCTGGAGTGGGTTGGCGAGGAAGTACTCAAAGAGTACCGAAACCTCCACCACACCCGCGGGTTGAGGCCCGGCGACCGCGGCGTCAACTATGTTGGCGAGGGACCTGGCGGGGAAGCCGCCATGGATCCAGCGGGAGACGGCGGCGATGAGACTCTCGTCCACGATGACGACGACGATGAGCCCGCCGAGGTGGCCGTTTGTGCCTTCGTGGCCAACAACCTGAGCGCGGGGAGCAAACCGGGAAACTGGAAGCCCCTGCAGCAGGGTTGGAGGAAGAAGGAGAAGAGGGACCCTCGCCGCATTGGCGACCCTCCGCTGTCCTTTCAGGAGTTCATACGAGCTCACCCGCAGGGCTGTTTCGTGTGTTATCGGAGGAAGAAAGGCTTCAACCATGACCACCGAACATGCCCCGTCCACAAGGCCGACACGGAGGCTTACAAGAAGGCGCACGGGTCGAAGAAGCGTGCGCCCGCGGGTATCCGGGAAGCCAAAATGGAGGTCGACAAGGACGAGCTGGCCAAGCTGATGTCGTCGGTGGGGACCGAGTTGGCCAAGGAGATCCAGGAGATCAAGAGGAACTGGGTCCCCAGGTCGGACAACAAGAACAAGGAGAACAACCAGAATGACCAGAACAAGGACAAGGACAAGAACAAGGGTAAGAAAGGGGGAAGGAAGAAGGGCATCAACGAGGTTGATGCGGAGGAGAACACCCCTTCCTCCACAACCGACGCCCCCTAGCGGAGCCCCTGCAGCCAAGGGCCCCAGCTAGGGCGGTCGCAGGAAGGTGACGTGGGTAGCGCCGAACCATCCCAGTCGGGAGTCGATAAGCACAAGGGGACTACCGCGGGCGGTAGGCCCGGTCCGGCGCCCAGTCGCGGAGGCGGGGTGAGGGCAAGTGAAGGCACGAAACCTTGCACCCGTCCGTCCTTCGCGACCAAGAATGTGTTTGATGTACTACAGGATCTATCCGAGAGTATCGGAGGATCACCCGGACCGCAGCTGGATGCTGCAGATGGGCAGCCTGAGCCCATTGTCCACGACCTGCACCAGTCGCTTGTGGAGCTTCTGGAACGGCCGGAGATCCTGAGTTTGCACGCCGTGCGCCGTGTTGGTCGCGAGCGGCAGTTGCATCTTAAGGTCCGTGCCTTATGCGGGGAAGTGGAAAAGGTTTTCGACGTGTTGGTCGACACGGGAGCTCAGGTCAGCTTGGTCAAGGCTGGCCTACTTCCACCAGAGTGTCTGACCGACAGTCGGAAACCTGTCAGGCTGAAGGTGGCGAACGGCCAGTACATGGTGGGAGGCACGAAGGAAGCGGCCATTGGGCTGCAGTTCGTGAACCATCGTGAGCTGAGCCGCCCAGACCTCGGCAAGGAAATCCTCCTGCACGGTAGCTTCTACGAGGCGGAGATGGACTGGGACATGATCGTCGGGTACGACTTCATGATGGAGACGGACTCCGGCGTCCTCCCGGCCCAGGCTTCCATGACCCTGTACCAGGACGACCAGCTCTCGTGGCTTTCGTCAACTGAGCACTATGTGGAATGCCAATGGATCCACCCCGAACGCAATCAGCTCGAAGTCGCCGCGCTGGACACTGAGCCAACTGGTCCTGCAAACCAGGAGTACGGCGTAAGGCCGGAAGTGGCGAGCCGAGTTGTCGCGGACTTGGGAGCTTCGGATCTGGCCCTGGATGCGTTCTCTTCAGGAACCTCCGCCCATCTGCGGGTGTGTGAGAAGTACTGGAGCGCACAGGACTCCGCGTGGAAGAAGCACTGGGGTCCGCATCAGGGACTGATGTGGATCCATTGCCCCCGTTGGGACATTCCAAGAGCGATAGCGAAGATTCGCAAGGACCGCTCCAAGGCAGTGCTGGTTGTTCCTATGGGATGCACCGAGGAGGAAAGTACCCGACATTGGGTAGCCTCATTGACCAACATGACCTTGAACAAGGTCGTCCTACCGGCTGGAGAGAGTGTCTATCAGGACGCTAAGGGACAGCCCATGCCACCCCAAAGATGGCCAACAGAATTCCACTATGTGGATGGGGGCCTTGATCAGGCCGACACCACGGACTTCGTGTGTGTCAACCGTATCATAGCAGACCCTTGGAGGCAATGCTTTGCGGTTCCCCCTGTTGACATCGAAGAATCGGACTCCGAAGACCCCCTCACTGAAGAGGAGTGGGATCTGGTTCAGGGGTATATGGATCAGCCCTTTCACGACTGGGGGAACCAGCGTGAGGGCAAAGGCCAGGACAAAGCCTGGTGGGAAGTGGACTCAATCGTCTCCGGTTCCTATGACGGGAATACCTTCGTACAGAGGGTGCTGGATCACATGTCCAGCCAAGACGAGCCGCCTGGCGGTAACCCACCCACCTACGGCGATCTGTTCCGAGGCAAGACCAGGGATGGCCCTTTGGGCCACCTGGGAAGACCACCTGAGCCGAAAGCGAGCGGGGTCGCTACCCCTCAAGTAAGCTCCGTGGTTCAAGTGCCCGGAAAAGCCAAGGCGGAGTCCGATGACTGCCCCAAGATCCAGGCATTGAGGGCCAGGCTGAAGCAGAAGTATGGTGACACCTTCTTCAGCGGTAAGCCTGTGTTTCCCCCACCGGTGCGTGGACCGTATGGCGAGGCCAAGATACGACTGAAGCAGGACCCCCGTGTGTATCGCCACCGGGAGTTTGCCCTGAGGGGCGAGAGGAAAGAGGCCATAGAGAGGATCCTGCGTGACTTCATCCAGAGAGGCTGGCTTGAGCCGTGCCACTCCGAGTGGGCCTCTCCCTGCTTCGTCGTTCCCAAGAAGGTTGCCGGTGAGTGGCGGCTTGTGGTCGACTACCGCGGCCTGAACGCCCAAACGCAGCACGACAGCTATACGCTGCCCCTCATTGAGGACATGCTGCAAAAGCAACACCGGCGGAGGATCTTCACGGTGATTGACCTGAAACATGGTTATCATCAGATGCCTCTCGCCGAAGAGTCCCGTGCCTGCACAGCCATGAGGACTCCACTTGGACCTCTCCAGTGGAAGGTGATGCCCATGGGCATCACCAACGGCAATGCGGCTTTTCAGCGGATGCTGGAGAACCTGCTTGAGCCGTTGCGCGACTGTGCGGACCCCTTCGTGGACGACGTGATCATTGCGTCCGGGGACCCCAGCATGAGCTACGAGGAGCTCCTGGAGGCACACGAGAGGGACGTCACTCCAGTGCTGGACCTTCTGGCTCGGCACAAACTCACGGGCACCAGTGACAAGGCCACCATTGCGGTAAGCGAGGTGGTCTTCGCTGGCCACGTGGTCGGGAACGGGCAACGAAAGCCCTTACCTGGCAAGGTGGCTGCGATTGAGCACTTGGAAAAGCCCAAGACGGTCTCTGAGCTACGGGCGTATCTGGGGTTCTGCAATTACTACTCGGGGTATATCAAAATGTATGCCGAGTATGCAGCCCCCATGACGACCATGCTCAAGGGCAACCGAGAGGAGACCAAGAAGGGGTCCAAGAAAGCTCTGGTCTGGACTGAAGAGTCCGACCGTGCCTTTGAGGGGATGAAGCAGGCGCTGCTATCCGCAGTGGGTCTGCACCTCGTGGATCCCGACCGAGGGTTCGTCCTGCGCACCGACGCTTCCGACTACGCCATTGGCGCTGTGTTGGAGCAAGTGCTTGACGACGGGAGGCACGTGCCCGTGGCCTTCTGGAGCCGAGTCCTGGCGGAAGGCCAGAGACGGACGTGGACGCCCCGTGAAAAGAAGGCGTATGCCATCGTCATGGCTCTCAGGAAATGGGCTGGGTACATAGCCCTCCATCCCGTCACCGTCTGCACCGACCATCAGAGTCTGCAGTCGTGGCACAAGGAGCACGTGGACACCCCCTCAGGTCCCGCCTCCCGACGGGCAAGGTGGCATGAGACCTTGGCCAAGTTCGACCTTACGGTTATTTACATTCCTGGAAAGGATAACACCGTGGCGGACTGTCTCAGTAGGTGGGCCTATCCCGCCAGCAAGGGCATGCAGGACATCTCTGCCCATGGCGATGAGGCTGAGACCGCTGAAGCCAAGAGGATCATCGAAATGGAGCGCCTGATGGAGGAGGAGGGTGCTAAATGCTTCGTCGTCATGGCCGCAGATGCCCCCCTCGCGTCGAGGGTGAGCAGAGCGGTCAGTGTACTCGCCCCTGAGGGAGCTGAGTCCGACAAGCACCTCTTCCCGAAGTCTTGCCTCCAGGACGACTGGACCTACGATTACGCCAAGTCTGAGGCCTTTGCGGCCGAGTATAGGGCTGTGACCGACCCTGACGACGGGCAGAAGTGGCCAAAGGGGCTGACTGAGGAAGATGGCAAGCTCTACCGGAATGGTAAGCTGCTAGTACCAGAGTCCCGGGTGCTCGAGCTGTGTGAAGCTTGGCACCACCACATGCTGCACCCAGGGGTCAAGAAGCAAGCTCTTGACATGCAGCGTCGGTTCGAGATCGACCATATCGTTCTCTACACTGCCATCAATAAGGTCAGGAAGGGTTGCTCGGTCTGTCAGGCCTGCAATCCCAATAACCGGAACGTCAAGGGGGAAGCCCAATGGACCCCGGTTCCTGACCAGCCCATGGAGAGCGTGGCCATGGACGTCTTCTCCATGCCCGAAGTGCACATTGGCAAGGAGACCTTTGACTGTGTGGTTCTCTGTGTGGACCGCCACAGCGGCTACGTTGTAGCCGTTCCGGCACGCAAAAAGGGGTTGCTTGCCAAGGAAGTGGCAGTCATGATGATTCGTCATTGGCTGACCGTCTTTGACATCCCCCGCACCATTTGCAGTGACCGAGGGCCCCAGTTTACTGGTGGCTGGTTCAAGGCTATGTGTTCCCTCATGGGGATACGTCATGCCAAGAGCGTCGCCTATCTCAGCCGGTCTAACGGCCGTGCTGAAGTGGCTGGACGGCAGCTGTTCGAGAAGCTGCGCAAGATCCACATCACCAATCCACGGCGGAACTGGTTTGAGGAGATGTGGCCTGCTCTGAAGGCCCATCATGACACCCCCACTCCGGGCGGTTTGTCCCCTCACCAGATTCTGTTCCGCAGGGACCCCCTCGGTAGGGGACTTCCCTTGTCCGGTGATGGCATGGCTATGGATGCCAAGGAATTCTTCGCGCGGCAAGGGCAAACGGCGCGGGACTTCCGCCAGCAGCTCGAGAAGGAGCATGCTGAGCGTCAGAAGTCCGCCCCGAGCTCGACAGCGCAGAAGTTCAGGGTGGGAGACCCGGTGTGGGTGATCAGACCCCGCCCCATGGGCACCCACCGCACCAAGACCTGGTTCACACCTGGTGAGGTGGTCCGCAGGATTGGTGAGGACACCTACCGCATCAAGGTTGGTCACGGACAGTTCCGGGAGCGCCACGAGAGTCAACTCCGTGAGCGGGAACCCGACCTCCGTGGCCGACATGTGTCCCTGGACTACGCCAAACATGAGGCCGACTCGGACGACGACTATGCCGAGCAGGACGACTATACAGTCGAGAAGATCCTGGCCCAGCGTCCGAAGACCTCGGCACCTGGAGGTCTGGAGTTCAAGGTTCGTTGGCGAGGCTATGGGCCGTCCCACGACACCTGGGAACCCGTCTCCTCGTTCGTGCCGCGGGTCAATACTCCCTTCATGGAGTACATCCGCAAGCACAAGACCAAGATCCACGTTTCGGACTTGGCAGCACTCACCCGGGCGATTGCAGCCAGGGGTGCCTGATCAGCGCCCTGAGCTCTCCCCTGATGTGCTTTGAGGCGCTTGTGAGGCCGACGGATCGTCCCTCACTTGCTTGCTCTCTCTCATCTTCCGGTGACCTGCCATCAGAGTGGCCATATACCCCCCCCTGCTGAATCCAGAGGAGGATGGCCCCTCTCTTTCAATTCTATTCGTCACTCCCCCCCCTGCTGAATCCTTGGGAAACCAGGTGGGGCGACTGACCTTCATTTTTCTGAGCTCTTGGGGCCTTGAAGCCCATACGACGTTGCGCAACGGATGCCGCTGTCATCGGCATTGCGATTTTTGAGTGTGTGGTCTGGTTCCATGGCACTTGCGGAATCCAGACCAGTCGACGTGTGTCTGCAGACTATATATGGCCTGAACTCAGGCGTTCTCCTGTCCACCCTCCTGCATTGCCTTATCCTGACCGTGGCGTGGTTTGGCGCTCTGTCCAGAGCGTGTTTACACGCCTATTTACCCAGATTGTTGCTTGTTTTTCTGCCCTCCAGGATATGTGCATCTGTATGTTAGGTGTCATCAGCCCATCGCTGAGGGATGGACTGTTTTTCACCACGAATCGGGATACAGAGGCGCCTTGAGTCGCCGTGTACATATTCTTACAGCCTGGTCCAGCCTGGACCAGTACTTGATTACAGATTCTACTGTTTGAGTGCTCGTGATACCGTGTTGCCCTATGCGCTGTGATGTGTGGAGATCCTGATGGCGCCAGGCGGGAAGCCCAGTTGCCTGACTACACTCCTAGCGGTCCGCCACTGTCAGTCCCAGTGTGAGCCTACCGATTCGCAGACGCACTTGCACTCGGGTGGCGGCCTCCGGTGCTCCTGACCTCGGTCAGTCTGCCTGGGAAACTGGTGGTTTGAGGAGTCGACGCCTCCGCCCACACTGCATGAGGACTCCCTCATGTATGGCCTTCGTGGCAGTAGGGCGAGGGAAAAGACGGCCTTGATGCCCGATCCCTTCAGGAGGAGTTCC
Source organism: Eutreptiella sp. 'Long Island Sound 2002' (assembly GCA_964036045.1). NCBI lineage: Eukaryota > Euglenozoa > Euglenophyceae > Eutreptiales > Eutreptiaceae > Eutreptiella > Eutreptiella sp. 'Long Island Sound 2002'. The sequence continues at coordinate 8,469,809 of OZ038378.1, forward strand.
GTTAAGATCTGGGGTTCTTAAGGAGTTCGACTATGGCACTCTGGACTCGCGTCGTATGGATATGGACATGGTGCGCCCGAGGAAGGACCCGTGGGGATTCTCCCCAGTCGGCGGGCCTTGGGAAGCTTGGGATAGCCTGATGGATCTTTGTGGTCGCTCTCGACCTGTGGGACCACCTCGGTCGTCGTGTGTCGCCTATGTTGGCCGTGTATGCCACTGCCACTGTGGTGGTGACCGTAGCAGCCGGCACCCGGTGCGCCTGGTATGGGTTAACGGGTCCTTTGGATGCCGAACAATCGCCGCCAGGATCCGGGACTTGATACTTGATACTATACATGTGCTACGAGCTTATACAACATCATACCTATCTTACTGTGACTTACTGAAGTGAGGATGTGACACCCCCCCCCCTCAGGGGATGGTCCTGGGTACCCGCTGCCATGCGTGGGTGTTATCGAGCCCCCCCAGGGTTTGCTCTAAGGAGGGGGGTGAAGCGGTACCCAGAACCCCATGGCTAGGTTACGGTCTCCGGTCCACTAACCCCATGCACGGAAGGGAAGACGCTCCGTTCCGTGCCGTAAAGCCCCGCATCGGCAACCGATGCACCGCCAGCGGAGATTTGTGTATCAGAATATCAGGAATCAACAGGGTTTTACTTTCATATTGTTTCCGTCAATTTTTACGCCTCCGTTCTGATATTCACTGTTTTGACTGCTGGCGGTTGGATCGCGACTTTACCGTAACCGCCAGTTTAACTGTTTATAATGGAAATTTTAACGCAATCCGTCACGAAGGCTCCAAAGCCTTCAGGAACTGCATGGACGCTTCCGCAATTTTCATAATTAATACTCGCAACCTTAATCCGAATTTTTCAGGATGTCGAAATCGGATTTTCGACTTCGACATCCCCGCACTTGATTTGACCTCCTTCGAGTGGACCTACGTGCTTCCCTATGCACGAATCAACTTTCCTTCTATCTTGCCCTCCATTTGTCTTGGAGATACGGGCAAAACAAAGTTGATTCGTGAGGCCACTTGTGAGGGTCATATCTCGTGCCGCTTGCGAGCAATGACGATAAGGAAACGTGGGATGTATTCACAATACTCCCGACGTAATTTGGGAAGCATTATATGCCTTGCGTCTTCACATGTGCGCGCTAGTGTAATGGATCATGGTCAAGAGGGTAGAGTTTGCGTTACAACTCATTGGCCATAATATTGCGTGCGTTAAGATAACTTTCGAGTGTAGCGCGCAAGTGTTGGTGTTGCATAGGAACTCTCCTTGAGTTTCTATGAGCGATTGACACAAAGCTATGCCCTTGGAGGGGCATGACATATCGTGGTGGGAGCTACCTTTTGGGGCAATATGTGGTATGTGCCATGTGTTGTGTTGCGTGCCCATTTGGCGGGTTCATTGCTCCAAGACAAACCCGCCAATGGACCTCATATTGTGCAAGCCCCTTCTCCATACTCCCTACGATCAATTACAAGCCTGACCTCCGTGAAGGGAAGCTTGTGTGGTGATCCCGAAGCGATGCGTTGGGAGCAAGATGTGTGTTTTGCAATTTTCCATGTTTTCATGTGCCCACTTGGGAAGTAGCGTTCATAACCTTTCAAGGCGCCCCAAGCGGAGCACATATGTGGGATCCGAGGTCATTGGTGTCAAGTCATTGTGTTTAGAAGGATTAGTTGATTGCACGATCCAAGCAAAAGATATTATAATATAATTGTGCGCCTTTCAAGGCACTTTGGTTTGTCTTTGTGCCAATTTTGCCATTTTTGGCCCGTCATGATGTCAAGTGGCGACCTTGTATCTCAACGTTGCGCTCAATTGACATCATGACCCAAGTATGTTATGAGGGTACATACTTTGGTGCCCAACATATCTTGGACCCGGCGAATAACTCCTCTTAGGCTTGGCATACCGTGGCCGCCATGTTGGCGATTTGGGACTATCCCAAATCATGGGCTCACTTGGCGACCCTGCCATTCCCAATACCGGAGGAGTTGGGCGACGCCCAAAAGATATGTTGGATACATATGACTTGATACCAATCCTATGGCACACTCCGGTCCAAGTCGGGCATGTGCCTCATTTGCCCCAACCATGAGTGTGCGCATTTTTGGCCATTTTGAGCATTTTTCCACCTTTGCTGCCCGCCGTGCACCATGTTCTAACCTTCGTGCACGCCGGACGCTTGGACCAATGGACGATATATGACATGGGTGATAGGGACATTGGTCCCCATGGTTCACACGCCACGTGGGCGAAGCGGAGCATCCTTCGTTAGGGCGCTAGCCCAAAGGGAGTGTGGACAATTTTGCCATTTTTGCATTTGTGGACCCAATTGAGATCGTCACCACGCCAAGTAGCATGGAGATCTTTGAGAGCCAAGGGCATGGGAGTCTTCGTTGGACTCCCGGTGGATCGTGTATAGAACAGCAAATCCGATCTTCAAGCCGGCGTGGAGATATACCTTTGGGAGCACCTCGAATTTTGGCTCATTTCGAGCAGCCAAAATGACCCCATTTTGGGACCCCAATTTCCCCCTTCCGTGTGGTCAATTGGCGGCCCCATATCTCTAAGCCCAAAGAGAGCCCGGACCTAATTCCAAGTTGTACACTCAGATATGAGTCCTAGGTCCTGCCTCCTACCCTGTGAGCCATTGGCCTTACCTTGGCCGGGCGAGCCACGCGTGGGAATGACGCCAATTTTGGTGATTTTGGCATCATGACCCCACGTGACTCATCCGTGTTGCCCTGAGGCCGGAACCTCAGAGGGAACCAGGTTGGGTGAGGGCTCCATGGAGTTCGTAGTCGAAGGGCATAGGGTCAATTGCCTCGTCCCTACCTCTGGCGGGTCCGGACGAGGGGTCAATTTTGGGGATTTTTGAGTTAATTTCAGTTTGGGCTGAAACAGCCCATTTTCAGCTACCAACTCCTGGGTGATCATGGCGGGGCCATATCTCTCGCTCAGAGTGGAGTTGGGACCTGCCGTTAAGGCAGCATAGGGAGCCACTGTCGGTTGGCCTTGAAGCACCTTGGTTCCCAGGAACTCGCCTATGGCTGGGCGGGACACCTCTCCCATTGGCAGGCTTTCAGGGTCCGGACTGAGCAGGGCATGGGTTGTGTTTGAGCCCCCGCCCCCACCAGCCACTGAGAGGGTCGGACCTGAGATTGGGATACAAGTTAGGATAGAGTGTCTATTGTCCTGTGATGCCCTTATTCCAGTCCAGTCTTAACCCCATGTGTACATATCCTGATGTGTTGCTGTACATACTTTCGTTCCCTCATTTCAGAGTGGCAAGGATTCTGAAACGCTTTGTCACATGACACGAGCGTATTGATGCCCTTGTGAGCGTAGTGCCTTGCCTGCCTGCTCACTTGTGCGTGTCACCGCAGCGTCCCGTGGCCGGCCCCCCACGGGAATGCGTCAATGCCATCGGGCCCTCCTTGCCGCCCGTCCTGAGGGGGTGTCGACGTGCTCCTTGTGCCAGCTCTGTAAGGACTGATGGTCCGTGCAAACCACCACCGGTTGTAGTCCGATGTGGCCAGACCATTTCCTGAGCGCACAAACAATGGCGTATGTCTCCTTCTCCCTCGCGGTCCAGGTACGACGTTGGCCCTCGGCCAGGATCCGGCTCCAAAACGCCACGGGTACGTGCGCACCATCGTCCCGGATCTGCTCGAGGCCTGCCCCTACAGCATAGTCCGAGGCGTCTGTCCGTAGCACGAAACCCTTGTCCGGGTCCACCAGGAATATTCTCAGCTGCCCCAGGAGTCGCTCCTTCAGGCGGCTGAACGCATCTTTGGCCTTCGGGGTCCAGGCAAGCTTCTTCTTGCTCCCCTTCCGGCCAACGAACTTCCCCACCTGCAGCATCTTGTGCAGCGGCCCCGAGAGTTCTGCATACATCCGGACATAGCCCGAATAGTAATTGCAGAACCCCATGAAGGATCGGAGTTCGCTGATGGTCTGGGGCTTCTCCCAATGGTGCAGGGACGCCAGCTTCCTAGACCTGGGACGGCATTGCCCGTGACCAACCACGTGACCCGCGAACTCCACTTCCCTCACGAAGAGTGAGGCTTTGGTGGGTTTGCACACCATGTTGTGCTTGTCCAGCGCGCTGAGCACTCGGCGCAGATCCCTCTCATGCGGTTCGATGGGCTCGTCCTCAGTCATGTCTTCTGTGCCGGACCCGATGATGATGTCATCCACAAAGGGGTCGGCACATTCCCGGACAGGACCGAGAAGGTCCTCCATCATGCGCTGGAAAGCGGCATTGCCATTCTTGGCGCCCATAGGCACCACTTTCCACTGCATGGGCCCCAGCGGCGTCAACATCGCTGTGCAGGGCCTTCAGTCCGGGTGTAGCGGCATCTGGTGATAGCCGTGTTTCAGGTCTAACACCGTGAAGATCCGCTTTTTCTGTTGTTTTTGAAGGATGGTGTCGATCAGAGGAAGCTAGTACGAGTCATGCTCGGTTTGCTCGTTCAAACCTCTGTAATCAAACACCAACCTCCACTCGCCCTTCTCCTTCTTGGGCACGATAAAGGCTGGGCTGGCCCACTCACTGTTGGAGGGTTCGATCCAGCCCCGCTCAATAAACTCGGGCAACAACTTCTTCATGGCCTCGGCCCGATCGCCCTGAAGTTGGTACTCCCGATGACGATAGATCTTGGGGTTCGGCTTCAGCTTGATCCTCGCTGTGCCAAACCTCCCACGATCTGGAGGGTTCTTGTTGGCGACGCCACTAAATAGCCGCGGGTAGGCATTTATCAGCCTCTCCTTCAGCTCGGCGACCATCGGGTTCTCCTGGGCCTCTTCAGCCCCTTGCTTCGGTATCGATACAACGGACCGCACTGCGATATAGGCCTCTTCCGGGTCCGAGTCCGACTTCTCCTCGTCCGATATGCCGTCTACATCGTCGTGGGGTGCACTTTCCACCAATAATCTTCGGAAATTTGCGGCGTCGGCCGAGTTCTTGTCGCTACCGGACCCCATTCTTGGAAAATCGCACGTTGGCGGGTCCGACTTAACCGGACCATCATATTGGTCCGCGATGTGATCCATGACCCTCGCCACGAACTCATCCTTCTCATACTTGCCGGTGACCAACATCTTGTCATCCCACCAATGCGGAGATGTGACCATGGCCCGCCCCTTCTTGGCTGCCACACGGTCGTGCATCCCCATCCGCATGTAGTTGACGACGTGGTCGATCTCGGCGTGGGACAGGACGTCAATGCCATCCATTGGCTGATCCGTCCCCTCCTTGAGCTCAAACATGACCCGCATGGGCATCGCCTCAACCCTGAGATGAATGCTTCATCACCCGTGGGCTGGACTTGCGCCCCATCCACCAAGAAAGCCTTGGTACCCCACGCTTGACCCGGGGAGGGCATTGATACACCCTTGGCGTCGATGAACAACTCCTCCCCTGGCCCGAATGACATCTCGTTCAGGGTGATGGAGTCCAGCGTCGACTTGAGACCCTCCAGCGGACATGGGGTGGATCCTATGCCGGTTATTACCAGAATCCCCTTCGCCCTATCCGCGACGATCTTCTCCACCATACGTCTGGTATTTTCCAGGGAGCCAATGCCTCCCACACTTCCTCAAAAGTGGGGCATCCCTGGAAGCGAAGACGTCCGTCTCGGGCGCTTCAGCTCCCAGCGTCTGAATCATCCTGGCATACACCTGCGGCGCCATTCCATACTCCGTGAGCTGAACTCCGCGGTCTTCTCTGGACTTGGCACCCACAGCTTGCACGGCTTGGACGATCAGATCCTCTTCCTCAGCATTCCATTGGGATGATCCGCATGCATAGTCCGTGGACAGCCATGTTAGGCATTCATCATCCTCCCGGACCAGCGTTGCACGATGGGGAAGGGCTCCAATGGCGTTTCCCACCATGAGGTCATACCCCATGATCATATCCCAATCTGTAATGTCGGCCACATAGAAGTTCCCGGATAGAGTGCTTCTCTTCGCCAAATCAGGGCGGTTCAAGCGCTCATGCTCCCAGAATTCCATACTGATAGTGGCCTCATGGGTGCCACCACCCATGATTTCTCCATTGGCCAACTTCAGGCATGTAGAACAAGCGGTGATAACAGAGATCACCAGACTCAAACCAGATGTGGAGATGGCGACCTTGAACACAATGATGCTGAAGCTGCAACCTGATGAGGAAAAAGATGTAGTACAAGACATAGCCCCGAAGGCAGGAGCACGACTGATGGGGATCCGCAGCAAGTACTCACCACTAGATGCCACAGTAGAAGTGGTAAGACGAGTCTCCGACAAAGGACTGCTGACCACATGGTCAGCGAGCATCATCATGAAGGACGCAGAGGCCAGGGCGATGTGGAATATGGCATGGCCCAAGATGTATAGAGATCTGGATGCCAGGTCAGAACCAGGGGTTGAAGGAGACCCCCCCTCGACAGCCAATCAGCAGGAGGAAAGACCCAGAGGAGACATCGATCAGACGGAAATGAAAAAAGTACTGGCCCTACTGGAATCACTGCACGACCTCAACATCCCGGAAGAGGAAAGACTGCAAGCCCTGGTGGCAGAAGAATACGAGGATGAGATTGACATGGCCATACTACTGCTGCCAGCGACGGGCATATACTCAGCAGTGCGGAAAAGAATCGCAGAGGCGACGCAATCAGAAGTCAAATGGTGGGCCAAAGTGCTGGTCAAATATGTGAGATACTTCAGAAGAGACCGAGTAGAGGAAGAGGATAAGGCCAGAGCCCAGAGGGCAAAGGAAGCGGAGCACGCCAAACAACAGGATCGAGACAGAGAACAAGCCAGAAAGTTGTCACCCAAAAAGTCATCAACGCCGACGGAAAGGAGCAGGAAGTACGCCAAGAACAATCAAGGCGCAGCCCAAAGGGTAATACTGCCAGATGACACTAACAAGACAGATGGCGATGAGGATGTAGAGGATCAGGCAGAAGAGGTCCAGGATAACCAGAGGCCCCCGGCAAAGGAGGACACGTCCCATGGCAGTGCAGCAGCCGATACCCCGACAGGAGTGTGGAAAACGGGTGAAGGAGTCAACAAAGTAGTAGTCCAGCGACTCACGAGAGGAGCCAAACGACTTCGACCAGTGCTCCTGACAGGGTTCCAATACACAGATGCAATGGACTTGTACTCGGCAGCAGAAGAAGTGTTTGGGATGTTGTCGCTGGACTTCAGGACATTCAGAGACATGCAGAGACAGTACAATGAAGTAGTCATTATTGTCCCAGGGGAACAACTGGACACGTCCCTGTCAGGGGCGTATAGGGACTCATTTCGAGTCTCTGCAGCGAGAGACCCCATGCAGCGGTCAGACGCAATAGAAATCAAGGAGCTATCGATGCTGGACGGCCTGAAAAAGATTGCGGCAAGGATCCCTTCACCACAGCAAATCAAGCCGGAAGCGGCAGTGGAAGTGGCAGCGACAGGTGTGGTTGTGGATGCACTCACAGATCAAACAGTGTGGTGTCTCATGCCCCCGTACAGTCCACAACATGCATTCATATCCCTGTGGGGATTTGGACAATGCACAGAAATGGGAGGAACAGTGACGTTCACAGCAGGCATGGAAGATGCCCAACAGGACATTGAAGAAATAGCAGAGAGACATGGCATATGGGGTATTCAGAAAAGTTTTCAAAAGAGACCAGAAGGATCACAGAATGAAAGGCACTCATTAAACTCAACAAAGAGTGAGTGGGACAAAGCAGCAGATCAGTTTGAGGTGGTCGTCAGAAGCAGAGGACATGGGATGCAGGATGCACCGCCGTGGGTACTGCAACAGCTGACTCAGTCCAAGGCGTACAAAGGGCTCCACAAGCAGAATACAAAACACAAAACAGGGGGCTACCACCCAGTGAAAACAATGGCATGCCCTACTGAGGACAGTGGCACACTAACCCTGGCAGGGGAAAGAGTACAGCTGCCAAAAAGACGAACAGGAAGACACAGTGAAGTCCTACGTCAGGGGGATCAGAGGGTCGCAGTAACCAGAATCTTGGGTCCCAGATGGACTGGGAGTGGGACACCGCATGAGATAATGGCACACAGGGTAGTCAAACTACCGGGAAGACCAGCCATTTGCGGCACAGAGCAGCTGCACTCGGGAATACTGCAGTGTGGGGAGACTAAATTCACACTGTGGACAGAAGGAGCAGCGCTTGAGAGAGTGGGAATACTGAATTTCCCCATGGCACAAGAATGCAATGCAGAGGTCGCAGTCAAACTCTGGATAGTAATGCAGATATGGAGCCATGGGAGGCAGCACCAAGTACTGGTGAAAGAGACAGGAATCAACAGACGCAGGGGAAAAGAAGAAACAGACATGGGGTCATGGTGGGCAGAAATATGCAACATCACGAAATGGGATCCTCAGGAGCGCCACTGGAGGGGCGAACTGGTAAAATACACAGAGGGGCATGGCAGAGGGGCGATAAGAATCAACTGGAGTGCGCCACACTGGGGACGACAGCAATATGAACAGCAAGCGTGGAAGGCAATGATGGTACCAGAGAACAGTCAACAGGTGAAAAAGAGATACAGTCTGGTATCAGTGAACTGCCAAGGCATCAACAGAGAGAAGGAAACACCCACGCGGAAATGGGATGAGGTGACCACAGTGGTAGTGAAAACCCAAGCGGACGTGCTGGCGTGTCAAGAAATGTGGGGGTCGCAGAAGAAGGAGAGACAAAGAACCATAGCAGGATACTGGATGCAACAGTCACAGCACACGAAAGTGGGACAGGCCAATGAAGTGTGGGTGCGACTTGCCTGGGCACGAAAACAAGCAGTCCTGCTGGATATACCCAGTGCACTCATGGTATTGGTACGCAAGCCATGGGTATGGGAATAGTAGGATCAGTACACATGGCCCAGAAGAACGAACCCCATGAGTTCAAGGGGCAGATGGTGGAGATACTGGAGACACTGGACAAGACTCCACATGATTGGGAGGCAGTATGTGGAGACTGGAATCGAGACATACGGTTCCACAGAGAAACCATAGCCACGCTTCTCACCAAGGGCAGGACCGTAGCGTACATGACAGGTAGCCAACACCTGCCAAAGGACTTCTTCATCATAAACGGAATAAATCAGCAACAGAGAGGGGTATGGTTATCTCCACTAGGGGACCACCCAGTGGTATGGGTCAAAGGGGAAGTAGAACTGGCAGCAGGAGCAGCACAATCAGACGCCAAGCCGGTCACACCCCTGCAATGGGACAAACACCACAATGTGATGTTCCCAGACTTAGTGGAGGCATTCAGTGGGAGAAGGACAACACCACAGCATTGGATGCAAATGATACGAGAAACAGTGGTCATCGTGAACAGGGAGTTCAGGAACCAGCTGGAGGAGGAGACAAAGGATGACAGGGAAACAATCCGGCAGCTCAAGGGAGTGGTCCAGGGCAAAGGCTGGAAAGTAAGAGACAGGGTGCAGCAGTCACTTACAGCAAAATACTGGGAGACCACAGTGCAGCAGTGGCGTCAAGTATCACAGCCAGGTATGGCAGGGAGAACATTGAACGTTCTCAGATTAAAGGCAGCAAATCCCTTCAAAATACTGCATCAGGTGGAGAACACGGATCGTCAGTGCACAGTGGAAGGGAAAACAATTCTCACAGTGGTCAGCAAGGAGTGTCTCAAAAAGTACCCAGTACACACTACAAGAGTACCAGTGGAATGGGTGGAGGACCTAGTGGGAAAACACGTGACAGATGACCGACCACAACGAGTGGAGAGGGCGGCAGAGCTCATCTTCCGCAAAGGGGCAGGACCAGTCTCAATAAGTGCTCTGGTCCACAGAAAAGGAGAGATGGTAAACAAAACAGCAGGAGCTGATGGCTTCACCCCAGCATTTGTAAAACTGTTTGGAATACAAGCAGCACACCAGTTCATCCAGATACTCAGGATGGGGTACGAACAGTGGCCGGAAGAAGTGAAAGAAGTACTGCACATGACAGCACACAAGTCAGAGGGGTGCAATGTCAACAGGAACACAAGGCCCAAAAAAATCCTGTCCGCACTACTGCGCATACAGGCAAGACTATTGGCTCCTCTGGTACAAACCATGACCAGACCGAGGTGGTCGGCAGGCAGACAGTTTGCGGGATACAAAGGCAGCTCAGTGCATGGTATGAGGAGGCTCATGCACATGCTCATCACACAGGCACTAGCCACCAAGGAGGCAGTGGGAGTATTACTGCTGGACATAGTGGGGGCCTTCGATGAAGTCATGAGAAAGTCAATCACAGTCATGGCACAGCAAGGCACACCCGACCTCAGGGATACAGTGAACGGAGTGCTGAAACTGTATGAACATCTGAGAACATACGTAGTCACAGCCTATGGGCTCAGCGAGTGGTACAAACAGATAGACGGAGTACTGCAGGGGGGGGGGGCTGGACCCCCTACTGTACATCATCCCCATGCACCTCCTGCATCTGGCAGTACGGGAAGCAGGAGTAGGAGTGCGGCTACGGGTCATTCTCCGAGAGGAAACAGTAGGCTCCATGGGGTATGTGGATGACACGGCAGCAGCAGCAGCAGCACCAGCAAAAGAAGTAGCAGAGATTACCCAGCACCTGGCAGACACACTGAGGAGTGCAATCCATACACTGGGGCAAAGAAACCACAGTGGGAAAATGAAGGTACTGGGGTTCAAGGTGGAGAACGACAACATAGCAGTGCATAAGTTCAAGGTCAAATGGGGAGCAGACAAGGTCACCACAGAAAACAGGCATGCACATATGGAACTACTGGGAGGTAATGTCAACATCACAGGAGGATATGCAGCCATAAAGAAGGTCATCAAGACATGGACCAACAGAGTGATAGGGCAATTGGCCAGGTGGCCAGTGTCAGCAGGAGTCACCATCGCAGTCATCGAGGGACTGATGGAGAACCGCATGGTGTACAAATGCGTGGTAAACGTTCCAACAGAGGGACAGATCAGTGAACTGACTGGCATGGTGACCAGAGCATTCAGAGGAGCGTTTGGCATACCCAGGAGAACACCCAGAGAATGTGTATATGACATCATAGGGAGACCAGGCCCGGACACACTGATGTGGGTCACAGCCATAGTGGAGTATCACAAGGCGATGAACAGCCCCAGTCAGGTGCTGAACGAGACAACCTGGGTACACTGGCAGTCGGAAGACCTCCACAGGTGGGGCAGGATGTGAAGAGACTGAGAGCAAGAGTCCACAGCATGGGCATCAAATTCATCAGGGTGGAATCACAACAAGGAGAGGTATGGACCCTAAGGAGGCAGGAGGAAAACACAGCGGTCAGGGTCTTATACAATTTCAGCGATGCCAGCACCATAGAACAGTGGGGGGGAGCAGCAATGGTGGTGGATGAAGAAGGCAATGTGTGGTTGAAGAAACGGGTGACTATAAAGGCACAGGGACTCGGTACAAAGCTGATAGAGGCCACCATGATAGTGATGGCACTGGAGGGTGTGCTCCAAGCCAGCAGGAAATCAGAAGTGACAGTCCAGAAGGTGTGGGCATGGTCGGATAGCCTGGAAGCAATCCAGTCTCTGGCGTGAGGGCAGTTGCAACAACGACCAGCATCCATCATGGACAGAATAACAGCCACGGGACAGGAAACAACAGTACCCCTGGAGTGGGGATGGGTACAGGCACAGCATGACAGTCAACAGCAAGACTGGATATCACAGGCGAACCAGGAAATGGACAAGGAGGCCAAAGAAGGGGCCAAAGGCAGAGGCACACCACTGCGCCTGCCACAAGTGTGGACAGACGGAGCAGTGGTTCTGCCATTTGTGAATGACGAGGTCATCATCGACGTAAAAAAATACCTCCTGCAGCACACGACGTCAGCACTGCGCAGTGAAGAGAGCGACAGGACACCAGCACCACAGCAGCGTACATGGACCAGAGTGTTCCCGGAAGCAAAGGAGGCACAGAAAGCATGGCAAAGACTGCAACCACTGAGCATAGGAGACTGGGGGGAAATCAGAACATGGAGTCTGTATGCAGAGGCAGCAGAGTGCGAATGGGATGGAAAGCAACAACACTGTGAAAAATGTGGGCTGTGGTGTGAGAGCGTCAGGCACCATCAACTGCATGAATGCATAGTGACGAAAACGAGGATATACCTATGGGTGCAGGAGGTGTGCCAGATACTCATCAGTGAGGGGGTACAGCCAGGACGTATCACCCCGACATGGGGGGGGGTTCGGATACAAGGGAAGCAGCAAGTAGACATAGTATGGTCTCATCCCTCCAGAGCGACTGCACTGCAACCACAGAAACACTCAAACAGAACAGTGTGGCCAGTGTGGCTGGGCATAGGTCCAGCGCAAGGAATCACAGTGCCACTAGCGGGAGTGGGGGTACAGCACCCCAAATCAGTGGTGTTCAGAACCCTAGAAGCAGCATATGCCATAGTGTATGCAGCGGAGGAATCAGAGATGAAGATGGACCAGCACAACAGACTACTGGCAGACTGGCAAGCAGGAACCAACTGCAGAATAGCAGTAGGTCAAGTGAAAAAACGAAAAAGAGCAGTCAAACCCATGGCCCTCCACACATGGTGGACCCTCATCTCAGCAACAAGGCCACGAACAGATACAGTCGTGGCACTACTGGTGCAATCTCCAGAAGGCATAGGAGCAGCAGAATGGAGTAGGAGAGTACCGGATGTGTGGGTAGGAGAAGATGGAGGAGACAAGGGTCAGGTTATACGAGAAGCGCAAAGCAGAGGATCACAGGTGAGAGGGGTGTACTGGTGTCTGGTTGGCAGTGCGTGGGAATGGACAGGGTGCAGAATGGATAGTGGCATGCAGCTGTGGTGTCTGGAGATAAACGAGCAGTTCGTCAAGTGGGTGATCAGGGACCCAGATACAGTGAAGGGAGTGCGGCCAGACGTGTGCAGGAACGCTCTGACGTTTCTACAGGACATCACAAAGCCAAAGGAAAAGGAGGCAAAGGCTCTGCCATGAGGTACGCTCGCAGCGCAACGTGGGACAAACGAGACAGAGGCCCAAAAAGAGGTACCAAGGGGTACCCCAAACTATGGCAGCAGCCATACACGAGACGATGAGCAGCGTCGGGCCATTAACTGCAGCCAGCAACAGACATGGATGCCCAGGTGCAGTGTATGAAATGTCCAGCAACGGACACAGAAGCCCAGGTGACGTATATAAAAAGTCCTGTCAACGGTCAAGTCCCAACAGAAGGGAGCAGCCGTAGGTATGTCCAGTCAGTCAAACGTCGTGCACAGGTTCAGATCAGGTGCTCCAGATACCAGAAGCAGCCACAGTGCAGCAGGGCATTCCCGAGCACGGGCAGCACACCACAGAACCACCATGTGGCAGTGGGACGTTGTAACATCACAGACAGACAGAGCCTCTCTGCACAGAGCACTGCCACAACGCAGCAGGCCCTGGCACAAAGGCCCCAGAGAAACAGTGCAGCAGCAGAGACATCACATGAGCAAATGGTGCAGTGTGTGTCCTGTGCAGGGGGTAGGCAGGGGAAAGAAGAGTCAGGATCACACAAAAACAGGTGCAACAATCAATCCACAGCAAAAACAACATCTTCCAGAAGGACATGAGAAAAACCAGAAAAGGTACCTGCCGGTACAAGCCAGTGGCAGGTTGTTTTGTTTTCTTTGGCAGCAGAAGTTCAAGAAGACGTGAAAATTTTCGGGGGCACGGGTTATACAAGGGTAAGGGAAGCGCACCACCCCTGACAAGATGGGTAATCTCCGGGAGGGGACCAGTACGACCCTGGCCAAAGCGTTGTTCACAAAACAAAACAAAACAAAACAAAACAAAACATCCCCATCCCCATCCCCATGCCCATGCCCATGCCCATGCCCATCTGCATCCCCATCCCCATCCCCATCCCCATCTCCATGCCGATCCCCATCCCCATCCCCATGCCCATGCCCATGCCCATGCCCATGCCCATGCCCATCCCCATCCCGGTCCCCATCCCCATCCCCATCCCCATGCCGATCCCCATCCCCATGCCCATGCCCATGCCCATTCCCATCCGCATCCCCATCCCCATGTCCATCCGCATCCGGATCCCCATGCCCATCCCATCCCCATCCCCATCCCGCATGCAGGGGTTGTGTCGCGCGCGCGCGCGTGTGTGTCTGTGTGTGCGTGTGTGCGCGTGCGCGGGGTGTGTGTGCGTGTCTCGGGCGGAAACATGCAATCGCCGACCTGCCCAACAATTGCAGGAAAATGTGGAAAAGCGATGAACACGCGCTGGTGCAGCGGCGGATGGAGGGCCTGGAAACCCAAGTGTGCCGCGCGCACGTTCATCTGCAGACGAGTCCACTGGAACCCCCGCCCCGAGTGGACGCAGACACGGGGGCATGCGCTGCGAACCGCAATTTCCTCCCCATTCCCCTCGCGGGTGTGTGTGCGTGTGTGTGTGTGTCTGTGTGTGCGAGTGCGTGTGCGAGTGCGTGTGCGTGTGCATGTGCCTGTGCGTGTGCGTGTGCGTGTGCATGTGCGAGTGTGTGTGCATGTGCGTGTGCATGTGCGAATGCGCTTGCATGTGCGTGTGCGTGTGCGTGTACGTGTGCGTGTACCTGTGCGTGTGCGCCTGCGTGTGCATGTGCGAGTGCGAGTGTGTGTGCGTGTGCGTGTGCGTGTGCATGTGCGTGTGCGTGGGCGCGTGTGCGTGTGCATGTGCATGTGCGTGTGCGTGTGCGTGTGCGAGTGCGAGTTTGATGAGCGTGGGGCCGGGGGGCGGTACGTGCCGCGAGGGGGGGGGAGGGGGGCAGCAGCACAAAAGGACTGCAGTGCCTGCCACCGCGCGCGGCGGTGTGCAGCACATGCGCACGCGGCCCCGGTATCGCTCTCCGCGGCACGCACACCGCCCAGGCCCTCTGCGACCCGTGCCCCGTAGTGTCGCTGTGTGCGGGAGGCGACCCTGTGCAGCGCCAACGCGGCACTGCCCCTTTGTCCAGCGCCACCGCGGGGGACGCCTTTGCAGTGACGTTCACAGAGGCGTGCATCACGTCAGCGATGCAGCGTGGGGGGGGGGCAATGCGGTGCAGCGGCAGGGGGGGGGGCAGGCACAGCGACGGGGAGGAGGCAGTGCCGGGCACGGGGTACGAGAGGGCCGAGGCAGTGCACGTGCCCACACGAGGGCAGAGGGTGAGGGCGGTGCGCACGCGACTGCGCGGCGGAGGGCCGGGGCTGTGCGTGTCCCGTGCGCCGCCCTCGGCCTCCGAGGCCATGCGCACCGCCCGGGCCCCGCAGGCCCTGTGCCGCACAGCCCCCCCCCCCCCATATCCCCCTCCCCAACGCTCATCACACGACCCTCATCACGGTCGCGATGTCCACACGCTCACGGGCCCTCACGACACACACCCACTGCCCTGGGCCAAGGCACATCATGTGCTCCGTCGGGCAGGGGCCGCGCCGGGGCCCCCACACAACAGAGGGCCTTCGGACGGTGGAGGGCCACCGCATGGCACAGGCCCAGGGCCGTGGGGCAGTGCAGTTCTCGGGGGCCGCACGCCATACCTCACACCCCCCACATCCGAATCCTTCGTCAAGACCCCCCGTCGATGGGGCGCCGAAGATGTTGTCACGGGCCAAGGGGCGGGGGGTATGGGTATGACCAACGCACAGGAGGCGGCATCAGAGCGCATTGGAGCAGAGGAGTGGGGGGGTGGGGGGGTTAGACCCGCGGGCGGGGGTCTGAGGGGGGGGGGGGGGCCTCCAGCTTGCCAACTGAAGTCCGACAATTTTGGGCGCCAAAGGTGCCCAAATTTTTCTTTTTTGTCCGAACTGGTCCGCGAAACACACAAAACAGTGGTGCCGAAGCCGCTGGAGAAAATGTTTTTCAGACGACTTGGAGCGGGGGGGGGGGGGGTCTGGACATGGCTGAGGGGGGGGGGTCCTCCTTAAAAACGTTTTATTGAAATGCGTCCCTTGGGGCGGGGGGGGGGGGATACCTTCCATTGGCGTGTACCGCGTTGGTTGGGGGGGGGCTTGGGGATGCAGTGGCACACACGGGAACACGGTGCAGTGCTGTGCCACATGACAATGGCAGGGGATGCGCACTGCCCATGACCCAAGGGGCCCACCCGCACGAGGTCTGCCTGCCTTGTGGACCACCGCTGAAGTCTGGCTCCGAAAGTAAGGGGACCGCCAACCAGCGGTCAAATAAAGTGAGCACCTGAAACAGTTCTGTTGAACCATTCCAAAGTTGGACTAGTTGAGGCGCAAAGTGTTGATAAAGATGTGCTAGCGGCACCACCTACATTGTTTCAGTCAGCTGTTACAAACAAAATGGGCATGGATATGGGCAGGTCTATAATGTAAGAGGGCAGACCAGGAGGGTTGGCGGGTTTGTGGAAAGAGGTGTAGGGGTACAAGGCGCAGAACGACTGAATCCCTATATAGGGCGGGGAACATGGGGGAGGAATACAAGTTGGCATTTTTCCCCTAGTCAGTCAGTAGTCGTGGTTTCTCTAGTCAATGGGGGCCCGGGCCTAGTTTCAAGCCGGCTTCCTATTTAATGAATTCTCCATTGTTGGGCATGGATGCCATAGTTTGGCAGAAGATGCCGTGATTGGAAAAACCGCAGTTTCAGGATTTTGTAATGTCTAAGTGGTACTGTTTGCTGACCCATAGCACTGGGCATGTCAATGAAACTGCAATTCTGTACCGGGATGCCCAAAGAAAAAAAACGTCCAACCGCAGTGTGCGCAGATATCATGCCACATTTTCACCGCCAGACCACTTGGGGTGTGTTTCATAGGCAAAACTGGGAACTGACACCAAAAAAAAATACCAGGGGGGGGGGATTCGGCAGTTGCAAAATTTGGAACGGCGAAATGTGGCACAGCAAAATTGTACCACATTTTGCCGGGGTATTTAAGGACCGAAGCCAGGTTCTTGCCTTTACCAGATTTATGCACATTTTCTTTCCAGTCTGTGTCTGATCCCATTCGCTTCATGGGCCGGTTATGTGGCAAGTTCTCCGCCTCCGCCCCTTGTTTCCCTACGCAGTTGCAGGGAAGGTGGATAGCTGAGTTGTTAATGGTCTACACTGTCAACTTCGAAGTCCCTGGTTCAATTTCTGGAACATACAACATTTTGGAAAATTTGTACCACATTTTTCCATGGTATTTAAGATTTTGTACCACATTTTGCCCGAGCCAAATTTTACCTCACCAAATTATGCCCGCGCCAACCCCCCCCCCCCCGGTATTGCAAATTGTTTTTTGTTTGTTTTTTGGGGTCATGCAGCACCATTGTGTAGTGTGCTAATGATCAGACATTTGGGGTGTTGCTTAGAAAGCCAAACTGGGGGCTCAGACACCAAAAAAAAAGACAGTGCAGATTGCTTTTTTTTTTGGGTGAGGCGAGATGAGAGGGAGGCAAGGCGTTCCGTAATGAACATGCACATTATTCTGTTTTCCGGTTGCACTAAGGAACACTTGCAAGAGTCGCCGTTAAGTGCCAGCAGTTGCTGATGTTTCACTGGTGGCTGGTTGGTAATGTCCACAAGCATTTGGTGATGAACGAAAAAGTTGTTTCTGTTTTGGCCCTGGAGCAGGCTTTTGCTTAGTGTGTGTCCTACCCCACGGGGGGCGTGGGGGATGAGGCCAAAAAAAAGTTTGTGTACCTAAGATGGGCCGCTCATTTTTGCCTCTCTATTCAAAATTTCATTTTTCCCTGAGGAATTTTTCTTTGCTTTCGGGTGGGTGGGTGGTTCAGCCTGGGTGGGTGGATCCGCCAGATCAACCCTCCCCCCTCCCGTGGTTAAGCAAAACCCTGCCCTGGAGAGAGGGGGAAGATATGGCAACGAAGGAAGCCCAGCAGCATATGGTCGAGGCAGAATAGGGATACGGGCAGTGGTGATGCCATCATGCCCTTTTTCTTCCCAGATTAGGACAGCAGGGGGGGAATTTGGCTCCCTCCTCCAATCCAAAAGCAGATTGCACCATGGGAGCGGAGGGCTCTGACACTTGGTCATCCGGAACCCCTGGCCCCGTCCCCCCGCGTTTCCACACCTGTCACGTCCGCAAGAGGGACTGGAGGTGGCCCGGCGTGACCTTGTACTTTGCCTGGCGTTACTTTGTACTTTGCCTCCACCTTCGCCATCGGCACTTCGTTCACCATGTCGCAGATGACGAAGATGAAGAAGATGTGGGGAGAATCCCGACGAAGAGATGGAATGGGGGGAGGAAAATCCCCTCGGTTATTAGATCAAGGGTGGGCACAAGTACTCTTTACGTCGTCGTTTGCGGGGGTATTTGTCTCTTATGGCCCAAGCGGTTGGAGGCATCCTCTTTATAGGCTGTACAATCAATGACAAAATGACCAGCCCCCAAATGAGCTTTCTTGGGGCCGCCGGTAGCACCTGGTCAAACTGGTGAGGGGAGGGTGGGGGGTTTTTTCAGGGGTTGATGTGGGCTGGAGCAGGGTAGGGGGCAGTGGCAGGGCCCAGAATTTTGCAGACAACTGCAAGGGGAATACAAGACAGACCTCTTTGAGCAAGGCAAGAGGAATCCCACACCGGCAGGCAAACCGAGAAACAAAGATACAAAGGCCGACTTGATCTTCAAGCGTGTCTTTTGCAACTACTTATAAGTAGTTTGTATTGATGCTGGTTATGGCTCTGCCGGGATGTCCTTTTGTATTGCACCCGGTTTTGTTGTCGGGATGTTGGCCATGGCCCTGTCAGAACTCTTTGCTTCATTCTGATTTTGTTTCCCACACCCAATCCCATGTTATACTATGTTATATTGGCCGAGTGCCAACAAATTGGTATGCATGATGGTTTGGCCCGGGTGGGGCGCCACTACTACAAGTGGTCGGAATTGACTGGGGGCTCTATGCCCTTAAACAAAAATATCACCTACCATTGAAGTGAAAAAAAATCGTTATGTCAATTAGCAAAAAAAAATTTCTTTGAAAAAACAATTTCAAAGTTTTTTACTTAGTGAAAAAAGGTTTTCTTTCAAAAAATGTTTTACTAAGTTTTACCTCCTAAGTTTTACCTCATTTTACTAAGTTTTACCTCGTCCCGTACTAAGTTTGACCAAATACCCAGTGGCTTGGCGTGCCGAAAGGGACCCCGGGGAACGCGCGGAGTGGTAGGCGATGATTCGGTTGGTGATTTCTGAGGTGCACAATGAAGGGCACGCGCGAATGTGGGATGTGCTTTATGGACCGTGACAATGCTCCGCGGGAGCGTTTGAAGTCCGTGCAGCATAAGGACCATCGCATGGGAATGGGGGGGTCGATGCGCTGGCGGTGGTGTGCGTTGTGTGTGGGCCGCGCAGTCATGACAACGCAGGGACATGCGGAGATCACAGTGGGCGAGGGCGGCTCTCCAGGTCTAGTCGCTGCAACAAACGGGCGTTGACAAAACGGGGACACGGTCCATTGATGGCATGGGCCGAGGGCGTCTGTGGTTTTGGTGGCAATGGGAACGCGAGTGGGGTCGCGTTCAGCACAAGGCTCGCGGCCATCGTGAGGGCCTGCCGTCGCACCGCCAAACAGGCGGACGTATCAAGGCGTCTCAGGCGCCATCGGGGCTGCCGGCCACCAGTGAACCTGTAGACCGACGCAGCGAAGCCCCCCCCCCCCCCGCCCCCATTCACACACACACACCGACAGACATGTGAACGCGCACGTGCACACCTGCGCAGTACTGCAGCCGCTGGCGCACGCTGGTCTCGCTGCGGTATGGGCTGCCTCGCACAAGGGCCAACCATTGCTCTGGATCTGTGCAGTGCGTGGAGCGCCCCGCGGAAACCTGCGGTGGTGGTCAAGGTCGTTGGACCCCCCCCCCCAACCCCCTCCAGCCCCGCCCGATCAAGCCATACCCTTTCACAAGGGGGGGAGGCGGTTTCGCCAGGCGACAACTTCAAGCCCCCCCCCCCCCCCCGCAAATGCCGCTCCATTTGGGCCATTTCTCGCTGCTTCCGCACCCCCTCTGGCGGCGGCACCCAGGCCACAGTCGGTGCAGGTGGTCGATTGATCATGTCAGTTCTGCGTGTTTGTGAGGGAGTGGGAAGTTGGTCGTCCCTGACACTGTTTCTGCGCTGTGTTTGAGGGCGTCGCTCTGCATAGCGCTTCTTGTTTCGCAGGCCCCCCAGCCCCCAGACCGGACACTGAGAAACCGGTGGCCTCTGCCGCCAAGGCCAGCGGCGGCGGCGCCGGGGCATCTTCCGGCGCCGTTCCGGGCGGCCCGGCCGCGATGCCCGGCACCGCTCGTCCCCCCCTCCCCCGCGCCGATCCCCCCGTCGCTGCCAGTCCAGAGGGGGCGTGTGCGCCGGCCGCGCGGACTACCGCCCCGACGGACGTGGACCTCCTTCGCAAAGCTGCAACGGCTCTATCGCACCTATCAGCGCATCGACATTGACCTCCCAGCGGACTGTCGGCAGGCGGCCTGGGAATTTCGTGCACACTGTTTGCCTGATACCCGTTCTCATTATCTGATAATCTTGGAGTTCGATGTGCCCAGAATCCTAGAGGCGATAGCACCTTACGGGCTTGGGATGTACTGCCAGGACTTGGCTGAAACCACGAATGCCAAGCTAAAGGATTTCTACTTGCGGTTCACAAACAGAGGGGGCAGCACCACAGATGACTACCAGCTCTCTGCTCTACTACAAACCATGGAGCATGCCTTCTTGTACACGCACCCCCATATTGTAGCTCACGGTACAACGCGCCCGATCTCTTGCCCAAACGCTGCATTGTTCGAATCCTTAATAGAAGATGCCGCTCAATGGTGCTGACAAAGGAAGACAAGGCCGATGTCGCAAGACTGGTGGCGGTATGTGTTATTCTCCAAGCCCTGCAGGCATGCGTTGTAGTCCTTCGAATTTAGTCTTCGTTCGAATCTTCGAATCCTCGAACGAACTCTCGTTCGAAGATTTTTCTTCGTTCGAATATTCGAATCTTCGTTCGAAGATATTTTCCGAATCTTTCGCGCTGTGCTCAGGAGTTGCTTCAGGAGCACCCAACTTCTGCCCCAGCGTCACGATCAGCGCCAGGAACACCTTCCCAGAGTAGTACACAACTGGCTCAGCACCCAGCGCCGCAGCGTTCAGCGGATTTGGAGCCGTCACCATCCCCTTCTTGCCGTTTGGATGACCCGCTAGATTTTGGATCCCAGGATTCAGAAGAATAAAATCCGGATTACGTGGTGGTGAACGAAGTGTTCGATGTCAGCGCCGAGTTCGACACCTGCTGCCAGGTAATCGTTGAATCCGGAGTCACCCGCCCCTACCTTGACCTCATTCTAGGGAAATCTGTACCCAATCCGCATACGCCCATTTTCGGGGACCCGAAGTACGCTTGGCTTACGCCACTGTCAACCTATGGGCGCTGTTTCGGAAAGTGTTTATCAGCCGATTGCAAAGATGTGGCTGTGGAGAGGGACTTGCCTTGTGCACTGGTCGCCCGCGCCTTCCCCTTCGCAGTCCCGAACAAAAAAGGCACCCCAACCCCGATACTACGTATGCTTGCGCTTGTTTGGCACGCCTACGGCGCAGTGGAGAGCTGGTGTGAAGACCGTACCGTGATGCTCAGATTCCCCTCCTCAGAGCCCCCAGGGTGGGGCAAATGTACATCAACGGGCCGCTTGAAAGGCGTCAAGGTCATCGCTCAGGCGCGGGGTGGTGGTGAGGCAGCCCAGATGGACGAAGGAGCGCAGCAAGCCGGGGGAGTACAACAATTGCAAAGCACAACACCGGCGAAGTGGCAGACGGTGCTCCAGGCAGCAGTCGCAGCAGGAGTGCAGCATAGCTACATGGGAGGGGACATTCCTGAATGGGAGGTACCGCATTTACCTTGTAGCTGAGCGCTTTTGACCATGCATGCGTCCTGTACATTATTCTTCGAAAAACATTCTTCGTTCGAAGAAAAAAACGTTCGTTCGAACATTCGAATCTTCGAACGAAGATTGTATTCGAAGTCTTTTACCGCTCCACTGCCCACAGGTTGCAGCAACGCAAACCAGCGCCGTTGGCGTCAGGTGGAAGCTTCAGCTACCAAGTCGTGGAATTGAGACGACCGTGACTGCGGGCAGCCTGCTTAACGACCTCCTAACGAAGCCTGCGAGAGCACTGACGGTCCTCGGAGCACTCCAAAACCATGAAGAAGGTCGCAGAGAGGTGAAGTCGTTGCCAACGTGGGTCAACCTGAGCCAGGGTGGTTCCACGTTGCATTCCCCTGAGGCAACCGAAAAAAAAGCGTCGACGACCAGAGCTGGTGTGCGGGGCAAAGATCCACAACCCGTTGTGTCCGGACGACGGGCAAAGAACCTTGCCGAGATTCTCTCGTCTTACAAGAAGACAAAGAAGCCGAAGAAGAGACCACGAGCGAAGCCAGCGGCTAAGGAACCTCCGAAGAAAAAGGCAAGGCTGCTGCCGGGTGAGAGTTCGGAGAGTGAGGAGTTCGAAGAGACTGAAGAAGATGAGGAGGAGGAGCCGCCTTCCGGAGATGAGGAGGAGGAGCCGCCTGCCCGAGATGATGACGATGAAGACGAAACCCAGGAGACACAGATTCCAGACCGAGGGGCACTGCCGTGGGCATGGCTTCCCCTCCAACAAGAGGACCAGTGGGGAGCGTGGAGAGGAGTGCCGATTTCGAAGTGGCGCCCCTGGCGAACGGAGATACCCAGGGACATCCTGCAGCAGAAGACCAAACTGGGCCGTGCCGGTACAATCTATTGGGTCCCTGCAGACTACAACTCTGCCATGTGGCATTCTGTGGGGGAGTATTGCGTTGCGGCCCGAAGCTACGCAACGGAGGAGGAGTGCAAAAACGCGGCGGCAGTGGCGTCGGCAACCGGTGGCGTGCCAGCTCCAAGTGCCAGGAAGAAGAAAGTGAAGGCAAAGAGGCCAAAGAAGAAGAAGAAGACGCCAACGAAGAGTGGTGGAAAGCAAGAAGAAGAAGATGCCGGAGAGGGAGACAAAGAGGATACGGAAAAGAAAGACGAGGTTGCAGTACTAGTGTCAGGCAGTGAGTCGTGAGCCAGGACTCAGAGAGCTACATTGGACAGGGACATTGGTGGTTCTGCGGTTCTGTTGTTGCCTGTATGTGCATTTGTAAACGCCGCGTCTTTTTCTTCGAAAGATATCTTCGTTCGAACATTCGAAGGTTCGTTCGAAGAAAAGTCCACCACATTTCGAAAACACATTTTCAGGGCATTTAGGTGGTTGCAGGCTGAACCCAAAGAACCAAACCCTCAAAAATACCTGTGTTGAGCATTTTATCGCAATGTTTGCAGCAAAACGGCCACAACAAAGGCGTTCGAACAGTTCAAAACTTTTCTTCGTTCGAAGAAATAATCTTCGTTCGAAGGTTTCGTTCGAAGAAAATACCCCCAGTGGTGGGTCTCATGGGCCGCCACGACCCAGCTGGCAGCCCCCTCCCTCCATTCCCATTGTGCACCCAACGCATTGCGCAAGCACAGGTGTTTTACAAACAGGGCGTTGTGTGCACAGCCTTGGGGGGGCTATTACGATTCTGTGCAAAGCATCGCTGAATCAGAAGCTTTTTCTGCGCATGCAATCAGACAGAGATGGATAGACCCAGGCACGGCCAATCAAAACAGATCCCGTGCGCAGGCCCCCACCTCCACTGCTTGCTGGAGCTGGGCACGATCTGGGTTCCGATTGTTGGGCGCTTCTGCTGTCGCTGTGGAGTTTTGTGTCATTAGTCAGCCTCACCTGTGGCGTACAAGATCGATTCTCCCACCACTCTTTCGGTGAAGCACTTCGGTCACTGTGTCCTCAGCACTGTCCTAGTGACTATCATGCTTGAGGTGCTGACATGGCCCCCCACTGCAGAGCACTATGCAATGCTCTCTGAAGTGAATATATCTTTCAACTGCATTGCCACCGCTGGCAGTGTGCGCTCTAGGGTGTTGCGCACCATACGCTGCCTTGTTCGCATGCTGGCACGGGGTTCTTTTTGCTTCCTGCCCCTCCTAACACAGGCAAGCGACAACATCACCCGCTATGCCGGGCCATTCTTCACTCTGGTAGAGCCCAGGTAGGCGCCACTATGCACCCAGAACCCGCAGTTCACATGTGTATATGCATATATACGAACAGCACACACACACACATATATAGACGCCGGCAGTGTGCAAAAACGCTGTAAATGTCTCCCTAAAAATTTGGTTTGGTGGCAGGGCACCATTTCACAGCAACAAATGATGCTGGCTACTTCGGAAGCATTGTAAATTGCCCGGATGAGACAGAAGGTGTGCGATTACATTTACCCACGTGGGAAACTTGTTCGCAGCATTTTTGAAGAGCCAAGACGGATTTCATGTAAGTCTGCGAAATTGTTTTTGGTGACATGGGGTGGCAGAGAAGCATGGCGATGTGTACAAAATGAGGGAACGAAGCAGCATTGGGGGTTGAGGCAGGAGACACAGGGTTTGAGGAGGAAAGTTGAGTCAGCCATGTCAATTCCATTTCTGATCCTGTTGATGGGCTAACTTTTGCTCTCATTTCTTTTCTGTTGACCTGTTTTTTTTTGCAGAAGCAGTATTACCCGCAACTGTTGCCACGAAAATGGCTTATAGGGCTACTGGCCCCAGATATATGTACTCTTTCGACCTGCTCTCTTTGTGCTCATCTTTGATCTGTACCCCCCCCCCCCTTTTTGCAAGAACATCACCTGTGTCAGAGCAACAGCAGGTGTGGTTTCCGCAACTTTTGGATGCACAGCGTGCAGGACCTTAATCGGCTAGTTTGTCTCCGCAACTTTTGGAACCACGGAACTTGGTGGTTCCATTTTCTGATTGTCCATGAAGATGAAGTTGGCATCTGGGGCTGATGGCAGCAGGCAAGACAGTTTTTTTCCCCCCGTTGCATTACACCGTTCCTACACCGTTTCTCCAATTTTTTGCACCGTTACTGCACTGCTCCTGTCTCACAGCATGCGACCCACTCACAGGTGATGCACAGCAGGACAGGCCATGGCTAAGCAACTGCTGAACAGACCTGAAGTGAGCCAGCAGCAACGCCTCCAGCTCTGTCAGCGAAGGAGGTGCTCGGCCAACACACCCCATCTGGGAAATACTGGCAGGATGCAGCGCTGCCAAGCCCAAGGCCTATGCTTCATAAAATGCATTCCTTCCTTCCTGCACTGTTCCTCCCAACAGTGATCGACGTGTGAGGTAACCTACAGATGTTTTTGAGATGGTAAAACCCCATATGGCCCAGCACTCAACCAGTGCCCGCAGCCAAGCGACTTTGTCAGCGAAGAAGGGCCACATGAGAGCATTTTCCGACTGCATGCCATTCACAATTTCTGCTTTCTTCCGACACTGTTCCCCAGAATTTTTGCATCGTTCCTGCACCGTTCGGAACGGTGCTGTTTTGCCTGCTTGCTGGTGATGATGTTTTGGGAATGGTGATCATTGTCCTGCCACTTATTTGCTCCTCGCCTGCACCTCCACCGCCATGATTGTTTGGACCTCAATGATGCCCTTTGTGCATAGTACAAAAACATTTTCAGGTCAGGAAAAGACATTTCCCCCCCCCAGTTAGCATTGAAGCATGATGAACGTTTGTTTTGCAATTGAAGAATTCAGTTTCATCTAACCAATGCCTTAGCACTCTATTTTACATTGCTGGTAAAAGGGTTGTATTTTTGTGTCGTGCATGTTGTTCAGGAGGAGAGGACCACAATTGCATGCAGAGCTGCTGACAACCATTGTAAGGTAAGGGCATACCAATTTTGATCACCTGGGCACCTGAGACATCGTCATCTGGGGGTAGTGCTTGTTGCTTACCCTTGTACTCTCCCTACCCCTTGCGCAAGCACGGCCTTGTCTAAGCGTGGGGTGGGCGTTGAACCGTTTTCAGGAATTTTTTGGACCACTGTTTTTGTGGTCCCAGATGTAACATGGGGTTTAAAAACATTTTACCACACAGTGCCACCCAATCATGTTTGTTTTGATGTGATTCCTTGCCACTCCTGACATTCCCCTTCCACAGCCTATCACCATCTGCATCTGAGGGCTCTCCTGGATGTGGGCAGTCATGTGTGTTGGCCATCATATGTGCCACGCGCAAGCACGGTCTTGTCTAAGCACGGGGTGGGTGTTGAACCGCTGTTTTGCCTGGTTTTTTTCGGACCGCGGCCGTGCTTGCACAAGGGGACGGCGGGGTAGATTGATACATGCCCCAAGTGCGTTCAGCCGGCGTCACCGGTTTCTTTTCACCTGACGGAGACCGCCTTGTCTGCCCCCTCCATTGCAGTGTTGCAGTGGGGTGGTCCTTCTCTTGTATGGTCTTCTGCACATCCGGGCATAGCTTTCTCCTTTCGCCTCCGTGAGGAAGGCCACTTGCTGTGGGGCGACCCAACGCCTGCAACAGCGTATAGATCCCCTGCCCACACACATATGCAGATTGTGTCAGGGAGTTCCCCCAACGGATTCAGCACAGTGCACATCACATGTGCAGGAGCACTTCAAGCCGGTGCGAATCACATTGCCCGTGTAGCTGCTCCTCTGAGCAAAATGTCAGCTGCTGGTCAGCCTGGTGGTCCTGGATATCTGTTCCAGGGGTTGGATATTTAACACCGTCCTCCTCATTGCATCACCTCTTTTCAATTGCTGGCGGTCACCCTGCCCATGCGCAGTGGTAGTGCTATGCCTTAGGTTGCCATTGCAGTTGCAGAACTGATGGCAAATGCAGTCCTCTCAGACTGAAGTGTTGGACCGTCTTCATAGATATTGTTCGCTTCATTTGCAATCATCGCGTTGCTTGTGGTGCTCCACACTTTACTTGGATTTACTGTTGCCGGAACGCAGTTGCGTTCAGCCGGCATCACTGGTTTCTTTTTCCCTGACGAAGACCGCCTCGTCTGCCCCCTCCATTGCAGTGTTGTAGTGGAGTGGTCCCTCTCTTGTATGGTCTTCTGCACATCCAGGCATAGCTTCCTCCTTTCGCCTCCCTGAGGAAGGCCACTTGCTGTGGGGTGACCCAACACCTGCAACAGCGTATACATCCCCTGCCCACACACATATGCAGATTGTGCCAGGCAGTTCCCCCAACGGATTCAGCACAGTGCACATCCCATGTGCAGGAGCACTTCAAGCCGCTGTGAATCACATTGCCTGTGTAGCTGCTCCTCTGAGCAAAATGTCAGCTGCTGGTCAGCCTGGTGGTCCTGGATATCTGTTCCAGGGGTTGGATATTTAACACCGTCCTCCTCATTGCATCACCTCTTTTCAATTGCTGGCGGTCACCCTGCCCATGCGCAGCGGTTGTCCTGCGCATCAGTCATCGGAGCGTCGTCATTAGCGCCCAGGTCTGACATGGGCTGGCCATGTGCACTGGCAAAAGGCACCCCCCGTTGCAGTTGCAGAACTGATGGCAAGCGCAGTCCTCTCAGACTGAAGTGTTGGACCGTTTTCACAGATATTGTTCGCTTCATTTGCAATCATCGCGTTGCTTGTGGTGCTCCACACTTTACTGGCATTGCATTACACCATTACACCGAGGCACACCCCCGGGCACCACAGTGCACTGCACAGCACCACACCACACCACAGCACACCACAGCACACCACATCACTCCACACCACACCACCGCGCCCCCACGGCGGCGTGCCCGCAATTCCGCCCCACACAAGGGCGGGTGGATTTCGGCAGGGGAGCCTTTTGTAGGGAGAATTTCGCCGTTCTGAAGTGTGGTGAAATCACCTCGAAGAGAGGTTGTGAGATCAAGCGCAGGCGCACGCTTCCCGTATCCCCCATTTTTTGAAGTCGCTTGCGTAGGGGGCACCTTCACCGTAGTGCACGCGCAGTGCAACTATTTGGACGTTTGGCCATAGTAGAAACCTATACTTCGTGGTACTTTGGGCATCATTGTTGTTTGATAGTAGGTTTCGATGCTCTGGGAATCTGGCATTTTTGGATGTTCACCCTGTTTCACCCATTTCTACTTTTTTGCACACATTATTTTCCCATTTCCACCACATCTACTCTTTTTCTCTGTTGTTTGATATTGTGATACACTTTGAGGGTGCCTGCTACGGGACCACATACTTCCCTCCTCATTTCTCGGGCCCACTTTCTCCATGGATCTCAGTATTGGGGATGGGGTGTTCTACACTTGCGCCAACGGCCTGCGACCTCCTGCCACGGTGGTTGGGACGGCTGAAGACGGACTCCTCCACTTGGAATACTACCAGGATGGGTGGAGAGTGTTGAATCGGCGATGCAAGATGGAGTCCATCTCTTTTGCCATCTCAAGTTCAGACTCGCCACCTGACTGCCCTCCATCTCCGCTGCCTAACACACAGTCAAGCCCCCCCCCCAAGGCCCCTGGTCCTTCACCACTGCCACAAGAACCGGCAAGGTCCCCCTCAAGGTCCCCTCCAGTCCAGTTTGGGTCGCCTAATTCTCAGGGTGTTTCCAAGGGGCGTGCCTCGGGGCTCTTCGGGGGGAACATAGTCTAAAAGTAGCGCGCAGTGCAAGGATTCCTCCGTAGCATACCCCAACGTATGGTTTCCAACGTCTCTCCCCTTTAGAAATCATCATTTTAGGACCCAAAATGATCCCCCAACGATTTTTGGTTTTTGGCCCTGCATCCCCCCCCCCCCCCGGTACCTAGGTACCCTTTTTTGGTGTGGGGGTCAAAATTTCTTTGTGTATTCCGGCCGCCGTGTGTGTATTTGGACTTGGGTCCTGATGACCTTTTTTCTTGTATATGGATCCCTTCACCCATGGCCGGGGTCCCGTCCCAACTCCGGGTAGCTCCAGTGCCCCCCCCCCCCCCCCTATGGCCCCTTGCCAGTGAGGACTTAGCCGTTTTCACGCCCGGTTCGCTGTTTAGTGGCACCCAAAAACCTTTCAGAATCACCTCGAAGGAAGGTTGCTAGATCAAGTGCAGGCGCGTGCGTCGTATAACCTACCTTTTAGGGGGTCATTCGCGTAGCATACCCCATAGCATGATATTGGATGTCCGACCCCTGGTAAAGCCATTTTTTTGCCCAATAAAATGACCCCCCAATGGATTTTTTGATTCTCAGGGCCCTATCCCTGAAACTGGATATCACTAGTTGAGCCCCGCCTTCACTTTTTGTTTGCACTTGCATACCTGGGTAGTCTTTCTGTCTTCTTTTCATAATGAGTGCCATGGACAGGCATGAAATGCAACCAACCTCAGACTCACATCAACCTCACGCGTCCGCCGAGTAGCGACTCATACAATAAGCCAGAGAAAGGCAGCAGCTACAAGAACAACTTTCCTGAGCGTCCTTGAAGGAAGGTCCGACGCTCCCTTCCCTGTCCGTGCCAGAGGTGAACAAGGCCCTCGAGGGCCCCGGCTGACCCAGTGGATGCAGCTTATCCTATCCATTCTGAAAGCCGTCAGGTTGAGGGCTGGGGAGGTCAGCGAGGTTCCGCGGGCAGTTGAGTTCTCGGGCCGGCGACATGATGGACCCAGGCGAGTAACTTGCGTGGCGCACGTGGGATTGTATCAATCAGTCCCAGTCGGCAGACACCAGAAGGTATGCGGGATCGGCTAGAGGTGCCAAGCAAGCCGAGCAGCACGTCACGCCGGAGGAGGCCAGAGAAGCCCTTGGAGACAGCTTCATGTGGAGAAACGTTAAGTTCAGGGTGGTAGGAATGGCACACACGCCAAGAGGAGTGGATTTATAGTTCGGCAGGAGAAGTGTAGTAGTTCGGATAGTTTAATCCCTCTTTCCAAAGTGACATTGTCTGGGTAGTCTGCATCTGTTTTGTTTTACGTGTTTCAATTTCCAGTGGTTTTTGAATTTTTGCCATGGTGGGGTAGGAAGGCGTCGTGGAGAGTTTTACACAACCGGCGGGAGGAACACCGAATCCGGTGGCCCCCACTTGATGACGCAGGTGTGCACAGTGGGAAGCCACCGAAGGCCATCAGGACTTAAATTCGTCAGATGCAACCACTAAGTTGTTTGATACTCCATCGGGCTGTGCACTACGAGGAGTGGTCGGGATGCCTGCCCCACGACCTTATCAACATAGCAGTGGATGACATCCTCAAGAGGGTGACAGAAGCCAGCGGGTTGGAACAGGTCATCCTAGAGTTAAAGGGTATGTGTCTTGGAATGCCTATTGACAGATCCTGGTTGGTCCTGGCGACATATGAGCTGTGGACGGGGGATAAATTGCGGGCAGCCGAGCGACTTTTCGAAATGCGGGCGATAGACTATGGCATGGTGGCATGGAAGAGTGGATGTTGCGCAATGTGTAGAGGTTGAAAAAAAATGTGTAGAGGTTGGGAGCACAGTACCATCAAACTATACAGGATCGGGCACAGAGCAAAAAAGACAGGGCCGGGAAGGGTAGAAGTCCTAAGACTGCGGAAACCCGTGAAGAACGGCTGGATGAAGATGATGCTGGGGATGCAGGAGAAGAATCGGCTAAGAAGAACTCCATAGAGCTGTTGAAAAAGAACGTGCGGAAACTGAGAAAGCATCCTAGTGCCATCCAATGGGTCCGAAAATTGGGGCATCTTTTGGAGACTCAAAATGACTGGGATGAAGAAATTCCTCCATGGGCACGTGGCGTTTGGGAAATCATCATGAGTATGGACAAATCAGGTAAACAATACCTGAAGGACGAGGCACGGGCTGAGAGGGAGAAACAAAAGCGACGTGAGAAGAAGGCCTGGAAGAAGGCAAAACGACAGGCCCGCAAGTCGGCGGGGAAGAACATTCGAGATTCGTAAGACTCCTCGAGCAGTGACAGTGAGACAAGTTCCAGCGAGCAAAGTTCCAACAGCTCCAACACCAGTTCCGACCCATCCCCCGAAGGAGAATTGGAGGCCGCATAGTGGGGGAAGTGTCGAGTGGGGCGCCGGAATTTAAAATCATCAATGGCAAGTGTCAAAGTTTAAAATCATCAATGGCAGAGTGGGTGGACTGTAGTGCACCTCCCAGCAAGCCATGTGAGAGAGGTGGACAACGACATTGGTGGCATGAGAGGAAAGAGTTCAAGTGTTCCTGAATCACTGGTGAGCACGTGGTGCCCGGAGAGCAGGGCGAGGGGCATAGCGGGAGCAGTCCATCCACGGTACCTTTCCCTGCCCGGCCCAATGTCGTCGCAGAAAACACTGGTAGCGGGTCCCTCTGGTCAATCCAGAGTCAAAGAAACCGCAACGCCTCCACCATGGCAAAAATTCAAAAACCACTGGAAATGGAAACAGGTAAAACAATACAGATGCATGGGTTGCGTACCCCCGAGATTTTAGGGGTTATGTAGCTTCCCACTGCTTGAAGCTAAGTCTGCCACTGAAAAAACCCCAAACTGTGTGTTTCTGTCTGCCTGCGTGCTTGCCGGACTGACTGTCTGACCGACTGCTTGCCTGACTAACTGACTGATTGGCTGACTGTTAGCCTCTCTTCGAGGTGCACTGCTGAAGGCAATAGCATTTTGAACGATTGTTTTGTGTCTCGAAAACAATGGTTCACGAAAAGGAGACCGGGGATTCGACCTTTGGTGCGTACCAAAAAACCCCCACTTTGTACCAACAAAACACCGGTTCCGTCACAAAACATACTAAAAAAACCCCAGCTAAAAGATACCAGAAAAATACCCCAGAATCCAGAAAGCCTTTGACAAAAACCAGACAAATTGTAGTGAAAAACCTCAGATGTTTACTTGAAACCCCGTAAATTGTGCTGCAAGCCCCCCCTATTGTACCACAATGCCTCCCTAGTTGTACCATGAAATCACCCAAATTGTAGCAAAAACCCCTCCAACATGTACCAACCCCCCATACCAAAATGTACCAAAAAACCTCTCAAAAGATACCACATACGGCAATTTACTGGGGACAAGGGCAATTCATTGGGGCCCAGGGCTATTTATTGGGTGAATCGCCCTGTGCCCCAATCAATTGCCGTGGGCAAGTTGCTCTGTCAATGTTTGATTGTGCATGTGCACATTGCTGTGCTGAAAGGGCTGTTTCATTATTGTTTCTACCCAATGTTCAAGGGTGTCCAGTCTTCCACGCGAACTCCCTGCAACACGAACATCACTGAAGCTTGTGAGCATTTCTGATGTTTGTTGTTGGCACAGGCGCTGTCTCTTCAAATGTATTCTTGCAACCATGCGCCGCTTGCAAGGTGCGCATCCGTGGCCTCGGCAGTTTTTGCAGTTCCGTAACCAAGCATGCCCTTGTCGAAATATGGCGAAGAGCGTGATGAGCATGATGGTGGTGCTCAGTACAACTTAGGGATGCTCATCAACATTGCCTGTGCCGTCCTTTGTTTCTGTTTCTGTTTCTGTTTTGTGAAATCGGGGTTGGTGTTTGGAGTGTGGAAAACCCCTAGGCTTATTTTGAAACAAGCTGGAGGTTTGTTTCAGCGCACCAGGGCCTGTAGCCATGCATGCATCATGGCTGCATCCATGACGCGTGATGAACATTTGCGCTGCAAGTCACCACTCGCTTCATACTAGACATGCTAGATGATCTGGTGCGGCAATTGCGGCACTGGCACACCCTTTTGCGACGTGCTAGAGTGTGGACCACCTCCGCAGACCAGCACTACCAGCGGCATGACCGAAGGGTCCAGCTCTTTTCGGTGATGAGCCAGTTGTGGGCATCCGAGCGCGCGGCCCACTGGGTGGAGCCCCCTCTGCCTAAACGCCACTGCCACACAAAGCCCCGCATCCTGGGCCAACGCCCGCCACCGGACATGGCCCCTACAAAGCGACGAAAGCTTGTCAATCTTGAAGACCTGTGGAGAATAGCACACATGTGATGCAGAATGTTTACCCCCCTTAAACCTTACACATTATAGGCTTGCCATATGGTGTGGCGTTTTTACCTACCGCATCAGAGAGCCCTCTGTTATACGCATGTGAACTCTGGGTGTTTGCCATGTGCCCCGCTTTGCGGGGATCCACTGTATCATATGCTGGAGACACCCACTTTCCCAAGCACAGTCTTGAGTACTCTTTGAACTTCTGGAGTCAGTCGAAACAAAAATTTGCGCTGCAAGTCACCACCTCGCTCCGTTACAAGTCATGGAGCTAAGGTAAAGGAGCCAGTCATGGTACCAGGGACTAGTTGTTGTACCACTACATCTAAGTAGGAAGGAGGGCCGTTTTTGGCATCCAAACACCCCATACTGATGTCAATGAGGTGAGAGCAAAACTTTCCAGACTCTCCGCCCTTTGGCATGTCATAATTCACGGCTGGTAGCCTTCCTAGGCTCCTGGACGGAGAACAAATCATGACAACCTAATTTTTCAACTACTCTGCACGCAGACAGTGTGGAGGGAGTTGGAACGGGGTCTGCACATCTAGATTATCAAAATGGTTGAAATATGGTTTGACAAATTTTCCCCGACTCACCTGCAAAGTTCTGGTTTTATCATGCAGCGGTCACAATGGTAGGGATTGTGTTTAAGTGCACTTGCCCTTGGTCGTTTCCGGCCACACAAGTGTAGCACCCCACCATGGCCTTCCATGATTACCAGATGAGCTACGAGGTATGAGGAGATAGAGTCACAGTTGTAACCACAATTGGACTAGAAGTCAAAGTCAAAGTCGGAGTCAAAGTTGGGATAGTTTGAGCGACGTATTGGAGGGAACTGAGATAATTACCTATTCTTTGTGCCGGAGGGGAAGCGCCAAGCTCTTCTTGTTTGTGAGATGAACATGGTTTGCATGAGTAATGCTTGCAACATCAAATTGCGTTTTTGTTGTTCATCACATACCTGAAAAAAAGCATTGTTGATCAATTCCTATGTGGGAGGCCTCGCGCATGCAAAACAAAACAACATCGAAAACAGAAGCATGCGGAATTGCATGCCAGTACAAAACATATGCAACGTGAGGTCATAGGGCTGGCCCATGCACGAGGCCTGACTCATAAGTGAGTCAGCCACAGAAACAATCCATTCTTTTTACGGTTGGGGAAGTCTTTGGACTGCGCGCGCACTCAGTGCTACTTTTACACTATGTTCCCACCGAAGAGCCCCCAAGCACACCCCTTGGAAACGCCCTTAGAATTAGGTGACCGAAACTGCCCCAGCTCAAGAAAGTTGCAAACTACCTTCCCTTCACATAACACACATCATGCACAACTGGAAAAGCCATGAACAGCGCATCCGTCGCCACCTTCAAGAACACACAACTGTCTCTCTGTTCTATTGTCAACTAAGTACACATTGATAATACGCAACCTGTGTGCACAACATGACGCAGTTGCAAAATCAAAGAAAAGTCACATTGTTACTTGTGTGTGTGTCAATGCAATCCGTACAATATTGCAGTTCACACTTGTCACACATGGACATCTGTTCAGATTCAGACTTTGGTGCAACAAAGGGCACGAACATCCCCTTCATCACCCACAACATCCTCATCATCATTGTCCTCCTGTGTAGGTGCACTCCATACATGTGCAGGTACGTGTTCCCACGGACCATATGGAAGGTACCGTACCTATCTTCGAATCAAACATTGCTGAGGTTTGAGGTTTGAGGTTTGAGGTTTGATTTTGCGGGTACTAGACGCCTTTCGGCCCCGGGGGGCCACCTGGTCGGGCCAGGTGATATCCTCCCCACCGGGTCCTAGTGGGGGGCCCTCCAAGACGCACCTCCTGCCTGGTGGCGGAGTCCCCCGGGTTCACAGAGCTCGGAGCCCCGTCCTTCCCCGGCGTCCCCGTTTCGCCACTCCCCGGTCAGTGCATCAATTCGCAGCCGTGGCCGCGGGCGCTTACCCACTGCGTCGCCCCCCTAATGCGTGGTCGCCCGGGGCACCGGCGCCGCCGGGCCCGTGCTACTGGCTTGTCGCCAGTGGGACCCCCTTGGGCTGGCGCGGTGGCTGCCTAGCCTAGGGGTTGGGGCGTGGCGCTGTGCGTCACTACTGCCTTGGCGGGTGCAGTGTCCCGTCTGTGTGTGCGCGGCGCTCGCGGCCGGTTCGGGGGGGTTCGGGCCGGTACCTGGTGTTGTGTTTCCCCTTCTTCCCCCTTCCCGCCCCGCGTATCCCGCGTTGCGTGTGGCGGGCCGTCCCGTCCGGGTGTCCCTTACCCTCGCTCGCTGGTACGCCATTCCAGGTGGTCTGTGCGTTCCGCGCGCTCGGTCCGGTTGCCCTTCTGGTGGTCCCCGCGTGCCCTTTTCGTGTGTGTGCGCTCGCGCTCTCGCGGTGTCCGCTCCCCGCTGGGTGGTGTGGCGCGCGCATCTCGCGTGGTCCCGGCACTGGGCGCTGGTAGGGCCGTTCCATGTGGTCCGTGCCCCTCCGCGTGTCCTGCCCCGGTCCCGTGCTCCGTCTGGCGTGCTTGGGGGGGGGCGGTCCGGTCCCGGTTCCCCCCTACTTGGCTTGGGGTTGCGGGGGCGGCGGCTGGGCGTCCCCGGGGGGGTGCCCTCGTCCGCGGGAGTCTCTTACGCCGCTGAGGGGTGTCGTCGGCTATGTATCCTGCCTTGAGGGTGGGGCTGTGCGCCGTCCACGCGCAGTCCACGCGCACGGGGTCGGGACTGGGGAGGGGGCTGGGTGGGGTGCGTTGGATCGCCGACTGACGTGCACTGGGGTAAGAGGCGGGCAGTAGCACCACCGGGTCGCCGACTGACTGTAGGGCGGGGGGTCGCTCTGTCTCTTTCCGTCCCTCTGCCTTCCCTGGGCAGGCAACAAAGCGGGCGTCACTGGCGTTGCGCCGTCCATGGGGGGCGTGGCCCCCCATACCACTCCGGTTCGTGTTCACCCAGCCTCTCCGGGTACGATCTGTGCGGCGTCCCTGTGCGCAGGCGTGGGCCCGTTTGTTCTTCGCGGCCCCCTTGTGGGCCAGCG
Source organism: Eutreptiella sp. 'Long Island Sound 2002' (assembly GCA_964036045.1). NCBI lineage: Eukaryota > Euglenozoa > Euglenophyceae > Eutreptiales > Eutreptiaceae > Eutreptiella > Eutreptiella sp. 'Long Island Sound 2002'. Next base: position 8,505,633 of record OZ038378.1, read on the forward strand.
GCCGGAGCGGGGGGGGCGGGTCACACTCCGGCCCCCCTCTCGGGTGGGGGGGCCCATTCCCCTTGCCTCGGGGGGGGTGTCGCGCTGCGGCCTCCCCGCTCTCGTTCCGGGCGGCGGCCTGTGGTACCCCTTTCTGGCCCTCCCCTCCGGCGCGCGCGTGCGGTCGGGGCTGACGTGCCGCCCCGGGGCGGGGGGGGGTGAGGGGCGGCCCGTGGACCGCTCCCCTGGGGGCCCCGGCTGACCTGCAAACCCCCCCTCCTTCCCCTCGGAGTGGGCTGTGGTCACGGGAGGGTCATGTGGGGCGCGGCCTCCTTCGTGCTCCGTTGTGCGCGTTGCTCCGGCACGCCGGTTTGGGTCCGTGGGGGCAGGTCCAGCCGCCGCCGCCCTTACCGTGTCGCCGTTCCTCCTGTGGGTGGGGGCGCCCCCCCGGCCCTGGGGGGGCGGAGGGCCGCGCCTGTGGCTCCCCAGCTGGGGTGGGTGCGGGGGGGGGGGGGGGGGCCACCCCGCCTGCTCCCGGGCCTGTGTGGGAGGGGGCGGGGTGCGGATGTCCCGTGGCTGGTGCGTTGGTGCGTTGGTGCGTTGCTCGCTGTGGGGGTGGCGGGAGGGCGCCCCCGGGGGGGGTGCCTTCCACCGTTGTGAGGGGTGCCTGGTGTCAGGCGCCGTCCCTTCCCCGGCCGCTCGTCCTCCGGAGCGTGCAGCCAGGGTTCCGCGACCCGCGTGTCCCGGGTGCGGTCGATGCGGGCATGTGGACCCAGCACCGGCCCCACAGCGTGCGCCCTTGCGGGCCGGCGTTGCTCGCTGTGGGGGTGGCGGAAGGGCGTCCCCGGGGGGGTGCCTTCCACCGTTGTGAGGGGCGCCTGGTGTCAGGCGCTGTCCCTCCCCCGGCCGCGCTCGTCCTCCGTAGCGTGCAGCCAGGGTTCCGCGACCCGTGTGTCCCGGGCGCGGTCGATGCGGGCGTGTGGACCCAGCACCGGTCCCACAGTGTGTCCCCTCGCGGGCCGACGCTGCTCGCTGTGGGGCTGGCGGAATGGCGTCCCCGGGGGGGGTGCTTTCCACCGTTGTGAGGGGCGCCTGGTGTCAGGCGCTGTCCCTTCCCTGGCCGCTCGTCCTCCGGAGCGCGCAGCCAGGGTTCCGCGACCCGCGTGTCCCGGGCGCGGTCGATGTGGGCGTGTGGACCCAGTACCGGTCCCACGGCGTGCGCCCTTGCGGGCCGGCGTTGTTCGCCGTGGGGGTGGCGGAAGGGCGTCCCCGGGGGGGGCTGCCTTCCACCGTTGTGAGGGGCGTCTGGTGTCAGGCACTGTCCCTTCCTCGGCCGCTCGTCCTCCGGAGCGTGCAGCCAGGTTCCGCGACCCGCGTGTCCCGGGCGCGGTCGATGCGGGCAGTGGACCCGGCACCGGCCCCACAGCGTGCGCCCTTGCGGGCCGACGCTGCTCGCTGTGGGGGTGGCGGAAGGGCGTCCCCGGGGGGGGTGCCTTCCACCGTTGTGAGGGGCGCCTGGCGTCAGGCGCTGTCCCTCCCCCGGCCGCTCGTCCTCCGGAGCGTGCGGCCAGGGTTCCGCGACCCGTGTGTCCCGGGTGCGGTCGGTGCGGGCGTGTGGACCCAGCACCGGCCCCACAGCGAGCGCCCTTGTGGGCTGGCGTTGCTCGCTGTGGGGCTGGCGGAAGGGCGTCCCCGGGGGGGTGCCTTCCACCGTTGTGAGGGGCGCCTGGTGTCAGGCGCTGCCCCTCCCCCGGCCGCTCGTCCTCCGGAGCGTGCAGCCAGGGCTCCGTGACCCGCGTGTCCCGGGTGCGGTCGATGCGGGCGTGTGGACCCAGCACCGGCCTCACAGCGTGCGCCCTTGCGGGCCGGCGTTGCTCGCTGTGGGGGTGGCGGGAGGGCGTCCCCGGGGGGGGTGCCTGCCACCGTTGTGAGGGGCGCCTGGTGTCAGGCGCTGTCCCTCCCCCGGCCGCTCGTCCTCCGGAGCGTGCAGCCAGGGTTCCGCGACCCGCGTGTCCCGGGCGCGGTCGGTGCGGGCGTGTGGACCCAGCACCGGCCCCACAGCGTGCGCCCTTGCGGGCCGGCGTTGCTCGCTGTGGGGGTGGTGGAGGGGCGCCCCCGGGGGGGGTGCCTGCCACCGTTGTGAGGGGCGCCTGGCGTCAGGCGCTGTCCCTCCCCCGGCCGCTCGTCCTTTGGAGCGCGCAGCCGGGGCTCTGCGACCCGTGTGTCCCGGGTGCGGTCGATGCGGGCGTGTGGACCCAGCACTGGCCCCGCAGCGTGCGCCCTTGCGGGCCGCCGTTGCTCGCTGTGGGGGTGGCGGAAGGGCGTCCCCGGGGGGGGTGCCTTCCACCGTTGTGAGGGGCGCCTGGTGTCAGGCGCTGCCCCTTCCCCGGCCGCTCGTCCTCCGGAGCGTGCAGCCAGGGTTCCGCGACCCGTGTGTCCCGGGTGCGGTCGGTGCGGGCGTGTGGACCCAGCACCGGCCCCACAGCGTGCGCCCTTGTGGGCTGGCGTTGCTCGCTGTGGGGCTGGCGGAAGGGCGTCCCCGGGGGGGTGCCTTCCACCGTTGTGAGGGGCGCCTGGTGTCAGGCGCTGTCCCTCTCCCGGCCGCTCGTCCCCTGGAGCGTGCAGCCAGGGCTCCGCGACCCGTGTGTCCCGGGCGCGGTTGATGTAGGCATGTGGACCCAGCACCAGCCCCACAGCGTGCGCCCTTGCGGGCCGGCGTTGCTCGCTGTGGGGGTGGCGGAAGGGCGTCCCCGGGGGGGTTGCCTTCCGCCGTTGTGAGGGGCGCCTGGTGTCAGGCGCTGTCCCTCCCCCGGCCGCTCGTCCTCCGGAGCGTGCAGCTAGGGTTCCGCGACCCGCGTGTCCCGGGTGCGGTCGATGCGGGCGTGTGGACCCAGCACCGGCCCCACAGCGTGCGCCCTTGCGGGCTGGCGTTGCTCGCTATGGGGGTGGCCGAAGGGCGTCCCCGGGGGGGGTGCCTTCCACCGTTGTGAGGGGCGCCTGGTGTCAGGCGCTGTCACTCCCCCGGCCGCCCGTCCTCCGGAGCGTGCAGCCAGGGTTCCGCGACCCGTGTGTCCCGGGTGCGGTCGATGTGGGCGTGTGGACCCAGCTCCGGCCCCACAGCGTGCGCCCTTGCGGGCCGGCGTTGCTCGCTGTGGGGGCGGCAGAAGGGCGTCCCCGGGGGGGGTGCCTTCTACCGTCGTGAGGGGCGCCTGGTGTCAGGCGCTGTCCCTCCCCCGGCTGCTCGTCCTCCGGAGCGCGCAGCCAGGGTTCCGCGACCCGTGTGTCCCGGGTGCGGTCGATGCGGGCGTGTGGACCCAGCACCAGCCCCACAGCGTGCGCCCTTGCGGGCCGGCGTTGCTCGCTGTGGGGGTGGCGGAAGGGCGTCCCCGGGGGGGGTGCCTTCCACCGTCGTGAGGGGCGCCTGGTGTCAGGCGCTGCCCCTCCCCCGGCCGCTCGTCCTCCGGAGCGTGCAGCCAGGGTTCCGCGACCCGTGTGTCCCGGGTGCGGTCGATGCGGGCGTGTGGACCCAGCACCGGCCCCACAGCGTGCGCCCTTGCGGGCCGGCGTTGCTCGCTGTGGGGGTGGCGGAAGGGCGTCCCCGGGGGGGGCTGCCTTCCACCGTTGTGAGGGGCGCCTGGTGTCAGGCGCTGTCCCTCCCCCGGCTGCTCGTCCTCCGGAGCGCGCAGCCAGGGTTCCGCGACCCGTGCGTCCCGGGTGCGGTTGATGCGGGCGTGTGGACCCAGCACCGGCCCCACAGCGTGCGCCCTTGCGGGCCGGCGTTGCTCGCTGTGGGGGTGGCGGAAGGGCGTCCCCGGGGGGGGTGCCTTCCACCGTTGTGAGGGGCGCCTGGTGTCAGGCGCTGCCCCTCCCCCGGCCGCTCGTCCTCCGGAGCGTGCAGCCAGGGTTCCGCGACCCGTGTGTCCCGGGTGCGGTCGATGCGGGCGTGTGGACCCAGCATCGGCCCCACAGCGTGCGCCCTTGCGGGCCGGTGTTGCTCGCTGTGGGGGTGGCGGAAGGGCGTCCCCGGGGGGGGCTGCCTTCCACCGTTGTGAGGGGCGCTTGGTGCCAGGCGCTGTCCCTCCCCCGGCCGCTCGTCTTCCGGAGCGTGCAGCCAGGGTTCCGCGACCCGTGTGTCCCGGGTGCGGTCGATGCGGGCGTGTGGACCCAGCACCGGCCCCACAGCGTGCGCCCTTGCGGGCCGGCGTTGCTCGCTGTGGGGGTGGCGGAAGGGCGTCCCCGGGGGGGGCTGCCTTCCACCGTTGTGAGGGGCGCCTGGTGCCAGGCGCTGTCCCTCCCCCGGCTGCCCGTCCTCCGGAGCGTGCAGCCAGGGTTCCGCGACCCGCGTGTCCCGGGTGCGGTCGGTGTGGGCGTGGGGGCCCGGCACCGGCCCCACAGCGTGCGCCCTTGCGGGCCGGCGTTGCTCGCTGTGGGGGTGGCGGAAAGGCGTCCCCGGGGGGGGTGCCTTCCACCATGGTGAGGGGCGCTTGGGGTCAGGCGCTGTCCCTCTCCCGTCTGCCCGCCCACTGCCGGGTGGGTTGCCGGGGTTCGTTGGGTGTGTGCGGTGTGTGTGGTGCCTGTGCCGTGCGTGTCGTGGTGTGTGGTGCTGCTCTTTCCTTGGTCCCCCGGTGCTCCCCTCTCCGGTGTCTCGGTGCGGTGTTGTGCTCGCCGTGTGCCCGCCGTGTCCCCTCCTCTGTGTGCGCCCCTTGCTCGTTCGCTGGCTTCCCCTTGTTCCTTTCGCGGCTTCGTTGCTCTTTACCCTTTCCTCTACCCCTCTCCCTAGCATGCACTTTTTCCCTGCCTCCGCTTTGTTGTGTGTCTCTGTCTTTTTTCTTGTCGGCCCGGGCTTCCTCTTTTGAACCTGCGTAGGGAGAGAAGGGTGCGTAAGCAAACGTGCGGCGGCGGCGGTTTTGTCGCGGCACGGCACCTCGAGCTGGCCGGTACGTCATGCGACATTCATGTGCGACCGGCTTGCGTGTAGGTTTATCGCCCCATTTGCTCCCGGCTTGTTTCCACCCCCCTTTGGTCGCTACCTGTTCTCGTCGCCCGTTCCGCGTGCGCGGCGTGACATTCAACATACCTGCCTCTTTCCCCACTACCTTGACGTGTTCTAGTCCTCCCGCCTTGTCGGGCGTTCGCTTATGTGTGACGACGGCACGACGCAATACTTGCCTAAGCGTCTAAGACAACCCTACTTTAACGCCCGGACGCCCGGACGACACGTGCATACGCTTCTCTTCGGGACCTGTGAGGATAGGACACGGGTGCGTGCACGTGTGTTTGTTGGGACCCGGCACTCGCCGGCGCTATGCCATTTGTGTGTTTGCTCTTCCTATCCCCCTCCGTGGCTACTTGTGTGTTCTAACCCACGCAACTCCGCGGTTGGCGACGTGGCACGACACGGTAACATACTTGCGTTCTTGGTGGCGGTGTGTGGCTTGTCTACTATTCGTTTGCATGCGGCGGCATACCTTTTGTTCCCTTTCGCTCCCCTTCGCCTCCTACATAAGCGGGCGTGTGGGTGGGCGGTGGGCACGTCTCGGTTACGTAGCGTAGCGTGGCAACATACTTGGACCCCACTAGTCACGTGTGTATGCTTGATTTTTTTTTTTTTTTTTTTTTTTTTTTTTTTTTTTTTTTCTTTTTGTTTTTTGTTGTGTTGTGCTTTACCTCGGTGGTCTTTTTGTTCCTCCCTGTTTGTCCCTTCATACCTTGCCGCTCGTCCGCGGCGGTGTTGGCCTTGCGGCGTTCCGGGCATGCGCGTGCGGGCATACCTTTCTTTCCCTATGCGAGTGGGGGTGAGCATAGGCGTTCTTTCGGTGCTACCTCTTGTTGGTTTTCCTTGCCGGTGCGGTTTTCGTTGCGCTTTTCGTGGCGGCGCACTTTGGCGTTGCTTATCACTTTACTTGTTTTGCGCTTGTTACGGCGTTATGCACACAACATATGGCACATATGCACATAACATACTTGCTTTCCGGCGGCCGGTGGCGTTGTTGTTGCTTGTGTGTATTTTTCATGCACGACATTCAACATACTTGGGTACATGTGCGGCTTCTTGCTCTTTTTGTTGTGATCCCCTTCGCGCGTATTTCCTACATGAGTGGGCTTGCATTGCTTGGTCGTGTACTTGGTATATCTCCACCGTGGTGCGGTTCGTTACCTATGTTTTCTCCTTGTCTACCTCTTTCCGCGTTGTGTTTGTTTCGTTGGTTTTTCGCGGTGCGTGGCACATAACATACTTGCTTGTCGGCGGCCGGTGGCGTTGTTGTTGTCTATGTGTGGGTTGTTTTGGGGCGCGCACAAGTCCCTAGCGCCTAGGGCACGCACTTTGCTAGGTGGTTTGGGGCAAGCAACGCTCAGTTTCTTCGCCGTCGCGACTCTATTGTTCGTCTTTTTCGGTGAGTGTCCTATATTTTGCGACCTCGCCAAACAGCGGCGTAAAATTGTTGGGGGGGTTTCTGAGGTCGGAAAAGACGATTTTTCGCTTTATTTCTGCTGGCGGTGCGTCTTTTTCTCGTATTTTTATTTTTCTTCTGCTGCGATCGCGCGACACCATTCATTGTCTCTAAGGCCGCGGATCAAACATTGCTGCAAATGCAAGAGTACACGCACGTACCCATGCAACTCCATAGCTGATTCCCTCCACATGTTCCTTACGATGTCCCAGTGCCACATGAGTGCAAGCAAGTGCTCAATGCATGCCCTATAGAAACCATGAACATCATTGTACTCCTTTTGCCGCTCCGTCAACGTCTTTCGACCGATAAATGGCCATGCCACATGGAGGCGCCCCTTGTATGCACCATCCATGGAGGGCGGAAATGCTACATCACCCCTGCATTCTCTGGGGTCCCCAACAAAGAGGGACAGAATCAGAACTCAAAAGCTCCGCTACGGGTCACCATGATGCCCCTAGGGGCCCCTAGTATCTCAAAGTATGGGTCTCCAGTACCGCCAGACGCTCAAATAGTTGCAGTGCGCGCGCACTGCGCTTGAGGCGCCCACTTTGGGGTGACTACTTCAAATCGAGTGATCTTGCCACCCACCTCACATTTTCATTTTTAATTTTCGCTGCCCAAATAAAGATTTATAGGTTCCGACTTTCACGTTCTGGGACTGCATTGCAGTCCTCATTCGCGAGGCCTCGCGGATGAAAAAAGCTGAAAAATACATTTTTTGTACCAATGTGATGGGTTCTCATCTAGTAGGGCTCGTTCACAAACGTCACGTGAAGCAATGAGTCTGTAAAGTGTCATTGATTCATTGAAACCTTCTAGAAGCTGGGAGCCCTGGAGGCGCAAACCCTCTTGTTGAGTTTGTTCAGCTGCTGCGCTTAGCAGCCTGCTTCTGCAAGGCACCTCTTTAGTCCATAATTCTGAGATCATCTTCATTACAGATGTTGTTTGCAGTACATTGCATTTTACTCGCAGCAAAATCATTTTCTGCGGCCCAAAACGCGGCAAAAATAAGTACGAGTCGTGGTAAATTTGTATTTTATTTCCGCAATTTACTTTGATTGATAGTCGAAAGCGGGAAGACCAATTTTTTTTAGATCCAAAGCTAGAAGTGCGGGTCCTGTCAAACTCATGTTACATGTTGAGTGGACCTGCTACATGTGCCACTAGTGATATTCTTTTCTTTTGTTTCATACTTCCCACTGTTCTAGCCAGATGTCCATCATCAGCAATGCTGAAAGATGTACTCTGTGCAACGCCTCTAACATATGTACTCCTTTCTTTGCAAGGGCAAAACATTAGAAATGAGTTCTTCAATCAGCAATTAGATTTGGAAAGCTTGTTTAAAGTGCTGTGTGAGCGCCCGCGAAAATATATGTTACAATGTGATCAAGTCAACGATGCCAGTAATGTCACTCCGGTGTAGCTAGCTACTTGATTCATACACTCTACAGTCATCATTTGGTTTTGGGGTGCCAATGGATTGTTCTATGCGCGGGGCCTCGCGCATGGAATAGCAAAAAAAGGTATTTTCTGGAGCCATTGGGAAGCACAGGGGTAGAAATTCCCTGGATAGGAGTGCTTTTTAGTGTTTCAGAAACCGCTCAATTATTTGCAAACCAAAGAATGGCTTCTTGTGTGTTTTTTGACACCCCTCATTTCTGGCATTTTCCATTGTTTTATACCATGCAACTCGAGCCGTGTAAGAATTAATCGGAGAAACCGGTTATCAGCAATAATCGGAGGTTATTTTGGAAACAGTCGGCATAACCGGTTATTTTGAAAACGAACTTAAACCAACTAATTTGAGTAATTGCAAATTTTTGGGGTTCGTTTTAGCAATACATTTTGTCCAGTTCTTGCACTAAACGGAGACTTTGGTGGCAATAAACGATGGTCGATGCTAAAAGTACAACTTCTCAGGTAGTTTTGACCACTGCCCTCTGACTTGTATGGGCTCTCGTATGAAACATGGCACAATTTTAGTGAGCGGAAAATAATTAATCGGAAAAACCGATTATTTTGAACAATCATTAATCGGCAAAAGTGGTTGTTTTTGTGAAAATAATCGTTAAAATCTGGCTGTCAAGTTCCAAGCCTTACTAATAATGTACAGGATAAGTGTTGTCTTATATCCAAAGCGCAAAGCAATGACTCTTACTTAGGAACATTTATCCGTGCTTCTAGTAGAAGTAGCATTCGAAAAACTGTCCAATCACCGTCATAACTCCTATCCCCTTGGAGGTCAATCGCTCAACTATATTTCTGTAGGCAGATGGCCGACGTTGGTCAATTCAGGGCACCTAGGTGGCCGGTTTGAGTCATTTTTGGGGCGCCAAGATGGGCGCTTTTCGTTATTTTGCGGCTGCCGAGAAGGTTGATTATGGTCGACTCGTGGCCACTGAGACAGCAGATTTTGGTCAATTCAGGGCTGCCGGGATGGCCAACTTTGGTCAATTTGGGGGTGAACAGAGGGCCTGGTGTCTGCGGCCCCTAATTGACCGAAATTGGCTGTCTCAACGGCCCTAAATTGACGAAAATTGGCCATCTTGGCGGCTCCAAATTGACCAGAGCCAGCCGTCCCGGCAGCTGGGAATTGATTAAAACTGGCGTCAATCAGGTCCCAAATAATTACAGTCTCTGCGCCCGCTGTAGCTTAGACAAAGCTGTAGCTTATTCTAAGCATTCTAAACACTGTGCATTTCGTTGAATCCTTACAAGATAGAGAAGGAATCGTACAAAACGGACAAAGCCATAAATGGAAAAGTCAATGAAACCATCATGAAGACATTCATACACATCTAGCAGTGCAGTGCACCTCATTCATGCCTGTCACATGGCGCCCATGTGGTTACTGTGGACGTCAACTCACAGGGGAGGACAAGCTGGCTGCAGAAGGTCCGTGGGAACCTTACTAGTGGACCACGAGTGGCCAGCAAAGGAGACAAGTGGGTGATAGCTGGGCACGAGCAGCCCACAGATGGACCAACAACCTACATTTAACAGCACACCAGTTGCAACATGCATCAGATGACTTGTGGTATGAAAAACAACTGATTAATGAACACGTGCTGTAGGCATGAGGCATCAGGCATCAGTAAGAGCCTCAGGGTTGATTGAAAATTGCGTAGGACGTGTGTGTACGAGAGCACACAATCAGCAATCAGAAATGAAATACTGCCATGTGGGGCAGGCATGAATGCTGACTGGGGGTCCATCCACAGAATTGCCAATGAACAACCAAAAGGAAAGCATTCTGAACTCGATTTTGGGAATTCAAGGAAATAGAAATTCTGATTGTGCAACTCGAGTTTCACCCTGCCAGCAACATACTGCAACTGCCACAACGGGGCTCTACTGACTGTGAGCCTCGGATCCTCCCAATGCTCTGGCCATCTAAGATAGAGTATTCTTCCCTGTATGTACAAATCTATTCAGTGCCCCCCACTCTGCAGTTTCAGCAGCTGGTTCCAATGCCGTTTCGACCAAATTTTGCAGTGACTCTTTCACTGCAGTGGCACGGGCTCCCCACAGCAGCCCAGAGGCCGTCCCAAGTAGTGTGGGACAGCTGCCCTGCCTGACGCGCGGGTGGTGGTGCAACACGCACTTAAACGAAGCGGTCCACAGGAATGATGTGTAAAAACCATTATATTCAGGGTATGCGCCACCTAGCCCGTCACTCCAATCAGTGTCCGATAAGGGTAGCAGCAAATTCCAACAGATGACAGCAGCATTCCGGGAGGCCCCACCCATGACAGCAGCATTCCCGGAGACCCCACCCGGATAGCTGGGCTGGCATCAATCTGTGGCCAACGCGGCCCACGAGCAGGTCTTTGGATGCACACAGTGATGGCAAGAAGACGAGGGGGAGGGGGTGGTCCCCCGCGGTGACCCCCTCCCGCCCACTCCCTGTCCATGGGTAGGTGTCCATGGATGGGTCTGTGGGTCTGCAGGTCCGCGGGTCCAGACAGTCATCAGCTGTACTTCAATACTCCGTGGGCACGAATGCAAGCGAAACTCCCTCAGAGCTTGCAACCTCACGCTCACCACCTTATCCTTGTTATGGCTTTCGCCTGGTGTTGCTGTCACGGTCACTGTCACAGTCACTGTCACTGCTACTGGATACAATAGATAGGAATCTGATGGCGGGGGGGGGGACTGTTAGACCATTTTCCAGGCATGGGGCTGGCAAAAAACGGGGAACAACAGGAAATACAACTTTACGGGGAAAACAGGGAACAGCAGGAACTACACAGCACACACAAAACGGTCACAACATCATGGCAAGATTTTCCCTGCATCTTCCGGAGTTTCACAAGCGCGAGAGTATTCAGAAGGAGGCAGCAAGCAGCAGTCCCCAACCGACGACGAACACATTGCGGCGGATCAAGACTTTGCAGCAGCAGATGGACTGCAGCAGGACCAAAATGTGCAGCGATGGCTGAAAACAGGAACGCAGCAAGACACAGAGTGCACTACAATGCTGTCCTGCAGCATGCGAACTGCAACAAGAGAGCCAACAGCAGAACTAAAACTGCAGCGGCTATTGGGAGGCAACAACCAAATGAGGGAACCAAAGAGCGCACAAAAGAGGATCCTGAACTGGCAACCAAAGGGGCAACACTTGGGGATCTGGGGCACACATTTGCTGCCAGAGGAATGGCTCCCAGCAACAAGGGGCATCCGACGTGGCAAGCCCAGCAGTTTGAGACAGGTTGCTGGCTCCTCCAGGAACGCCTAAGGTGTGCAAAAGAGTTTGAAATCAACTTTGTACTTGATTTTTTTTTGGTGCAAAGAGATGAACTTTGCAACCGTCAGTATAGGGATTGGGAGGAAAATTATGTCCGGAATGCTATCCTTCACATTTCTCGCCCAAACGTGCGAAGCACCTCGGCACCTCTTTCACCTTTCCATGTGTCCCTTGGTAGAGACACATTCATAGGGCTTACACAAAAACCACGAGTAAGAAAAAGTGCTTTTCTAATGCCTTGAGGCATACTCTAGTTGTATTAGAGATGCATTAAGCACTCTAGCATTTTTATCTTAGTATTGGCCTAACCAAATTGAGTGATAACACATTTTGACTTATGGAACCAAACACTAATTCAGGATATGGTGTGGTCCCCTTTATCCCCTATCAATGCAAGCTAATACATCTTTTTCTGAGTTGACTGAGGCACTAACATACTAGGGCAGAGCCTATGAATTTATCTATGTTTTCTCATAAATTCTTAGCTATCCTAGTGGTATGCACCCTAGGGGCTGTGGGCACCTCTTTTTGAGAGGTCCTGGGTTCAATTCTCAGTCAGCCTAGCTAAGTAGGAAGATCCCATGTGACATGGCAGTGACCTCAGCACATATGGGACCAAAAGCAAAGAGTGCACATCTCCAAGATGGCACTATGGAGATTGAGTGAATCTGTGGCAGTTTTCCAACTCTTTTTCCAAACAATTTAACTATCTTTGTGAATATGCAATCCGATTTGCCCTGAGTTGCAGTTTGTGTAAATATTCTTTCATCTTTCACTGTTTACACTGCAGCCCTTCTATGCTGTGATCCTGATCTTCATCTACTTGCCTGCAATGCTCTGAATTGTTTTACAAAATGTTTTCCTGATCAAAAACCAGAAGCAGCAGGGCACAAACAAAGCAAGGCATCAAGAGTTTGAAAGAAACTCTAAATCTTCTTTCTGGTAGCAGAGCTTGCAGCAGCTCTGAGTGCCTCGGACAACCCCGTGTCGAGTACAAGAACCACTCCGAGCCGCTGCGATAGTATGGAAGGGCGAAGGACACCAAAGAGGCGACCATGAAAGCAAAGGCAGCGCCAGAGTCACCAGCAAGGCCAGCGCCTGACGTGCCTGGACCTGGTGTACCTGGTGCTGTACCTCCAGCGCCCTTACATGGGCCTGGGGATGTGGCTGCGGACAACTCCCTCGAGGCTTTGCATACGGCCTTCAAGCACCTATCCGTGGATGAGGAGATCGTCACGGGACCTCGGAAGATGAAGAGGGAGAGGGAGATGGATGCGGAGGAGAGAGTGGCAGACGAAGGAGTTGAGCCAGGGCGCGACCCAACGCTGGCTACACCGAGTAGTTCGAGTGGAACACCCTTCGAGAGCGCACCAGGCGCCTCTGACCACCCTGCATCACCCTCTTCTACAACCACCCCACTCCAAACACAAGAACCTGCAGCTACATCTTCTACACCCTTCACTACACCGCCTATGGCTGAGACAGCAGCTGGCACTGGCTCTACTTGAATGCCTGCCCCTGCTCATCCTGCCTATGGCGCTGCATCTTCCACTCCTACAACCACCCCGCCTATGGCGGAGACGGCAGCTAGTCCCGGCTATACTTGAATGCCTACCCCTGCCTATCCTGCCTATGGTGCGGAACCGTGTGCGCCTGAGGGCTTTGGCTTTACTGGTATGCCAGCCCCAGGCTTTGCAACCCATGGTGTGGGCTTATCGGCGGCTGCGCCTCTGCCCAGGCCAGCAACAGCCAGCGAACATATGGCTGCAGCCTCTACGCCGCTCTGGTATGCGCCAGAGCCGCGGCTTCACCCACACCATCACCCATACCATCACCATCACCATCACCATGAGTACCCAGGGTATGCTACCCTGAGTGGTCTGAGGAGAGGAACCTCATCGTGCGGGAGCAAGAGCAGGGATTCGAGGCGTTCGTCTGACCAATCCCTGACCCGGTCCGAGATCAAAGCGGCCCTCCGAGGGGCGACCGCTGACCTGGTGGGGGATCTCACCAGAGAGATCAGGGCAGAGCTATCGCCCCTACTTCCGCCCCTGGGGTCACCTACGACCCCAGGCGCCTCTCCCCATCGCCTGCATGCGGGCGAGCTGGTGGCTGGGCTGAGCCACACCCTTGGTGGAGTGAGGAGCCGGCCAATGCCAACGCCTGCAGTGGTGCCGAGAAGCCCCTTCGTGCCAAGAACTGCCCAGCCCCCCTACAGCCATGTGGCTAACTCTTGTAGGGCGGAGCTGGACCGGCTGGGACTCACAGCCCTACTGTAAGTGCAGCTACCCTCAATCCGTGCAGATCTGAGGTCAATTCAGGTCAATGCACCCCCATTCAGCCAGATTCAGCTCATTTCCGAAGATTCATATATTGGGCGCCCCACAAATTTTTACCGGAACTGTTCCTGTATATTATGGACATGCCGGACTCAGGTAGGTAGGTAGGTATGTTCGGGAGCTCGGGATGCCTCCTTTGACATTGCAGCAAGAAGGTCTTACCAAGAGGACGTCCTGTCCCTCCCACTGCCCTATGTCAGGTGCCTCTTGAGCCGCTCCCGCATGTGCTTGGGAAGGCATTGTCGCGGCCACCCGGTCCATGTGTCCCAGGTGGGAGGGCGTCCCCACATGTGTCCATGGGTAGGGCCACATGCCCCCTCCTTTGGGCGGCAGCTCTGGGGGCTGCCCAGCCGTGTGGAGTATCTCTCACCACGAGGGGTATTGCTCCCGCTAGTCTACGGTACGACTGCCTCAGCCTTGTGGTTTCAGTTGCGGGGCCACTCTGCTTGGCAGGTGACCCCCTCCTGGACTGTTTACCGGCTCGCCTGTCATCGGTTGCTTCCATGGCTCCGGGTGACGTTTGCCATGGTCCCCGATGCAGCCTGGCCGGGCTCGGACCAGTGGCCTTGGAGTACCGCTCCTGCCACTGGCCCGGTGGGTCGGCTGGGTCGCCCCAGTGCGTCCGACCCATGGGGTATTGGTTCTTTCCTGTCCCTCGGCCGCCCTACGTGTGTGCAGTGTCCTGGGCCGCTTGGCTCCTGTTCACCGGTGTGCCCGCGCGGTTTGCTGTGTTGTGTCTGCGGTGTCCTGGGCCACTTGGCTTCTGTTCACCGGTGCGCTCGCTCGGTGTGTTGTGTTGCGTGTGCGGTGTCCTGGGCCACTTGGCTCCCGCTCACCGATGTGCGCGCTGTGTGCGGTGCGCGTGTGCCATGGGTGGTTGTGTCCCTCTTCCTCCCCCCCTAATTTTCGTTTTTTTTTGTTTTTTTGATGGAAGCAAAAGAAAAACAGGGCAGCGTGTACACTGCAGGCACAGGCACGGGCAGCTGGTGCGGCGGTGCAATAGTTCTGTGTCCTCTGGCGTGTGTCGTCGGTGCTGTGGCGGCGGTCGCGCCCCAGGGGTGCGGCTCGCGCGTCCTGATGTACACGGGCTTGGGTCGGGGTGGGTTTGGTGAGGTGTCTCTTTGCTTCTGGAGCTGGCTGGTTAGGCGGCTGTGTGGGCTGTGGGTGTGGGCTGTGATTACGTTGTTCCCTCGGCGGGCCTGGTTAGGAGTCAAGGGTTAGCGGTTTCGGGGTGTGGCTCGGGTTTGATTTGTGTTTAGGTTTCGGCTCGGTTAGGCGGTTGCGACGGTAGCAGGCCTGGGCTCGGTGCCTTTGGGCGTAGTGGTGCCCGTTGTCGTGTGCGTTGGCGTCCTTCGGCGTCCGGTTTGTTTGGTGACTTCTGGGTGGGGCCTGGCGTGGCGCCCCGTGGTGGTGGTTTGCTGGGTAACGGGGTTAGGTGGCGGCGCCGCTGGCCAGGGGGTCAGGCGCGTCGTGTTGTGTGGTGCGCAGGGCTCCTCGGGTGCTGTGGGTGCCGCCGGTGTCGGTGCGCCGACGGTTGTGGGGTGGTGAGGGGGTGTGTTTGTGCGGGGCTCGGCTTTGGGTGATGTCCCACAGGCGGATGCCGTCTCGCTGTGTCTCCTGGAGGGTCTCACGCAGGCGCCTGAGGACATACCGGTGGTCCTCGGGCGCGGGGAGGTTGCGGGGGTGGACTCCCAGGGGGTGGAGCGCATCGGCCAGCATGGCTTCCCATGCGGCCTGCGGCATCCACCCCCCAGCCGGCCGGAGGCGGCAGTTCTCCACCGACCCCTTGCGGGGCCGATGGACCAGGCCCTCGAGGGAGGGCTCTCCCCGGGCCCACTTTCGCAGCTCCCAGAGCTGCGTGTGGGTCCAGCGCTGCCACCACTGTTCCTGGGCGGGCCTGCAGTCTTGGGCGGAGGAGTGGGCGTGGGTTGGTGTGACGGGGTCGTGGGGACCGGTGGCGGTGGCGGGCCTGGGGGATTCCTCGTAGTCCTGCTCCGTGGGGGTGCGCGGGGAGTGAGGGCGCGCGCGGATGTGGACCCGCGGGTGTGCGCGCACGGTCTCTGCCTCGGGGTTGGGCGGGGACTCGCGGCGGCGGCGGTAGTTGGGCATGCGCTGTATGTGGGCTGTCATCGAGGGTTGGTAGTGGGGCGGGGACGCTGCTGGCGGACCCTGGCGTCCTTCTGGCCTGGTCAGGGGCGGTCCATGGGCCTGGGGTGCGGGCTTTGAGAGGTGCCGGGAGGAGGTGCGTCGTGCTTCGGCCGCGGTGCGCTCCGCTACGAAGGTGGTGGCGGTGGCGTCAATGACGCCGGGGGGGCGCCGTGCTGGGCGCTGCTGCCTCCGGGCCTGGGACGGCTGGGGCCGGATGTCATAGAGGTTGTCCTCGGGGGGCCGGGCTTGCGCTGCCGTCGTGGCGCCGGGTTTGGACTTGGGTTTGGGCTTGGCTGCGGGTTGCGGTCGTGGCGCGCTGACGGGTTTGGGTGGCTGTTTGGCGGCGGTCTTGGGTTTCGGCTGGGTCGCGGGTGTGGGCCTTGTCGGGGCGTGGGCCTTGGCGGCGGTGGGGTTGCCTGCGGTGGGGGCGGGTTTGGGGGCCCGTTTGGGAGGTGTCCCCCGCGGCCTGGGGGGTGGACTGCTGGATGAGGACGTGGTGGTGGTGGTGGATGAGGTGGTGGTGGTGGTGGAGGTTGTGGAGTCGGAGGCGGAGGAGAGGGCTGTGGGAGACGGCGGAGGGTCCTGGGCTTCGGGGGCGGGCGTATGATGCTGGGTCCTGTAAGTAGCGAGAACGAGGGTGCAGGTTCGGGCACCGGGCGGTGCGCGCGTTTTCCCTGGTGATCCGTGCGTGCTGGTGCTGGTGTGGCGGCGTTGTCTCGGCTGCGCGGGCACGTGGGTTACCCGGGGGGTGGCCATATCTGCTCCAGGACGTGCGGGTGTGTTTGCTGGAGGTAGTCGAGGGTGCGGAAGAAGCATCGCTGGATGCCGGGCATGTCCTCCTCTGTGAGGTGGGGGTAGTTTTGGGTGGGGGTGTCTGGGCCCGGCCACAGCAGCGTCATGAGGCGGGCTGCCACCATGTATGGGCAGAGCTGTAGTGTGGTGGGGCGTGGGGGGGTAGGTCCCCTGCGGTTTGGGGGGGCTTCCCTCTGCTGGGGGCGCAGCGTGACCACCCACACCCACCGGTCCGTGGGGATCCCCCAGGTCTGTTGGGTCCACTTGGCGAGGCAATACATCGCCCTACCAAGGCCCTGGCTGCTGCTGCGGATGGAGAGCAGCGTGTCCAGAGATTTGCGTTCCCACGTGCCCCAGATGTGAAGGTCGTCCGGGTCGTCCCCCCTGGCGTACGTGTCTGGGCCTGGGTTGTGTGGGGGGGGGGCGTAGTTGGCGGGGAGGAGGGAGTCGGTGCCGTGTACCACCCAGTGGTTAGTGGGTGCGTGGTAGTGGGTGGTGGAGAGGGTGTAGTGCAGATTGTACATGAGGGTCATGTACGAGGAGGGGGCTGGCTGCCGCTCGTCGGGAGTGGGGATGTCCCCCGGTACGTGGTGCCCGAAGTTGCTCAGGGAGGCCATCCGGGCTACCCATGTTTCCCGCTCCCACTCTTTGGTGTTGTCGGGGGTGGCGCCGGGTGGGGGGTGGGCCATGTCGGGCTCGTGGTAGCGGGTGCGGCCCTTGGTGTCCACCCGCCCCGGCACGGGGTGTCCGACTAGGTGTCGCCCCCAGTTGATGGGGGGCACCCAGATCTGGCTCCCAGTGGGGGGCGGGCTCTCGCTGTCTGGGGTGGCGCGTGGGGGGCGGTCGTGTCGGGCGACGTGGAGGAAGGCGTCGAAGAGGAAGTCTCGGACGCCTTCCCCCAGGGTGGCCGCCTGGACCAGGGTGGCCGCCCGGATGCGGGTGCTGGTGCCGGAGGTGCGGAGGCACAACACGACGTCCTGTTCCCCGAGTCCCCGGAGGTGCTGCCGTACCGCTGCGGGGTTGTGTAGGGCGTAGGGTTCGGCCGGTGCGGCGGCTGGTGGTGCGGGGTGTGATGGTGGGGGTGATGTGGGTTGGGGGGGGTTGTCGTCGTTGTCGCGCGTGGGGTCCGGTGATGGGGTTTCTTATGGCGGTCGCGGGAGGGGGGATTCGCGGTGGCGTGTGTCGGCGGGGGCATCGACTTCAATTGGCTGGTGCTGGCTGCCGCGTGTTGCGTCCGTGGCCTGGTCTCGGGGGGGGGGCGGGGGGGGGGTGGTGTGGGGGTGGCGCTGTTGGTGGTGGGGGGGGCGGGGCTGGGTGTTGTGCTGGCTGGGGGTCCGGGCGTCCCTGTGGGTCGTGTGGGTGTTGCGTGTGTGCGCCGTGCGGCCCTTGCGGTTCTTGACTGGTTGTGGTGCCGGGGTGTGGGTGGGAGGCGGCCGCATGAGTCCGTATGTAATGGGTGGCTGCTGGTGGATGGTGCTCGCTGGTATGGGGTGTGGGTGCGGGGGCTGCTGGTGGTGGTGGGGCGCTCCTACTAGGCCTTGGTGTTGCTGGTGTGCGTGCGCGGCTCCCCGCGGGTCCATGGGGGTGTACCGTGGCTCGTGTGTCGTTGGCCCGTGTAGCGGGGGCGGCGGGTGGTGCTGGACCGCGTGGTGGTGGTGTTGATGGTGTGCTGGTTGTGTATGGTACCCCGGCGTTGGTGGGTGTGGTGGTAGGGGCTGGTGGTGGTGGAATACGTGATGGTGTGGTGCGGTGATGTGCGCTATGTGGGGTGGGTGGTTCGTGGGGCCTGGTTGTGCTGGGGCGTGGTGGGGATGTAGCTGGTGGGGGTAGCTGTAGCATGGGGGCATTACGGGGTAGGGGTTGGGAGGGACGGGGGCGTGGTGGTGGTGTTGGTGGTGCCATGTCCCCTGGCTCTGCGCGTATGGTGGTCCTGGCATGGTGTGGACGTGTGTGGGCGGTGGTGGCTGACTGGGCTGCAGGGTTTGGGTGCTGCGGTACGGTGGTGGTGGTGGGCGCTGGCGGGGGCGGTGTTGTTGGTGTGCCCCGGGGGTCTGGGCGTGGGGTGGTGCGGTGTGGCTGGACCCGGGCCCTGGTCGGGGCGTCGCGCCCTGCTGGCGGGCGCGCTGGCGGGCCCCCTGACCTGTCTTTGTCTTCTTGACCTGGTGGGTGTCGGGGGCGGGTGAACCCCCTTGTCCCCGTGGGGGCGACGGGGAGCGGGCGTGCCAGCGGTGTGCCTCTTGGAGGCTCGTCTTGAGACCTCTGACGTAGGTTTCCTGGTCTGTGAGGCCCATCCGTGTGGCGGTGGCCTCGTCGCGGGCGGCCAGGTGGGGGTCCCGAAAAGACGCCCAGCCCTCCGGGGGCTACTGTTGTGCGGGGTGGGGGTGGTGTGCCGGGTAGAGGAGTGCGCTGACCGGGTAAGGTGTTCCCTTCCGTCGGCCGAGGGCGGTGTTGAACCGGCGGCAAGTGATTCGGAGGTAGGCTGCTATCTCCTCTGGTGCCTTGTCGGCCCACGCTTCTGGTGTCAGGGCTGCTGCTTGGGGGGCCGGGAGTTGTGGGTCTGGGAGGTGTAGGTCAGCGTGGTGGAGGTATAGGGCGAGGAGGATGTGGCGGGCCGCCACGTTCAAGCCGCCTCCGCTGTGGCGTAGGGGTGGGCTGTGGGGGGGCAGGGGTGTGCTGCCCGTGTCCACGGCTATGGTCCATGCGTGGTCCGCCGCGTCCGCCTAGTAGTACCCTCCCAGGTGGTCCCGGAGAGTGTCGGTGAGGAACCCGAAGAAGCTGGGGTGGCTGGCGGGGGGGGGGTGCGGCTGGCGCCGCGGGCCGCTCGCGGTGGTGGGGGTTGAGGTCCCCGCAGTGGGGGCAGTGGGTGAGGCGGTGCGCGGCTCCCAGGCAGACCCAGTGGTCTGGGTTGCAGGGCAGGGCTGTCTGTGGTAGCCGCTGGCGTACGCAGAGGGGACATGCGGTGGCTGGCGGTTGGTGGTACCTGTGGACGTACGGCGGCGTGGGGGGATGGGGGCTGGTGGCGCGCGCATGCTGGTGGGAGTGTGTGCGGTGCCTGTGGTGCCCGTGTGTGCTGTGCCAGTGCTGTGCTCGGTGGACGGTGTGTAGACGTGGTGGGGGTTCCGTGTTGGTATGTCACGGGGTAGGTTCTCATGGTCCGTAGAACAGGAGTTTGAGGAGGTGGGCTTGGTCTGTTTGGGGCAGGGATGCTGCATGCTGCAGGTATTTGTGGGTGCGGTATGTGAGCTGCTCCGCCGTCTTGGCAACGGCCG